>CM065489.1:34875579-36075579 GCA_004115045.4 Sinella curviseta
AGTATCGCCGTCGCCGTTTAATATCGCCGTCGCCGTTTAGTATCGCCGTCGCCGTTTAGTATCGCCGTCGCCGTTAAATATCGCCGTTTAGTATCGCCGTCGACGTTAAATATCGCCGTTAAGTATCGCCGTCGCCGTTTAGTATCGCCGTCGCCGTTTAGTATCGCCGTCGCCGTTTAGTATCGCCGTCGCCGTTAAGTATCGCCGTCGCCGTTTAGTATCGCCGTCGCCGTTTGGTATCGCCGTCGCAGTTTGGTATCGCCGTCGCCGTTTGGTATCGCCGTCGCCGTTTAGTATCGCCGTCGCCGTTTTGTATCGCCGTCGCCGTAAAATGCAGGATGCGCTGGGCATTATTGAACATGAAACGAGTATAAAAACAACAAAATTAGTACATTATTTAATGTTATTTAATTACTGTGAACATATATGACTCCAACGCTTCCTATATTTTACATTTTTATAAAGAATGGCCAATTTATGATTTTCTGTGAAAAAACAAAAAAATTCCACCTCGTGGTTTGGGGTAAGAATTTGTACCCCTAGGGGTAATAATTCGTACACCCTTAAATAATTATTTAATATCAGAGAGGTAAGAATTTGTACCCCTAGGGGTACAAATTTGTACCCCTTAAAAATTAATTTTCTAGGGGTAAGAATTCTTACCCCTGGTACTAGACTGAAGGAGGTCATATAATAAATACGCTAATGGGGTCATATAGTAAATACGCTAAGGGGGTCATATAGTAAATACGCTAAGGGGGTCATATAGTAAATACGCTAAGGGGGTCATATAGTAAATACGCTAAGGGGGTCATATAGTAAATACGCTAAGGGGGTCATATGGTAAATACGCTAAGGGGGTCATATAGTAAATACGCTAAGGGGGTCATATAGTAAATACGCTAAGGGGGTCATATAGTAAATACGCTAAGGGGGTCATATAGTAAATACGCTAAGGGGGTCATATAGTAAATACGCTAAGGGGGTCATATAGTAAATACGCTAAGGGGGTCATATAGTAAATACGCTAAGGGGGTCATATAGTAAATACGCTAAGGGTGTCATATAGTAAATACGCTAAGGGGGTCATATAGTAAATACGCTAAGGGGGTCATATAGTAAATACGCTAAGGGGGTCATATAGTAAATACGCTAAGGGGGTCATATAGTAAATACGCTAAGGGGGTCATATAGTAAATACGCTAAGGGGGTCATATAGTAAATACGCTAAGGGGGTCATATAGTAAATACGCTAAGGGGGTCATATAGTAAATACGCTAAGGGGGTTATATAGTAAATACGCTAAGGGGGTCATATAGTAAATACGCTAAGGGGGTCATATAGTAAATACGCTAAGGGGGTCATATAGTAAATACGCTAAGGGGGTCATATAGTAAATACGCTAAGGGGGTCATATAGTAAATACGCTAAGGGGATCATATAGTAAATACGCTAAGGGGGTCATATAGTAAATACGCTAAGAGGGTCATATAGTAAATACGCCAAGGGGGTCAAATAATGAATTCGCTAAGGGGGTCATATAATGAATACGCTAAGGGGGTCATATAATGAATACGCTAAGAAGGTCATATCGCGGTTGAAGCTGCAACATAAGAAACATGCATTAAGTGTGCACAACAACATAAGAAACATGCATTTGTTGTGCACAACAACATAAGAAACATGCATCGGCTGAGCATTTCAACATAAGAAACATGCATCGGCTGAGCATTTCAACATAAGAAACATGCATCCGAAAATGCATAAGTTACGGCAAGCATGTTTCTTATGTTGAAATGCTCAGCCGATGCATGTTTCTTATGTTGTTGTGCACAACAAATGCATGTTTCTTATGTTGTTGTGCACACTCAATGCATGTTTCTTATGTTGCAGCTTCAACCGCGATATAATGAATACACTAAAGGGGTCATATAATGAATACGCTAAGGGGGTCATATAATGAATACGCTAAGGGGGTTATATAATGAATACGCTAAGGGGGTCATATAATGAATACGCTAAGAGGGTCATATAGTAAATACGCTAAGGGGGTCATATAATGAATACGCTAAGGGGGTCATATAATGAATTCGCTAAGGGGGTCATATAATGAATACGCTAAGGGGGTCATATAATGAATACGCTAAGAAGGTCATATAATGAATACACTAAGGGGGTCATATAATGAATACGCTAAGGGGGTCATATAATGAATACGCTAAGGGGGTCATATAATGAATACGCTAAGGGGGTCATATAATGAATACGCTAAGGGGGTCATATAATGAATACGATAAGGGGGTCATATAATGAATACGCTAAGGGGGTCATATAATGAATACGCTAAGGGGGTCATATAATGAATACGCTAAGGGGGTCATATAATGAATACGCTAAGGGGTCATATAATGAATACGCTAAGGGGGTCATATAATGAATACGCTAAGGGGGTCATATAATGAATACGCTAAGGGGGTCATATAATGAATACGCTAAGGGGGTCATATAATGAATACGCTAAGGGGGTCATATAATGAATACGCTAAGGGGGTCATATAATGAATACGCTAAGGGGGTCATATAATGAATACGCTAAGGGGGTCATATAATGAATACGCTAAGGGGGTCATATAATGAATACGCTAAGGGGGTCATATAATGAATACGCTAAGGGGTCATATAATGAATACGCTAAGGGGGTCATATAATGAATACGCTAAGGGGGTCATATAATGAATACGCTAAGGGGGTCATATAATGAATACGCTAAGGGGGTCATATAATGAATACGCTAAGGGGGTCATATAATGAATACGATAAGGGGGTCATATAATGAATACGCTAAGGGGTCATATAATGAATACGCTAAGGGGGTCATATAATGAATACGCTAAGGGGGTCATATAATGAATACGCTAAGGGGGTCATATAATGAATACGCTAAGGGGGTCATATAATGAATACGCTAAGGGGGTCATATAATGAATACGCTAAGGGGGTCATATAATGAATACGCTAAGGGGGTCATATAATGAATACGCTAAGGGGTCATATAATGAATACGCTAAGGGGGTCATATAATGAATAAGTGGGCACCGCGGCGAATATAGCTGGTGTAGTTGATACTCAAACTAACTTTACCCACAATATCGAATGATATGCATTCCATCCTTTCTTTATGCTCCTCCCGCAGAACCGTCTTCTTCATCATTTCCATCCTCCCATGGAAATCAGGGACTCCTGCGTTAATGTCTCAAGTAGTGCTGCTCGTGCTCATTTTGCCTATTTTTTCTTTCGTCCACTTTCATCCAGTGAAAAATATTGGAAGAATCCACTTACTTCCACTGAAAGAAACCTTTCATCCAGTGGACGGTCATTCTTTGTGTTAAACCCAGTAGTAACAGGAACCGGTAAATGCATGGATAAGACAACAAACATACGTCAACCGAAGCCAAACGCCATCTGGTGTAAACGATGTACCTTAATTGTTCAAGTGTATATCAACTTCCTGATATTGATAAGTAAATCAGCATCGACTCTAGTCTTTTGGAGGTATTCCAGTTCCAGTAGGTGAGAAATTCTTCATTTTTTTGTCAGCAAATTGAACTGCATGAAAACGAACAAATGAAGATTGAAGAAACGCTACAACTAGTCGTAGTGAGTGATGATGATGGTGAAGGGAATAAATCATAGAATGCTCCAAATTTTTCATGAATTGCATATTATTGCAAATTAATGCAGAAGGGAGATGAAAGAACTTGGAATTGGATTGGCGATACGCATAGATTGAGACTGAAAGCTATTCGTTAAAGTTTTTATTGTTTTGATTTTTGATCGACAAACTAAACTAAGTAGCTATACATACAATGTATATAACACAAATTATTAAATATTAAGAATACCATACAACAGTCAATTAATAGTAATGTAATATGGAATGACTATAATATTTTCAATAATTCAATTCATTAATTACTTAATGACTTAACATAACATAGCGTACATCATGTTGCAAAGCGGCAACGGCAACAATGACTTATAAATATAATGATTATCTGGAGAAATTAAAGGATTGAATGACAGAGGAGGATACTGTCCACGGGTAGGTACATTGGTATCCAGTCATTATATTAAGTATGTAAGTTGATTAGCATAAAACAATACCTACGCCATGTCAAACATGTCAAACAACTACCATCGGATTCATTTTTCTTAATTTTATCGTTGACGCTTGAAACTGCAAGTTTGCAATTACCAGTGCTACTTGATTATATACATTAGAGCATGCAAATGAATAAGTTTTTTACCACAACTCGAAAGTTCATTTTTCGTACTAGTTAACAATGGGCATGCTCAGTAAATCAAGGTTGCCTTACTACAATTGCAGCAGCAGCAAGTATGACTTAAATTGACGGGTATTTTATCTGCGAAATAATATTAGATCCTGCTAGGCCTTCACGGTTTCGGTTTTTTCGGTTTTACCGTCGGTTTCGGTTCGGTTTTTTCATCGGTTTCGGTGTCGGTTTTCGGTTCGGTTTCACTGCCAAACCGAAACCGAAAACCGACGGTTTCGGTTTCGTTTTCGGTTTTCATTCTCATGACAAATACGACCTTTCGTAGAACATCCGAATATTTTTTTTCATTCACAAAACAATTTTACAAAGAGTATATATCATGGCTTTATGCTTCTAATTCGTTTTTGTTAACAAATCGAGTACTCTAGCTGAAGCTCAATATCATCTCAACAACAAACTCTCCACAGCGCTTCGTAAAATATTTTCAACAGTGCTTAAAATAAGAAATGTCTTGGATGGAGTTGGATTTACGGTTTTTTGTGTACGATAAAAACAAGTCGCGTTTTAACTTGTTGCCTGTGCAGGTACGTGTAGCTATATACATACGTTTGCATATATATGTACCTAAAAACCGAAAGTCGGTTTCGGTTTCGGTTTTAACCGAAAACCGAAACCGACTGCGGTTTTCGGTTCGGTTTCAAATCAAAACCGAAACCGAAGTGCGGTTTGTAACCGAAACCGAAACCGTGAAGGCCTAGATCCTGCTCCGTCCACTAGCGTAATAAGCTTTAAAATAACCATCGGTCGTACTGTTTAAACGATCTTAATTAGCTAAATGGATGCATCATCGAGATTCTGCATTTAATTAGCCATTGACAATAGTTAATGGCTGATCCATACCGTAAAAACTAATTACTGTAGTAATTTAATGGTTGACAAGTACTGTAATATTAAAGATTAGCACATTCGCTGTAGCATTTTAGACAGTTTAAATAACTTGTCGTCATACTCATCTCAGTTATGAGCCTTCCCTCAACTCGGCAATAACTTGTATTAATAATTTAATACAATAAATGTTAAATGCAAATTTGGTACGATCCTCTGTTCATTCTGTTGAAGAAAAGCAGAGAGACCTACACATATTATATTATAATATGATATAATAATATGACTGACATTGTCGACATTAAACAGTACTTTCAAGTTAAGAGTAGTAGTCTGTAATCAGTACCTTAAATATTGTAAGATAACAATACAAAAATTGATAATAATTTTTTAAGATTCGGTAACCGTTCCACTCAGAAAGAGCTCCTCACATCAAGTATTGTACAGGGTTTTTCATTTCACTTTTAAATCTTTTACCTAATTGTAAGCGATTTTGAAAATCGATTGAAAACTCAACAACGTTATTCTGCTCATTCGCACGCGTACGTCTAGTAAACATGTGCCACACAATGTTAAAACACTTGAAGCAATCAAATAGCGTCTAATTTGGCAATTTTTCAAAGTACAGAAGATTTCAGACAGTAAGAGCTATTGAATGCGACACACAATATATTTAAACATACCGGAATCATGAGAGTTGATGAAACCAATGAATATTTTTCAATCATGCATAATGTGACGTGTGCTGTAAAAAAATTATATACATGCATAATCCATTAAATAAAACGAATTGCGACAATTCTGCGTAATATTTTCTCGTGGTATTTTAAATAAAAAATAAATAAATATTTTAGCTGTCAAAAGACATGAGGCAACTGCTACTGTTTCAAAAAGTAATAAACAAATATTATTTATCGATAGTGCGCAGCATAAAAAACAACTAAAAATAAAATAAGAATAATTTAAGAATTAAGAAGATCTACAAAGTCTGACATTTTAAGTTAAAATAGTTCATTGATAAAAAAAGCTTCGTTACGTCCGGACATTCTATGACTATTTATAATGTAGTTAGAGATTTCGGTTTATAGAGGTTTTAGTCACAATTTCCGTTAGCTGTTCTACACATTGAATACATGTAAAAGTTTTCAACGCAAAATACATACGAGATTACATAGTTAATTCATGGAATAAAAAAGAAAACATTTAATGACATTAATATATTATTTTTATCAGCTATGATGTGTAGTAGCAATATGATGTATACGATGTGTGTTTAAAACCACACGGTTAGAATAATGATGAAATGAAGTGATGATTATGGATGCGTGATTGTGTGGCAGACAGTGATGCTATCTAGCCAAATATGTCCAGGTGTTAATTGCACGCATAAAACTAGTGTTATCCCATTGTCAGGATAATTGGATAATCGAGATCGCAAACCCTATTAGGGCCTCTAGCTAGTTGTTCTTGTTCGGCTTGTGCAGATATCCACGTACTTTGGTTTCTTCGCCGTCCTTATTGATTTGAACTTCTGTGTAGCGTTCACCTTTGGTACTGACAACCTGCCCTTCACGATAGCGAACCATCTTCTTTGGCTCCTAATTAATTTTATAAATGTTGAAATACGGTCGGGCGTAATGAGATTACAGTTATCTTTATACGTAAACAGATTATAATAAATAAGTAATTTAATATCTAAAACTTACAGCTTTTGGCAAAAGCGGTTTGTACTCGCGTGAATCCTCAGCCTTGTCGATAAAGCCGTATCGAGCGAAAATCCTGTCCTTCAAAGTTTTTTCATCCACATCTTGTGACTTGGACTGTTCACATTTAAAAGAAGATAAAATATTTTATATGAAATTAAAATATTTTCTACAACTACAACTTGACAATTATTAAATGGTGAAAGTATAATGAATTACACTGCGGTGTCGGTTGGTTAACTGAATGGGCGACTTGATTTCGCCAGTCTCCAACTGAACCAGTACCATTTGAACAGCCTTTTCTAAATCTCCATTTGCAAGAGCGACAAAATTCTGTGCATCAATTTTTTGAAGTGTTGGAAACATTTCCATCAAAGTCTGCGTTTTGCCATTGTGCTGATCTTCGTATAACTACGTTACGAAAAATAATTATGCACATACATATGCACACAAAATGCATTACTTTAAAATAAACTGCTGCTAATTTTATTACATACCTGCAGTCGTTGCATCAAGTCAGATGCATCGCATTCAGATTCGCTGTTGTCAGAGACTCTTGGAGTGCGAGATCTTGAGTTCTTCCGAGCAGCACCGCCACCACCATTTCCACCGCCATTAGCTTGTCCATTGCAACTTCCACCACCGCTTGATAATCCACTGTCAGTTGACGACTCTGAGTTACGCTTGGAACGGGGTTCCCGGGGCTTGTCTTTGCCTATTTCATCTAAAAGCGAATCAAAGACGAATGCTTCCTTCTTAGCTGCTTGACCTGTTAGATATAAAAGTATTAAGAATAAATAAGCATTATATCTAATGAAATAATTTTTGTTTGTGTCAGCACTCTGTGCTTGTTCATTACCTTTCTTTTCAGCTTCGATCTTGCGAAGACTTTCCACCAATTCGAAAATCCATTCAGTTACCACGGCATGTGGAATCTTTTCAAATTCTGGAAAGTAAGCTGACAGCATTTCACAGAACTCCTCCACATCAAACAAACCATCCAAGCTGCCCGTCTCAGTTGCCAAGTTTTCCAGAACCGTAACAACGTAGTTGAGGACAATTTCGTCCAGCGTGCTGTAATAAACATGACCATACAAAATTTATAGTTTTAAGGTTTAACTATAATTTTGCATGCATGTTGATATAAAAGTTAAATTAATGCACCTGAGGTAAGATGACTGTATATGCTGATTGATGAAAGCAATCATGGAGGAAGTAACAAACTTGTCAGTCTCCGAGTTTGCTTGAAGATCCATGTTTGTGGCGTTGTGTGGTAAAGTCAATCAGTTAAGTAAAAATAGATTTTAATCAGGATCCTTCTTACACCTGCGTAATTTTTTCCCAGGGGTGTTTGTAGAAAGTATGAATGATGTCTTGTCTACGTGGCTAAGAATTTGTCTTCCTACGTGGCTAAGAATCACTGCTGCCTTGCTGCTCCAGAAAGAGTTCCAAGAACAAGCGACCAAAAAAGTTTTATGTGTGCTTTGTTTAGTGTCAGGTTTTTCTTGGAATAGCTGCTTGTTACATACAGTTGATACGCAGGTGCACAATGCCCAATTGTCCGCTCACATCAGCCTATGCATTTAAGTAGTGCAATTCCCATATGCATTCAAAGTTTGCAATTTATTAATTAAACATTCGCATGAAGCATCATCATATAGCCTTTGTCACATCAAAATGCTTCTCGTGTTGTCAGTGCGGTTGTATCGAAGAGGTTTACAATGGAAGAAATTTGACCCGATCTAGACTGTCTGATAGCTTTACAAGAGATAAAGCGCAGTCAAATGGCATTTGCAAGTTCGTTGATGAGTTAGGATGATGCGATGCTCGGTTTCAGCATTTATCTTGATCCACATTTGCTGTTGTTGATGATAGTCTTCCTCACTCACGTTGTATCAATGCATCACAGCGAAATTGGAAACATGATATCCACTAAATGTTTATTGTAGCAAGTTTTTTTATTGCAACCTTCGAATGGGAAAATTGATATATGGCTCTCGAAGCAGCGTCGTTCCTTAACTTGATTACTTGTTTACTGCGAGCCAGGGCGTGTATATTTAATTCAGATAAGTGATGTATTCAGTTGCAGAGTGGATGATGATTCGTATTTGTCGTGTGATGATTCGTTGTCAACTTGGTTTGTTGTAGGTACACAGTTTCCTAAAGTTGTCGTCGGTGACATTTATCGTGAACTAAGGAAACTGCTATGGTCAAAGGGAATTAAACAGGAAGTTTCCTCCCATTGATGAAGATTTGATGGGCTTAAATATTAGTGGATTAAGTCGATTTTCATATTCTGATCCTGCAACGAGATTGCTTCTAATTTCCGAACCACATTGAAACCTCATTTTAAGGTGAATTTCCGATCAGAGGTTGAAGTGACGAAGCCCCTTTAAAAAGTTTAGACTAGATGAATAGGTGGAACGATGACGGTGTTTAAAGCTGGGAGGAGATGATGCGGTTTAGGTAGTCCTTAATTAGGGTCAAGGGAATAACAGTTTTCCTTGGAGCACTACAAGAGAGAATCAACAAATTAGTTCTCTGTGCTGCTTAAATCAGTTCATTGTAAAAAATTATGTATGATTTTAGACGGATAAGATATGACAACACGGACAAACGCCCTGTAAACTGTAAACCCTGTCTTTCGTTATTTATGATTTAGGTACGTATATGTATTTACTACTTGTGTTAAAATTAAAGTATCTAAAGTATTCAGTACTCAGGATATACAGTCGCTAGCAGTAAATAATGCAACATTAGAAAACCAACGTTAATATCTTCAGGATTGTACTTTATATGCTCTCCTTAAATCATAGGTAGATAGACTATTTATCATGTACAATGCACAATGAGAAGGGGCAACTCGAATACTCAGTTACAAACTAACCACCTACAAAATATCTCTGTAAACCAATTTTAAAGATAAGTACCTTTAAGTTTGAGTTGTAAGTTGACTTGATGAGAAGGAAAGTATATTAGAGATGTTTTGACTTGTGACAGTTCGTGTCAACGTACTTGTACTGCACTTCACAGACTAATCTCCAAAGTCCCAATTAACAAATATTTGTTATGATGAACACACATAAAATTCTCAACTACGTCTCCACACCAATCACTCTTGATGCTGTCTTCAGTCAGATACAATTTAAATAGCTTTCATAATCCTCCTATGCATAAAGCTGGACATTATCTGACACATGATTAGCACAACTTAAACTCTTTACAAGTAGAGAGAGAGAGAGCGGAATCCCATTCATCTGCTGGAGCTTAACTTTTAACATTCCATTGATACCCATTAATATTTTAATGATCATGCTATTTTCCCACTAGTTCATTCTTCTGCTTGACTGCACTCTGCCTCCACAACTCCTACTGCTCCTCTACTTCTTATCAATATTTATTGTTATTATTCAGCCTTATAAATAATATAACTGCGGCGCTGATTTGATCGCTTGCTCTCCACTGGGAATATATATGGCACGATTTTTACCACGAGCTCTGCTGTAAACTAACTCAATGGCTAAGATGGACCAGAAGAATTAAACTAATTGTCGCGAGATTTTTTTTGTTGGTAAATCTTCTTCTTGACTTGAAGATGATGGTGTTGTTGTTGTTGCTCTCTGCTTGGCAAGCCCCTCATATATAACAAACAACACACAGGGCTTCAACAGCAGTTGTTGTTGGACTTCTTATTCTTCTTATAGCAGCAATGGAAAGAAAAGCAGTGAACAGAGCTCCTCTCTGGACTTGGTTTTGCCTTTTATTTCTTCACCAAACAATATTATTATAGGTATACACACAGGCAAAAGGAGTACGTGTGTGTGCAGTAATGTAATTTTATCCAGCAAAAATCCACACACAAGCTCCAGAGCAGCAGCACTTCCAACAACCACCTCCACTGTTCCACAACTTGACTGTCTTTTTTGTGTGGATTCTTTTTTTGGAATGATGATTTGTGTTCTCTGTCGTCCTGCCTGCTTTCCTTTTGCCTTGGCTGCTGCCTAAAATCTACAATACCAACTTTGTAGATACTCTTCCAGCGCTTTCCAGCTACTTTCCCGGAGTACTTTCGCTGGAGCTTTCTGTCTCCGGTGGACTACTACAATTGGTCTGATCGTTGCTGCTGCTGCTGTTCTCGGTGTTGATGATGATGATGGTGGTGTTGTGCTCGTGTATGTGTTATGTACACAGCTATAATATTATAATATAATATATGCTTATAGTGGACTCGGATTCTCGGATATAAGAATTGAGTTCCGTTCCGTCAAGTCCACCGAAAGAAACAAATTTTTTTCTCGTCTCTCTCAAAAGCAACCTTGGTGCTATAACAACAAGTCATAAAAAAGCAATAACAGGAAAACGGATATCAAGCTATCGGCGGTGGTGGTGATGGTGCAGTAGTTTAAGCACGGCTTATCATCATCATCGTGTCATATCATCATAAGTATCATGCATCCTTGTTGTTGTGGTATATAAAGCATTATAGTAAATCCATTAAAGCTCTTCTTTTCTCTTCGTAGTTATCCTGTCTTTTCTCTGATGGTTCGTGTGTTTTCATTGTTTTTTATTTCTTCTGCTTTTACTAGTCGTGTGGCTGATCTGATGTGTTGCCATTGCCATTTTCCAATGATCCACTACTCATCCAATCCAATATCTTAAATGCGATGAATTCAACCTTTCCTGGTCGCTTGGAGGGCATGTAGTTTGGAAGCGAGAGAGAGAGAGAATGAAATGAAATATTGGAGAAAAACAACAGACAGTCAGCATTCAGACAGAGCATACATTATGTACGAAATAATATTATGCATGGCATTGCGCAACATTTTGTACAGCAAAACAAGAAGCAAGAAGCTCTCTGCTTAAATTTTTTATTATTATTTTTCGTATGTTTTCTTGTCTCTGTCTCTCAAATGGCAAGGCATGAGAGAAGGGACATCATTTCACACATATCTGACTTTTATGCTGACTGATTTGATCTGTTTCATACGGTGTACGGTGCTAAAAACTCGGGACGTTGTGGTGGTGGACTCTGCAGAACAGCATAAATGATTTCCCCTGCAGCACAAAATCCGTTTATGCGATTCGTCGTATAGCAGGTTATTTGGAAACGGTAAACGGTGCATGGATTCGAAAAATCTGCGTAGGTTTATATGAAACAAAGTTTACAATTGCCGAATCAAAAACAGATTAATTTAGATACAAACCCATCATTGTTATTGTTACCGTTATAATGTAATGATTTTACTATCATAACTGCTTCTTGCTCGGCTTTTTGAAGAATTACCGACCGAAATTGAAATTTTGTGCAGAAGGAGACGCTTGTTGATGCTGCATGTCACCTAGCCCAAAGTTGTGAGGTCGTATTCGTATGATTCGTATCACCACCCAGAAACATCAAACAAAACAGGAGTCATGCTGGTGCGGTGGCAACTGGCAAGTCAGTTGTGGTGGCAGTGGCGGTGTGTCGTCTGCTACTGGTGCTGGTACTGCTGTTTGCTGGCCGATATGGCAAAGCGCAACTGTTTCCTATGATAATATGATTGTCAAAATAAGAAGGAGAAATAGAAATACTGTTGCGTTATGTTAGTTTTAGTTTGCTGGCTTCTGTAATGATGATGATCATGATCATTTTATGCCAGCGACTCGAGCAGCAGCAGTAGTAGTGGTCGTGTGAACGTGAAACGTGAGTGAACAGAAGCTGAGAAGAGAAGTCAAATCAGCAAAAACTCACAGACTGCTTTCCTTTTCCTCTTACATATATTTCGCTTGTCTATTTTATGCATATTCGTGCAAAAATTAAGTGCCTAAGTATATGCATTTCATATTATGAAAGATAGAAATATGTATATATGTACATTATGCAATTTGTCGACATAAGTGCATATTATAATACGGAAAACATGTCGGAGTTGCTCCCTTGCTCGTCTTATTGTTATCATTTCATAAAGTAGAAACAAATTGAGAAGGATGCAAAGAATTATTATCATGAGTGCTCAAGCATGAAATTCCGATTCCGACCCAGTGTTGTTGGATTTGTACCAGAACAATTTGTTAACAGAGTTCTTTTTGTTTTGTTCCATGAAAAATTGTTTTGTTCTGTTTTTGTTCCAAGGTGGAACAAAACAGAACTAACAAAATGATTTCCCGAAGAACAATTGGAACAATATTGTTCCAAATTGTTCCACATGAGAGAAAAATTGGCTACAGTTTGATGTTTTATGACACAGAATGCTATTTTTCTGGATAAGATGGTTAAATATTGACTGTTTTGAGTGCTTTTAAGATTAATTAGCTGAATATTGAGTCGCATTTTGCTTTAAATGCGCATTGTTTTACGTGGAACAAATTAGTACATTTTGTTCTGCAGGAACAGAACAAACAATATGATTTTTGTGATAGAACAAATGGAACTAGGAACAATATTGTTCTGCCATGGAACAGAACTAACAATATGATTTTCTAAAAAATATTTTGGAACAAGAACAGAACAAAAGAACAATTCCAACAACACTGTTCCGACCTACAATCTACCAAAACTGCGTTGTGAAAGCTAGCGGTGCTTCTGCTGCAAAATCAACTCTGTGGGAAGTAGAGACGAAAATGGTCTATCGGCAAACGAGATGAATGCTGAATGGAATGAAATTGGTTTATCTGATTGATCAATTATTAACCTGATTAATGGCATCTTGCTCGCGAGAAATTACTTTGTATCGAATAGGTATACACATATGTATGTATATTATATATGCAATATATGTACTGCCTCTCTCACGGCGCAATTCCGCACTTCCCAGGGCTACTTCGGTTTCGAGAATTCAATGAATTCGGAAGTCTGACAGACAGACCGACGGAGATGGTAAATGCAGCCATGACGGAGGAAAAGTTTTTGGCTTAATGCGACGCAGTAGACCAAGCAATGATGCTTTGTTTTTGCACGCGTCAGCAGGATGATGCACACAGAATGGTGCAAATTATAATTCCATCGATTGGCAGGTATCTAAAATGCTGCATGTCAAAATTCAAATTTGCGTTCATGAAAGTGTTCTGGATAACGCAAGTATAAATATTGATGAACTGCATTAACGTTGCTTTCGATTCTGGAATAATACAAGATGACCATGAACCATTATTATTTTAACTACTGACATTTTGGAGTAATCCAATTTAAAAAATAATTATTCAAGTGGCCACGAAAAGGGATCCTAAGTTTATCTACTTGTATTATCGTCCATGTTACATAACTGCATGCTATTACTATTGCGCCTTGCACTCGTTACTTGTATGCAGCATTAATCATTGTGGCCCTATTACTGGACAGATGACAAATAGCAAAACAAGTTGTAGAATTTGCCAATGTTTATGTAATATGCTTACATATATGCGTTGTAAATGACAACTTGTAATAATGTTATCTAAGCAATAGCACAGTACTTATATAAGCAGTGTGTAGAGAAAAGGAGGAAGACTCCTAAGCTGAGAGCAATTGGAAGGAGAGTGCTGCTAGATAAATACTACTGCTAACGATGTAAGCCTTTTCTGTGGATGGATGAAAGTGTGGAAGTACTTTACACACGATAATAATAATAAGAATAGATGAGCATTCAACGTGATAGATATCATCTTTAATGATAACATCTAATATTACTAGCCAACATATGAACCTAATTGTCAATGCCAATACGTTCCAATAATTCATCATCATAAAAACTCTGGAGGTATTGTCTTGAGAGAGAGTGTGTGCACATCCTACACAAGCATGGAAAAGTACAACAGTTTTCCATGGCCACTCAATTATCCAGTCTGACAAATGATAACTAAATATTTCCAATTTGTGTGAAAGGTAAACTTTTCATAGTGGTACAAATACTACTCACATCACCACCGTCAGTGATGGATGACATTCAAGTGCAAAAGGAAAACAGGAAGCCTTCTTTGTGTTCTGCCTTCCGCTTACCACACACTCCTTCCACCTTTTTTCGCAAAAAAATAACTCAGATGTCAAAAGGAGAACAAAGACAATGTGAAAGCAAACAGCTGCAGCGGTGAATGGTCTAACGTCTTTTCAAGCCTATTCTACAACGCAGTATATATCATTAGACTTTATTTTATCGAGCGTATTTCATTTAAGCCAGCACTTCTGCCATTTGTAGTTACATTTTTTATTATGGATGCAATGCAATATTCACAAGATATTATGCTCGTAGTACTTATGCATGAACCTATGCTTTCTCGTTGGTGAAGGTGAAAATGTTCCATGTGCCATTTCCAAATCAATTATATATAATGCATGCGTTATGCAAGAACATATTGTTTACCGCGTAGGTGCACAGAAGCGCTACTCAGCTCAAAAGAACTAAAAGACAAATATATATAATTATACTTCCGATCGGAATGAATGCACTGAAGCGCTGTATATAATTGTGCATTATTACATATCCTCCCATTTGCAAAAACTAAATCCTGTACGTCACACGTAGAAACCACTGTAAATTTGAAGGATAATACAAGCGAAAATAAATAGTTCGTCAGCAAATCAACATTCACTTGTTTACTCATGTGTGCACATTCACATTACTTATAATATGCGATGCATGTACATATGTTCGAGAACTTGACTCATATAATTAAAATTTTCGAGTTAATCCTGTTTACGTCAGTTCGCTGTCTACGTCCCACCGAATATTTCTTTCGAGTAGTGTCAAAGCCACATCTCCTCTGTCAACAATAGAATGACGACAGGGGACTCTTTTCAGCACGAGTACTCAGTACTCATGCCCCATAAAGCACCGAAATAATAAAAAAAAGAGAAGCGATGAAATTTTTTTTCTTCTTATTGACCACATTATAAAAATAAAAGGAGTGCAAAGGCGTAAATACACAAGACAAAGGAAATTGCATAAATTTATCTAGGTAGTTTTATTAATGGTCACACATAGAGTCACATGTCAACAAATTTTGAACATGTGAAGATGATATAACAAAGTATATAAAACAGCGTGCCTACTTTATTGACCTTATGACGCGTAAAATCTCAAAAGTCTTATATATATCTACATAATAAAATAGTAACTATTCAAGCAACACAATGTTTCGTTTCTGCACTATACAAAGTGCTGTTGTCGACCAGGATGGCAAAATGATGAAATGACTCCAAGAAGACTCCTCCGATGTAATCTGTAATCACAACCGCGCAGCAGTAATATAAGTAGTAAAGTACAAGATGTAAGATCTTTGCCAAAAGGAGGAAGAAAGACAAAGCAGACAAAGTTTTCTCTCTCTTTCTTGAAGATAGCAATAGTAATAATAACAGAATAATCTCATCATCTTCTTCAGCGTGGCACACTGTTTGTTACATAGTTACATACATGGTTAATGTTCACGTGCTGCTGTTACTCCTCCTGATAATCCGAATTACTTCCAAGAAAAAATGATCTTTCTTTCAAGAAAATAGCGCTACACATCGTGTTCCTTACTTACGAACATGATCGCTGAGCAAAGAGAAAAAAACTGTGATGGAGCACTGCAAAACATTTATCCTCCGTTATATATAAATACATACATGACTCTCGAGCATCCGCCGTTTTATAACGATCATGCTTTTCGTTTTTACATAATAATATCATAATATTTACGTGTGTCCATAGTTCACACAAACAAGGGAAATTCGTATGTGCGCATGCTACATGTTCGTAGTAGTAGTAGTAGTAGCGTTGTATATAGTACACCGTCAAAATATAAAAAGAGTTGACTCGGTCACGTAGTTTTTTCATTTCTGTGTTGACGTTCTAGCAAATATGACAGTTTATATCTTATCGCATCGCCCTCGTAGTTAGTTTTGCGTTTAAATCTGAAACTACAGAGTTAATCTCATTCTCACCATCAACATAATCGGCAGCTTTTCCAGCAGCGTTATTCAGCCAAAGTATCCGAATAACGAAAACTGAACAAAGAAAGAGCTTTACGCTACTTTTTCCTGTGTATATACAACAACAAAATTCGTTGGAAATCGAGAAAAAAAATATATAGGAATCCTTCAAAACTGACTGCTTTAAGACAGTTTAAATTTGAATTTTACAAGTAGTTGTCAACGAAATTAAACGCAAATCAATTGTAAACTCACACTTTGGGTGAGTGCTAGTATATTTTTAAGTAAAATTCGTCATAATAATATTATCTTTTTTTCTGAACTTCAACTTTTCTTTGGAGGCGTGCCAAATCTCCAGCCTCCTCCCTGAGAGCTTTGTCTGTGTGTGCATGCATAATATTATGTACATGGTTCGGTTACTAACAGAAAAGTTGCATTTGTGTATCATCTGTCATGATTCAAAAGCAAATGACCTACAGCTTGAGAAGCAAGAAATTAACAAGGATTTTATGAATAATTCTATATAGTAGTAGTAGTTTGTGCAGTGATCAGATCATCGCAGGGGAAAAAATCCACTCTAAAAAACATAGTTCTTCGCAACAGTTCCTTTGAGACAGTCAACAGTGTGTACTCCACTCATCATCATAAAGTGTTATGGTTACAATTAATTAGTTGTCCAAGTGTCTGTGAAATCAAAAAAGATTTGAAAAAATAATAATAATAACGGATTGCAAGCATATATTTTCAACTTTTTTCACTTTTGGACATTGTTCGTTTTTTGAACAATTAGCATCATGCCTAGTGAGTGCACTACAAAGCCCCTGCAAAGGGAGCTTGCCGACTCAATTATTCGACTCGCGGATCCTGACGACTTACGTATTCTTATTGCCTGTGGTGCCAAGGTAACTTGCATAAAAACCTACTTTCTTTTTTAAAAAAAATATTTTTATGAAAATGTTTCCAGAAATGAGTAGGATTTTTAAGACAAAACTTGAATCATTATTACAAGCGCATCCTTTTTTTCATTGTTACAGGTGAACGACGCAGTAACTCAGGTAGGCAATTTCTCCCAATAATTTCCATGCAATAACCTACCAACTTATGTAACAATGAAATTTACAACTAAAAAGTTAACAGCTCAGTAAAGGCATGCAAAAAAGGGATTTCACTGGAAGCGTAGTGTGTGTGTGCCATTAACTACGTCACTTTCCTTTGAAAATTACGATCATCATCAATCCAAATCCAAGCTCACACAATGAACAAAGTGCAAGTGCGTTGAACGGAAAGAAGGATAAAGAAAAAAAAACGCAAGAGAAGCTGCGCAATTCGCAATGCTCATCATTATACGTTCGTTCGGAAATCCCCTCTAACGTCACATATTACTATACATTTTCCGAATCACTGCATAAGCAAACTCGTAAACATATCTGTAATGGACAAAAATGCACCATTCTACGCTGTATCCCACTTTATAACAGTCGGTGCAATAATTCCCTTTCATTTTGATGATTCAAACAGAGAAAAGGGAAACTTTGCAAAATCACTCAACTCGTAATATATTTCTTAGCAGAAAGGAGTGAAAAGTCATCATCATCCATTCTCTTTGTCTTAATTTTGAAGCGTGATTTAACTTTAACTGCGCCTCTTTCATCTGTTTACTTTATTCATTTCCCATGTGTGCGCTTTCAATTTTTTGTTGTTATTTTCCATCACAAATCAGTGCCAATCGAAAAAAAAATCCAGTTAAAAAAATTCTCTCTACGCATCATGTAGAGACGTAAACAAAAACAATGACGATGATTTTTGTTACATTTTTCAAGAATAGTTCATCCATGTACGTTTCGTCACTTTCATTGAATTAGGTTCCTTTGCCATCCTTTAAAATAATTCTGTTTTCAAATTAATTAAATTGTACCAAAATACCTTGAACTATAGCACATAGTCGTAGTATGCATGCATCGTGGCTTCTTTCTTGGATTTCTATATACTAAATAGGTACTGCGTTGCATGTGCAAAAAGTATGCAGATTCGCAAAACGAGGTTGATGCACTCGGCCCATGCAATCAATCACACAAAAAACAAGCCGTTAATTTTACTGTCGGGGGTTAAAAATAAATAAAAAAGAGAAAGAAATCTAAAAATCAGATGATGATTATTCCAAAGGGAAAAAAACAATAATAAATAAGATTATGAAGTATGCATGCCACACACAGGAGAGCAACAGTTGCGTCTTTAAGAAAGAATTAGAATCTTCGTTAAAAATAAGATACCTAATCTTTGATGTAGGTCAATCTACGTCGATGCAGTCGCATGACAAAATCCACATGCATGTAATAATAATAATAATAATCGCAATAAATAAACGTGCATCACACTTCTTGTGTGCTTGGAGCACGTCACTGATATCCCTAGACATATATCTGCTCCGCTAATATGCGTCTTAACATTTTGCAAAAAAACTCCACCACAAACTGGCACAGCTACTGCTTCCATACGAGCGGCGACACAAAATAAACATTTCTTGTTGAAGAGGAAGTACAAGTTAAGCGTAGTAGTAATAGTAGTAGTAATGGTATAAAAAAGGTTGGTTTGCTAATCTAGTTACTACGACATATTTACAAACATTAAGCACGTTCCTTGTGCTGTTTGTGTCATAGTGTCATGCAAAATGTTTACGTGTAATTTGCAAGTACGCCATTAGTTTGTGGTTCAGATCAGAGATGATATTATTATATATGAAGATAAACTATTTAATATTATTATTTTTTCTCTAAAAGAGGAACACTATTTTGCACGATTATTATCCAAAAAAAAATTTCATATGATATGACGATGATGCTGATGGTGCTTCATGCTAACTGTTTCTTATCAATTCAATGAGAAATTTGGCATGAATTTATTTGTACACTGTCCTGGCTCACCCTCTATTGCAAATTCGTTGCAAACATTTTTCATGCACTTTTTTTTATACGGACAGCCCAGAGAAATGATAAGATTAAAATTATTCAACAAAAAATTATGGACTTTCCTTCTGAATATTATGAAAAATGCATATCGTCACTTGGGATTTTTTTGTGCAGAGAGGAACTTGCTTCCTTTCTCTGTAAACTTGTTGTAATATCCGGGATGGTATATAGCTAGTCAGTTTGCTTGGCTTATTTTTTTAGCTCTCTTTCTCCTTCCCTCTTGTCTTATGAAATGAAGATGAAGTTTGAAGTAACGTCTTTTTTCTTTTTTTTTCTGTGTGTATGCAGGGTTTACGACCCATTCATTATGCTGTATGGCAACGGTACACCGAAGCAGTTCGTCTTTTACTTGTCCGTGGCTGCGACGTAAATTCAACTGATGACTGCGGCTATTCACCTCTCCATTTGGCTGCGGAGCATGGCTACACCGAGATGATGAAGGTGAGTAAATAACCTCATCATAATACATAACACAGTTTTTTTAAACATCTCTTTTCACTTTCCACCAACCACATAAAATATAACTCATTATCGGTTTTTCTTTCTTCAGTTGACTTTTTGCAATTAAGAAAATTACGATCAAGATAATATGAAAGACATGTATGTATGTAATGAAATGAAAACCTGTTTAAAGGTAATGAAGGGGCAAGGCGAGACTTTAATGACAAGAAATCAAGATGAAGTGGAAATTGCATAATTATTTATGACATAATACTTGCTACATGATGCTGAGATTTTATGAGACAGCGATGCGCCAGGAGAGAGTGCGGAGCGTTGTCAATTTTTGACATGCTTCCATGCTCGCAACAACCTTTTTCACTTTTGTTCAATCCACTCTGTCTGTCATTTCCAGTCTTAACCAAACCGTTTGAGTGTTTTGTGCCAAAAGTCGATAAGTCTCTGAGAATCTCTTATTTTACCAAAGGTGAAATTAATGCTGTTGCTAACCTCGAGAAGAAAAAAAGAGTGTAGAGGTAAGGTAAGGATTTTTGATATGCACAATTTTTTATGTCATGTGATGACGGAGGAAAACAAAGAAAAACTTTGTCGCGAATCATCATCATCATCATGATCGTGATCACGCTTACATGAAAATGAAGGTCAGGTTATATTTACATGTAACTGCGTACTCCACGACATTTACTCGACAGGAAAATGGCACATGATCATGTAACGGTTACGTGGCACTCGCTCTTTTAATAAGTTTTCAAAATGTGTGGTGGTTATATGCAGTGTGCAAGACTGTTTTAACGGTTTGCATTTGCATAAGGAGGATGGAGGAAACGTGGAGGGGTAGTGGAAGTGTAAAAAGAGATGTGATGTGGTAGGTGCAGAAGAGCTGCTGCTCTGATGCAAAAAAACACTTAACCGCCTATAAAAATCTACGTTTATCTGTCAATATTGCAGATGTTGTTGGAGAACGGAGCCAAAACTGATTACCGAGACTACATCAGCGACGGAGTTTTGTATCCTGCCACCACGCTATCGGAGGAACCGTTGCATTTGGCTATAAAAAATCAGCATTACACGGCCGCCAGAATACTTCTTGGTTAGTTTTGATGGAACACTCCTCTTGCTTGCATTTTTTGCATGAATATCACACTCTTTGACGGTGAAATAAACGGTAACGTCGTCAGTATGGATGTGTAGGAGTTTATGTAGTTTCCATGTTCCATCATTTAATTTTTTTTCTCATATTTTTTCCTCCTTTTTAAAATTATGTTCATGTGTTGACTGACTGGCTGACTACTGGAAAAATTGATGATGCAGAGAGCGGAGCGAATCCAAATGCAAGATACTTTTTCGGTTCGGAAATAAATTTGATTTCTCCTTTGGACGTGGAATACCTTGACCTCCTCCTGACCTATGGAGCGGATCCAGATGCACGGGATCGTCAAGGTTTGACTCCACTCATGAGAGCATGCCGAATCCCGCAAGCCATGGAATCTGTTCTTTGTCTCTTGAAGCATGGGGCAAATGTGAACGCAATGACTGATGAGCGACATGACAACAGGACTGTACTTCACTATGCCGTCCTCTCGGGTAATCGG
The DNA here is from genome assembly GCA_004115045.4 of Sinella curviseta. Taxonomy (NCBI): domain Eukaryota; kingdom Metazoa; phylum Arthropoda; class Collembola; order Entomobryomorpha; family Entomobryidae; genus Sinella; species Sinella curviseta. The sequence goes on from CM065489.1 coordinate 34,897,345, forward strand.
GATATTGTGTCCCTTCTCTTGAAGCAGGGTGCAAGGGTCAACTTTTCGTCAGAGTATCAGAGACCAACTCCTCTCGATTTGGCCATTTTGAGAGGCGACCCGACCTTGGTTAAGCTGTTTCTGGAAGCTGGTAAGTGCCTCCATCCTGCGTGGGTCTACCCACGAGTTTAATTTAAATTAATGGAAAAAATGTCATCTTGAAAGTATGTAATAAATTTAATGTTGTTTATTCAAGGTGCGAATGTGAATGCGAGTTCTCCTATAATTGGAAGCCCTCTCCATGTGGTGTGTTCCGACATTATCCCGAACAGACTGACGATCCTACACCTTCTTTTGGACCACGGCGGAGATCCAAATAAAGTGGTTATAAGTGATGATGGAATGCCACTGAAATCCGTTCTTGGCGAGTATCTCTCCTCGAATCCCGAGCTCGATCGGACGGTGATCAAGACGCTGATGAGATACGGTGCCAAGGTTGTTTTCAAGTCTCAGTTCAGACATCCACTCGGAATCCTCAACTGTCTGCAAAGTGTGGCGCAGGATGAGAAACTATTCCTGGATCTCGCCAACACGGCCGAAGATTTTGATCCGCCAATGATCCGTAGATGTTCCGCACTGTCAGCCGAGCAGAAGGAGTACCTCCTCAATCTCTCCCGCAATCCCAAAACACTTCAACATCAAACGAGACTCTTTTTGAGGAGACTGCTGGGCAAGAAACTTCCGCTGATTGTGGATCAACTTGGACTTCCAAGGATACTGATGCACATGCTTCTCTTCGAAATTAGTTAGGTTTCTGCTTTAAGACAAAAGAACTTGTGTGAGCGACATTTCATCTCATTTTTTTCTTTTATCGTTCAAGTATTTTTGGCATTTCGCTCGGTTTACTTAAAAAATAATAGTAACGTCGCTAGTAGTTTATTTATTATTTTCTACCGCACTTTTTCTTTCAGAGAAGATATTATTAACGTACGCTCTAATCAGTTGCCAAAAGCTAATGTATTGCAGCAGCATAATAAAGTATGCAGGTTAAAATCAGTAAAGTTTATAGCTGTTAATTAAATTCAACATTTTCTTATAAGGTTTCTACTTGACCTTAGCCTCGAATTCCTACGGGTCGATTGGTAATTATAGATTGCGGAAATGCAATCATTTTAAGATGCATGCGGCAAAACGGCACGTTCGAAGAATATTAATTGTTAGTGTGATTTCTAAATAAAAGTCTCGCCTAGAATTAATTTTGACGACTTTTGTACACGTATCGTATTGCCATTTTTAGTAGTGTAAGTTTAAATATTGACATGACAACCTGTGCTTTTGATCGATATGACGTTTGTGATTTAACGCAAGGTAAAAGAATAAAGTGAATTAGGCTGTTGAAAACATACCTTACCAAAAATGACTTGTTTATTTATTTTTTTTATAAAACTATATACGTTTTTGTCGTAGCGTTGAATTAACTTAATTATGACTACGATATTTTTTGAAAATCTTATCTCCACGTGCACATTCAAAATAAATCATAATATTTATGGTTCATGGTAAGTCAGGAAATTTGTACGGGGTTAACTAGTATCATAATAGCATCAACTAATAGAATCCAATGTAATATGAGATGGTAAGATACACAGAAGCAACCAGAAGAGATATGATCATCATTGGGAACCCGATTCTGCAAATGAAAATAAAATTAATAATTGTGTACGTTGATCTTGGAAATCATGTAAATCAATATTTCTATTTCTTACCGGAAATATTCAACAAAAGTAAAACGATAGCCATGTTGGTCCGCAACACCAGCGCATACCACGTTTGCTGAGGCGCCTATGAGGGTTCCATTTCCTGGATCGACAGAATTATTTTCAATTGTTATTAACTCGGAACCTTCTATTCATGTCTTAATGGATATACACTTTATTAGCAATCTTACCGCCAAGACATGTGCCAAATGCCAAAGCCCAAACTAGAGGATGCAGTGGTAATTGAAGGTTAGCCGACACTCTGGTTACAATCTTTATCATCATCGTTGTGAAGGGGATGTTATCAATAAATGCGGAAGCCAAGCCGGACACCCACAAAATTATGAGTATTGCAACAATCGTCCTGGACTCGGGATTGACATGTAGTATCACAGCTTCGGTTTGAGTACCTATCCAATCCAATAAGCCAAGCCTGGACACACCCTACATACAAGAGACAATTTACGTTATATGCTGTCTCAGTATTTTTTGTAATTCATAATGTATGCAGTTTCAAAGTTTGTCATTGCAGTACGTACTTCCATTACGATGAACAATGCAGAAAAGAAAATTAACGTTGACCATTCTACACGTGAAAAGATTCCTTCGAGCTCTTTACGATCCGCGAGGGTAAGTAACAAAACTGTACCAAGAAGAGCAGTCCATCCCATGGAAAGGTTCAGTTGCGGAATGGAATGAATGAAGAAAAGAATAATGACAATGGACAGCACTATTCCGCACTTGATCAACAATGGCCAATCCTTTATCCGACACTGGAAACGATAATGAGATAGTGTTAACTTAAGACTGCTTTAACATATGTATATTAATATGCAGTGCCAATTTATTTCACTATGTAAAAGTTATACCGAATCTTCTAGTTCCGCTAAGGTAGCTCTGTATCCTTCCACGGTTTGTCTACAAAAAGAAATATCGTGCACAATATAATAACATATTTATCATATTTGCGAAAACTTTCAAATTATTTTCAATTTTCTGCAACTTTGCTTACCCTCCTACTTTCCTCTTCATTTTATATTCCCTCTTCAAACGGAGTACCTTTGTTTGCAAAATGGTTTTGACGTCAATTTCATCTTTCGAGTAGGACGACAGAGATGCTAGTGCGCGACTCCATACCTCTATTTCACGCTTTAGTTCTAAATCACGAAGAATGCCATTAGCTTTCAAATACTTAAAAAAATAAATTGGTGAACTAGAATTGAAAATCAAATGCATACCTGCAATTTCATAAGGTACTTCAAACTGCAACGAGCTCATTGATCGAAAAGTTATTCGAAGTTGAATGTACGACACTATCAATACTGGAATGATCCCCACCACCATGTGCGTGACAAAGGATGTAAAATCAATTCCAGCCTTTATAACATCTGGATCATTGGCAATGATAACATTCGGTGGATCTCCTACCGGAGTGGCAGCGCCTCCAATATTGGAAAAGACCACAATGGATATCAAGACGGGAACTGGGTTTAAATGCATCGCTTCACAAATACGAATGGTCACAGGTGTCATTAGAAGTATCGTGGTGACATTATCCAGGAAAGCAGAAACCACGGCAGTGAACATGCAAAGGGAAGTGACCATGGGCCATATCGCTCCATTTGTCACCTAAAGCACAGAAAAGTATATTAATTATTTAATTTAGAATAAAATATCACTACATGTAGAATAAAATATGCTGTCCAGAGTACGTACTTTGTACATGATGAAAGCACAGTAATTAAAAAATCCAGTTTCGCAAAGAATTGAAACCATAACCATCATGGAGAAAAGGAGAATGAGTGTCTCCATATCTAGCCAAGATACCATTTCTTCCGTTGTCGGTCTCTAAATATCCAATTCACAGTGAATGAACATCGTAGTCAAGAAAATTATAGCAAAATAAAATCGAAAATTTTACCTCATGAAATAACGACAATATTCCAATAGCCACTGTTGCTGCCAACATTGCAGATAGTGTCCGGTTCATTAGCTCGAAAATAATTAAAATATACAAGCCCAGTATCACCAAGCCTCCAAACAGCGCTCCGTTCTCAATGTACTTTGGTAATAGCTTCAATGACATAAACATGGGAAAACTCAATTCAGTCGTGGTTTCAAAAAGTAACGAAAAACTGTCGTCATCGTTTAATAGAAATCTGAGATGAAGCAAAAATATTATTTTTTAGGTTAACTAACTTTATTTCAACATAACAAAATAAATACAAGCATTTAGTTGCTTTACTTACAGTTCAGTCAAGTTTTTCAAACTAAATGTGTGGCTGAGCGTTAGATCTGACACGTGCGGCGAACTTGACGAAAAAATGGGAATTTCCCATACTTCACTGATGCTCTGCGTAAAACGAAGGAAGAGAAAAATGAACATGATAAAACCTGATGGTACTTTTCAAGTGTTTAAAACTTACAAACAGTACCAGTACTTATATTATTCGTTGTCTTGTTACCTTGCTTGTCCCGTCATCTTCATTTACAAAATGAACTGATACCCTTAATCTGTCTTCCGTGGTATTTGCAAACTCAGGAGTTGCAAAGGCTCCTGTTACGCTCACAGTTAAAAGTGGAAACCACGGTGAAAATGGAATGAACGACTTCATTGGCAAAGCTATCAGATGAGACGAACATAAAAGAAATTAATTCATGCTGCTTTTGTCTCACGTTCACAGAAAAATGACAAAATGGGTATATGGAAAAATTCATATCCTTACAGAAAGGGAGGCCTTGTGATGCACTTATCTGAACAAAGTGGAGTATATCCTCATTTGTCATCGTTATGACTACCTAAATAATTTCATTAAATATAAAGTACCTCCGATTTCATATGTAGCACGAATCACGGCTAGCTTATTTTCAATTTGAAATACTTACAGCTGCAGCAAGAAAACACACCACCACAATTCCAATTTTCAAATATCTGGGCCAAGTAAAAGTGTCAGCTTCATAATCATCTGACGAATGACTTCCCAATCCTGTTCCAACTGGCGATGGAAGTCCACTGGCAAATCCACTCGAAGAACATGTACATCCTTCTTTTGTACTATGTTTTCATTTAAAGATTGCACTTAATACATCATTTGTTAATTATTTATACATTCAATAAGAGCTTTTTGAGATTTATCATACATACTTTGTATCAACGGTTAAGAAATCAAATTTCTGTTCCAGTTCTGGACTCCCATATTCCGAAAATTTATCCGACTGGTATGACTTTTCCGAACCTGAGAACTTATCTACGGTGATTGTTGGCAACGTATCTGCGAAATCTTTCATGTAGCTTTCTGCATTTAGCGGATGCCCACTAGGCAGGTTTCTATCAGGTTGGTATGGAGGAGGAGCACTTGGGTATCCGTTACTGGTCCCCCGTGACGTAGAGGGAAATGATCCATAGTACTGTGGTCTAATTGTGTTCAAAATTTAAATAGCGTTAGACCTACAAACAAGTATTTTTTTCGAAAGATATACTTTTGAAAAATCCAATTTTGCACTCCAGTTTACCTATGAGACTGACTACTGATACTAAGCAGGCTTTCAGATCTGTAGTCCTCATCGTAATCATTGCACGATTTCCCTAGTTTCTTTTCAAAAACTTTAGAGACTGTCTCCTGTAAAAAAAACATATTAAATCATTTTCAGTCAAAATGATTACAACGGTTACAACAATGCACGGATAAACTTTTAATTTGCATCTCACCTTAACTTGAGTACCAATCGTCGTCACAGCGTCCACAACCGTATTCAATTTTGAGGTTTTTCTTTCGCCAAAGTCATTGAATTCCATACTATTTTCCATTCTATCCTACCACTTAACCGTACAAACCGCCGATTCAAATCGTTGTATTTTTACATATATCAACTATCTTTACGGATTATATAAGTACAAAATATTTTATCATAAAAACATTTTTTTATTTGTCAACTGCAAATCATAATTTTATTTCAAACAACTCATAATATGCCATTATTATTTCCTGGGTAAACGTTTACGGCCATAGCGTCCGTTCTATAAAATGATTTCATGAGAAATGACTGGAATCACAAAAGGCATACTTATCATTATACGCATTTACTCATACATTTTTCACTTTTAGACTCTTAATCAGTCAATCATCTTCACTTACTTTTTTACATGTACATATTATTGTGTCACACAGAGTCACATGCCTCTTTGTTTATAAAAAGTCATTTGTACTGATAGTGGACGCTAATTTAGGTCTCTAAATCGTTGTTGCTGGGTAAGGTTTAACATGAACACTCAAAAAAATGATAGGCTTTAGCTCATGAATATTTAATTACATGTACATACCTATGCTAAAGTATTATGAGTTGATGCTTTTCACTGATATTTTTTTTACTTTTGGAGATAATAATACATATAATGTATCTGTGCGACTCAACGGTACTTGAATTGAACACAGTAATCTAATCAAAAACAAAATAATTCATTCATGTGATCTAGGTGGACGGTATGATTCAATCAGAAATACCACTACTATGGACACAAACTGAATAAAACAAAAAAATGTCTAGATTAACAGAAATTGCACACGAACCCAGAAGAGTTTTGGAAAAGAGTGAACTATGCATACTAATTAAATTATAAATTGCCAATTTTTAAACAGTATATAATATTCAAGGTTCAAGTTGAATTTGCTAACAGGAACCAGACTTGAAATTCCTATAATTACATACATTGGAACTGAAATCTTAAAAACTAGCAACCTGTCCCTAAATAGGGACGGTGGTAAAGATTTAGAGAGCGTGAACGTAATGTAAAGTAAATATACATGTACTTACATATTACATATTTAGGGCTCCACGTGATAATTTAATTGTAATGAACATGCCAATAAAATATAAACTCACACGCGGAATTGCAACGAAAATGTGTTGTTCATTTTTTGGCTTAAACAAATTTCACTATGTTAATCAGCGTGCTGGATAGGACCAACTGTCAATTTATTAGCCAATTCTAATGAAAAAATATTTCCCGCCTTTTTTTAATTTTTGGCGCGCCACGATCATTATGTTTGAAAACGGGTTTCACCATGTTAATCATCGTGCTTAATAGTACCAACTACCTATTTTTTATTTAATTCTGTCATAAAACAGACTTCCCGCTATTTTATTTTATAGAGGGCGCCACAATCAACGTTAATTGATAAAAATGGCAGATGCTGATTCTGCGCATCCAAATCTATCTGCGAACCAATTTTCAGCGCAATACAAAAAAGAGTCACTTTATAAACCGTTACACAGTTGCTTCCATAATTTTGCCAACATTGTTCAAAAACAGTTAACGTTTTAAAATCGGTTAACGTAGTTATAATTGGCAACTTGGCCGTTGTAATTTCTGCACTCATTGGGGCACTAATGAGGAATTATATTTCGAGTTGACGTACGAAAGGAATGCCATTTCCAGTTTTTGACCTTTGACCTCAAATTTGGCAGTGAACGGTGTTTAGTTTCCAATTGTGATACCCCCATTGCACCTCCCCATCTTCTTAGCTTCAAAACGATACCTAGTACGTCTTTCTACGATTTGAAACTAAAAAGTTTTAGGAATCACAACGAAAAAATCCAATTTGTATTAAGTATATAGATGGTTGGAGCTTGCCTTCAAATCAATGACTAAAAACGTTAGCAAAGAAACCAAAAAATCAATCATCACGTGAGATTGTTCTGTGAAGCAAACGCTTCCGTGTTATTTACACCGTTATCAGTTGACGCTGATAACTTCAGCTGCATAAACTCACTAATAGGAACCATATCATAAAACAGTAAGTATGTACTCTGTAAATTGTGATTATTTATTATGCTTTTTATAAGACTATTCGTCAAAGATTAACAGTATGTACATATCAATGCAAAACTATGACATGTGTAATATCATAATTATCATTACAAATACTATGTACTATGAGATCATATCAGAAATGCAAGCACTGCTGAATCTAAAGGGTTACCTGTAAAATCAAGAAAAAGTTTCGGTCATATGATGTGATAAGGTTCTGTCTCTTACAATATTGATAAGGAGCGATAAGAATGGAACGAGAGAGAGGTGGGTTATATTATTTGTTTGTTTTGTCAAAAGCACAAACAAACCGTACGTTTAATATAGGTGACAAATGTGCTCATAATATTCATATAAATTGATAACATGTTATTATTAATATATGTGCTCTCAATGATCCAGCCGTAACAAAAGATAAAGATTTCCCTTACTATTTAATTATCCCTTTTTCTTGTCGTTAGTTTCCCTTTCCCATTTCAGAGACTTCACATTGAATCTTTCGAAAATGCTAGTCAGGCACCTCTCTGCTGCCTCCTGAAAGTTCCATGGAATATCAGTATGAACTTACTTACTATCATGAGCCAGTTAATCGCACCAAATGTACATATGTTTACAAGCGTTTCATTAAATATACCTGTAGCATTCCAAGTGCACCTGCGGTGAATTTCACAGCAAAACCCCGCTGTTCGCATGTTTCCTTGACAAAGTTCTGAAACTCCGCTTTCAAAATGACCAGTTCAGTGGACCGCTGAGCGGCCTGAAGGCCCGCTTGAGAGATAACCACCCTCCTAAAATAAAAATACAAATGTCTTAAAGAATAAGTCAAACTTCTGGCAGATAGATAAAAATTACTTTAAAAACAATGTTACGAGACTTACTGATACATCGGCTGTTCACCATCCTTACAACCGACATGCCAAGGGGTTAAATGTCGGCCTGGGATGTACTGCCGGGCTCCTGTGCTCGCCACAGCCACTGGTCTCGTTTTGACACGCATGGTTATTTTCACAGTCTCCCTGTAAAAATCGGTATCAGATAATTAAAATATGTTCTCAACAATTCTCACCCCAATGACCCGAATCCCTGATTCTTTCTCTAATAAAATTCCAACCTTCGTTCCTGCGCAGAGAAAAATTGACAACAATAAAATAAAAATAAAATAACAACACAAATATGCTAGAGTTTTAACCGTCAAGAGTAAATGCTTTCAATTAGACGGAGTTAATGTCTGCTACTCACTAATAAGTATGAATGTACTGTGTACGCAGTTACCTAAAAATCACAACTTGCTTCAAAACTGCAGCTTTCACTTATGACTAGTCAACTTGGATAAGAAATTGCGAAAAAGGATGGCTAGAAAAGCGGCTTGTGAGAAGTGGGAGTGGAATGCAAAGCTTACAGAAAAATTGTGTGCGCCGGCGCAGAGCTAGAGAGACTTGCTCAAGGTTTTTTAGAAGATGGATTGAAGAAACTATTTCACACCTTTGTTGTCTCCGCACATGAATTTCAGGCACATGGACGCAAAACATATGACATGGCGCCTAATAATAGTACATTCATTAAAATGGCATGGAAGAGGTGAAAAGTGAAGATGACGACGGTATTTTGTCAAAGGAGCCAATGCCAATAATGAGTAATCAATGTAGCAAAGATCTACAGGTAAGGCATATATGCGGTATCTATAATCTATTTATAGATAAATTGGAAGAAGTTTGTTGGAGGGAACCTAATTTCTTGTCCATTGCAATTGCTTTTAGCCTCCCTCTACCTTTTTTATCATCTCATCTCCCTCCCGTTTTGATTATCAAACTCATGATTCATTATTACACTGATGCGACTTTCCTCGTGGTTTTGACTCGAAATGGATTGGTAGGTTGAAAGTTTGTTGATTTGGAATGACGATGACGAATGCCTGTTGCATATTATTATTATTATTGTCCCAGTTTTACCAAACGATAAAATATCATATGAATTCGGACTCGTGACTCCGACAATGATGATGACGGCATTGTTTAATTGGTAGTCATGAAATATCCAATGACTTTCTATTATGAAAAAAGGAAAAGAAATAAACTGTACGTATATGTAATTATATTCGCATGATATATATTTTTCTTGTTTAGCCTAGAAACATTAAACAAGCCAACAAGCAATGTAGTTTGTACAGTTGACTTAATGACGAAATAACGCCATCCAGTTTCATAGCTTACTTAAAACGACACAATGTTCATGAAATGACCTGGAATGCTTATCAGCGCCTTTGTAAAAATATAATACACGCGGAGACTAATGACTAGTTGCAGTTTAGTGATTGAAGAGTAACATTTGCATTGCCTTGCCCGAGAAGCCATTGTAATCGTAACGCATAGCCTCGCTTATGAGAGCATCAGTCAGTGCATTATTCATTACTCACCATCCACCTTCTATAATTGACAAGGTGACAATATTTAATCAGTGTTTTGTCAGAATGAGCCGACAAGATAATACAATTATATTTTATGAAGCATCACAGTATCAGTCAGTCACATGCATCATCGTCATCATCATGCCTTTTGTGTGTATGATATTCAAAGACCCACGCGTAAGAAGGATTGCATTTTTTACACGGGGTTTTACAATTTACTACTTACTAGTACAATGAGTAGTCTTAAATTGCAGTACTGCCACTACCACACATGCAGTTATAGTAATTGTAATAGGGAATAAACTTTAAACTTTGCACAAAGTAGTAAAGTACAAACCTATTTATTTTGATGCATCAAGCTATATTTATATTATGAATTTCAATAATTTTTTTGTAGTCCGTATCATAAGTGGGGAGAGAGATTATTCGAGTGTAAAAAGCAAAGAAATGCGGTATAAAACTTTAATAGATGGCTATAAACATGTTAATGCAATAATGAATCTCTAGCTTGTAGCTCACATATAAACGTGATAAGTAGAAATGATAAATCATACAACATAATTTCACGCTGACTGACCAGGCCTAGTCAATTAACGGGTTCGGAGAGGAAGTACTTATCGGAATTTTCATTTCAAACCATTATTATTCCATATAAATAATTTTTAGCTGCTTTAATAAACCTCGCAAATTACTAGGGTTAAATCTGAAATGATGGGACAAATTATTATTATTACTCGCTTCATACATAACACGTATCTCCAATCTTCGAAATACATTAACAACTCTTGAAATCGACAGTTGTTTTTGATGTAAATACTTTCATACTAATAAAAAATCAAAATCCGTTGCCAAATAATGTGCTTATGTTACCAGTTTGAAATAATTTCGGTACTCGACGGTACTGATGCATATATGCGTCCCGATATAACATGATTCGATGTGATGAACAGATTCTTACAATTAAATATTATTTATGTAGCATCGGAGGTCGGAGAGCGCTGTAGGTTGTAGCATCATCAGCACTTCGTTTTTAAGCAAATACTTGGAAGTAGGGATAAAAATGTGAAAAAACTACAACTATTTTACGCGTGTAGCGTAATTAGTAGTTGGTATTAATAAACTATATGCTTATAGTAAGATCAGGATATATGTAACAGTGAATATCTAATGGACGTGTCATATGAGTCATAAATAACTACTGTATGTTGTGTAATGGCCAAACCATGTCATTCCATCTAACAAAAAAAAATGCGTGAAGTAGAATCATGGTTTTGTATTTGGCATGAACTTTCAATCCAGAAACAACCAGAAAATACTTTTGAGTCAAATGTCAACGTTCAGTTCCCAACTTTCAATTATTATCAGTTATCAGCCACTGAAATAGCAACACTATTCAGTACAATACATTGTGCAATGTACATATTACCTACAATCAATGTCACTCTATCTCTCTTCCATCTTTGTACTTTGTTTTGTCATTTTTGCAGAGTTGCAGCTTCCGTTTTCTATCACGTTGTACTTTGCACTCTACTACATGATTATAAACTTTATTAACAAACTGCATGCATACTCTATTCTTATAGAAATAGCTTAGTTAGAAAGTTTATTTTATGTATGCTTAATCAGTGATTATTAATCATATCTGTACCAGATGCTATTTTACTACCAGAACCAGGGCTTAATTTATCCACTATACCAAGAAGAAGTGTTAAAAAGTGTTAATAGTCAGCTATAAAATAAAATGCGAATATTATGTAGCTCGTATAAAAAGGAGCTATGAATTTTTTCCTCTTAAATGTATGTTACTCACCCTCTAAAACTGTTAACTGATCTGTAGTTTAGCACGTTGCTTTATCTACGTTTATTTGTATTTTGAGTATCGAATTTTCTCATGGTACCCCACAATTCAGTGTGGTATTCATGTCATCATGACCTAACCTTGTCATGTTTCGATTTTAATTTGTCAATCCAATGAGGAATTGAATTTCTTATTAAAAATCATGATTTCGCATTCAAAGTTTGAAAACCAAGGTATTTAATTGCATCGAATCAAATACCTAGTTGTATACTGACTAAACATTGCAAAATGCAAAATAATTATTATATGTATGTAGTTCGTGCGTACTTATCTCAAAACAGCAATTGAGCTTCCTTTTCGCAGAGTATAAAACAACCTAATGAATTCATAAGATAAAACGCAAAAAGAGTCGTGACAATGACAATACATGCATTGCACATTGGAGAAAGGCAGCGTCATGCCACTTGAAGCGTACAAGAATGAACATAGAAGCTAGTATATTTGGATTGAAGCTAGAAGCGCATACTTTACGTTAGTTAACTCGAAATCGCGTAGTGTTATCTCATCTCATCGGCCGCGTCCGTTCACTTCCTTTAAAAAAATTTATGCATGCCTACATGATATTGTTGCGCTCGTTGTTATGGCACACAACAACAGTTTCCTTTCAAGTGCACTTTACTGTTGTGTGCAGCATTTTTGTTGAGGAATCAAACAAAAAGAACTACAAGCATTATTACCTTACCAACATACTACTGTTACTGATTCAATAGATGTATGCAAAAGATAGTTCATGCTCAAGTCTCGTTCATTATATCATCACATTATTACACGTTCGCATACCTACAGCCTACATACCTCGGTCGGTATTAGAATTATAACCGTATTGTTATATTTTTGCACTACATTTTACCTACCTATTATATTGTTGCTAGTGCTTATGCACTTATACTGATACTATTTATTCTGTGCTTACAGAGAGTACGTACGTGCATCATTCATGAAACTCATAATATGAAACTGTGAACAAACAAAATAAGGTAGCGTCTTTTCCGAGAACACTTCTCCTGCACTTCGTTTCATCCTCTCTGTTTGCCTGTTGATCTCGCTCACTTTATCTATCTCGCAGTGACTCCTCGATTCAGTCACTGCGCTAAACTAAATGCTGTACTGATCATCCTATGTAATGTATGTAATATAACTAACTAACCAACGTTCTTAAAAGACTTTATGTACCTACATTCAACACAAAAAACGCTATGTTATAACTTATAACGCAGAATATTTTTAGATACCGATACATTTTTCCATCATCATCACATACAGCCGAGATATGAGAATTGCACCCGTCTGTAAAAAAAAAGCCTTACTTCATCTCATGTTTCTTCTCATCAAAACGAGGGGCTTTTGGCTCTACGTCTGATGATGAGATGATGTTGCTGCTGCGGTTTTCTGACGATTTGACATGCACACACAGCGAATATTATTCCCTATTCTCTACCACCATGCACCACCAACTCTTAATCACTAGTATTACTACTTGATCCTGAATACACACATACTCCTCTCGTTATATTTCATCCATATTATTTCAGCAGAGTCCTTGCCTACAAAAAAGATCCCTCATAATAATCATCATCCCTACAACAACAACACGTATTTACACACACATTATTGCATGCATGCCTTTTTTGGCTGCAAATCTTTTGCTTGTTCATCTTTGCATGCATATGCGAGCATGTATTACTTATATAAGTGTATGTCCATTTAATATATCTCTATATAGCAGTTATAATGTAATGCCATGTTGTAGTAGTGTGATTGTTGAGGTGAATCATCATTTTCATCATCATCGTCATCGTCAGCCAGCAACATCAGTCATCATATTCCTATCGGATCGTTTGCTGATGCTGTGTGGTGTGATGTCCGTGTCGTTCTTGTTGTCTTTCGACTACTCATCATCTCACTCCTCGTATTATGGCTTTATAGTTGGTTGGACAATATAACGCGCTGTTGTTGTAGTAGCATGTATTGTTGTTGTAATGCAAATATAAGATCAGCTGTGTCAGAGTTCAGCAGGGTGGAAACAACACCTGGACAGTACTTTTTTTGACAGGAAGCTGTAGAAATAAAGGGACAACAGTTTGTTGGACTTGTTGAAGGTTGTGATTTTTTTTGTATTAGTGTCAAGGAAACTGGGAGTGTGATTGGTTTTTTATAGCCCATTTTATATATAACGCCATATTAAATGGTAATAGTTTGAAAAATAGCTTCAGTTGGAAAATTGGATGGATGCGTTGACAAGGTAAAAAAATATTAAATTGTGGAAGGAATGACTATGTAATTTTTTGTTTTTTAAATGGTTTTGTCTGCGCTTGAAATCAGTTAGAGTTGAGGAGGTCGCCAAGGGAAATAATAAGTGATAGGAGAGTTTTCGGGGATCTGTAAATGTAGTAGGATTTTTATGGGTGTAGGATCATGTTAGGTATTCGTCTCTCGTAGTTAATATTAGCTTACAAACGTGGGATTGTACAATTTTGAAGGGAATTACAATTCCCTTCCCTCTCGGGTGACTCTAAAAGAGTACAGATGAAAAGTTAATGGGACGGTTTGTAAGCGGAACTGAGGGAGCAGTAAATTTTGATTTGTTCCAAAGACAATTAAAGTCCACAGCTTTGACTCCTCTATGGTGACTGGATTATTGGTCTTGAGTTATAGAGTTTCTTTAATTTATTATCACGTTCTTTTTTTCTACTTCTGTATGAGAAAACATGAGAATTGCTTCTTCTTGCAGAGCTTTTGTTGAAATGAACAAAAGCTTTATGTTTTTTTGTACCGGAAAGAAAAGTGGAAAGGAACGTGACATGATGAGAAAGTCGCCAAACTGTCTCGCTCCTTCCGTTCGTCTTGCAAGCTGTTGTACTCCTCCAATGCCATGCAAGACTAGTAGAGAAAGCGAAAGCGAAGAAAGTAGATATATTTTTAGGAGTTTTTCTTTGGAAATAGGAAGGAAGATAATGCACGGCTGCTGCTGCACGGTATGTGACTTGGAAGGAAAAACTCTTTTCTCTGGTGCAGGATTTAGTTATGTGTGTGTTTTGCAAAGAATTTTCAGAGAGGAAGAAGAAGAAGTAGTAAAGAACGTGGTGTTGAGTTATTTGTGTTGACTGGCTTGGCAGTCGCATTATTTTATTTGAGGAAAGAGAGAGATGGGAAAAACAGAGAAATTAAATGGAGTACGGCACGACCACCGTTGTCGTCAACAACTCGACAAACTAAACTCCAACAAATAAAGCTTTCGGGCAAAGTACGTGGATTAGCAGCACAAAGCCAAAATTCAAGTGGTTTAGTTAGTTAGCCTTTCATGTCAACTCTCATTCATCCATGTACGATGTACCAGTACCAACAGAAAAGACCAGCATATCGACATATTATTATCCTCTTCAATCCAATGTCCATGTCTTTATTCTTCGGCTTTTTTGCTGGATATATATAAAAAACGGGTCGATATTATTATTATGTTACGAGAGAGAGAGTGGGGAAAGATGAACAAATTTTTTTATAAGTCTGACTGAATTTTCTCCGCTTCTATTTTATCACCTACTTTTCTGTTGTTTTTGTTTCAACGAAATCAGCCAAATTAGTAGCAGCGGTGATGGTGGTCGTGGTGCCGGTGGCACTCTTCTTCTTCTCTCGTACACTTTTATAACCACTATAAAATAAAAACTAAATGAACTTGGCATATTACACAGTTATTTCCCTATCATCACTTAAACTCTATATACTGTATTATTAGAGTGAAAATGGAAAATGTGCACCATCTCATTTCCTGTTCTTGCAGCAGCAGCAGCAGCGGCGGAAGCCAGAGAGTCACTTGAATTGTCTTGGAAAAGAGGTCACTTTGTTAAATAAATTGTGTTGCGAGATGCGATGCAGAGTGCAATATGCTTGGCTAGTAGAGCAGGATATAATGCTTTATCATCCTGTAAGATGAGAAAGCGGCGTTGTCTGGAGATAGATGGCAAATATGGTTACTCAACTCCAGTTCCTATATAAAAACATGACAAAAAAGCCTGGAATTCAAAGCTATAGTTTTATAGTTTTGCACGTTATTAATAGACCTAATACGCAATAGAGTCACTGCTATTCTCTTCGCTAAGCAGATTTACTCGTGCTGATGTCGCTGTAATAAGATGATATTAGAGGAAAATGTTGTTTTTTATATTCAGCTCAGGCCTTTCCCTGAATATATTTCTGTTTTCATAAAATTCTCGTCGCTTTTCTTTCTCTACACGAGTCTAGAGGCGGTGGAAAAGCAAAAGTCTAAAAAAGAAGTAGCAGCAGCTTTCTTTCTTTCTTCGGTTTTTTGCCTCTGCCGCGGCTGCTGTTGGAATAGAAATAAAATTTACCGTGAAAGTAAATAAGGTAAGTGAAGTTAAAGTGGAGGGATGAGTGGAGGAGAAAGTTTTTGAGTCTGGATCCATTCCTCCACACAATATACATAGCTTCTTCTTTCTTTGCTCTCCTCCTCCATACTCTCTCCCTGTCTATCTGTGACTCTTGTTGTGTGGAGGAGAGAGTGAGGAGGCGAGCTTTTGCTGCGAGTATAATCATGAAACTTATTTTTTAGGAAAGAGAAAGCCAAGAAAGTAGGAGTAGGAATGTGCTAGCTGCTCAGCTCACTCTTGTGAAGCAGTGCAAAAGGGAAAGTGAAAGCAGGAAGGATAACGACACCAAAAAAACCGTCTGCCGTTGTACGGTGCATTGATACGACCGTTTTTTAATGTACATATTATTATTGTCTGTCTTGTCTAGTAGCAGCGCACACACAGAATGTAATATGCTGCTGCAGTAGAATGAGTAGAAGGAGAAGAAAGTAGTGGTTCGTTTATTATGGTTTAGTGCAGAGAGTGAAATCTACCTGCATCACCACCACAACAGCTTCAGTAGTAAACTCAGCAAGTTTAGACCGTGTCATCACATTACCTTTCTTTTACCTTTCTCTCTTCCCTGTCGGATAAGTAAAAGTAAGTATCTCTGCTCCTCCAATGATATAATTTTCTTGTTGGTAAATGCAATAGAAGAAGAAGAAAGTTGGTAAAAGTTGGTGTGTGTGGTGATGTACCGATTTTATTATTTCCTCTGCGCTCCACACATCACACCAGAAGAAAAAAGAATCTCTTTCCATTTACTTTCGTTTGCTGTTGCCATTGCTGCTGTTGTTTTTATAGTTTAAAATTTATTTACGGAAATTATATTTTGATATGGAGAGCTCGAATAAAACGCTTGGCAGGAGGAGTTTGGTGTTATTTTATAGTGGTTAAGGTGAGCGTAGTAAAGATGTCAGATTGTTTTCCAGAGAACCCTTTCTATGGAGCGCTCTTCTGCACATTATATTATGTGGCTATTATTGTATCCACTTAACTTTTCGAAGACGAAAGGAAAGTAAAGAGAGGAGTAGTAAAAAAGTAGGGACCGTGTCTCCATGTATAATTCACACAGGAGTTGTGTTTGAAGAGGTAAAAGAGTCTCTGCTTTCTCCGTGTGTAAAGCACACGCAAGAGACACGTTCCACCAACAAACACAAATATATCCGGCATATAACGTAAAAAAAATACGCTTCATTTTTTTCTAGACGACCGACCCTTCTTACTCGTTTTTTTTACCTGTGTGAGTTGTGTGTGTGTGAGATGATGAATTTTTTATTATTTGTTTTCTTGTCTGTGTTTTATTGTAGATAGAGAAAGCCAGAGGAAACGGATCATGGACAGTTTGTGTCACTTGATGGAAGTGCTCCTGGTTTACTTCTACTACAGAACAACAACTTGATCTACTTATTTTTATATTTTTTTCTGCTACGGGAAAAGTACATGGACTTTCACGTACTTTAGTGTTTTATGTGCCCACTTATTACTTTGGAAAGTAGGGATAAGTGAATGCGTCTGGTGTCCGGTGCAAAACATATGATTCGGACCGAAAAGCTGATGGGATACCCGGAGAAAGTACCGTTGTGTATACTCGTTCTCCTCATCAAACATTGCCAATGATCCATAACATAGGTGACTAACTGCCTAATGATCAACCCGAGTTGGTAGCTACTTAAATTGTTACATACGTAAGTTGATGACTCACTAAATGTAAATATGTACGAAAAAGCATACGTGTAAATGCCCAATAACGGTGAAATTTACTCATGTTTATGAACTTAATTGCTTAATTATCTAGGTCATAGCATGCAGTGAAACATATCCTGTACGACCGGTTATTTGCTGTTTGAAGAATGTGAATGGACACCAGTTTATTGTCATTGTCACCCTTATGCACGACATAATCATAGTCATTAGTCGATATCGAATTGGACACATATCAACCCCTCTTTAGTCCCTAACCCAGTTATATCCTTCTCCTTGCTTTGTGGGATGCGTTTGGCCGTTACGCGATAAACTATCCTGCTAGAATCATCAAGTACGCAATCTACGTAAAATGACCTTGTAAGAATTCCTGTCTCGGGAGTATAAATGGATATTGAGTTGCACGGAAGATGCAATAAAACACAGGTAATAAACTAGATAAAAGGATGAATTAAATTATGCATGCGCATCATGGCGATTGTCTATGCTTCGGAATGCGAAACCTGGAGAAAATATTGATTGCAGGTTTTGAGATACGAGAAGATGTCTATGTAGCTTTTATATAATACTTTTGCTTATTTTGTTTATTTTTCTTGTAGGTTACGTTTGGACGTTGAAGATTTCGTGTATTTTACAAGGTTATCAGAAGTACTAACTTGGTTCTATCCCGAATGCAATGGTGGCAGCTCAATTTGAATAAGAAAAACGCTAAAGTAACACCATTATCAAAAGTACGGCGGACAGAACGAAACATAAAATAAAAGTAAAGGCGTAAACTGTCCCGAGTACCCTTGCCGTTGGAAAGAAGAAAGGAGAAGACAAATCGACGAAAACGGACGGAGGGAGTCGTAATATCAAATTAGAGGTGAAATATCGGGAGGCTCAAGCGTATGAACCGGGTTTCTCCACAGCAAGTTTGATAAGTAGATCTAGTGCAGCTAACAGATTGTGAGCGCAGAATGGAGGACTACAGGTTTCTCTTTAAAGTTGTATTAGTAGGGAATGCAGGTGTGGGGAAAACATGCCTGGTTCGGAGATTTACTCAGGTACTCACGATTTAATACTTTTTCCTTCTATTCTAATTTTTACAGTCGTGTACCATTCCCTTTTTTTACCACGTAGCCAGTTTGTATTTAAGTTTTATTTGGGACGTCCAGCAGACTAATTTACGAGCTTTTTATGCGTTGGTTTCCCTGTTGCCTTGGCAACTCATTGTGATTTTTGCTTGTAGTGGTGTTGCATTTGCTTCATTGTAATTCGTGCAACATGCTGTTGAGGCACATGCCACCACTTGCAAATTATTTGGTACATTAATATTAAGTATTTTCCTGCAAGTAGTTACTTGACTCTCATTGAATATTTGTTTGCTTCCAGGGTTTATTTCCACCTGGTCAAGGTGCTACAATTGGAGTTGACTTCATGATTAAGACTGTTGATATAAATGGAGAAAAAGTGAAAGTAAGTTAAACGATATTTATTAGCAGTAGTGTCTAATCTGGTTTTTTAAAGTGTGGTGTTACTCAAGACTTGTTGTTTTAATTCGTATAGTTACAGATATGGGACACTGCAGGACAGGAGCGTTTCAGATCGATCACACAAAGTTATTACCGCTCAGCCCACGCTTTAATTCTGGTTTATGATGTTAGTTCGCAGCCAAGTTTTGATTGTTTACCTGATTGGTTAAGAGAAATCGAGGAGTATGCTAACGCTAAAGTGCTACGAGTTTTAGTTGGTAAATGAAGTTGACAGTGTCTATACTAAAAGTTTCTAAATATTAACACTTTTTGCATCAATTCCTAAACATTGTTCCTTTCTGTATTTTTCAGGTAATAAGACTGATCGGGAAGATAGAGAAATTCCAACGTATGTCGGGGAAGATTTCGCCCAAAGAAATAGTATGTATTTTATGGAAACGTCGGCAAAAGAAGCAGATAATGTAGAAAAATTGTTTATGGAAATAGCACATGCACTAATAGAGGTATTTATACACAATTCATTATTACTAGTATTATTATTATCTACTTTTGCACAGTATTTTGATTGCGTTATGATTTCACAATTAGCAAGCAAAGGCTAGAGAACCAGTGCCAGAATACAAAGGAAATCCGGGCCAATCTGTTACTCTCAATCATCGCACTCCATCCACCACAAGTGAAAGCTGTTGTAGTAGACTATTGTGATCTTTCAAAAAAAATATTCAAACCATTTTGTTTCATCAAAAGACTACAATCGCGAAATCAGATCTACAGACGTATCAGCCTGTCAAATTTTTGGAACTTACCTGTATAATTTCTGGTACTACAAAAACACTGCAGTTTCCATTGTTTACCACTTACGTTTTCAGAGTTGAATGGTTTTTTGCCAATGATTATCCAAACAATAATGTGCTTCTTGAAGGAAGTTATATGTTACAAACGGAGTTAATTATTACAGTTTCCGAGTGTTAAATGTTCTTTCTAATACATTTGTAACACAGTTAATACCAATAATCTAGTTGTTAAGCTTTAACGCGCGAGTTGTTATTAGGGATGATCATCGGTTAAGGTTGTGAGCGTCATGGAGGTTAATTCTGGAGACAATTCATTGTTGTCCGCGTTGTTTGCAGTGTTTATTTCGATAGCCCACGGAGAAAATGTGTACATTTAATCTATTCGTACAGAACTATTTAATAAACTTCACAAACACGTTATGTATTAGTATTAATAGCTATTATATACGGAAATCTTTTGTATTGCAAAAGGGAGAAAACCAAGTATTGTGTACTAAAGCAGACAGTAATATAACTGCTCCTAAGTATTGGTGGGAAACTTTCCTTCAATACAGTATACAATGTAAACTATGAAGTACTATACGAGACGCTATTACATTTAATATTTGCCTCTATTGAAATAGTGCAAACGCTCTATGTATGTGGTTGTCAGTTGTCACAATCAACGCAAATGTCTTTCACAGTATTTGATAATACTTTTTAAAAAATACAAAAAATCTTGAAATAATTACACCTATACATAACATTAATTATTTAAAACAAATTACGGACTAAACTAACTATATGTACAACAAAAAATGGAAAAGATCAGATTTTCGTACTCAACAATTCCCTTTCAGGTTTGTTATACTTTTTGCATTCAATTAGTGACATTTTTTATTAATTATTACTATTGTCCTTAAATGTTCAATTAAGCCAAAAAAAATATTCTACACACACACACATGCAGTTGTTTTCTCTCAAGCCATTAGAAATGTCTTTAAAAAATGCAGTATTGATATTATTATTAAGTGAATGAAGTTTACCACTTTTATGCTTGTCTCTTGTCAGCACATGTAGCAATTGTGCACAAATGCTAGTTGATTTTTATTATTACACCATATTAATTATCAATTAAAAGTTTAGGGTAGATTATTATTGTAGTTTCCACTGTGTTTATTGTACAGATTTTTTTTTGTTCAGAGAGAGACAATTTTCGTCATCATCAGGTAAAATATCGATATTCAGTTGTCAAGTATTTTCTTATTGTGATCAAATTAAGCATAAAACCAATCAGTAGAGAATCTTAACATTTAAGTATATATTTTAACCGTGGATGAACTTTAGTTGTAGACATCTAAAATTGTGCATATAAATCTAAGTTCGGGGGAATTTTACTTGCATTTGCAGAATATTTATAATAATATGTGTTAGTATATCTAATTTATTGTTCAAACAAAACTACCTATATTTAATGTATATTTTCTGGAATGTAAAGTGACTGTGTAGATCTCATTCAGTTACATTCCAGAGTGTGTGTTGCCTTTTCGGTGTGGGAATTTGAGTATTAAACCAACATGATTGGATCAAAAGAGTAAAACAAACTAATTACTTTGTTCACATTTTATTAATCTAACCACATAACTTTTTTATACATTATTCCTGCCTGTTATCACCTGCGTCGACCGACTTTCATGCGACTTGAGCGAGTTATTCTGGGCACCCTTTCTCAGAACTTTCGATTAGTTTCAAATCCAGCTCCGCCATGTCTCATTAAAATAATTTTATCATAAACCAAATACTTGTGGTAATTCGAATTCATTCATCATGAGTTGCTTCTATTAATTCATCTTTTTTAAAAATACAATTTTTATTATCATCCATGCATATTATCATTAATTAAGTTTTCCAATTTGCGTCTCGGGTTACGTGGGTGGAATTGTTTTTCTCGTTGTTGGAAATGTTTAAGAGGAAACCGGAAAGAAAAAAGTGAGTAGACCACCAACAACCACGCTCACACATTTGCAAGGGTATATCGAAACTGGCGTGGGAAGTTCAGCCGCATCTTCTTTCTCCAGCTGCTGTGCACAAGCACATGCTTTAGAATTTAGACCAAAACCACACAGCTAGATAAGTGGTTATACATTGAAGTGATGTAGTACATGAGATTCCCTAAAGAATAGTTGCCGATATACTTCTTCTCAGTCAGTGAAGTTAATACTTTTGATTTAAGGGAAGGTGTCAAGTTCTCAGTATAGTTCGGTATAGGTTTCCAGGTTTTCTTGAAGAAGTCAAGCCCTGTCAGTTAAACAAGTAGTCAACTAACTGAGTAATTGTCATTGTATGTAAATGTTCAATCAGTAAGGTATGTACGGACAATATGTTCTCTGTGTATGTAATGATAATAATAGTTAAAGGGTTATCGATGACCATGACAAGTATATACTAGAAAATGTCATGCTCTAGTGTGCTTAGCTCTAATAAACGTGACAGATTCTTCAAACTGGAATCAGAAATACCGACCGGCTTGATTTTTTAAATTAGAGGTCATTAGCCATATGTTCCATGAAATCCATCATAATGCATTAATGATTCATGATTATATATAACTCCTATGTATGTTGTACCATGAGACAACAAATACTCAGATAATTAAATCATAGCACTGAAAGGAAAGCTCTTTGCTCTTTCATTTATCTCATTTTGTACAATGATATGCATACACCCACATTTTAATACTGGTCTATTCGTCTATACGAGATGATACTCTGAACTTGAACTGAAGTTGGAAGCTGATTTGTTCTAATCCTTGATACACTGACATAAATATATTATGTGAATGCTCAATTATAATATTCAGATATGTGGACTATTAGTTTCTATGTATGTAGTTGTAAGAAAGTTGAGAAGTTGCAAGTGGGTTTAGATACATCCATTAGTTCATTGCCATTGAATACCATTAAAAGCATTGATGCCCAATAATTTGTTGAGTTGTATTTTTTATATCCAATTTAATAGTGTTCAATCATCCCGTGGAAGTGAAATTGACGTACTCAATAGAATATAACTTGCTAATTTAAATTGTCAAACGTGACGTTGGTGTAAAAATGAGTTACGATCATCTTCCAGAGGTAACATATAATAGTAATAATAATTGCAAATTTGTTTATTCATATAATTATAAAAAATTCAATCGTTGACGACGAACATTTCAAATCGTTTCACACAGGAGCATCCTCGAAAGCTCATTCCCAAATTGTGCAAACAGTTCTATGATCTGGGATGGGTAACCGGTACCGGTGGAGGGATGAGTATACGGCTTGGGTGAGCAGTGAGAGCTTAAATTCTTCACATACTGAGAAGTAATCAGTAATCGCTATGATTACATATCGATTCTATATATTTTTTGTTTTTCAGGAAGGAGATTTTCATAGCTCCTTCAGGAGTTCAGAAAGAACGTATTTTACCAGAGGATCTGTTCATTCAAGATATCGAAGGCAACGATATCGAGATACCCAAAAAGAAATTGAAGAAAAGTCAATGCACTCCTCTTTTTATGTGTGCATACACAGGTATATTGACAATATTATAAAAAGCATCAATCCTTGAAAATAATTCCATGCCCTTGTCATTCATAGCATTCCAAACTGAACGATACAATTAATTCTTCGATTTTAGCACGTGATGCCGGTGCCGTTATTCACAGTCATTCAAAAGCTGCCGTTATCGCTACGCTATTGGCTAAAGGGGATGAGGTTCGGCTCACTCATCTCGAAATGATTAAGGTTTGAGTTGTGATGAATATGCTACCAAAATACTTATATTGAATTGTATATTAGTTGAACTAATGTATTCCCTGAACATTTTGAATCTTAGGGAATATACAATCCAAAGAAGGGATGCAATTACCGTTATGACGAGGAACTGGTTATTCCGATTATTGAGAACACTCCATTTGAGGAGGATTTGAAGGACGAAATGGCAACTATTATAGAAAAGTATCCCGAGACAAGCGCTGTTCTGGTCAGGCGACATGGCATCTATGTCTGGGGAAAAACTTGGGAGCAGACGAAGACAATGTATGTTGTACAAAAACACACTTTTATGAAAAAATAATTGAGTCCATTGTGTTTCACAGTAGTTACAAATTGATGAGACTGGCGAATAATCAACTTGTTTCTACTCTACTGCGTTTAGGGCGGAATGCTACGACTATCTCTTGGATCTTTCCAATCAAATGAGACAGCATGGATTAGATCCGGCAAAACCTCCAACGGAATGAATTACTCAAAGTAAATCAACTCATGTCATGAGCCAAATATGCAACTAATATCACGTTACCAAAATCTGATTAATACAAATGATTACCATTTTCAAGTCATGCAACAAATAATTCAACTTATTAGGTTAGACAAACTACATATTGTGTGAAGTTGTATCTCAATCAATCATTAAGGCAGCTTGTGCTGGTTTTATTATATAATTGTACTTAAACAATGAATGAACTGAACTAAATTTAATTTGTGATATCTAAATATATAATTCGTTTTGTAGCCGATCCATTTGGCCAGAAGCAAGCATCAATTTTCAAATAAACGTACATTTTGCATTCATGAGACAATATTTGTCGTTAAAAATCTGTCAATTGCTTCACAGAAATTAAGCTTGCATGTTGCCTACTCAAATGCTCAAAAGGTTTTTTGTGGAATTACCTTTTAGTATTATCTGGAATGACAAGTATTCATATGTATTTTTCATTTATCGCGAAATCTAAATGGTTAAATGAAAGCCATATTACACAATGCATTAGATTTAGTCTATTAGTTTTATAAATATGGATAGTTAATCATCAAGAATGTATGAATTACTTGTGTGGTGTTTAGAAATCAGAAACTATCTGCTTAGGCTATATGTTGGCAGATGGTTCGTTGCCAGATTTCAACTATGCTCAATATGTTCACATTTTCTAGCAACTAGCATTTCCTTATCTGAAATTGGGGTTTGTGTGATTGTGGATAATTATTTACGGATCAGCTATTGGCGAGTGTGATGTCTAAAACACTTGTATCGTGTTGCTTCCTGGCATGGTCTGGTGTTCAGATCTCAAGTACTTAGGTAAATGAAGTTTCTTGCTAATCACTTATCATTCCATCTGAACACTTCAGCTATTGGTTCAAATGGCTGTCATAAAACTAAATTTAATAGCCACATTGCATCCACTTTCTCCTTACTTCCTAAACGTTCAACATATTTGGTCATTCGAAATGTGGTTTAGTAGTTTCCATTGAATTTCCCTTCCTTGTAGTATTTATCTTACAGGGAATTTGTACATTATACCCTAGTAGAAAATTGTTGGAATTTCCACGTGTTATTATGAACACCTCGTACAAAACCAACTTAATCTAAACACAATTCATTGACGTCTTTACCCATCTACGTTGATGTAAATTTCGCGACCTCGCCTTTTCAATGTCCCAAATTGCAATAAGCGTCTTTGCTCTCTCATCTAATTTCTACCTACATGCATGCATAATTAATTGCATTTATTTCGCCTTCACCTTCTACAATTTTACGATTTAAAGACAAAAATCAAATATTATTAACGCTACTCCAATTCCAATCGTTAAGCATCAGTACGATGAAAAACAGAATATTCATTTATTATCCAACGACGTGATTGAATGGCATTAGAAAGAGGATATCCTACTTTAGGAGAAAGCAGAGACTGCGAATGTTTTCCAGAAAATTCCACTAAAGGCATTATCGGCATAACTGCTACACATCCATCGATTCCATCTGGCAAATCTTGCCCCCAACGTCCTACTTGTTAGTAGAACATAACGTTACATACTTTTGACTATTTGACATTTCCTCCATCATCAGCTCTCTCGCAAAAACCCAAATCCCACGTCCATTTCCTAGAAACGCTAATTTACTGAAAGTGACTGAAGAAAGTTGAACTGTCGATACATGTTTGTGACATGAGCACCCTGCTTGCCTCCTTTATGAAAACGCTGAGACTTTGAGAGTGGCAGTGACGCTCCTGTGTGTGTGGTCTTTCCTCATTGTTTACTAACTACCCCGTTATGACATCCACTGCTCATTTTTATAGATAATATATTCATGCCATGAATGCATGTCTACAAGACACACACCGCTTATATTCCACCACATAGCGAGTTAGCATCACATTTTTTATCTAGCAATAAGAAGGAAAGTAAAAAAGGAGAAAAAATAAAGCATCAGAGAGATTTTTTGGAGGAACAAGGAAAAAACTCCACCACCACCACCGCAATAAGATTTTCCTCTTATTTCCCTTTCATCCACATCCGCATAGGTTTATGTGTGCAATGAGATTTCCAGATGGCCAACCATTTACTGGAATGGCTTTCATGAAAGTTGAAAAAAGGTATGTATACGTTACTTAGCAGCCAGTAAATTGCTACTATGCCACATTCGTGCTACTACAACTACCACTCCATAATGCTTTTATTGGTGTAACAAAGAAGAAAGGAGAAATGGGATAAAAAGATGAGAAAGAGAGAGAGATAGAAAGCAAAAAAAAACTAGTGATCTTGTTCGTTTGCTCTTGTTGGTGGTGGCGGTGGTGGTGGTAGAGGTGGTTGTATGATCCTGGTATCTTGTCTGTTGGTTTTGTTGGGGTTTTTGGTCTATGTGATGGCTCATGTTTGGTGGCATAGGAATGTATAGATCGTGACGTAAAAAACAAGACGATAAATATGTGACCAAGCAGATACAATTTCTTTTCTTTCTCTCCTTAAACCATCAACTATATAGCTATTTACTTAACTTTCTCCCCCTCTTTCCCTTTCTACTTTCTTCTCTTTACTTCTGCTCCTTTTCGTCGTGTAGCCGATTCGCATTTTGTGTATGACTTGTTGTTATCAACAGTGTGTTTAAGCTTATATGTACATAGATACCTACATGCTCTCGCAGTCAGCCTACTTACTTTTACTGCCATAGTTCTAATATTCTCTGGTCCTTTTTTTGGACTGTATTTAAGTTTCAACGTTTCAAGTCAGTCAGATCATATCATCGTCTTCTTTGTCATCACCATGTTGCGTATAAATGTATCTAGGCTTCTTTTTCTCCGTTTGCCATGATGAGACAAGCAGGGGAAAAGCAAAAAGTGAGCTGAGAGAAAGAGAGAGGGATGGAGAAAAGTCCATAAAAGGATGTCATGTTTAAGCTAATAAAATCACTGTGAGGAAAACAAAATTTTTTGAAGACCTTTCAGGAAATATGTACACAGGAGTTGACAAATAAGGACGTTAATAAAATGGAACGAGAGTTTAGACAGCGTTTAAGCAAACTTCACATATATCGTCAAACTGACAGAGCAACTATGGAGCTTTACATGAGAGAGAATTGAATAGATTGGGTTTGCCTTTTGCATTCCGATTCCGACCTATTTTTGTGCAGCGCTTTGCATTTTTTTATTCTTGGAAGTATGTGAAATATTTGAGGATGAACTAGATTTCGGAAAATTCGCAACAAGTTTCGGCTGAAACCTTATTACCTATACCTTTTACCAATTTATATGTACTTCCGTCGTGGTCAATTTTATTACCGAGATGAGGGATTCTTTCTACCTGCTTTCACAGAGGGAGAAACGTAAATGCTTCCGTCAAGGAAGGAACAATTAGCGGTTTCCGCAAAGGACAGTTTATGAAGTGATTTATCATGAATTTTTCGTTAAATGTTCGACCAAGCTTTTAAATGGAAAGACCTAAAGTAAGGGTTCCCCCAAGCTTGTACAAATGATAAAAATAGAATACATAGTATCAAATATTATCAAGAATGCCGGCGGCTTCCCCCGTTTGCCTCAAACCGTTCAGTAACGGCGCCGCATGCTCCTACCTACTTTTATCAGCAATTCCGGAAAAGGAACCCGTTTTTCATACTCCAATTAGTTTACTCACTTTTCCGCTTCTAAAAATGTGTCACTTGACTTGCTTGCTTGCTTTATACACAATGAAAGTACCTACGGTTCAAAAAAAAAAGATCGTAAAAAGCTATTTGATGAGTTCATAAATGGCATAAACAAACTTTTAGGAATACATAGCACTAATATCGCAGGCTTATTATGCGGTACATGTACTGGCACCTAACTGCACTTTCTGTGCATTTGACAAAAAATGATGAAGAGGTACTTATATTATAACCAGTAACCATGCCAAATCCGTGAAGAGTTTCCATAGCCGGAAAAGAATGCAATTCTTGTTTTTAACTCAACTGCTGCCGCTGCTGCTGCGTCTCCTCCAGAGAATGCGTTGAAAAATTCCCCCAATTCACAGCCACAATCATCACCACAAGAGTCCATCCAAAAGGCACCGAAACGTTTCCAACTTGATGTCCGTCCGAACACGGTCATTCCAATGTTCATGCCCTGCTTGTTTTACAACAGCGAGCAACTCAACCGAATAGGTTAAAACTGAAAGTTTAATAATCCGAAGATAGAAATGTAGCGGAAGCTCCTACCGAGGAACATTTTTTAGAACATTCCCGTATGGTCAAACCAACGACTGGTTACCACACAAAAAACAACTTTGGGGATGATGTCCAAGAATGATAATAAAAGTTATGGAAGAAACTTCCTTACTTTCTCCAGACATTATGGTTATGTGAATATTGGGATTTATATCTAGTGTACTGTATAATTCAAGTGCAGATTGACGGACATCTTTGTCATAGATGATATTCTATAAACGATAATATGCAGATATACAGATCCTACTACACAAACAAAAGTTGATATGATGGGCATTATGATTGTGTGAACAAGAGATTGAATGTCGAAATATTTCAAAACATTTCTAGTAATGTAATCAGTAAATGTACGTACTTATTAGTACTTATCATCATTATACGACGCAATACTCGGAAATTTTATCATCTCGACTAACTGTTGGGGCGCATTGAGACATGTCGAGTGAAAGTCAGATTGGCAGATATGATCACTTCACTGTATGTTGTACCAAACCACAGAGTCGTCAAACCACATCACTTTATGCATGATGGTACTTGCGATACAACTTTTTTCTCTGTTTTATGACGAAAGTCATAAGTCAAGAGGACAAAAGAAAAATAAACCTTGTAGTCTACTGACGGCTTTCTCTACTTGATCCGTAAACGAGCCGGTTAACATTTGCCACTGCTTGTCAAGTGTGGAATGTTAGGGAGATGCTGCAGTTTAATGGATTCTTTTTTTCCAAATTGAAAAGCATTTTTTTGCAGTGTGCTGCTTAAATGGTATGTGAACTGCATCCTCTGCAATCGTACTGATGTGACGATATACCTTTTCACTTTGTTATGCGGTTGAGAGCATCATCTTCTTATCAGAAAAAAAATCTGGCCGTGGCTCTTCTTCATGAAACAAAAGTGCCTGCCTACAATGATTTCGTCAGTGATGGCATTACTTACGCAACGTGATTTTTCTTTTTTCGCATTGTTTTCCTCTAAGGTCAAGCCGTCATTAAACCTGTGAGCTTCATGCAGTCATAAACCGTTTTCAGGCAACTTGCACGTGATTCCACTTTCGTTTTGTGCTTTAATCTAGGAAACTAGTTTTGTAAATAAACAAATAATAAAAAATAAGAATGGTTTAGTCTTTATGGCTGGAGGTCATTGCATGTTCATTTTCCTCCTTAGTTGTGTATTAATTCTAATTACAAATCACAAATCGTATGAGCATCTAGAATAGAGCTCGTTGCAAAAATCTGATAAAGTGGTAAAGTCTTAGGATTTAAGCAATTTGTTTCCATTACCGTTGGCAAAAGTAGGTGCATATTATTATGGCAGTATTTGATGTACAGTGCACCAAAAGGTCTGGTGGGTATCCTTAAGAAAATATTAGTTCGTCCGTCACGTTATTAGCCCGGAAGGACTCTTCCTAGGGCTTCTCCAGATCCTCGCATGCTCACCGTGGCGTACCGTAGCGTGGCGTACCGTACCGTGGCGTACCGTAGCGTACCTTTTTGTATTCACTCATACACAGCAGCTATGACTTTACACACACACACTCTCTCTGCGCTACACTCCTGCTTTACTGTACTCTCCTGCTTTGAAGCCTTGCTGTGCTGTGCTTTGCTGTCTAATTGCAATACTCTAGTCTACTCTAGTCTGCCACAATTCCCAGACTTGTCTCTAGCACCATCTACCTGTCTCCCATCCTCCTACGTTTGTTGGCGATATTGACAAGTTCTGAAGCGGTACTTTTCAATATAACTTTCAGAAAGTTCATCCATTTACGTTCGCGTATTGTTGTACATGTTTTTTTATTTTGTCACCAAACAGCACTTGGCATGAAAAATGCAATACTTTGAAAATTATTAAAGTTACATAATTATTAGCCCGGCAGGACTCTGCTAGGGCTACTCCATTTCCTCGCAAATCGTGCCGTACAGTGCCGTACAGTGCCGTACAGTACCGTACAGTGCCCTTTTGTATTCATTCATATACAGCAGCTTTTGCCTCTTCGCTCTGCTCTACTCATCTGAAACTTGGTACTCAGGGGTTTTCGATGATGGCGAATTTAATGAGAATAGTCTCGTGACCTTTTGACATTATTTGACCTGTGTAAAAGGTCAAGTTGACACAGAAGTGTGTTAGCGAGCTGAAACTTGGTACTCAGGGGTTTTCGATGATGACAAATTTAATGAGAATAGTCTCGTGACCTTTTGACATTATTTGACCTGTGTAAAAGGTCAAGTTGACACAGAAGTGTGTTAGCGAGCTGAAACTTGGTACTCAGGGGTTTTCGATGATGACGAATTTAATGAGAATAGTCTCGTGACCTTTTGACATTATTTGACCTGTGTAAAAGGTCAAGTTGACACAGAAGTGTGTTAGCGAGCTGAAACTTGGTACTCAGGGGTTTTCGATGATGGCGAATTTAATGAGAATAGTCTCGTGACCTTTTGACATTATTTGACCTGTGTAAAAGGTCAAGTTGACACAGAAGTGTGTTAGCGAGCTGAAACTTGGTACTCAGGGGTTTTCGATGATGACGAATTTAATGAGAATAGTCTCGTGACCTTTTGACATTATTTGACCTGTGTAAAAGGTCAAGTTGACACAGAAGTGTGTTAGCGAGCTGAAACTTGGTACTCAGGGGTTTTCGATGATGGCGAATTTAATGAGAATAGTCTCGTGACCTTTTGACATTATTTGACCTGTGTAAAAGGTCAAGTTGACACAGAAGTGTGTTAGCGAGCTGAAACTTGGTACTCAGGGGTTTTCGATGATGACAAATTTAATGAGAATAGTCTCGTGACCTTTTGACATTATTTGACCTGTGTAAAAGGTCAAGTTGACACAGAAGTGTGTTAGCGAGCTGAAACTTGGTACTCAGGGGTTTTCGATGATGACGAATTTAATGAGAATAGTCTCGCGACCTTTTGACATTATTTGACCTGTGTAAAAGGTCAAGTTGACACAGAAGTGTGTTAGCGAGCTGAAACTTGGTACTCAGGGGTTTTCGATGATGGGGTTTGCGAAGACATTTGTAGCTTGAACTCGTGATCTCACTTTACGCCAATGTCAGAGTTCAATCATATGTAGGCGTGTGCTAAATGACTGAAACTGGGCACACTGAGGTTTTAAAGTTTCGAAAGTTGGATTTTAGAAGCTTACTTAAACCTGACGGGCATCTTATAACTTAGGAAAGTTTTATTTATATCTTTTTTTCTCGTTACCTTCTCCATTAATTTCTAATGAAATGCCTCGCTACTGCGTAGTGCACTTTGTGTATCAAACTCATTTTTACGACGCAAACTTTGGCATAATAAAATTTGAGGAAATAATCCACCAATTCCTATGGTATTCATTGTGTTCGGAGAAAAGGCTATTATTCATCTTGCAGCATTTCCCAAAACTTGATGAAAAAACTTTGGTTTGACCACAAACAAAAAGCGAGTAGCATTAATAATAAGTGTAATGAAATCTTCCTCCCACGATCATCATCAAACCGACAAAAGAGTGTGCATATAATATTTTATCCCAGAATCACTTTTGAGCTCGGATTCGTACAGTTAAGGTTAAAGTGCAACGTTTATGTTATGACGCTAGGTCATCAACATTTTCAGTGCATGTTTGCCTTCAACTCACCACTTTTTCAAATATCAACGGTATGAAGCTAATTCCGTATTCACCTTGTTTACAAACACTTTGTAGAATATTTGTACTCGTACAATGGCTCGACTTTATGAAATATTTCGAATTGTGTGGGAGGATGAAATAAACAACTGTGACATTAAACCGTCTATTTATTACTTGGAATGATGGTGGAATGTAAGCCATGTAAGCTTTGAAACTACAACAAAAATGTACTAACCGCAGCGTCATTCAACCATCACCGTTTTTATCCTCTTCATCGCTAAAGGAAAACATGCAACCGAGGATAAATAATCCTAAGATAGCTTCTTAAACAAATACTTAGCTACCTACCTGTTGTCGCTATGAAGATTCAACTGAAAAACTTATTTTAAAATGTCATGAAACTCTGCCTTATTTTTGCTTGTCATCTAAAATTTAAGATAGTTTTTTTACATAGTTACCGTTTTGTGGTAAAATAATACATATAGCTTGTGTGCCAATTTTCGTACTATCATTGTCTTCATACAATACAATTTCAATTTCTTGAAGACATATATCCTCAACGTCAAACAAGATTCATATCTGCGTGACGTTTCCTGGTTTCCTAAGATATTTACCGCTGGGACGAGTTAATTCACCCCGTATATAGTGGTGCGGTAAGGTTTAGTAAGGTCTTACCTGAAAATCTGGTAGGATAACATGTCATTTGTGAGTACGCGTGAATTCTTGGAAGGAAACGCGATTCAGGTAGAAACTATAAGCGTTAGGAAGTGGGGGTAAGAGCAACAGATTATATAGAGCTTTCTCCCACAGCGGAATACGTAACACGGCGGTGGTGGTGGTGGAAGAGGAGAGATTTTTTACTCCTGGCAGCAGATTTTCTATCACCTTTTTTCTCCAAGCGTTCGTACGTGTGCCTCATTCCTCCCCAAAGACAAGAAGACAAATGTTCCCATGTGTGCCATACACACGTTTATGTTGTGTGTATTTACATACACACAAAGTCCACCTCTGCCGCTGCTGTAAGCTTGATCTGAGAGCTCAGAAAGAAAGAAAAAGGGTTGATGACGACAGTAATAGTATTTCACTTTAATCTTATCGACGTCATAACCGTTATCATCACCATCATTACTGCCGCTACTACACTGTTCCGTAAATTGAAATGGAACTTTAGCTTTGATCTTCTTTATGCTCTCTGATGAAAGTTGGCTGGTGCCTTGTCTCCCTGTTTGGAAAGTGCTGGAATTCAAATTGGTTTGTCCCACTTGCATATTTTGTTTCTCAATTTATTGTCCACGGTTGGAGCTAGAAATTAACTTGCTCAAGATTAGAAAGGATGCCGGAATGTGTGATTTATGCCATCAAATTATTGGTTGCTAACCCGCATATTTTTACAGTCTACCCATTCTTAATACTCAACAAATGACAAGTATTAAATTATGTCACTGCAAATCGTAATAAAATATGAGATTGTTGTCTAGGAACTTGGCTCATCCCCATATCGTCTTATGATGAACACAATGGACATGAACATAATCTATATCATCTTGCATAACATCATGGACTTGTAATTAGGCAATAACTTTCGAAAGGAAATAATAATATGAGAAGTCATGAAAAGTCTTGTTATTTATTTGCCCTACAAAATTAGAGTCAAATGAGTGTCAACATTGCATAATAACATGGCTGGTATTATCGCAAGCTTACCCAACACCTCCTCCTCTAAAATCCCTAAAAAGCTTACCCTAAAAAATCTCCTCAGACGTTCGTTATTTTACGTGGTTGGACATCCAAACCGTTGCTTTGGTTGCATAAGGAAGTAGAATGGTTAATACATTATAGGACATCTCATTATTATATGTGGAAACAAGTGTGTAATCATTATTATCAACAGACGCTGCCTTATTTACGCTCTCATTTTTCTGTCCTGGCCATGACATACGACACCTTTGGAGAAAATAAAACTGACAAACTGTGTCACACGACTCTGGTCACACTATACCCGATTCACAATTTATAATAATAACTATCTGTGCAGGCTTGTGTGTACCCAAATATCCCATGCACATTGTGTAACAGCGGTTTTCTATGGAAAGTACTCCTCTTGTGACATTAATAAGCGTCTCGTCCTGAAGAAGAAAATATGACAGATACAACGAGGCGAACATGTTGCAGACAAGAATATTTTTTCACTTTCTCCACCCCAACAATGGCCACTGTCACAGCTGAACAGAATAGTAAAATTAGGTTCCTAGAAAAGACTCGACATGCAAGTAAGGAGTACACAAAGATCGACAACCGTGCACACTGCACGCCTACTAGCAATTTGAAATCCTATAATAAGATGAAGAGGAAGAAGAACATCCTTAGAATTTATTTCCCCTTTCCTCTTCTTTATATCGAGGTTACCATCAGCGTCATCGTTTGCGGTGGATATTTGGGTGGGGAAACAGACTTGTTTGCATTACCATTCCTCGAGAAATGTAAGTCGTATCCGTTGATGCGATCGAATATTTTATTTATTTATCAGAATGGCATTTAAAAAAAGTTGACTCATGTTCGTTCCTCGAACTGATATGTTTTCTAATGATCATATATAGACTGGTTTGCGGCGTAATGCATACATATTCAAATCAGGGGAAAGTTGGACAGTCTGTACTACCTCGACCACAAACGTCTCATCATCTTCTTTTCATAAGAAAAAGTTGGCATGCATGCAAGAAAAACTTTCACCCTCGGCGGAGGTAATGTCCTCAACAATAAGCTTATTATGGCTTGAAAGAAGATGCTAAACGAGTTTTCTGCAAGGAAAGAGGTTTTGGTCACCGCCGTCACTACACCAACTACCGACAAGTTGTGTCCAGGAAGGCAACAATAAGCTGTCTTATTACTTGATATGAATATAAAATTGTGATTCCTTCTACTACGGAAACTTTTAACACCTCTAAGGTTAAAAAGTTCTATTCTATGAAGTCAAGGTATCCACTGTTAAGTTATGGATAACTGTATTATCCTCAATATTCACATGTTTGAAAAATAAAATGTTTCAGGTATAAGGAAAATGTCCAAAATTGAAAATATGGAATTTTGAAAGGTTCATTGAAAAAATATTTTAGAATGTGCTCAGGTCAGGTCTGTAACTTCTACGATGTTCGTTGTACGTCAAATATTATGACAACAAGAACACAATTTTCCGTTTTAACATTTTATGTAATGATATTGTGCCACGTGTCACAATGTTGATATTATGTGACAAACCATTTCAGAAATATTTTTCCAATCCGGCGGTTTTGATTTAACCGTCATGCACAAATTTAAGAGTACGCGATTAAACGTCTTGAAATTGAGTATACCTCAAATGAATAAAAATCAGTATCACCAATCAACGAACTTTAAGGTTATTCTCTGACCTTTTAACCTGTCTGACGTCTGAAAGGAGTATTTATTTGTCCAGCGCAGCAGGCATTTTCACCAGATAAATTAAAAGTAGGTTCGTGCACTACTAATGTACTGGTCCTACCTTTCCAACTTTGAGAGATTACATCCCATCGCGTCAGCTTATGCAATAAATACATTTCGACATGGAAACGGTGTTTGAAACTGGAAATATTTGTGTTGTATATAGAAAGGAAATCTACTAATATTCATGAAATGTATTGAAGAGGTTGCAAAAAATGTCATGTAAAGTGCATCTCGGCATGCAGCTGCAATTTAATCATTCATGTGGTTCGAGAAACCTCAATATTTTTACTTTCGCAACAAATTATGACAAACAAATCACAGCTTCACAGTCGGAAGTTCATCACAGTAAATGACAGCAGAACCGTCTCCAACTTACATAATTTAGCATCCTTTCCAGAGAACCAAAGATTATCCTTAATCGA
This sequence comes from Sinella curviseta, assembly GCA_004115045.4. Taxonomy (NCBI): domain Eukaryota; kingdom Metazoa; phylum Arthropoda; class Collembola; order Entomobryomorpha; family Entomobryidae; genus Sinella; species Sinella curviseta. Next base: position 34,933,469 of record CM065489.1, read on the forward strand.
AATCTCAGATCGAATGTGTGCACTGTGCACTTTTGTCTCAATCACTTAATAAATCATATATCAGAGTATCGACACACACATACTAGATTTTATTGTACATTAAAGCATACAGATATTTTACAAAAAACATATCTGTAAAACAAGAACAACCAAAACTTAAAGTCAACCGTCTGTATTGCCACACAGGACGCATTTTACTCCCCCCAAAGACAACTTAAATTCTGGGTCATCCAGGACGCATCAAAGGCGGCATGCGTAAAGGATGTCCGAATGTTACGGGGTTTGGATATCACCGGACGCGCCATTTTACCGTAAATGGAGAAATCCCGGACGAGGCAGTTAAGAGGGGTCGAAAAAACTGTTTCTATGGACATCCTTTATGCATAACACCTAAGGCCTATCTAGTACGAAATATCTTAATTGTTTTCATTAGGAAATACAAATTCAATTCATTCAAATTCAAAAGGGGAAAATTCAAAAGGGAAAATTCAAAAGGGGAAAATTCAAAAGGGAAAAATCAAAAGGGGAAAATTCAAAAGGGAAAAATTAATTAGGGGAAAAATCAAAAGGGGGAAAATTCAAAAGGAAAAATTCAAAAGGGGAAAATTTAAAATTTGAATTTCCCCTTTTGAATTTTTCCCTTCCCCGACATTGAATTACGCGAAATTGTACTTTCCGATATTTAATTTTCCGACATTGAATTCTGCGAAATTGAATTTTCCGACATTGAATTCTGCGAAATAAAATTTTCCGACATTGAATTCTGCGAAATTGAATTTTCCGACATTGAATTACGCGAAATTGTACTTTCCGATATTTAATTTTCCGACATTGAATTCTGCGAAATTGATATTTCCGACATTGAATTCTGCGAAATTGTATTTTCCAACATTGAATTCTGCGAAATTGAATTTTCCGACATTGAATTTCGCGAAATAAAATTGTCCGACATTAAATTTTGCGAAATTGGATTTTCTGACATTGAATTTCGCGAAATAAAATTTTCCGACATAGAATTCTGCGAAATTGAATTTTCCGACATTGAATTCTGCGAAATTATATTTTCCAACATTGAATTCTGCGAAATTGAATTTTCCGACATTGAATTTTGCGAAATTGAATTTTCCGACATTGAATTACGCGATATTGTATTTTCCGATATTAAATTTTCCGACATTGAATTCTGCGAAATTGAATTTTCCGACATTGAATTTCGTGAAATGAAATTTTCCGATATTGAATTTTCCGACATTGAATTACGCGAAATTGTATTTTCCGATATTGAATTTTCCGACTTTGAATTTTGCGAAATAGAATTTTCCGACATTGAATTTCGAGAAATTGAATTTTCCGACATTGAATTCTGCGATATAGAATTTTCCGACATTGAATTTTGCGAAATAAAATTTTCCGACATTGAATTCTGCGAAATTGAATTTTCCGACATTGAATTACGCGAAATTGTACTTTCCGATATTTAATTTTCCGACATTGAATTCTGCGAAATTGATATTTCCGACATTGAATTCTGCGAAATTGTATTTTCCAACATTGAATTCTGCGAAATTGAATTTTCCGACATTGAATTTCGCGAAATAAAATTGTCCGACATTAAATTTTGCGAAATTGGATTTTCTGACATTGAATTTCGCGAAATAAAATTTTCCGACATAGAATTCTGCGAAATTGAATTTTCCGACATTGAATTCTGCGAAATTATATTTTCCAACATTGAATTCTGCGAAATTGAATTTTCCGACATTGAATTTTGCGAAATTGAATTTTCCGACATTGAATTACGCGATATTGTATTTTCCGATATTAAATTTTCCGACATTGAATTCTGCGAAATTGAATTTTCCGACATTGAATTTCGTGAAATGAAATTTTCCGATATTGAATTTTCCGACATTGAATTACGCGAAATTGTATTTTCCGATATTGAATTTTCCGACTTTGAATTTTGCGAAATAGAATTTTCCGACATTGAATTTCGAGAAATTGAATTTTCCGACATTGAATTCTGCGATATAGAATTTTCCGACATTGAATTTCGCGAAATAAAATTGTCCGACATTAAATTTTGCGAAATTGAATTTTCCGACATTGAATTCTGCGAAATTGAATTTTCCGACATTGAATTACGCGATATTGTATTTTCCGATATTTAATTTTCCGACATTGAATTTTCCGATATTGAATTTTGCGACATTGAATTTTCCGATATTGAATTTTGCGAAATTGAATTTTCCGACATTGAATTACGCGATATTGTATTTTCCGATATTTAGTTTTCCGACATTGAATTCAGCGAAATTGAATTTTCCGACATTGAATTTCGTGAAATGAAATTTTCCGATATTGAATTTTCCGACATTGAATTACGCGAAATTGTATTTTCCGATATTGAGTTTTCCGACTTTGAATTTTGCGAAATAGAATTTTCCGACATTGAATTTCGAGAAATTGAATTTTCCGACATTGAATTCTGCGATATAGAATTTTCCGACATTGAATTTCGCGAAATAAAATTGTCCGACATTAAATTTTGCGAAATTGGATTTTCCGACATTGAATTCTGCGAAATTGAATTTTACGACATTGAATTTTGCGAAATTGAATTTGTCGACATTGAATTATGCGAAATTGTACTTTCCGATATTTAATTTTCCGACATTGAATTCTGCGAAATTGATATTTCCGACATTGAATTCTGCGAAATTGTATTTTCCAACATTGAATTCTGCGAAATTGAATTTTCCGACATTGAATTTCGCGAAATAAAATTGTCCGACATTAAATTTTGCGAAATTGGATTTTCTGACATTGAATTTCGCGAAATAAAATTTTCCGACATAGAATTCTGCGAAATTGAATTTTCCGACATTGAATTCTGCGAAATTATATTTTCCAACATTGAATTCTGCGAAATTGAATTTTCCGACATTGAATTTTGCGAAATTGAATTTTCCGACATTGAATTACGCGATATTGTATTTTCCGATATTAAATTTTCCGACATTGAATTCTGCGAAATTGAATTTTCCGACATTGAATTTCGTGAAATGAAATTTTCCGATATTGAATTTTCCGACATTGAATTACGCGAAATTGTATTTTCCGATATTGAATTTTCCGACTTTGAATTTTGCGAAATAGAATTTTCCGACATTGAATTTCGAGAAATTGAATTTTCCGACATTGAATTCTGCGATATAGAATTTTCCGACATTGAATTTTGCGAAATAAAATTTTCCGACATTGAATTCTGCGAAATTGAATTTTCCGACATTGAATTACGCGAAATTGTACTTTCCGATATTTAATTTTCCGACATTGAATTCTGCGAAATTGATATTTCCGACATTGAATTCTGCGAAATTGTATTTTCCAACATTGAATTCTGCGAAATTGAATTTTCCGACATTGAATTTCGCGAAATAAAATTGTCCGACATTAAATTTTGCGAAATTGGATTTTCTGACATTGAATTTCGCGAAATAAAATTTTCCGACATAGAATTCTGCGAAATTGAATTTTCCGACATTGAATTCTGCGAAATTATATTTTCCAACATTGAATTCTGCGAAATTGAATTTTCCGACATTGAATTTTGCGAAATTGAATTTTCCGACATTGAATTACGCGATATTGTATTTTCCGATATTAAATTTTCCGACATTGAATTCTGCGAAATTGAATTTTCCGACATTGAATTTCGTGAAATGAAATTTTCCGATATTGAATTTTCCGACATTGAATTACGCGAAATTGTATTTTCCGATATTGAATTTTCCGACTTTGAATTTTGCGAAATAGAATTTTCCGACATTGAATTTCGAGAAATTGAATTTTCCGACATTGAATTCTGCGATATAGAATTTTCCGACATTGAATTTTGCGAAATAAAATTGTCCGACATTAAATTTTGCGAAATTGAATTTTCCGACATTGAATTCTGCGAAATTGAATTTTCCGACATTGAATTACGCGATATTGTATTTTCCGATATTTAATTTTCCGACATTGAATTTTCCGATATTGAATTTTGCGACATTGAATTTTCCGATATTGAATTTTGCGAAATTGAATTTTCCGACATTGAATTACGCGATATTGTATTTTCCGATATTTAGTTTTCCGACATTGAATTCAGCGAAATTGAATTTTCCGACATTGAATTTCGTGAAATGAAATTTTCCGATATTGAATTTTCCGACATTGAATTACGCGAAATTGTATTTTCCGATATTGAGTTTTCCGACTTTGAATTTTGCGAAATAGAATTTTCCGACATTGAATTTCGAGAAATTGAATTTTCCGACATTGAATTCTGCGATATAGAATTTTCCGACATTGAATTTCGCGAAATAAAATTGTCCGACATTAAATTTTGCGAAATTGGATTTTCCGACATTGAATTCTGCGAAATTGAATTTTACGACATTGAATTTTGCGAAATTGAATTTGTCGACATTGAATTATGCGATATTGTATTTTTCGATATTTAATTTTCCGACATTGAATTTTGCGAAATAGAATTTTCCGACATTGAATTTTGCGAAATTGAATTTTCCGACATTGAATTTCGCGAAATTGAATTTTCCGACATTGAATTCTGCGAAATTGAATTTTCCGACATTGAATTTCGCGAAATTGAATTTTCCGACATTAAATTTCGCGAAATAAAATTTTCCGACATTGAATTCTGCGAAATTGAATTTTCCGACATTGAATTCTGCGATATTGAATTCTGCGATATTGAATTCTGCGATATTGAATTTTCCGATATTGAATTTTGCGAAATAGAATTTTCCGACATTGAATTTTACGAAATAAAATTGCCCGACATTGAATTTTGCGAAATTGGATTTTCCGACATTGAATTCTTCGCAATTGATTTTTCCGACATTGAATTCTGCGATATTGAATTCTGCGATATTGAATTCTGCGATATTGAATTTTCCGATATTGAATTTTGCGAAATAGAATTTTCCGACATTGAATTTTACGAAATAAAATTGCCCGACATTGAATTTTGCGAAATAAAATTTTCCGACATTGAATTCTGCGAAATTGAATTTTCCGACATTGAATTCTGCGATATTGAATTCTGCGATATTGAATTCTGCGATATTGAATTCTGCGATATTGAATTTTGCGACATTGAATTTCGCGAAATAAAATTTTCCGACATTGAATTTTGCGAAATTGAATTTTCCGATATTGAATTTTGCGATATTTAATTTTCCGACATTGAATTTCGCGAAATAAAATTTTCCGACATTGAATTTTGCGAAATTGAATTTTCCGACATTGAATTTTGCGAAATAGGATTTTCCGACATTGAATTACGCGATATTGTATTTTCCGATATTTAATTTTCCGACATTAAATTTCGCGAAATAAAATTTTCCTACATTGAATTCTGCGAAATTGAATTTTCCGACATTGAATTCTGCGATATTGAATTTCGCGAAATAAAATTTTCCGACATTGAATTTTGCGAAATTGAATTTTCCGACATTGAATTTCGCGAAATAAAATTTTCCGATATTGAATTTTGCGATATTTAATTTTCCGACATTGAATTTCGCGAAATAAAATTTTCCGACATTGAATTCTGCGAAATTGAATTTTCCGACATTGAATTTCGCGAAATTGAATTTTCCGACATTAAATTTCGCGAAATAAAATTTTCCGACATTGAATTCTGCGAAATTGAATTTTCCGACATTGAATTCTGCGATATTGAATTCTGCGATATTGAATTCTGCGATATTGAATTTTCCGATATTGAATTTTGCGAAATAGAATTTTCCGACATTGAATTTTACGAAATAAAATTGCCCGACATTGAATTTTGCGAAATTGGATTTTCCGACATTGAATTCTTCGCAATTGATTTTTCCGACATTGAATTCTGCGAAATTGAATTTTCCGACATTGAATTTTGCGAAATAAAATTTTCCGACATTGAATTCTGCGAAATTGAATTTTCCGACATTGAATTCTGCGATATTGAATTCTGCGATATTGAATTCTGCGATATTGAATTCTGCGATATTGAATTTTGCGACATTGAATTTCGCGAAATAAAATTTTCCGACATTGAATTTTGCGAAATTGAATTTTCCGATATTGAATTTTGCGATATTTAATTTTCCGACATTGAATTTCGCGAAATAAAATTTTCCGACATTGAATTTTGCGAAATTGAATTTTCCGACATTGAATTTTGCGAAATAGGATTTTCCGACATTGAATTACGGGATATTGTATTTTCCGATATTTAATTTTCCGACATTAAATTTCGCGAAATAAAATTTTCCTACATTGAATTCTGCGAAATTGAATTTTCCGACATTGAATTCTGCGATATTGAATTTCGCGAAATAAAATTTTCCGACATTGAATTTTGCGAAATTGAATTTTCCGACATTGAATTTCGCGAAATAAAATTTTCCGATATTGAATTTTGCGATATTTAATTTTCCGACATTGAATTTCGCGAAATAAAATTTTCCGACATTGAATTCTGCGAAATTGTATTTTCCGATATTTAATTTTCCGACATTGAATTTCGCGAAATAAAATTTTCCGACATTGAATTCTGCGAAATTGAATTTTCCGACATTGAATTCTGCGATATTGAATTTTCCGACATTGAATTCTGCGATATAGAATTTTCCGACATTGAATTTCGCGAAATAAAATTGTCCGACATTAAATTTTGCGAAATTGAATTTTCCGACATTGAATTCTGCGAAATTGAATTTTCCGACATTGAATTACGCGATATTGTATTTTCCGATATTTAATTTTCCGACATTGAATTTTCCGATATTGAATTTTGCGACATTGAATTTTCCGATATTGAATTTTGCGAAATTGAATTTTCCGACATTGAATTACGCGATATTGTATTTTCCGATATTTAGTTTTCCGACATTGAATTCAGCGAAATTGAATTTTCCGACATTGAATTTCGTGAAATGAAATTTTCCGATATTGAATTTTCCGACATTGAATTACGCGAAATTGTATTTTCCGATATTGAATTTTCCGACTTTGAATTTTGCGAAATAGAATTTTCCGACATTGAATTTCGAGAAATTGAATTTTCCGACATTGAATTCTGCGATATAGAATTTTCCGACATTGAATTTCGCGAAATAAAATTGTCCGACATTAAATTTTGCGAAATTGGATTTTCCGACATTGAATTCTGCGAAATTGAATTTTACGACATTGAATTTTGCGAAATTGAATTTGTCGACATTGAATTATGCGATATTGTATTTTTCGATATTTAATTTTCCGACATTGAATTTTGCGAAATAGAATTTTCCGACATTGAATTTTGCGAAATTGAATTTTCCGACATTGAATTTCGCGAAATTGAATTTTCCGACATTGAATTCTGCGAAATTGAATTCTGCGATATTGAATTCTGCGATATTGAATTCTGCGATATTGAATTTCGCGAAATAAAATTTTCCGACATTGAATTTTGCGAAATTGAATTTTCCGACATTGAATTCTGCGATATTGAATTCTGCGATATTGAATTCTGCGATATTGAATTCTGCGATATTTAATTTTCCGACATTGAATTTCGCGAAATAAAATTTTCCGACATAGAATTCTGCGAAATTGAATTTTCCGACATTGAATTCTGCGAAATTATATTTTCCAACATTGAATTCTGCGAAATTGAATTTTCCGACATTGAATTTTGCGAAATTGAATTTTCCGACATTGAATTACGCGATATTGTATTTTCCGATATTTAATTTTCCGACATTGAATTCTGCGAAATTGAATTTTCCGACATTGAATTTCGTGAAATGAAATTTTCCGATATTGAATTTTCCGACATTGAATTACGCGAAATTGTATTTTCCGATATTGAATTTTCCGACTTTGAATTTTGCGAAATAGAATTTTCCGACATTGAATTTCGAGAAATTGAATTTTCCGACATTGAATTCTGCGATATAGAATTTTCCGACATTGAATTTCGCGAAATAAAATTGTCCGACATTAAATTTTGCGAAATTGGATTTTCCGACATTGAATTCTGCGAAATTGAATTTTCCGACATTGAATTACGCGATATTGTATTTTCCGATATTTAATTTTCCGACATTGAATTTTCCGATATTGAATTTTGCGACATTGAATTTTCCGATATTGAATTTTGCGAAATAGAATTTTCCGACATTGAATTACGCGATATTGTATTTTCCGATATTTAATTTTCCGACATTGAATTCAGCGAAATTGAATTTTCCGACATTGAATTTCGTGAAATGAAATTTTCCGATATTGAATTTTCCGACATTGAATTACGCGAAATTGTATTTTCCGATATTGAATTTTCCGACTTTGAATTTTGCGAAATAGAATTTTCCGACATTGAATTTCGAGAAATTGAATTTTCCGACATTGAATTCTGCGATATAGAATTTTCCGACATTGAACTTCGCGAAATAAAATTGTCCGACATTAAATTTTGCGAAATTGGATTTTCCGACATTGAATTCTGCGAAATTGAATTTTACGACATTGAATTTTGCGAAATTGAATTTGTCGACATTGAATTATGCGATATTGTATTTTTCGATATTTAATTTTCCGACATTGAATTTTGCGATATTGAATTTTCCGACATTGAATTTTGCGAAATTGAATTTTCCGACATTGAATTCTGCGAAATTGAATTTTCCGACATTGAATTCTGCGAAATAGAATTTTCCGACATTGAATTACGCGATATTGTATTTTCCGATATTTAATTTTCCGACATTGAATTTTCCGATATTGAATTTTGCGACATTGAATTTTCCGATATTGAATTTGCGAAATAGAATTTTCCGACATTGAATTTTGCGACATTGAATTTTCCGATATTGAATTTTGCGAAATAGAATTTTCCGACATTGAATTTCGCGAAATAAAATTGTCCGACATTGAATTTTGCGAAATTGGATTTTCCGACATTGAATTCTTCGCAATTGATTTTTCCGACATTGAATTCTGCGAAATTGAATTTTCCGACATTGAATTCTTCGCAATTGATTTTTCCGACATTGAATTCTGCGAAATTGAATTTTCCGACATTGAATTTTGCGAAATTGAATTTTCCGACATTGAATTTTCCGATATTGAATTTTGCGATATTTAATTTTCCGACATTGAATTTCGCGAAATAAAATTTTCCGACATAGAATTCTGCGAAATTGAATTTTCCGACATTGAATTCTGCGAAATTATATTTTCCAACATTGAATTCTGCGAAATTGAATTTTCCGACATTGAATTTTGCGAAATTGAATTTTCCGACATTGAATTACGCGATATTGTATTTTCCGATATTTAATTTTCCGACATTGAATTCTGCGAAATTGAATTTTCCGACATTGAATTTCGTGAAATGAAATTTTCCGATATTGAATTTTCCGACATTGAATTTCGAGAAATTGAATTTTCCGACATTGAATTCTGCGATATAGAATTTTCCGACATTGAATTTTGCGAAATAGAATTTTCCGACATTGAATTTTGCGAAATTGAATTTTCCGACATTGAATTTCGCGAAATTGAATTTTCCGACATTGAATTCTGCGAAATTGAATTCTGCGATATTGAATTCTGCGATATTGAATTCTGCGATATTGAATTTCGCGAAATAAAATTTTCCGACATTGAATTTTGCGAAATTGAATTTTCCGACATTGAATTCTGCGATATTGAATTCTGCGATATTGAATTCTGCGATATTGAATTCTGCGATATTTAATTTTCCGACATTGAATTTCGCGAAATAAAATTTTCCGACATAGAATTCTGCGAAATTGAATTTTCCGACATTGAATTCTGCGAAATTATATTTTCCAACATTGAATTCTGCGAAATTGAATTTTCCGACATTGAATTTTGCGAAATTGAATTTTCCGACATTGAATTACGCGATATTGTATTTTCCGATATTTAATTTTCCGACATTGAATTCTGCGAAATTGAATTTTCCGACATTGAATTTCGTGAAATGAAATTTTCCGATATTGAATTTTCCGACATTGAATTACGCGAAATTGTATTTTCCGATATTGAATTTTCCGACTTTGAATTTTGCGAAATAGAATTTTCCGACATTGAATTTCGAGAAATTGAATTTTCCGACATTGAATTCTGCGATATAGAATTTTCCGACATTGAATTTCGCGAAATAAAATTGTCCGACATTAAATTTTGCGAAATTGGATTTTCCGACATTGAATTCTGCGAAATTGAATTTTCCGACATTGAATTACGCGATATTGTATTTTCCGATATTTAATTTTCCGACATTGAATTTTCCGATATTGAATTTTGCGACATTGAATTTTCCGATATTGAATTTTGCGAAATAGAATTTTCCGACATTGAATTTCGCGAAATAAAATTTTCCGACATTGAATTTTGCGAAATTGAATTTTCCGACATTGAATTTTGCGAAATAGGATTTTCCGACATTGAATTACGCGATATTGTATTTTCCGATATTTAATTTTCCGACATTAAATTTCGCGAAATAAAATTTTCCTACATTGAATTCTGCGAAATTGAATTTTCCGACATTGAATTCTGCGATATTGAATTTCGCGAAATAAAATTTTCCGACATTGAATTTTGCGAAATTGAATTTTCCGACATTGAATTTCGCGAAATAAAATTTTCCGATATTGAATTTTGCGATATTTAATTTTCCGACATTGAATTTCGCGAAATAAAATTTTCCGACATTGAATTCTGCGAAATTGAATTTTCCGACATTGAATTTCGCGAAATGAATTTTCCGACATTGAATTTCGCGAAATAAAATTTTCCGACATTGAATTCTGCGAAATTGAATTTTCCGACATTGAATTCGGCGATATTGAATTTTCCGACATTGAATTCTGCGATATAGAATTGTCCGACATTGAATTATGCGAAATTGACTTTTCCGACATTGAATTATGCGAAATTGAATTTTCCGACATTGAATTATGCGAAATTGAATTTTCCGACATTGAATTATGCGAAATTGAATTTTCCGACATTGAATTATGCGAAATTGAATTTTCCGACATTGAATTTTGCGAAATTGAATTTTCCAACATTGAATTATGCGAAATTGAATTTTCCGACATTGAATTATGCGAAATTGAATTCTGCGATATTTAATTCTGCGAAATTGAAATTTGCTACAATGAATTTCGCGAAATAAAATATTCCGACATTGAATTTTCCGACATTGAATTACGCGAAATTGTATTTTCCGATATTGAATTTTCCGACTTTGAATTTTGCGAAATAGGATTTTCCGACATTGAATTCTGCGAAATTGAATTTTCCGACATTGAATTACGCGATATAGTATTTTCCGACATTGAATTTCGCGAAATAAAATTGTCCGACATTAAATTTTGCGAAATTGGATTTTCCGACATTGAATTCTGCGAAATTGAATTTTACGACATTGAATTTTGCGAAATTGAATTTGTCGACATTGAATTATGCGATATTGTATTTTCGATATTTAATTTTCCTACATTGAATTTTGCGAAATAGAATTTTCCGACATTGAATTTTGCGAAATTGAATTTTCCGACATTGAATTTCGCGAAATGAATTTTCCGACATTGAATTCTGCGAAATTGAATTCTGCGATATTGAATTCTGCGATATTGAATTCTGCGATATTGAATTTCGCGAAATAAAATTTTCCGACATTGAATTTTGCGAAATTGAATTTTCCGACATTGAATTCTGCGATATTGAATTCTGCGATATTGAATTCTGCGATATTGAATTCTGCGATATTTAATTTTCCGACATTGAATTTCGCGAAATAAAATTTTCCGACATAGAATTCTGCGAAATTGAATTTTCCGACATTGAATTCTGCGAAATTATATTTTCCAACATTGAATTCTGCGAAATTGAATTTTCCGACATTGAATTTTGCGAAATTGAATTTTCCGACATTGAATTACGCGATATTGTATTTTCCGATATTTAATTTTCCGACATTGAATTCTGCGAAATTGAATTTTCCGACATTGAATTTCGTGAAATGAAATTTTCCGATATTGAATTTTCCGACATTGAATTACGCGAAATTGTATTTTCCGATATTGAATTTTCCGACTTTGAATTTTGCGAAATAGAATTTTCCGACATTGAATTTCGAGAAATTGAATTTTCCGACATTGAATTCTGCGATATAGAATTTTCCGACATTGAATTTCGCGAAATAAAATTGTCCGACATTAAATTTTGCGAAATTGGATTTTCCGACATTGAATTCTGCGAAATTGAATTTTCCGACATTGAATTACGCGATATTGTATTTTCCGATATTTAATTTTCCGACATTGAATTTTCCGATATTGAATTTTGCGACATTGAATTTTCCGATATTGAATTTTGCGAAATAGAATTTTCCGACATTGAATTACGCGATATTGTATTTTCCGATATTTAATTTTCCGACATTGAATTCAGCGAAATTGAATTTTCCGACATTGAATTTCGTGAAATGAAATTTTCCGATATTGAATTTTCCGACATTGAATTACGCGAAATTGTATTTTCCGATATTGAATTTTCCGACTTTGAATTTTGCGAAATAGAATTTTCCGACATTGAATTTCGAGAAATTGAATTTTCCGACATTGAATTCTGCGATATAGAATTTTCCGACATTGAACTTCGCGAAATAAAATTGTCCGACATTAAATTTTGCGAAATTGGATTTTCCGACATTGAATTCTGCGAAATTGAATTTTACGACATTGAATTTTGCGAAATTGAATTTGTCGACATTGAATTATGCGATATTGTATTTTTCGATATTTAATTTTCCGACATTGAATTTTGCGATATTGAATTTTCCGACATTGAATTTTGCGAAATTGAATTTTCCGACATTGAATTCTGCGAAATTGAATTTTCCGACATTGAATTCTGCGAAATAGAATTTTCCGACATTGAATTACGCGATATTGTATTTTCCGATATTTAATTTTCCGACATTGAATTTTCCGATATTGAATTTTGCGACATTGAATTTTCCGATATTGAATTTTGCGAAATAGAATTTTCCGACATTGAATTTTGCGACATTGAATTTTCCGATATTGAATTTTGCGAAATAGAATTTTCCGACATTGAATTTCGCGAAATAAAATTGTCCGACATTGAATTTTGCGAAATTGGATTTTCCGACATTGAATTCTTCGCAATTGATTTTTCCGACATTGAATTCTGCGAAATTGAATTTTCCGACATTGAATTCTTCGCAATTGATTTTTCCGACATTGAATTCTGCGAAATTGAATTTTCCGACATTGAATTTTGCGAAATTGAATTTTCCGACATTGAATTTTCCGATATTGAATTTTGCGATATTTAATTTTCCGACATTGAATTTCGCGAAATAAAATTTTCCGACATAGAATTCTGCGAAATTGAATTTTCCGACATTGAATTCTGCGAAATTATATTTTCCAACATTGAATTCTGCGAAATTGAATTTTCCGACATTGAATTTTGCGAAATTGAATTTTCCGACATTGAATTACGCGATATTGTATTTTCCGATATTTAATTTTCCGACATTGAATTCTGCGAAATTGAATTTTCCGACATTGAATTTCGTGAAATGAAATTTTCCGATATTGAATTTTCCGACATTGAATTTCGAGAAATTGAATTTTCCGACATTGAATTCTGCGATATAGAATTTTCCGACATTGAATTTTGCGAAATAGAATTTTCCGACATTGAATTTTGCGAAATTGAATTTTCCGACATTGAATTTCGCGAAATTGAATTTTCCGACATTGAATTCTGCGAAATTGAATTCTGCGATATTGAATTCTGCGATATTGAATTCTGCGATATTGAATTTCGCGAAATATAATTTTCCGACATTGAATTTTGCGAAATTGAATTTTCCGACATTGAATTCTGCGATATTGAATTCTGCGATATTGAATTCTGCGATATTGAATTCTGCGATATTTAATTTTCCGACATTGAATTTCGCGAAATAAAATTTTCCGACATAGAATTCTGCGAAATTGAATTTTCCGACATTGAATTCTGCGAAATTATATTTTCCAACATTGAATTCTGCGAAATTGAATTTTCCGACATTGAATTTTGCGAAATTGAATTTTCCGACATTGAATTACGCGATATTGTATTTTCCGATATTTAATTTTCCGACATTGAATTCTGCGAAATTGAATTTTCCGACATTGAATTTCGTGAAATGAAATTTTCCGATATTGAATTTTCCGACATTGAATTACGCGAAATTGTATTTTCCGATATTGAATTTTCCGACTTTGAATTTTGCGAAATAGAATTTTCCGACATTGAATTTCGAGAAATTGAATTTTCCGACATTGAATTCTGCGATATAGAATTTTCCGACATTGAATTTCGCGAAATAAAATTGTCCGACATTAAATTTTGCGAAATTGGATTTTCCGACATTGAATTCTGCGAAATTGAATTTTCCGACATTGAATTACGCGATATTGTATTTTCCGATATTTAATTTTCCGACATTGAATTTTCCGATATTGAATTTTGCGACATTGAATTTTCCGATATTGAATTTTGCGAAATAGAATTTTCCGACATTGAATTTCGCGAAATAAAATTTTCCGACATTGAATTTTGCGAAATTGAATTTTCCGACATTGAATTTTGCGAAATAGGATTTTCCGACATTGAATTACGCGATATTGTATTTTCCGATATTTAATTTTCCGACATTAAATTTCGCGAAATAAAATTTTCCTACATTGAATTCTGCGAAATTGAATTTTCCGACATTGAATTCTGCGATATTGAATTTCGCGAAATAAAATTTTCCGACATTGAATTTTGCGAAATTGAATTTTCCGACATTGAATTTCGCGAAATAAAATTTTCCGATATTGAATTTTGCGATATTTAATTTTCCGACATTGAATTTCGCGAAATAAAATTTTCCGACATTGAATTCTGCGAAATTGAATTTTCCGACATTGAATTTCGCGAAATTGAATTTTCCGACATTAAATTTCGCGAAATAAAATTTTCCGACATTGAATTCTGCGAAATTGAATTTTCCGACATTGAATTCTGCGATATTGAATTCTGCGATATTGAATTCTGCGATATTGAATTTTCCGATATTGAATTTTGCGAAATAGAATTTTCCGACATTGAATTTTACGAAATAAAATTGCCCGACATTGAATTTTGCGAAATTGGATTTTCCGACATTGAATTCTTCGCAATTGATTTTTCCGACATTGAATTCTGCGAAATTGAATTTTCCGACATTGAATTTTGCGAAATAAAATTTTCCGACATTGAATTCTGCGAAATTGAATTTTCCGACATTGAATTCTGCGATATTGAATTCTGCGATATTGAATTCTGCGATATTGAATTCTGCGATATTGAATTCTGCGATATTGAATTTTGCGACATTGAATTTCGCGAAATAAAATTTTCCGACATTGAATTTTGCGAAATTGAATTTTCCGATATTGAATTTTGCGATATTTAATTTTCCGACATTGAATTTCGCGAAATAAAATTTTCCGACATTGAATTTTGCGAAATTGAATTTTCCGACATTGAATTTTGCGAAATAGGATTTTCCGACATTGAATTACGCGATATTGTATTTTCCGATATTTAATTTTCCGACATTAAATTTCGCGAAATAAAATTTTCCTACATTGAATTCTGCGAAATTGAATTTTCCGACATTGAATTCTGCGATATTGAATTTCGCGAAATAAAATTTTCCGACATTGAATTTTGCGAAATTGAATTTTCCGACATTGAATTTCGCGAAATAAAATTTTCCGATATTGAATTTTGCGATATTTAATTTTCCGACATTGAATTTCGCGAAATAAAATTTTCCGACATTGAATTCTGCGAAATTGTATTTTCCGATATTTAATTTTCCGACATTGAATTTCGCGAAATAAAATTTTCCGACATTGAATTCTGCGAAATTGAATTTTCCGACATTGAATTCTGCGATATTGAATTTTCCGACATTGAATTCTGCGATATAGAATTTTCCGACATTGAATTTCGCGAAATAAAATTGTCCGACATTAAATTTTGCGAAATTGAATTTTCCGACATTGAATTCTGCGAAATTGAATTTTCCGACATTGAATTACGCGATATTGTATTTTCCGATATTAATTTTCCGACATTGAATTTTCCGATATTGAATTTTGCGACATTGAATTTTCCGATATTGAATTTTGCGAAATTGAATTTTCCGACATTGAATTACGCGATATTGTATTTTCCGATATTTAGTTTTCCGACATTGAATTCAGCGAAATTGAATTTTCCGACATTGAATTTCGTGAAATGAAATTTTCCGATATTGAATTTTCCGACATTGAATTACGCGAAATTGTATTTTCCGATATTGAATTTTCCGACTTTGAATTTTGCGAAATAGAATTTTCCGACATTGAATTTCGAGAAATTGAATTTTCCGACATTGAATTCTGCGATATAGAATTTTCCGACATTGAATTTCGCGAAATAAAATTGTCCGACATTAAATTTTGCGAAATTGGATTTTCCGACATTGAATTCTGCGAAATTGAATTTTACGACATTGAATTTTGCGAAATTGAATTTGTCGACATTGAATTATGCGATATTGTATTTTTCGATATTTAATTTTCCGACATTGAATTTTGCGAAATAGAATTTTCCGACATTGAATTTTGCGAAATTGAATTTTCCGACATTGAATTTCGCGAAATTGAATTTTCCGACATTGAATTCTGCGAAATTGAATTCTGCGATATTGAATTCTGCGATATTGAATTCTGCGATATTGAATTTCGCGAAATAAAATTTTCCGACATTGAATTTTGCGAAATTGAATTTTCCGACATTGAATTCTGCGATATTGAATTCTGCGATATTGAATTCTGCGATATTGAATTCTGCGATATTTAATTTTCCGACATTGAATTTCGCGAAATAAAATTTTCCGACATAGAATTCTGCGAAATTGAATTTTCCGACATTGAATTCTGCGAAATTATATTTTCCAACATTGAATTCTGCGAAATTGAATTTTCCGACATTGAATTTTGCGAAATTGAATTTTCCGACATTGAATTACGCGATATTGTATTTTCCGATATTTAATTTTCCGACATTGAATTCTGCGAAATTGAATTTTCCGACATTGAATTTCGTGAAATGAAATTTTCCGATATTGAATTTTCCGACATTGAATTACGCGAAATTGTATTTTCCGATATTGAATTTTCCGACTTTGAATTTTGCGAAATAGAATTTTCCGACATTGAATTTCGAGAAATTGAATTTTCCGACATTGAATTCTGCGATATAGAATTTTCCGACATTGAATTTCGCGAAATAAAATTGTCCGACATTAAATTTTGCGAAATTGGATTTTCCGACATTGAATTCTGCGAAATTGAATTTTCCGACATTGAATTACGCGATATTGTATTTTCCGATATTTAATTTTCCGACATTGAATTTTCCGATATTGAATTTTGCGACATTGAATTTTCCGATATTGAATTTTGCGAAATAGAATTTTCCGACATTGAATTACGCGATATTGTATTTTCCGATATTTAATTTTCCGACATTGAATTCAGCGAAATTGAATTTTCCGACATTGAATTTCGTGAAATGAAATTTTCCGATATTGAATTTTCCGACATTGAATTACGCGAAATTGTATTTTCCGATATTGAATTTTCCGACTTTGAATTTTGCGAAATAGAATTTTCCGACATTGAATTTCGAGAAATTGAATTTTCCGACATTGAATTCTGCGATATAGAATTTTCCGACATTGAATTTCGCGAAATAAAATTGTCCGACATTAAATTTTGCGAAATTGGATTTTCCGACATTGAATTCTGCGAAATTGAATTTTACGACATTGAATTTTGCGAAATTGAATTTGTCGACATTGAATTATGCGATATTGTATTTTTCGATATTTAATTTTCCGACATTGAATTTTGCGATATTGAATTTTCCGACATTGAATTACGCGATATTGTATTTTCCGATATTTAATTTTCCGACATTGAATTCTGCGAAATTGAATTTTCCGACATTGAATTTCGTGAAATGAAATTTTCCGATATTGAATTTTCCGACATTGAATTACGCGAAATTGTATTTTCCGATATTGAATTTTCCGACTTTGAATTTTGCGAAATAGAATTTTCCGACATTGAATTTCGAGAAATTGAATTTTCCGACATTGAATTCTGCGATATAGAATTTTCCGACATTGAATTTCGCGAAATAAAATTGTCCGACATTAAATTTTGCGAAATTGGATTTTCCGACATTGAATTCTGCGAAATTGAATTTTCCGACATTGAATTACGCGATATTGTATTTTCCGATATTTAATTTTCCGACATTGAATTTTCCGATATTGAATTTTGCGACATTGAATTTTCCGATATTGAATTTTGCGAAATAGAATTTTCCGACATTGAATTACGCGATATTGTATTTTCCGATATTTAATTTTCCGACATTGAATTCAGCGAAATTGAATTTTCCGACATTGAATTTCGTGAAATGAAATTTTCCGATATTGAATTTTCCGACATTGAATTACGCGAAATTGTATTTTCCGATATTGAATTTTCCGACTTTGAATTTTGCGAAATAGAATTTTCCGACATTGAATTTCGAGAAATTGAATTTTCCGACATTGAATTCTGCGATATAGAATTTTCCGACATTGAATTTCGCGAAATAAAATTGTCCGACATTAAATTTTGCGAAATTGGATTTTCCGACATTGAATTCTGCGAAATTGAATTTTACGACATTGAATTTTGCGAAATTGAATTTGTCGACATTGAATTATGCGATATTGTATTTTTCGATATTTAATTTTCCGACATTGAATTTTGCGATATTGAATTTTCCGACATTGAATTTTGCGAAATTGAATTTTCCGACATTGAATTCTGCGAAATTGAATTTTCCGACATTGAATTCTGCGAAATAGAATTTTCCGACATTGAATTACGCGATATTGTATTTTCCGATATTTAATTTTCCGACATTGAATTTTCCGATATTGAATTTTGCGACATTGAATTTTCCGATATTGAATTTTGCGAAATAGAATTTTCCGACATTGAATTTTGCGACATTGAATTTTCCGATATTGAATTTTGCGAAATAGAATTTTCCGACATTGAATTTCGCGAAATAAAATTGTCCGACATTGAATTTTGCGAAATTGGATTTTCCGACATTGAATTCTTCGCAATTGATTTTTCCGACATTGAATTCTGCGAAATTGAATTTTCCGACATTGAATTCTTCGCAATTGATTTTTCCGACATTGAATTCTGCGAAATTGAATTTTCCGACATTGAATTTTGCGAAATTGAATTTTCCGACATTGAATTTTCCGATATTGAATTTTGCGACATTGAATTTTCCGATATTGAATTTTGCGAAATAGAATTTTCCGACATTGAATTTTACGAAATAAAATTGCCCGACATTGAATTTTGCGAAATTGGATTTTCCGACATTGAATTCTTCGCAATTGATTTTTCCGACATTGAATTCTGCGAAATTGAATTTTCCGACATTGAATTTTGCGAAATAAAATTTTCCGACATTGAATTCTGCGAAATTGAATTTTCCGACATTGAATTCTGCGATATTGAATTCTGCGATATTGAATTCTGCGATATTGAATTCTGCGATATTGAATTTTGCGACATTGAATTTCGCGAAATAAAATTTTCCGACATTGAATTTTGCGAAATTGAATTTTCCGATATTGAATTTTGCGATATTTAATTTTCCGACATTGAATTTCGCGAAATAAAATTTTCCGACATTGAATTTTGCGAAATTGAATTTTCCGACATTGAATTTTGCGAAATAGGATTTTCCGACATTGAATTACGCGATATTGTA
This sequence comes from Sinella curviseta, assembly GCA_004115045.4. Lineage (NCBI taxonomy): Eukaryota > Metazoa > Arthropoda > Collembola > Entomobryomorpha > Entomobryidae > Sinella > Sinella curviseta. The sequence goes on from CM065489.1 coordinate 34,953,515, forward strand.
TTTTCCGATATTTAATTTTCCGACATTAAATTTCGCGAAATAAAATTTTCCTACATTGAATTCTGCGAAATTGAATTTTCCGACATTGAATTCTGCGATATTGAATTTCGCGAAATAAAATTTTCCGACATTGAATTTTGCGAAATTGAATTTTCCGACATTGAATTTCGCGAAATAAAATTTTCCGATATTGAATTTTGCGATATTTAAGTTTCCGACATTGAATTTCGCGAAATAAAATTTTCCGACATTGAATTCTGCGAAATTGTATTTTCCGATATTTAATTTTCCGACATTGAATTTCGCGAAATAAAATTTTCCGACATTGAATTCTGCGAAATTGAATTTTCCGACATTGAATTCTGCGATATTGAATTTCGCGAAATAAGATTTTCCGACATTGAGTTTTGCGAAATTGAATTTTCCGACATTGAATTCTGCGATATTGAATTTCGCGAAATAAAATTTTCCGATATTGAATTTTGCGATATTTAATTTTCCGACATTGAATTTCGCGAAATAAAATTTTCCGACATTGAATTTTGCGAAATAGAATTTTCCGACATTGAATTCTGCGAAATTGAATTTTCCGACATTGAATTTTGCGAAATAGAATTTTCCGACATTGAATTACGCGATATTGTATTTTCCGATATTTAATTTTCCGACATTGAATTCAGCGAAATTGAATTTTCCGACATTGAATTTCGTGAAATGAAATTTTCCGATATTGAATTTTCCGACATTGAATTACGCGAAATTGTATTTTCCGATATTGAATTTTCCGACTTTGAATTTTGCGAAATAGAATTTTCCGACATTGAATTTCGAGAAATTGAATTTTCCGACATTGAATTCTGCGATATAGAATTTTCCGACATTGAATTTCGCGAAATAAAATTGTCCGACATTAAATTTTGCGAAATTGGATTTTCCGACATTGAATTCTGCGAAATTGAATTTTACGACATTGAATTTTGCGAAATTGAATTTGTCGACATTGAATTATGCGATATTGTATTTTTCGATATTTAATTTTCCGACATTGAATTTTGCGATATTGAATTTTCCGACATTGAATTTTGCGAAATTGAATTTTCCGACATTGAATTCTGCGAAATTGAATTTTCCGACATTGAATTCTGCGAAATAGAATTTTCCGACATTGAATTACGCGATATTGTATTTTCCGATATTTAATTTTCCGACATTGAATTTTCCGATATTGAATTTTGCGACATTGAATTTTCCGATATTGAATTTTGCGAAATAGAATTTTCCGACATTGAATTTTGCGACATTGAATTTTCCGATATTGAATTTTGCGAAATAGAATTTTCCGACATTGAATTTCGCGAAATAAAATTGTCCGACATTGAATTTTGCGAAATTGGATTTTCCGACATTGAATTCTTCGCAATTGATTTTTCCGACATTGAATTCTGCGAAATTGAATTTTCCGACATTGAATTCTTCGCAATTGATTTTTCCGACATTGAATTCTGCGAAATTGAATTTTCCGACATTGAATTTTGCGAAATTGAATTTTCCGACATTGAATTTTCCGATATTGAATTTTGCGACATTGAATTTTCCGATATTGAATTTTGCGAAATAGAATTTTCCGACATTGAATTTTACGAAATAAAATTGCCCGACATTGAATTTTGCGAAATTGGATTTTCCGACATTGAATTCTTCGCAATTGATTTTTCCGACATTGAATTCTGCGAAATTGAATTTTCCGACATTGAATTTTGCGAAATAAAATTTTCCGACATTGAATTCTGCGAAATTGAATTTTCCGACATTGAATTCTGCGATATTGAATTCTGCGATATTGAATTCTGCGATATTGAATTCTGCGATATTGAATTTTGCGACATTGAATTTCGCGAAATAAAATTTTCCGACATTGAATTTTGCGAAATTGAATTTTCCGATATTGAATTTTGCGATATTTAATTTTCCGACATTGAATTTCGCGAAATAAAATTTTCCGACATTGAATTTTGCGAAATTGAATTTTCCGACATTGAATTTTGCGAAATAGGATTTTCCGACATTGAATTACGCGATATTGTATTTTCCGATATTTAATTTTCCGACATTAAATTTCGCGAAATAAAATTTTCCTACATTGAATTCTGCGAAATTGAATTTTCCGACATTGAATTCTGCGATATTGAATTTCGCGAAATAAAATTTTCCGACATTGAATTTTGCGAAATTGAATTTTCCGACATTGAATTTCGCGAAATAAAATTTTCCGATATTGAATTTTGCGATATTTAAGTTTCCGACATTGAATTTCGCGAAATAAAATTTTCCGACATTGAATTCTGCGAAATTGTATTTTCCGATATTTAATTTTCCGACATTGAATTTCGCGAAATAAAATTTTCCGACATTGAATTCTGCGAAATTGAATTTTCCGACATTGAATTCTGCGATATTGAATTTCGCGAAATAAGATTTTCCGACATTGAGTTTTGCGAAATTGAATTTTCCGACATTGAATTCTGCGATATTGAATTTCGCGAAATAAAATTTTCCGATATTGAATTTTGCGATATTTAATTTTCCGACATTGAATTTCGCGAAATAAAATTTTCCGACATTGAATTTTGCGAAATAGAATTTTCCGACATTGAATTCTGCGAAATTGAATTTTCCGACATTGAATTCTGCGAAATAAAATTTTCCGACATTGAATTTCGCGATATTGTATTTTCCGATATTTAATTTTCCGACACTGAATTTTCCGATATTGAATTTTCCGACATTGAATTTCGTGAAATGAAATTTTCCGATATTGAATTTTCCGACATTGAATTACGCGAAATTGTATTTTCCGATATTGAATTTTCCGACTTTGAATTTTGCGAAATTGAATTTTCCGACATTGAATTCTGCGAAATTGAATTTTCCGACATTGAATTCTGCGAAATAGAATTTTCCGACATTGAATTACGCGATATTGTATTTTCCGATATTTAATTTTCCGACATTGAATTTTCCGATATTGAATTTTGCGACATTGAATTTTCCGATATTGAATTTTGCGAAATAGAATTTTCCGACATTGAATTTTGCGACATTGAATTTTCCGATATTGAATTTTGCGAAATAGAATTTTCCGACATTGAATTTCGCGAAATAAAATTGTCCGACATTGAATTTTGCGAAATTGGATTTTCCGACATTGAATTCTTCGCAATTGATTTTTCCGACATTGAATTCTGCGAAATTGAATTTTCCGACATTGAATTCTTCGCAATTGATTTTTCCGACATTGAATTCTGCGAAATTGAATTTTCCGACATTGAATTTTGCGAAATTGAATTTTCCGACATTGAATTTTCCGATATTGAATTTTGCGACATTGAATTTTCCGATATTGAATTTTGCGAAATAGAATTTTCCGACATTGAATTTTACGAAATAAAATTGCCCGACATTGAATTTTGCGAAATTGGATTTTCCGACATTGAATTCTTCGCAATTGATTTTTCCGACATTGAATTCTGCGAAATTGAATTTTCCGACATTGAATTTTGCGAAATAAAATTTTCCGACATTGAATTCTGCGAAATTGAATTTTCCGACATTGAATTCTGCGATATTGAATTCTGCGATATTGAATTCTGCGATATTGAATTCTGCGATATTGAATTTTGCGACATTGAATTTCGCGAAATAAAATTTTCCGACATTGAATTTTGCGAAATTGAATTTTCCGATATTGAATTTTGCGATATTTAATTTTCCGACATTGAATTTCGCGAAATAAAATTTTCCGACATTGAATTTTGCGAAATTGAATTTTCCGACATTGAATTTTGCGAAATAGGATTTTCCGACATTGAATTACGCGATATTGTATTTTCCGATATTTAATTTTCCGACATTAAATTTCGCGAAATAAAATTTTCCTACATTGAATTCTGCGAAATTGAATTTTCCGACATTGAATTCTGCGATATTGAATTTCGCGAAATAAAATTTTCCGACATTGAATTTTGCGAAATTGAATTTTCCGACATTGAATTTCGCGAAATAAAATTTTCCGATATTGAATTTTGCGATATTTAAGTTTCCGACATTGAATTTCGCGAAATAAAATTTTCCGACATTGAATTCTGCGAAATTGTATTTTCCGATATTTAATTTTCCGACATTGAATTTCGCGAAATAAAATTTTCCGACATTGAATTTCGCGAAATAAAATTTTCCGACATTGAATTCTGCGAAATTGAATTTTCCGACATTGAATTCTGCGATATTGAATTTCGCGAAATAAGATTTTCCGACATTGAGTTTTGCGAAATTGAATTTTCCGACATTGAATTCTGCGATATTGAATTTCGCGAAATAAAATTTTCCGATATTGAATTTTGCGATATTTAATTTTCCGACATTGAATTTCGCGAAATAGTATTTTCCGACATTGAATTTCGCGAAATAAAATTGTCCGACATTGAATTTTGCGAAATTGCATTTTCCGACATTGAATTTTACGAAATAAAATTGCCCGACATTGAATTTTGCGAAATTGGATTTTCCGACATTGAATTCTTCGCAATTGATTTTTCCGACATTGAATTCTGCGAAATTGAATTTTCCGACATTGAATTTTGCGAAATTGAATTTTCCGACATTGAATTCTGCGAAATTGTATTTTCCGATATTTAATTTTCCGACATTGAATTCTGCGAAATTGTATTTTCCGATATTTAATTTTCCGACATTGAATTCTGCGAAATTGAATTTTCCGACATTGAATTTCGCGAAATAAAATTTTCCGACATTGAATTCTGCGAAATTGTATTTTCCGATATTTAATTTTCCGACATTGAATTCTGCGAAATTGTATTTTCCGATATTTTATTTTCCGACATTGAATTCTTCGCAATTGATTTTTCCGACATTGAATTCTGCGAAATTGAATTTTCCGACATTGAATTTTGCGAAATTGAATTTTCCGACATTGAATTCTGCGAAATTGATTTTTCCGACATTGAATTCTGCGAAATTTAATTTTCCGACATTGAATTCTGCGAAATTGAATTTTCCGACATTGAATTTCGCGAAATAAAATTTTCCGACATTGCATTCTGCGAAATTGTATTTTCCGATATTTAATTTTCCGACATTGAATTCTTCGCAATTGATTTTTCCGACATTGAATTCTGCGAAATTGAATTTTCCGACATTGAATTTTGCGAAATTGAATTTTCCGACATTGAATTCTGCGAAATTGATTTTTCCGACATTGAATTCTGCGAAATTTAATTTTCCGACATTGAATTCTGCGAAATTGAATTTTCCGACATTGAATTTCGCGAAATAAAATTTTCCGACATTGAATTCTGCGAAATTGTATTTTCCGATATTTAATTTTCCGACATTGAATTCTTCGCAATTGATTTTTCCGACATTGAATTCTGCGAAATTGAATTTTCCGACATTGAATTTTCCGATATTGAATTTTGCAACATTGAATTTTCCGATATTGAATTTTCCGATATTGAATTTTGCGAAATAGAATTTTCCGACATTGAATTTTGCGAAATAGAATTTTCCGACATTGAATTTCGCGAAATAGTATTTTCCGACATTGAATTTCGCGAAATAAAATTGTCCGACATTGAATTTTGCGAAATTGGATTTTCCGACATTGAATTCTTCGCAATTGATTTTTCCGACATTGAACTCTGCGAAATTGAATTTTCCGACATTGAATTACGCGATATTGTATTTTCCGATATTTAATTTTCCGACATTGAATTTTCCGATATTGAATTTTGCGACATTGAATTTTCCGATATTGAATTTTGCGAAATAGAATTTTCCGACATTGAATTTTGCGAAATAGTATTTTCCGACATTGAATTTCGCGAAATAAAATTGTCCGACATTGAATTTTGCGAAATTGGATTTTCCGACATTGAATTCTGCGAAATTGAATTTTACGACATTGAATTTTGCGAAATTGAATTTGTCGACATTGAATTATGCGATATTGTATTTTTCGATATTTAATTTTCCGACATTGAATTTTGCGATATTGAATTTTCCGACATTGAATTTTGCGAAATTGAATTTTCCGACATTGAATTCTGCGAAATTGAATTTTCCGACATTGAATTCTGCGAAATAGAATTTTCCGACATTGAATTACGCGATATTGTATTTTCCGATATTTAATTTTCCGACATTGAATTTTCCGATATTTAATTTTCCGACATTGAATTCTGCGAAATTGTATTTTCCGATATTTAATTTTCCGACATTGAATTCTTCGCAATTGATTTTTCCGACATTGAATTCTGCGAAATTGAATTCTGCGATATTGAATTCTGCGATATTGAATTTTCCGATATTGAATTTTGCGAAATAGAATTTTCCGACATTGAATTTTACGAAATAAAATTGCCCGACATTGAATTTTGCGAAATTGGATTTTCCGACATTGAATTCTTCGCAATTGATTTTTCCGACATTGAATTCTGCGAAATTGAATTTTCCGACATTGAATTTTGCGAAATAAAATTTTCCGACATTGAATTCTGCGAAATTGAATTTTCCGACATTGAATTCTGCGATATTGAATTCTGCGATATTGAATTCTGCGATATTGAATTCTGCGATATTGAATTTTGCGACATTGAATTTCGCGAAATAAAATTTTCCGACATTGAATTTTGCGAAATTGAATTTTCCGATATTGAATTTTGCGATATTTAATTTTCCGACATTGAATTTCGCGAAATAAAATTTTCCGACATTGAATTTTGCGAAATTGAATTTTCCGACATTGAATTTTGCGAAATAGGATTTTCCGACATTGAATTACGCGATATTGTATTTTCCGATATTTAATTTTCCGACATTAAATTTCGCGAAATAAAATTTTCCTACATTGAATTCTGCGAAATTGAATTTTCCGACATTGAATTCTGCGATATTGAATTTCGCGAAATAAAATTTTCCGACATTGAATTTTGCGAAATTGAATTTTCCGACATTGAATTTCGCGAAATAAAATTTTCCGATATTGAATTTTGCGATATTTAATTTTCCGACATTGAATTTCGCGAAATAAAATTTTCCGACATTGAATTCTGCGAAATTGAATTTTCCGACATTGAATTTCGCGAAATTGAATTTTCCGACATTAAATTTCGCGAAATAAAATTTTCCGACATTGAATTCTGCGAAATTGAATTTTCCGACATTGAATTCTGCGATATTGAATTCTGCGATATTGAATTCTGCGATATTGAATTTTCCGATATTGAATTTTGCGAAATAGAATTTTCCGACATTGAATTTTACGAAATAAAATTGCCCGACATTGAATTTTGCGAAATTGGATTTTCCGACATTGAATTCTTCGCAATTGATTTTTCCGACATTGAATTCTGCGAAATTGAATTTTCCGACATTGAATTTTGCGAAATAAAATTTTCCGACATTGAATTCTGCGAAATTGAATTTTCCGACATTGAATTCTGCGATATTGAATTCTGCGATATTGAATTCTGCGATATTGAATTCTGCGATATTGAATTTTGCGACATTGAATTTCGCGAAATAAAATTTTCCGACATTGAATTTTGCGAAATTGAATTTTCCGATATTGAATTTTGCGATATTTAATTTTCCGACATTGAATTTCGCGAAATAAAATTTTCCGACATTGAATTTTGCGAAATTGAATTTTCCGACATTGAATTTTGCGAAATAGGATTTTCCGACATTGAATTACGCGATATTGTATTTTCCGATATTTAATTTTCCGACATTAAATTTCGCGAAATAAAATTTTCCTACATTGAATTCTGCGAAATTGAATTTTCCGACATTGAATTCTGCGATATTGAATTTCGCGAAATAAAATTTTCCGACATTGAATTTTGCGAAATTGAATTTTCCGACATTGAATTTCGCGAAATAAAATTTTCCGATATTGAATTTTGCGATATTTAATTTTCCGACATTGAATTTCGCGAAATAAAATTTTCCGACATTGAATTCTGCGAAATTGAATTTTCCGATATTTAATTTTCCGACATTGAATTTCGCGAAATAAAATTTTCCGACATTGAATTCTGCGAAATTGAATTTTCCGACATTGAATTCTGCGATATTGAATTTTCCGACATTGAATTCTGCGATATAGAATTTTCCGACATTGAATTTCGCGAAATAAAATTGTCCGACATTAAATTTTGCGAAATTGAATTTTCCGACATTGAATTCTGCGAAATTGAATTTTCCGACATTGAATTACGCGATATTGTATTTTCCGATATTTAATTTTCCGACATTGAATTTTCCGATATTGAATTTTGCGACATTGAATTTTCCGATATTGAATTTTGCGAAATTGAATTTTCCGACATTGAATTACGCGATATTGTATTTTCCGATATTTAGTTTTCCGACATTGAATTCAGCGAAATTGAATTTTCCGACATTGAATTTCGTGAAATGAAATTTTCCGATATTGAATTTTCCGACATTGAATTACGCGAAATTGTATTTTCCGATATTGAATTTTCCGACTTTGAATTTTGCGAAATAGAATTTTCCGACATTGAATTTCGAGAAATTGAATTTTCCGACATTGAATTCTGCGATATAGAATTTTCCGACATTGAATTTCGCGAAATAAAATTGTCCGACATTAAATTCTGCGAAATTGAATTCTGCGATATTGAATTCTGCGATATTGAATTTCGCGAAATAAAATTTTCCGACATTGAATTTTGCGAAATTGAATTTTCCGACATTGAATTCTGCGATATTGAATTCTGCGATATTGAATTCTGCGATATTGAATTCTGCGATATTTAATTTTCCGACATTGAATTTCGCGAAATAAAATTTTCCGACATAGAATTCTGCGAAATTGAATTTTCCGACATTGAATTCTGCGAAATTATATTTTCCAACATTGAATTCTGCGAAATTGAATTTTCCGACATTGAATTTTGCGAAATTGAATTTTCCGACATTGAATTACGCGATATTGTATTTTCCGATATTTAATTTTCCGACATTGAATTCTGCGAAATTGAATTTTCCGACATTGAATTTCGTGAAATGAAATTTTCCGATATTGAATTTTCCGACATTGAATTACGCGAAATTGTATTTTCCGATATTGAATTTTCCGACTTTGAATTTTGCGAAATAGAATTTTCCGACATTGAATTTCGAGAAATTGAATTTTCCGACATTGAATTCTGCGATATAGAATTTTCCGACATTGAATTTCGCGAAATAAAATTGTCCGACATTAAATTTTGCGAAATTGGATTTTCCGACATTGAATTCTGCGAAATTGAATTTTCCGACATTGAATTACGCGATATTGTATTTTCCGATATTTAATTTTCCGACATTGAATTTTCCGATATTGAATTTTGCGACATTGAATTTTCCGATATTGAATTTTGCGAAATAGAATTTTCCGACATTGAATTACGCGATATTGTATTTTCCGATATTTAATTTTCCGACATTGAATTCAGCGAAATTGAATTTTCCGACATTGAATTTCGTGAAATGAAATTTTCCGATATTGAATTTTCCGACATTGAATTACGCGAAATTGTATTTTCCGATATTGAATTTTCCGACTTTGAATTTTGCGAAATAGAATTTTCCGACATTGAATTTCGAGAAATTGAATTTTCCGACATTGAATTCTGCGATATAGAATTTTCCGACATTGAATTTCGCGAAATAAAATTGTCCGACATTAAATTTTGCGAAATTGGATTTTCCGACATTGAATTCTGCGAAATTGAATTTTACGACATTGAATTTTGCGAAATTGAATTTGTCGACATTGAATTATGCGATATTGTATTTTTCGATATTTAATTTTCCGACATTGAATTTTGCGATATTGAATTTTCCGACATTGAATTTTGCGAAATTGAATTTTCCGACATTGAATTCTGCGAAATTGAATTTTCCGACATTGAATTCTGCGAAATAGAATTTTCCGACATTGAATTACGCGATATTGTATTTTCCGATATTTAATTTTCCGACATTGAATTTTCCGATATTGAATTTTGCGACATTGAATTTTCCGATATTGAATTTTGCGAAATAGAATTTTCCGACATTGAATTTTGCGACATTGAATTTTCCGATATTGAATTTTGCGAAATAGAATTTTCCGACATTGAATTTCGCGAAATAAAATTGTCCGACATTGAATTTTGCGAAATTGGATTTTCCGACATTGAATTCTTCGCAATTGATTTTTCCGACATTGAATTCTGCGAAATTGAATTTTCCGACATTGAATTCTTCGCAATTGATTTTTCCGACATTGAATTCTGCGAAATTGAATTTTCCGACATTGAATTTTGCGAAATTGAATTTTCCGACATTGAATTTTCCGATATTGAATTTTGCGACATTGAATTTTCCGATATTGAATTTTGCGAAATAGAATTTTCCGACATTGAATTTTACGAAATAAAATTGCCCGACATTGAATTTTGCGAAATTGGATTTTCCGACATTGAATTCTTCGCAATTGATTTTTCCGACATTGAATTCTGCGAAATTGAATTTTCCGACATTGAATTTTGCGAAATAAAATTTTCCGACATTGAATTCTGCGAAATTGAATTTTCCGACATTGAATTCTGCGATATTGAATTCTGCGATATTGAATTCTGCGATATTGAATTCTGCGATATTGAATTTTGCGACATTGAATTTCGCGAAATAAAATTTTCCGACATTGAATTTTGCGAAATTGAATTTTCCGATATTGAATTTTGCGATATTTAATTTTCCGACATTGAATTTCGCGAAATAAAATTTTCCGACATTGAATTTTGCGAAATTGAATTTTCCGACATTGAATTTTGCGAAATAGGATTTTCCGACATTGAATTACGCGATATTGTATTTTCCGATATTTAATTTTCCGACATTAAATTTCGCGAAATAAAATTTTCCTACATTGAATTCTGCGAAATTGAATTTTCCGACATTGAATTCTGCGATATTGAATTTCGCGAAATAAAATTTTCCGACATTGAATTTTGCGAAATTGAATTTTCCGACATTGAATTTCGCGAAATAAAATTTTCCGATATTGAATTTTGCGATATTTAAGTTTCCGACATTGAATTTCGCGAAATAAAATTTTCCGACATTGAATTCTGCGAAATTGTATTTTCCGATATTTAATTTTCCGACATTGAATTTCGCGAAATAAAATTTTCCGACATTGAATTCTGCGAAATTGAATTTTCCGACATTGAATTCTGCGATATTGAATTTCGCGAAATAAGATTTTCCGACATTGAGTTTTGCGAAATTGAATTTTCCGACATTGAATTCTGCGATATTGAATTTCGCGAAATAAAATTTTCCGATATTGAATTTTGCGATATTTAATTTTCCGACATTGAATTTCGCGAAATAAAATTTTCCGACATTGAATTTTGCGAAATAGAATTTTCCGACATTGAATTCTGCGAAATTGAATTTTCCGACATTGAATTCTGCGAAATAGAATTTTCCGACATTGAATTTCGCGATATTGTATTTTCCGATATTTAATTTTCCGACACTGAATTTTCCGATATTGAATTTTCCGACATTGAATTTCGTGAAATGAAATTTTCCGATATTGAATTTTCCGACATTGAATTACGCGAAATTGTATTTTCCGATATTGAATTTTCCGACTTTGAATTTTGCGAAATTGAATTTTCCGACATTGAATTCTGCGAAATTGAATTTTCCGACATTGAATTCTGCGAAATAGAATTTTCCGACATTGAATTACGCGATATTGTATTTTCCGATATTTAATTTTCCGACATTGAATTTTCCGATATTGAATTTTGCGACATTGAATTTTCCGATATTGAATTTTGCGAAATAGAATTTTCCGACATTGAATTTTGCGACATTGAATTTTCCGATATTGAATTTTGCGAAATAGAATTTTCCGACATTGAATTTCGCGAAATAAAATTGTCCGACATTGAATTTTGCGAAATTGGATTTTCCGACATTGAATTCTTCGCAATTGATTTTTCCGACATTGAATTCTGCGAAATTGAATTTTCCGACATTGAATTCTTCGCAATTGATTTTTCCGACATTGAATTCTGCGAAATTGAATTTTCCGACATTGAATTTTGCGAAATTGAATTTTCCGACATTGAATTTTCCGATATTGAATTTTGCGACATTGAATTTTCCGATATTGAATTTTGCGAAATAGAATTTTCCGACATTGAATTTTACGAAATAAAATTGCCCGACATTGAATTTTGCGAAATTGGATTTTCCGACATTGAATTCTTCGCAATTGATTTTTCCGACATTGAATTCTGCGAAATTGAATTTTCCGACATTGAATTTTGCGAAATAAAATTTTCCGACATTGAATTCTGCGAAATTGAATTTTCCGACATTGAATTCTGCGATATTGAATTCTGCGATATTGAATTCTGCGATATTGAATTCTGCGATATTGAATTTTGCGACATTGAATTTCGCGAAATAAAATTTTCCGACATTGAATTTTGCGAAATTGAATTTTCCGATATTGAATTTTGCGATATTTAATTTTCCGACATTGAATTTCGCGAAATAAAATTTTCCGACATTGAATTTTGCGAAATTGAATTTTCCGACATTGAATTTTGCGAAATAGGATTTTCCGACATTGAATTACGCGATATTGTATTTTCCGATATTTAATTTTCCGACATTAAATTTCGCGAAATAAAATTTTCCTACATTGAATTCTGCGAAATTGAATTTTCCGACATTGAATTCTGCGATATTGAATTTCGCGAAATAAAATTTTCCGACATTGAATTTTGCGAAATTGAATTTTCCGACATTGAATTTCGCGAAATAAAATTTTCCGATATTGAATTTTGCGATATTTAAGTTTCCGACATTGAATTTCGCGAAATAAAATTTTCCGACATTGAATTCTGCGAAATTGTATTTTCCGATATTTAATTTTCCGACATTGAATTTCGCGAAATAAAATTTTCCGACATTGAATTCTGCGAAATTGAATTTTCCGACATTGAATTCTGCGATATTGAATTTCGCGAAATAAGATTTTCCGACATTGAGTTTTGCGAAATTGAATTTTCCGACATTGAATTCTGCGATATTGAATTTCGCGAAATAAAATTTTCCGATATTGAATTTTGCGATATTTAATTTTCCGACATTGAATTTCGCGAAATAGTATTTTCCGACATTGAATTTCGCGAAATAAAATTGTCCGACATTGAATTTTGCGAAATTGCATTTTCCGACATTGAATTTTACGAAATAAAATTGCCCGACATTGAATTTTGCGAAATTGGATTTTCCGACATTGAATTCTTCGCAATTGATTTTTCCGACATTGAATTCTGCGAAATTGAATTTTCCGACATTGAATTTTGCGAAATTGAATTTTCCGACATTGAATTCTGCGAAATTGTATTTTCCGATATTTAATTTTCCGACATTGAATTCTGCGAAATTGTATTTTCCGATATTTAATTTTCCGACATTGAATTCTGCGAAATTGAATTTTCCGACATTGAATTTCGCGAAATAAAATTTTCCGACATTGAATTCTGCGAAATTGTATTTTCCGATATTTAATTTTCCGACATTGAATTCTGCGAAATTGTATTTTCCGATATTTTATTTTCCGACATTGAATTCTTCGCAATTGATTTTTCCGACATTGAATTCTGCGAAATTGAATTTTCCGACATTGAATTTTGCGAAATTGAATTTTCCGACATTGAATTCTGCGAAATTGATTTTTCCGACATTGAATTCTGCGAAATTTAATTTTCCGACATTGAATTCTGCGAAATTGAATTTTCCGACATTGAATTTCGCGAAATAAAATTTTCCGACATTGAATTCTGCGAAATTGTATTTTCCGATATTTAATTTTCCGACATTGAATTCTTCGCAATTGATTTTTCCGACATTGAATTCTGCGAAATTGAATTTTCCGACATTGAATTTTGCGAAATTGAATTTTCCGACATTGAATTCTGCGAAATTGATTTTTCCGACATTGAATTCTGCGAAATTTAATTTTCCGACATTGAATTCTGCGAAATTGAATTTTCCGACATTGAATTTCGCGAAATAAAATTTTCCGACATTGAATTCTGCGAAATTGTATTTTCCGATATTTAATTTTCCGACATTGAATTCTTCGCAATTGATTTTTCCGACATTGAATTCTGCGAAATTGAATTTTCCGACATTGAATTTTCCGATATTGAATTTTGCAACATTGAATTTTCCGATATTGAATTTTCCGATATTGAATTTTGCGAAATAGAATTTTCCGACATTGAATTTTGCGAAATAGAATTTTCCGACATTGAATTTCGCGAAATAGTATTTTCCGACATTGAATTTCGCGAAATAAAATTGTCCGACATTGAATTTTGCGAAATTGGATTTTCCGACATTGAATTCTTCGCAATTGATTTTTCCGACATTGAATTCTGCGAAATTGAATTTTCCGACATTGAATTACGCGATATTGTATTTTCCGATATTTAATTTTCCGACATTGAATTTTCCGATATTGAATTTTGCGACATTGAATTTTCCGATATTGAATTTTGCGAAATAGAATTTTCCGACATTGAATTTTGCGAAATAGTATTTTCCGACATTGAATTTCGCGAAATAAAATTGTCCGACATTGAATTTTGCGAAATTGGATTTTCCGACATTGAATTCTGCGAAATTGAATTTTACGACATTGAATTTTGCGAAATTGAATTTGTCGACATTGAATTATGCGATATTGTATTTTTCGATATTTAATTTTCCGACATTGAATTTTGCGATATTGAATTTTCCGACATTGAATTTTGCGAAATTGAATTTTCCGACATTGAATTCTGCGAAATTGAATTTTCCGACATTGAATTCTGCGAAATAGAATTTTCCGACATTGAATTACGCGATATTGTATTTTCCGATATTTAATTTTCCGACATTGAATTCTGCGAAATTGAATTTTCCGACATTGAATTCTGCGAAATAGAATTTTCCGACATTGAATTCTGCGAAATTGTATTTTCCGATATTTAATTTTCCGACATTGAATTCTGCGAAATTGTATTTTCCGATATTTAATTTTCCGACATTGAATTCTTCGCAATTGATTTTTCCGACATTGAATTCTGCGAAATTGAATTTTCCGACATTGAATTTTGCGAAATTGAATTTTCCGACATTGAATTCTGCGAAATTGATTTTTCCGACATTGAATTCTGCGAAATTTAATTTTCCGACATTGAATTCTGCGAAATTGAATTTTCCGACATTGAATTTCGCGAAATAAAATTTTCCGACATTGAATTCTGCGAAATTGTATTTTCCGATATTTAATTTTCCGACATTGAATTCTTCGCAATTGATTTTTCCGACATTGAATTCTGCGAAATTGAATTTTCCGACATTGAATTTTGCGAAATTGAATTTTCCGACATTGAATTCTGCGAAATTGATTTTTCCGACATTGAATTCTGCGAAATTTAATTTTCCGACATTGAATTCTGCGAAATTGAATTTTCCGACATTGAATTTCGCGAAATAAAATTTTCCGACATTGAATTCTGCGAAATTGTATTTTCCGATATTTAATTTTCCGACATTGAATTCTTCGCAATTGATTTTTCCGACATTGAATTCTGCGAAATTGAATTTTCCGACATTGAATTTTCCGATATTGAATTTTGCGACATTGAATTTTCCGATATTGAATTTTCCGATATTGAATTTTGCGAAATAGAATTGTCCGACATTGAATTTTGCGAAATTGGATTTTCCGACATTGAATTCTTCGCAATTGATTTTTCCGACATTGAATTCTGCGATATTGTATTTTCCGATATTTAATTTTCCGACATTGAATTTTCCGATATTGAATTTTGCGACATTGAATTTTCCGATATTGAATTTTGCGAAATGGAATTTTCCGACATTGAATTTTGCGAAATAGAATTTTCCGACATTGAATTTCGCGAAATAGTATTTTCCGACATTGAATTTCGCGAAATAAAATTGTCCGACATTGAATTTTGCGAAATTGGATTTTCCGACATTGAATTCTTCGCAATTGATTTTTCCGACATTGAATTCTGCGAAATTTAATTTTCCGACATTGAATTCTGCGAAATTGAATTTTCCGACATTGAATTTCGCGAAATAAAATTTTCCGACATTGAATTCTGCGAAATTGTATTTTCCGATATTTAATTTTCCGACATTGAATTCTTCGCAATTGATTTTTCCGACATTGAATTCTGCGAAATTGAATTTTCCGACATTGAATTTTGCGAAATTGAATTTTCCGACATTGAATTCTGCGAAATTGATTTTTCCGACATTGAATTCTGCGAAATTTAATTTTCCGACATTGAATTCTGCGAAATTGAATTTTCCGACATTGAATTTCGCGAAATAAAATTTTCCGACATTGAATTCTGCGAAATTGTATTTTCCGATATTTAATTTTCCGACATTGAATTCTTCGCAATTGATTTTTCCGACATTGAATTCTGCGAAATTGAATTTTCCGACATTGAATTTTCCGATATTGAATTTTGCGACATTGAATTTTCCGATATTGAATTTTCCGATATTGAATTTTGCGAAATAGAATTGTCCGACATTGAATTTTGCGAAATTGGATTTTCCGACATTGAATTCTTCGCAATTGATTTTTCCGACATTGAATTCTGCGATATTGTATTTTCCGATATTTAATTTTCCGACATTGAATTTTCCGATATTGAATTTTGCGACATTGAATTTTCCGATATTGAATTTTGCGAAATGGAATTTTCCGACATTGAATTTTGCGAAATAGAATTTTCCGACATTGAATTTCGCGAAATAGTATTTTCCGACATTGAATTTCGCGAAATAAAATTGTCCGACATTGAATTTTGCGAAATTGGATTTTCCGACATTGAATTCTTCGCAATTGATTTTTCCGACATTGAATTCTGCGAAATTGAATTTTCCGACATTGAATTTTGCGAAATTGAATTTTCCGACATTGAATTCTGCGAAATTGATTTTTCCGACATTGAATTCTGCGAAATTTAATTTTCCGACATTGAATTCTGCGAAATTGAATTTTCCGACATTGAATTTCGCGAAATAAAATTTTCCGACATTGAATTCTGCGAAATTGTATTTTCCTATATTTAATTTTCCGACATTGAATTCTTCGCAATTGATTTTTCCGACATTGAATTCTGCGAAATTGAATTTTCCGACATTGAATTTTCCGATATTGAATTTTGCGACATTGAATTTTCCGATATTGAATTTTCCGATATTGAATTTTGCGAAATAGAATTTTCCGACATTGAATTTTGCGAAATAGAATTTTCCGACATTGAATTTCGCGAAATAGTATTTTCCGACATTGAATTTCGCGAAATAAAATTGTCCGACATTGAATTTTGCGAAATTGGATTTTCCGACATTGAATTCTTCGCAATTGATTTTTCCGACATTGAATTCTGCGAAATTGAATTTTCCGACATTGAATTACGCGATATTGTATTTTCCGATATTTAATTTTCCGACATTGAATTTTCCGATATTGAATTTTGCGACATTGAATTTTCCGATATTGAATTTTGCGAAATAGAATTTTCCGACATTGAATTTTGCGAAATAGAATTTTCCGACATTGAATTTCGCGAAATAGTATTTTCCGACATTGAATTTCGCGAAATAAAATTGTCCGACATTGAATTTTGCGAAATTGGATTTTCCGACATTGAATTCTTCGCAATTGATTTTTCCGACATTGAATTCTGCGAAATTGAATTTTCCGACATTGAATTTTGCGAAATTGAATTTTACGAAATAGAATTTTCCGACATTGAATTTTGCGAAATTGAATTTTCCGACATTGAATTTTGCGAAATTGAATTTTCCGACATTGAATTCTGCGAAATTGTATTTTCCGATATTTAATTTTCCGACATTGAATTCTGCGAAATTGTATTTTCCGATATTTAATTTTCCGACATTGAATTCTGCGAAATTGAATTTTCCGACATTGAATTTCGCGAAATAAAATTTTCCGACATTGAATTCTGCGAAATTGTATTTTCCGATATTTAATTTTCCGACATTGAATTCTGCGAAATTGTATTTTCCGATATTTAATTTTCCGACATTGAATTCTTCGCAATTGATTTTTCCGACATTGAATTCTGCGAAATTGAATTTTCCGACATTGAATTTTGCGAAATTGAATTTTCCGACATTGAATTTTGCGAAATTGATTTTTCCGACATTGAATTCTGCGAAATTTAATTTTCCGACATTGAATTCTGCGAAATTTAATTTTCCGACATTGAATTCTGCGAAATTGAATTTTCCGACATTGAATTTCGCGAAATAAAATTTTCCGACATTGAATTCTGCGAAATTGTATTTTCCGATATTTAATTTTCCGACATTGAATTCTTCGCAATTGATTTTTCCGACATTGAATTCTGCGAAATTGAATTTTCCGACATTGAATTTTGCGAAATTGAATTTTCCGACATTGAATTCTGCGAAATTGATTTTTCCGACATTGAATTCTGCGAAATTTAATTTTCCGACATTGAATTCTGCGAAATTGAATTTTCCGACATTGAATTTCGCGAAATAAAATTTTCCGACATTGAATTCTGCGAAATTGTATTTTCCGATATTTAATTTTCCGACATTGAATTCTTCGCAATTGATTTTTCCGACATTGAATTCTGCGAAATTGAATTTTCCGACATTGAATTTTCCGATATTGAATTTTGCGACATTGAATTTTCCGATATTGAATTTTCCGATATTGAATTTTGCGAAATAGAATTTTCCGACATTGAATTTTGCGAAATAGAATTTTCCGACATTGAATTTCGCGAAATAGTATTTTCCGACATTGAATTTCGCGAAATAAAATTGTCCGACATTGAATTTTGCGAAATTGGATTTTCCGACATTGAATTCTTCGCAATTGATTTTTCCGACATTGAATTCTGCGATATTGTATTTTCCGATATTTAATTTTCCGACATTGAATTTTCCGATATTGAATTTTGCGACATTGAATTTTCCGATATTGAATTTTGCGAAATAGAATTTTCCGACATTGAATTTTGCGAAATAGAATTTTCCGACATTGAATTTCGCGAAATAGTATTTTCCGACATTGAATTTCGCGAAATAAAATTGTCCGACATTGAATTTTGCGAAATTGGATTTTCCGACATTGAATTCTTCGCAATTGATTTTTCCGACATTGAATTCTGCGAAATTGAATTTTCCGACATTGAATTTTGCGAAATTGAATTTTCCGACTTTGAATTACGCGATATTGTATTTTCCGATATTTAATTTTCCGACATTGAATTCTGCGAAATTGAATTTTCCGACATTGAATTTCGCGAAATAAAATTTTCCGACATTGAATTCTGCGAAATTGTATTTTCCGATATTTAATTTTCCGGCATTGAATTTCGCGAAATAAAATTTTCCGACATTGAATTCTGCGAAATTGAATTTTCCGACATTGAATTCTGCGATATTGAATTCTGCGATATTGAATTTCGCGAAATAAAATTTTCCGACATTGAATTTTGCGAAATTGAATTTTCCGACATTGAATTCTGCGATATTGAATTCTGCGATATTGAATTTCGCGAAATAAAATTTTCCGACATTGAATTTCGCGAAATTGAATTTTCCGACATTGAATTCTGCGAAATAGAATTTTCCGACATTGAATTTTCCGATATTGAATTTTGCGAAATAGAATTTTCCGACATTGAATTTTGCGAAATAAAATTTTCCGACATTGAATTCTGCGAAATTGAATTTTCCGACATTGAATTCTGCGATATTGAATTGCGCGAAATAAAATTTTCCGACATTGAATTTTGCGAAATTGAATTTTCCGACATTGAATTCTGCGAAATAGAATTTTCCGACATTGAATTACGCGATATTGTATTTTCGGATATTTAATTTTCCGACATTGAATTTTCCGATATTGAATTTTGCGACATTGAATTTTCCGATATTGAATTTTGCGAAATAGAATTTTCCGACATTGAATTTTGCGAAATAGAATTTTCCGACATTGAATTTTGCGAAATAGAATTTTCCGACATTGAATTTTGCGAAATAGAATTTTCCGACATTGAATTTCGCGAAATAGTATTTTCCGACATTGAATTTCGCGAAATAAAATTGTCCGACATTGAATTACGCGATATTGTATTTTCGGATATTTAATTTTCCGACATTGAATTTTCCGATATTGAATTTTGCGACATTGAATTTTCCGATATTGAATTTTGCGAAATAGAATTTTCCGACATTGAATTTTGCGAAATAGAATTTTCCGACATTGAATTTTGCGAAATAGAATTTTCCGACATTGAATTTTGCGAAATAGAATTTTCCGACATTGAATTTCGCGAAATAGTATTTTCCGACATTGAATTTCGCGAAATAAAATTGTCCGACATTGAATTTTGCGAAATTGGATTTTCCGACATTGAATTCTTCGCAATTGATTTTTCCGACATTGAATTCTGCGAAATTGAATTTTCCGACATTGAATTTCGTGAATGTCGGAGAATTAAATTTCGTAAAATTTAATGGCGCAAAACTGAATGATCTAAAATTGAATTGTGGTTAACTAACTACTACTAATCAGTGAACTACTTCTTGAAAGTAAAAATCTTGTTTCTTGTAAGTGTTGCCTGCGAATTTTTGCTGCATTATTACGTACCTGATTTGCAGGTTAAGTTTATTTATGCATTTCGTTAGCTTGCATGTCTATCCGACCATTCGCTCTATAGCTTTAATAAGCTACCTATATTCGGGCTCGGGTAAGATGCGTTCATCACGCTCAATGTAACCCTTTTGGGAGAAGGTAATTAAATTCGGACGCCGTGAGTACTTTTGTTTGATTGCAATGAAAATTGCGTCCTGTAGAGATAATTTTCGTTATGGAAGGGGCATTGCGCCCTGGAGGTCGCAAAACTTAATTTACATATTCAAGGGGGTAAATGGCGTTCTGTGGGTAATTCACCTGATCCCGATATTGTATGTAATCGGAAGATTTATCAACCTTTGCATTATAGGTGATTTATAAGTATTATATATACTTATAGTTAGAGGATGTTTGAAATGCTAACTCAGGACAGCCTTGTAGTGAGTTTAAGATAAAAAAACATTTCCTGGTTTACTTTGAAAATGTTTATGCAGCAGGTGAGAAATCCATTTCTTTAAAACCGCATGATCGGTAAGTCAACCTCCTACGGAATTTATTTTTACCTGTCTTGCTAAACGGTTTCTTGGGAAACGGCACGTCTCCATTTTCTTTTGATAGTGTCTTGTTGGTGTGATGGGACTCCTTGTTGGTCACAGAAACTAACGATAGACGAATTTATTCATTTACTTATGTCTATCGAGATATACTATCAAATGTTTTCTTTGAGGTTTCATTCACAATGCCTAACGTAATTTCAGCAATTACTTGTATGTATGCCTATTAAAATCCCATATAATCTACCACGCATACATAACTCGTCTGTTCCTGAATTGACTCTGCATTTTTTACATTTTATTCTGACAGCTCATTGCTCACTAAATGTCACACGTTGCCCCTTTCCACATTGAATGCAGAACCGTAACATAATACTTAACACATTTCCATTTCATATACTTTCATTTATAATCTGTAAATATTTGCTATAAAGTCCCTGTACGCAGTGTCCTAATAAATGACTCCCTCCGGGGTCAACACGTCCACACAAAAACTATGTTATGATGCCAGATCTAAAATAACGCGTGGGCCGAGTATATCAACAACAAAGACAATTATTATTATTTGTAACCCCTCTCATTCCTTTTGAACGTGTTCACCCTTTTTTACAAACTTCATACTGACCATGTACGTCAAATTCCAGAACAATTCTCTTTTATGCTTTCCACACGAAGTCTTATATCATCTCACCTTTTGTCACCTGCTCTCGCGCACTAGCCTCAAAGGAACTGTTTTCTACAACCGCCTTTACAAACTCCTTGATTTTTAAATTGTGACGTTGAATACAAAATTCAGAGATGTGTTCCCTTTCATCATAAAAGTGTAGGCAAAATGATGTATAAAAAGTCCAGTTGTTAGGAAAACGGAGGGAATGAGTACATAGAGTCATGCAAATCTGTCAAAGACCTTAGCAGTATCCTGGCCAAAAATTGTGAGTAGGTGGCGACAAAAGCGAATAGAAGAAAGCCATATCATTGCCAGAAACACTTTTTGCAAAAAATAATCTGCGTTCCTCAGTTAAAATGGTGAAAAAGTTTGCCTTTACGTTCTACGACCCTATTTTCTCCCTCTGAAGAGATGGTATGCATGGCACGGTTCTATTCTTCAGAACGCAGCTCCGTTTTAATTATTTTTTAAAGCGCCCCGCTGTGAATCATTGAACGTTTCATGGAAACACTTTGTAGATGGGAAACAACTGGAGTAAAAACCAGTTCTTCTCTTCTTCCTGGTTTCTTAAAACAGCATGTAGTAATTAAATTGACCATACCATACCGGCTCATACTTTCACTAACTTTTTTTCTCTCTGTCTCACTCACTCTCTCCCCTTATTATCATTATTTCGTCCTCTTTCGGGATTAATTAATTAATATCTGTACGTAAAGACCTTACATAACAATAAAATACAAAACTGTGTGAGAGAGAAAGGCAGAGATTTTAGCCAAACAATGGCAATAAATGGAGCGCCATCATTTTGGAATTTGATTTAATTCCAGATAAGTAATAATGTTCTCTTGCCTTCTATAAATAAAACTTGCTAACATAAAGTATTAAAGCATTCTCTCGCATACTCTCATCTTCACTTCCCTTGTACATTGATAACATATGTTTATAATGTAGTAATTATATTTGCTGTGATTTTTTTTGCATGAACCACATTCACATTTATTCGTTGAGTGCATTTCATATAATGGTCCGTTCGTCTTCACGACAGGTCAACAAGTCGCAAGAATAAAAAATATAACAACTAAAATATATACTTGCAGCCAAAAATATACATGCATTTTGTTTATGTGGCATGCAATCATGAATGCAAAACATGAATGCGTGCCAATGAATGCATTGCATTAGATCTGGTACATGTACTTATATATTTGTCTGTAGAAAGAATGAAGTAACAGTTATGACATCTCAGATCTCACCATGTGCAGTATATGTAGGTATTTCCAGCATGATGATGATGATGTTAGTGGAACTCATGTCCGCTCCATTTTAATTTTGACCCTTCAACGAGGAAAATCGGTACATGTCAACGGGAGGGATGCTTCCTTGTCTTTTTTCGTTGCCATACTTTTCGTTGTATTCTACAATATGTTGTCAGGCTCTTTTTCATGGTGTATTTTTATGTGTTTTGTTTGGTACGGAGAAAGTAAAAGATTTTCATGTCATACATGCACCATGAAATCACTTCAGAAAGACGTCCCATATACTCACTCAGCCACAGTTATGGCTCATGAAATCGACTGATATTCTTACAATTCCAAGTATATATATATTTAAAACAACTTACATGTACACATTTTCTCTATCTATGTATCGAATGCAAAGTCTAATTCTGGCATGCGGAATGTATAGCAAATCAGATAAAAATGGCAATGGTAAGCTCAATCAACAGAGTTTGGTTATATGTAAAGTCTAATGAGAGAAAAAATACTTTTTTTCTTAAACAAGTGTGGCTCATCAATTTCATCGTCAATAGAATTGACTATGATGTTCAATGTTGGAGGGGGTGAAGTGAAAGCAAAATGGAATAACAACACTTGAATTATAAGTCGCAGTAAAATCAAGGCAAAAGAAGAAAAGTTTCATCGTTTATTTTCTGAAATGAATTGGATCGAGTTGTAGTCAACAAATTCAAAACACCACCCACCACCACCTCCGTCAAACTAGAGTAGATGATTACCGAAGACAAAAGAGTATTAAGCAAATAAAAATAGGAAACAAGTTTTCAGCAAGCGGAAAACTGTGTAGGACATTCTTCAGTATTCACTGTCAGTATAACACACAGGTTCAAGATGACTTCCAGAACAAGTTAACTCTTCTGTTTTGGGATTGGATGGATGATGATGAGTTGTTTCTGGTTTTGTAACCATCTTCACCCCACAACCATGATCATTTCTCAGTAGCATCCACTTTTTCTCTTTCTCTCTCTCGTTAGATTCAGTTGAACTTTTTTTTATTATCATCAAATTTGTCTCTTCTGTTTAAGCAAATGTGATTATCGAATCTGGAGATGCTTTACCAACGTCATTCCCAACATTATAATTATGGCTGGAAATGTTCAGCATTGCTGTTCACCGAACGTTGTAAGTATATTTATGTATGTATGTCAGCGGGAGAAACAGTCACACCATTCGCACCGCTACCACAATATATTGTTGCTTCTTCAGTTAAATGAGTTGACAATGTAGTTCGTTTGCTTAAAATAGTATCCCACCACATATTAAGGAGAAAGTTAGTCGGATACGCCTCTGCATATTCAGGGTTTAAAAAATAGCAATACAAGTTGCAAAGTTTGGAAATTGGATCTACTGGGTGTGAGATAATTAATAACAAAACATTGTCTTATTATTAAGTTTTATTTGTTGAAAGATATTATATCCTATTGATTACTACGCCAAGTCGTTAAGTCAGTCCCCAACACTATCGTCTTTCATACAAATGTGCAATCTGGGAGCTTAATGTGTTCATAGATGTATGAATGGATGGGGTGTATAGAACTAAACGTGGGAAATAATGTAAATACTGAGGTTACCACTTCCAGAGGAATTTCTTACGCACGCAACGCAACAGTGGTAAGTGGCAGCTTCTATTCTACTCACTTTTCTGTATTGTGAGAACTGCATGATTTATGCTTTATGCACCACCATTAATGTACATCGTGCTAGTAAAAGTTGCTGAATGTTGGTACTCGGTGAGAATAGAAATGAAAGTTTTGCTATAATTACCAGTACCCATGTGGGCTTATAAAATTTAAATTGTTAATAAAGCCACTCACATTTGGTATTTGGTTCTCCAGATACAACCCAACAGATATAGCAAATTGGATTATGAGGAGAACTGGAGAAAATCGACATAGTTCACTGTAATATGCACTTTGAATATAGCAGCAGCGTGCCAAGTAAAATGAGTGTGATGATTCATTGCACACCTAATAAGAGTCTCTTATTTCTATTTATTTTAAATATTTGACAGGGTTGTCTGCTTAAGTGTATTAACAGCCAAATAACACCTCTTAATAAATCGCTTTAAATGGATATCAATATGAAGAAAATATGCAGTGCATGCCTACCTCCATATTTCCATGAATATGTTATTGTAAAAAAATGATGGATGTTTTTCATAGTCTCGTTTCACACAATATTACCTCTGATGATAGGAACTTCATGTGAAAGCAGTGAAAGCACAACCGACATACCAGAACGCGTTTTTCGTTGCAGTAGAGGCCAAAGCCATATCATTAGTAAAAGTTCAACGTGAGAATATGCAGACCTGGAAACATATTCGTGTATGCAACAGGATTTCCTTTCCCAAGATACTTTAAAAACACGTTATATTGTTGCTAACACTGCACCCGGGATACAAATCTTTTCAGTTTTTAAATCTATATTTGTTTAGGGTTGAAGGGAAAAAAAGAAACCGGAATCTTACCTCTAAGCCTGCATACAAAATTACTTATATACACAAAAAAAGAGAAGAGGAACGGTAGCTCCTACACACAAAGAAGCGTATAAGTGAAAGCTTACTTATTTTCTAGAAAGCAGGGGAAGAAAAAGTGAGAGGGAACATATTTAAACGTACTGCTGGGTGGTAATATATTTCACGGGAATGCCTGTTTGACATGACCGTGCCATGCTACCAGATCATCATCAACACCCACCATCACCACCACTGCTTTACTTTTTCCCACTCAGCTTGTTGCGAATATTTTTTGCGGAGGAAAAGTACACGCTCAACTGCCAACCATGATGTTACCCTCTGAAACAACAAATTGTTCATACTTTTTTTCTTGCCTTTTTTCGCGCAAATGTTAATCATATGCATGTAGTAACCGTATTGAGCCTCCCTTGCTTGCATACATCACCATTCATATATCAGGGAAGGAACAATCGTATTGAAAGAAAAAACAACGCCACCACGATCGTCGTCGTAGTCCTTGCCATGACGATGATAGCACCACGTAGTAGCTTACTTGCGTAGGCCCATTTTTTTAGAAAAGCAACAACAGAAGGATCTCTGCAAGGAATGCATGGTTCCTCGATGCACAACGCTTTTGGCCGCCGTTCCTGGAGATCCATATAAAAAGGGAGGAATCCCGTCCGGAATCTCAATTCACTGGCAGTCTCCAACCTGTACACACACACAGAAAAACCAGAGCAAGCAAAACCAAGCAACCATATATAACAAATAATCATTGTATAATCACTAACAAATTGTCAAGCTGCTCTTTCGCTACTTTATCATCACTAGCCACAGAGGTTTCAAAATTCTTTCACTCGTCTTGTAACAATCAAGTATTTTGTACACACACTTTTTCCGACTCTTGTTTATTTATTCCTTGATTCCGCACAAGGCAACTTTGTACAGAGTTTTTGTAGCCTCTCTTTCGAAATTTACATATACCAACATAAAATATTGCAAAGAAACTTTTTCTGTCTTCCGCAACCAGTCAGTCACATTTTTTTATTACGGTTACTCCAAGTAAAAAAGTTCGCATTTCCGAAATCAATTCTTGAAAAAAAAAGATCAAAAAAGGAGACAAAGCTTTTTTATATAAGCTCCAGCTCAACCACCAAGAAATAATATCGTGACTCAAGTCATCATCCTTTTCAACTTTTCATTCACGCGTCATCTCAAAGAGTACTACTTCTACACTCCTTTGACCAGCAGCTGGTTTCCTTTGTCTTTGGACATAACAAAAAAACAACCTCTTCAAACCCGTCGTCTTCAACTAACCGTAAGTATAAAAATCTTTTCCATGTCGTCACACTTTCTCTTTTTTCTCTTCTTTTCACATTTTTTTCTCATATTCTCTTCGCAACGTACTTGAACCTTTTTTTCACCACGCATTGTGCGCCACTCATTTCATGACATATTATGTCCACGTGTTTGAAATGACCACAGAGCATATTCCACCCTTTACTTGTCCAGCTACAATCAAAAGTATCCTACAGTATCCAGCTGGCGTAGTTGAAACATTTTTTTGAATTACATCAAGTCCACCATCCTTTCTTAATTCAATCGTAGTTCTTTTCACTCCTCATATACATAAACATTGCCCTTCCAAAAGCCCATTGTTACGCTGCTACGTCAAACATGTCAGGAGGACCATAAAATTGTTTATTTGACACAATTCCAGTAGTGGTGGGAATAGGGGGAGAGAGAGACCTGTAATATTATCAGCTCTCTTATCTGAAGGAGTGGTGGTGGCTTCTTCCTCTCTGGTGAGTAGAAAAAGGCAGGAGAGAGGAGAGTATGGAGACCATATCATATCACACTTATACTTATCATCATATCATAATGACGACAGCGTTGATGAGAGGTATTGTTTGTAGTGGTGGAATAGAGAGAGGGGAAGGCTGAAACAAAATAACCATCCGATATAATATATATTTGCTATTATTAATGTATGAAAGCAAAAACGTCATGATTTTCTTTTGACTGATTTATCTCTCTCTGCGGCCCGCTTCCCTAAATTATTAGTGGAAAAAGCAACCACCGCCAGCCAGCAAGACCACTAGACTTTGTATAATATCTAGCTTAGCTTTTCTCTTTCCTCTTGCTCTCCATTCATCCATACATTATCTTGCACATAATATTATACTCAATATCAAGATACACAATTCCACTGAGGAAGTATTAATGAGCCTCTCGTCTTATTTCCCATTGTGTATTGCTTACTTACTCGCAATGCATAAATACGCTGTTGTTGAAGATGACGATATGTTTTGACGACGTGTTCCAGTACTCCAAATGTGGATCAAAGCATATTTCTCTGCACGCTCATCCCGCAAATATAAATAAATAAGTAAATAAATAAATAAATAAATACGTGCATACGACTTCTACAAGCACCACCACCGCGCGGCGGCTACATTCCTATAATCTCATGTAACAACAACAACAATAGCAAACACACCGCAGCATATATACACTTATTGTTAGATGGAGTGGAGGAAACTCCAGAGAGGAGAATGTGTGTATCTGTCTATGAAAGAGGGTTAGTGTGCGAGCGAGAAAGAAAGCAGGGAGCTATAATATAATATCGTAATTCAAGCATGATGGAAAATTCCAACACAACTTGTCAGCATTATTATCACGTCTTTTTACCATGAGCGTTCTTTGCTTACATTGCTCATTCCACCACCGCCACACCACTCACTCTCCATCAGCTCAACAACGAAAAAGAAAGCTGTTGTATGAGCTTATTTGCTATTACGCTCCTCTCTTGTTGGGCCCGTTTTTCATTTTAAGTACGTACGTAGGCAGTTTTCGTAAATGTTTCTCAACTTTGCAAGTGCCATTATAATTTTATTAGGATGCCCCGTACCGGATGTCGGATAAGTAAAAAAACGACAGGCATATCTCAGACTAGACGCATACCTCCTTACCCATCTACCTACCTATGTATGGAAATAGAAGGAATCCGACCTTCCCCTGAATATGACATTTAAATAAGAAAGACGTTGCTGCTGACGCTTGCAATAGAAAACTAAATTTCACTTGAAAAGGCTAGATAGGCAAAATAACATACGCTCATCCCAATCATCATCATCACCACGACATTAAGAATGATAGATTGTAGATATAGGAGAATAGAAGCAAGCATGTTCCCTTCACAATTGATACATGTTTTTGGGTTTTTGGGATAGTCGGTGCTAGACAAGATTTTTTTGTTCTTTTCGTTTGTTCGTAATGTGGAGTAAATTTAGTAGCATGAGCACAGTGTCCTGTATCCAATTGCCCTACTCTGTTGCACAACACCTACTAATCACCCTCCTCCACCACCCGGTATAATGATCCATCCACATATACCAAGTATACTTTTTCATTCACAAATAAATCTAATTAGTGTCATGTGTACTAGCATTTATTACGGCAACGAGGACAGAAACTGGAAACATGGATTGATATTGGAGTTGGGTATACTGTCGTCGTGGGAACAAAAAAGAGGGTAGGGTTAAGCTAGCCGCCACAACTAAATTAATATTCTTGACCAGGGTTGGGCGCGTCAAACTTTCCTCGTCGTCGTCGTTGTTCTGGTTATGGTTTCCACTTTCACTTTGCCATCTTCATTTTATTTAATACACGCACACACCATCTAATTATCATTACGCAATGAAGTACTCCTCGTAAGGGACATGTCATTGTAATTAATGAGAAGTTGGAAGTAAAAGTGAGACGTAACGCGCCACTCTTAAACTTGCACTTCACACTGAAACAGAACAAGGGGACAAATCAACAATTTCCAATTGTCTATTGAGTGAAGAGTCTCTTGCTTTAAATTTATTTCAAAACGGAAACCTATACTCACTTGAGGCTGTAATTTTCTATCAGTAGTGCATTTATTATTAATAGAATAATAAAATAGAATGTAGGTACACTAGAACTAAAAAGAGTACAAAGCAAAGCTGTGGTATGCCAAGAAAAAGAAGAAGTCAAACGAGAGATTTTTTCATGCTTGATCTGTCACTTTAGGAAATATGAGACACTTTTCTCTTGCTTTGCAATTCCCTTTGAGCGTTTCATTCTCAAGGCTGAGTAGATGTAAAATGAGAAAAGGCAGCACACAAGAATCACAAGTAGAAAGCCGTTCTTCCCTTTTCTCTCCCTTTTCTACTCACTGCTTTCTCTTGCATGAATATTCTTGCTTTTTTTGTTTAGATTTGCCCCTTTCTTTCCATTCATGTCATGTTTAGTTAGTTGAAAGCTGCAACAGGCGATTGTGCTAGCTATCATCGTCATGGCCATGGCGGCTTCCTGTAGGAAAGTGGTGCATACGTAATAAGTAATCCCCGAAGGGGAAAGTAAAGGTATCAGCTTGCCCCACACACCTGTCGTACATCCACCATACCTCATGAGTTAATAGCTACATATTTGGTGCAGGGCGACAACTTGAGACTATAAATTCCATTTCTTCAATCTAATGAAATAAATACTATTCATGGGGCTTTTATAATTAACAGAGATGCGAGCAGTAGACAATAGGGTGATAATTTACAACATTCCTGAGAGAAATCAAACCTCACCACTGAGGTGAAATCACACCTTCAAAGAAACATAATCTAATCCACTCTTGCATAATATAATCAGTATGCATGCAGTTTTCGCATAGTTCCAAAATGAATGAAACAAGGTGAAAACATGATTGTTTCATTTACATTCTAAATCCGTTCTAAACCCGGAGCAAAACTACTATGTTCATCAACATTTATTTATATTTTTTTCCTAATTTGGATCAAAGTGCACAACGGGAATTGCAATAGTTTAAATGTTTGACTCCCACATTTGCCCATTATCCGTTCCTTCACTCGTGCTCATTCTAAGACAAACCAAGTTTTTTTTCTGGCCAATTTGTGCGTGAGGAAACGGGTAGAGTTGTCTCGCACATTGTCCGTAATAAAGAGGACTTGTAGTTTTTGACGAGAGAGATCCCAATTGTTCTTGCATATAAAGCGTTGTCGTTACATTATACCTAACCGACAACTCAGCAAAAGTAAATGGCATTCGTGGGGTAAGTCCTACTTGGAGGTGGACATATAGAGGGCGAGGGAATTGAAATAATTACCAACACATGGCGGCTATTAAGAGGCATTAGGGCTAATACGGTTTAATCCGCGAGAGTTCAACTACTACACAATCATCAGTAGTGGTAGTGGTGGAGGTGGTAAGTACCCCTCAGCCTGTTTGCTTCCTTCTGCTTGCATTACACACGGTAAAGGCAGTGATGAGGATGATGACGACAACGACGGCTGGATGGAGGGATGAAGAAGATGATAATGACGATCACGGCTTTAGTCATAGCTTTTCTTTGTTGGTTCCATGTTCCGACGATAACGTAGCGTTAGGTGCATGTGGTTGGCCTTTACGGTTTAGAGTGGAGGAGAGATATATTGCAGTGGACTTGCGATAATAATGAACAAGTTGGGAACCATGATGACGGTGATAGTGATGTTAATGATGACGACAACGGGAGTATTACTGTTATCGCAGAGCCTGCCGCTTGCATGGTAGCAGCTGCAGTTGTTGGAAGACGAACTAGTTGGTTAGTTTACATCACCGTTACAGAATTGCAATCCTCCCGTTTCCTTTATACTTACTTATCAACACGAAAAGCGTGTTAGGAATCGTGTGGGTAGATGCACTATACAGTGTTTTATGGTATATGGCTGTGTTCTCGGCACAAAGCACAAAGGCAAGCTGCTGTCTTTACAAAAGTACTTGTTGACTCTTTAAGATAGATAAATGGATGAACAACACAAGGCAACGCAATAAATAGTAGAGGTAAAAATTACAAGCCATACGCCAAATACTTCTTATAACTCACAATTTGAGATGGGCTTATACATGTTCGGAGTCAGAGAATAATGTGTATTTACTGCACTCTACGTTCAATAATATACACTCCTTCTCACAAGAGATTTTTTTGTTATTAATTGGAACACTAGAGAATAATCACAAGAAAATCCCTAATATATTTGCTATTTTTGGTATACCAATGATATTTTTGTGGTGCCGGACTAAAACTGTTGCTAAAAGGTTAACAAGGAATTACTAACGGTTGTGTTACTTACTTGGCTTAAAAAATGAATAAAAATAGTCCTTGTAAAACTAGTCTCTTTTTAATGGTTTATAAGTAAGCGTTTCCGTTTTTCCGTTGTACGGCTGAAGAAGTACATGTCTATAAACCTAAATGGAAGTTTTGGGGAGAAATGATACTCAGCTACGTGCTTGTGGATTGTAATAAGATGAATGAAATCTCCTTATCTTCTCAGGGGAAATTTCTGCATGTAATCTCTTTGGGTTACGAGTTACGCTACTGTCGCCAGAAAAGAGTTTTTTTTTTTGCAAGGGAAGCTGTTTAAGATTCAGTTTGTATTTCAGCTCTGTGTTGCAATGAGTATACAAGGACAAGTAGGATAGATACCAATTAAAAGTATACAGAGCAAGGACGTTTCAGTAATAAAACAAGATAGTATCAGGCTGATACCCACGCGACACATTAAAAATAAAAAAAGATAATTGACGATGGAAGAAACTAGAATAGCGGAAAATTTCAAGAGGCGGAGATGGTTATTTTGGCGTGCGTTATGATTACTGCTCCAATTGTTTTTCAGTAATCATTAGTATTCTAATTGGTGACATATCGCTCATGTTGAAATACCCTAACTTATAGTTTTAACGTTCTATCACAGTATCTATTACGAACACATATCAAATCTGCACAATAGAATTCATTCAAAGTCAAAAAGTTCAAAATGGAAAATATCTAAGAGTCAAGGAGCTGGTGAAAGAGCAAATATACCGGTATTTCGGCATTTTGACCCCCAACTTTGAACCGAATATTGAATGTTTTCTCCAAACTATGACGTACAACCATGCATGCACAACCACCGGAAAATAGCATTTTTTCGTTAGGATGCATTTATCCAGGAAAAATATTTACATACTACAATACATTGTACCCATGCATGTTCCCCTGGAATTTCACAAAAATCGCTAACACCAGACCTAATCCAACAGCAAAGAAACGAGACGAAAGGGCAAGGAAACATGGGTGAAGGTAGACAACAACAAGGAATCTCTGTGTACCTTTTACATTATGCATGTTTTTCTACACTATTTTGTAAAAAAAAAATATCCATCAACAACATGAAAATCACTTCCGTTATATTTTCCATTGTTTATGGCTGAATGAACCTGGTGATTCCATCATGTAAATTGTTATGTGCATATATGTGTCTAGCTGGGCGGATTTATACTTTTTACATCCAACACTTTTCATTATCGATGGCATAAATTATAAAAATATTTTGCTGGTGCAGCTTGATACCTTGTTAGTTCAGTCACTGTTTGCATTAAAGAGCAATTTACTTGCACGTGAAGTACAGTTTTCTATAATAATATGAAGGAAATCAAGATCTTGAAAGATTGTTGCTCTCGCTCCAGATGATGTATTATAGTTACCCTAATAATTTCTATTTTTAATTATCATATACGCCAATACCATTGTAACCCATTACAAGACATGCCTACATGCTTTTCAAATTGCTGTTTTTATTTATATTAATGATGGTCGCCCACGCATTTCTTTCATAATGCGCACAATTATCTATTGCACATAAAGAATTAATGTAATAAGCAATAAGCTAACAAGTTGCCAATTTTAGTTTTTTATTGAAGAATTTCCGTAGGTACTTATAAATACCGACCTAACAATTAGACCGACCGATGGTGGCGTGATTTGACGTAAATAGATTTTGAAAACGAGACGAGAGGAAGACTAGACCAAACGTCACGCAATAATCAGATTTGATTAAGCTTCTAACATTATGCTCCAGTAATTCAAAAATGCTCTTATTTCGTTGCGAGAATTTACACTGAAAAGTCTTTAGTAAAAAAATTGCATTTAGTCTACATTTTCCCGTTTTGCCTTTTTCTGTGGAATCGTATTACGTCTTTTGATAAATGAACAACATCGCTTGAACGAGCAAATTTTTAATCATGTGCATAAAATCTTGCTAATAAATGTAAAATGTTGCTAAATTGAAAGACGGTATTCATCGAAATGGTGAATGAAACAAAAATTTGTTAACACGTGCGCCTCATCTTGTGGGATAAAGGATTTTTAAAATTCTTACAAACTGTGCTACCTAAAGAGTTAATTGGTGTTTGTCTTTGAAGTCATTTTCCCGCACTTGTAACAAATTTTAATAATTTTTGTAACAAGTAATTTTCAACACGTTATAATAACAACCAATTTACTCACGCACCAAAGCACACAATTTATGGCTCATTATAATTTACCGGAACAAGTGTTCACAGACAGAGCTGTCCAATCCACATGCTTGCAAACGAGTTTGGTTGCTGCGATGAATCCAGAACGGTATTGTATTTCTTGCATTTCCAGACTGTACCGTTCGCAACATCGTGTCACATGAAATATCCGTTTTAGCACGCTGTGTAATGTGCAACAACTCACACTTTTGCACTTTATGACTTCTCAGCAGTTTTGCGAAATCTATTGCAGCCTTTAATAATAATATTCGGTATATATTCTCTTTACTTAACAAAGATCATCTTCCTCCATTAAATATGTGGATTATCATTTCTGTAGTTCTAGAGAGATATTTCTTCCTCGGGAAGAGGATTTTCAAAGGATTATCCAAGCATATTTGTGATTCACAGCAATAGAAAATGTGAAAATGCGGTGTTTTTTCTTCTTGTCAAGTGGCAATAAATTAGAGAGATGGAGACTGGACGGGCGAAAGTTCGGTTTAAACGTTTCCC
Organism: Sinella curviseta; assembly: GCA_004115045.4. Classification (NCBI taxonomy): domain Eukaryota; kingdom Metazoa; phylum Arthropoda; class Collembola; order Entomobryomorpha; family Entomobryidae; genus Sinella; species Sinella curviseta. The sequence continues at coordinate 34,988,214 of CM065489.1, forward strand.
TTTCTCATTAATCATAAATCCTCGAACCTGTACATTGCATCATTTCTTAATACATCTAATAAGCATAAATACGTACCTACCTGTGTGGAAATTGAACACTATGTTCATGTCAGGAGCAAATCTGCATAATAAATGTAATTATTTAGTGTGTAAAAGTTCGCCCAACATTATGATTCTCCTTCCATTCGCCCCTAATAATGTTATGTAATGTAGCTGGTTTTGTAGCCTCATCAGCACTCTATTTTATCCAGAGATGTGCTAAATATATGAGTCATCATTTCTTTGGCTTCACTTCATATTACATTACACAGCAACTGTGACCTCCACCCTAACATACTGCATGCTAATGGGAGTGTCGTGGCAAAGGTGAACCATTAAGTTAAAACAATGATAGCAATAAACAGTTTTCGCAATCATCTCTCGTTAATTTAAAATTAAATTGTTTATCTATATTAAATTGTTATGACTAGAAATTTTCCTTTGTATCTTATTGCCCCAGGCACATTATTTTCTTGTTTTATAAATGAAAATTATCATGCAAGCCATACAATTTTAAATCGCGCTGAATTTCTTTCTTCATTGTTCACTAGCAGCAATCGTATCTCTGCAGAATCACGGCGACAATCTTGGCGTGAAAATAATTAGGCTAGGTTAGTAAGCACAGAAACATCATTGTACGCTCTAGATGACCATATCAGGAAAAAAATTAATGAATGGCCACAATTCAAGTATATCAAATCCGCATTCATTCATCCCCCCTTCTTGTAGTCCTTTGCCAAGAATGGTGTGGAAGTAGTAGTTTAAACATGCTAATCAGTGCGAGAAATGCAAGTTTTATTATTGCACCTACAGCATAATTTTGGCATCATCGACACTCGTTGGAAAACACTTGAATCGGGGAAAGTCATTTGTGCATGCATGCATGGTCCTGAAAATTTGGCAGAGAGAATCCTGCTCTCCAACTTCATTTTTTTCATTGCCGCATTGATGCTACTGCTGCTGCTGATGATGATGATGGTTATAGTGTCATCATGACGAAGGGAAGAGTAGAGGGGAAAAGACAGTCAAAAATTATCCGGTATTCAGTATCGTCGTCCCTCAAAACTCAGAGTCAAATATAACAGAGTACATTTTGTATGTGTGTGTATATATGTATATCAGACTTGTAAAAAAACTCTTTAATGTGCTTTGCTGTTTTTGTACTTGTTGTTTTCTCTCCCAGTTTTAAATAGAAAGGAAGCATCTTTTCCTGTAATAATAATAGCAAATGGAAAAGTACAGAGAACAACTTTCTTCTACTTCATTCAGCTACTAGACCGGTTTTATCCCCTTCTTTCCAAGTTTCTCCCACATTCCAGCTTCCATCTACATTTTAAATAAAACTGTAGCATTGTGTGTTGTACATTTTGCAGCGCAGAATACAAGAAAGGAAAAGACAAAATGTATTTTTTTTTGAGCAAGTGAAAGTTCACAAAATTCATTCAGAAAACGGTAGACGGAAATGCGTGATATGGCTAACTGGAAAAGAAGAGAAAAAATAAAATAAAATGAACAAGAAGAAAACAACAACAAGAAAAAAACCCTGATCACATAAACCTATAAGCCGCATATTATACGTTTTTTTTGTTTACCAACTTTATCCAAATACTGCAGCTTTTAATAAGAATGGAGAAGCTGGCACGAGAAAGGATGATGATGGAAAGGAGTGAAAAAGTTAATAATATTCAAGTGAAAAATACTGCTTACCCAGGAATAACAATAAACCTAGTTGGATTGGTCGTGCTACTATTCCCTTTTCATTTTGCTATCGGTGCCAGGGATTTTTTATTTCGAGTCCGCAGAGCTAGATGATGTGCTTGTTATAAGTCATGCATGCTTGATATATTGTTGGAAAACGTGAAAGTAATTGTGTTATTACATATTATTAAAAACAATACTCATTTTATTCGAGATGATCCACACAATCCACAATGCGTAAGGTAATTTCCGCTTGTGCACACCAGTATTATATATTACCTTATAATATGCTTTACTACAGTCCTCTTTTGGAACAGTTGTCCAACTGGAGTCACGTGCAATTGTCAAAAGCATTTGGTCCAGGGTAGGCTGTAGATAGCATTTTGGCTGGAGAAAAGGCTTCATTACAAAAACATGGACATTTCACAGCTCTCACTTATGATACATTAGCTAGCGTCTATATTTTGAATTGTATTGCAAAATGAACAAGAGTACAGCAACCTGCGTTAGACAGAAGGGAAATTGATGCATTGCCTTATGAAAGGAAAAAAATGAACAAGTGTATTTTTAGTTTTGAAAATTAATTTAATTTTCGTCCATAGTTGAATGTGAGAATATTTTAGAATATGACTTTTAGTAGGAAAACTATTGCGCCCTTTACACATTTCACTCCATTATGATGCTCATTTGTCATTCAGAGGACAAGGGAATTAGTCAGTAAAAAGTGCTAATTTGCAAGATTCGTCAATCTGTTAGGAACGAGGCTTACGGTCTGGTGTTGATGATCTCATTGTGTGCTTCCTTGAATTTTTGTACGCTCTATATTATCTCGTGCCTGTGCTATTCAAAAGGAAAAAAAGTCAAGAGACGTGACATATGCAGAGAAATAAAGAAAGGATGATGATGATCAAGTTAACAAGAAGTGAACAGAGTGCAAAGGAGAAAGCCAGGATGATACGATGCGCAGATGTTTGCCACTGTTTCTTGTTGGCATTTTTTACTATTATTATTGTTGTTAGTAGGATGAGACTTCAAGTCAGAGGTCTTAAGTTGTCTTTGTAGCCCAGAAAAGAAAGTACATGTAATAGTAGCAGTAACAACGACAAGGGCAAAATGATGAAGGGAAAACCAAGAAAATGTCTTTGTAGTAAAAGCATGAGCGTCAGTCTCAGAGATGTTTGCCGTTGTCAATATGGTTATCATTCTCATCATCATTGTCATCATCAACTTTCTTGACAATGACGACATGACGTTTGCGCCATCTTATTTGCGTGTTATGTGGCGGTTGCTCATGCTAAACAGCAAAAGTGCCTATGAAATCAGTATAACACCGGCATTTAACTATTACACTCAACAGTTTTGCAAATTTACAGAGAAATGATAATCATATCATCATTCCTCCCTCTTACACCAATTGTATATTATTGTCGCGTAGTAATTCTCTTTATGATAACTTACCAACCAAAACCAACCAAGTTGAATTCAGTACAAGAAAGAAAGAGGGAGAGGGAGAGAAAGAAGAAAGAGGAAATATCAATGATGTTGCAGCATTACGCTTAAGTGTGATGGGAATGAGAATGAACGCGTAATACGCTTCTGGCGTAATACGCCATGCTTACACACTACTTACTACTTTTAACTTTCATTCATGGGCAACATGAAAATTCCCATTCAGGATGGAATATAATTCTCTTGCAGTTTAAAGATGTTTCTTTTACTGTTGTGAGAGTACATTCGCGGTAGATTCCACGAGAGGAGCATCCACGGGATTTTGGTGACCAAACAACTGGAAGAATTTGTAAGCCAAATCTTGTTAGGATTGTGGTAGGTACATTGCAACGCCTGCCTGCATCAATTTGTGAGCGGGTAGTAGTAGTAGCATGCAAATATTGTAATACACAGAATGTTATGTATTTTGAGGGGATTCTCGTGTTCCTTGGTTTAGGAATATTTGCACGTAACTACAAGGTTGCATGAAAACGAAAATAAAAGCAATACCAGAAGATTCCATTTGTACATACGTACTTCAGTACATGTTCCACGTCTGCTGGAATGTTCGGTAGGAATGATGTGATGTTAATAAATGTATGATTTTGCGTTACCTTTGATTACACATACAATAACAGATATAAACATAATAAAGGTAATCAACGGTCGTATTATTTCTTTGGCCTTCAACCAGGGATCTAGCTAGTACTTTGCAGTTCTATTGTACAAGGCTAGTTTTATGTTTATTACAATGATTTACATTTCTGAATTATATTCATAATAATGTAAAAATGTTTGTAAAAGAGATGTGATGCCCTTTGTTGAACAAGCAATGTCTGGTCACAATGTCCACTCATAATAGAAGTAGTAAAAGTGTAATTTAATTGGATAGAAACATAAATTACAGTAGCATAGCAACATTATACTTTTTGCTACTTTCGGATAAATCTGAGAAATTCGTTCCATTCATTCTTGGATCATATTACAGCTTTTATTTGTGAAATAATGAACCTATTTCTAAGAATGACATGACACAGTTTAGGAACAGTGCTTGTGAAAGGGGACAGGAAACAAGATTATTTACAAAAACAAAGCTTTTCAGAAATGTATATCATGAATCACTTGCATTCATCTTGTAGTTTTTATAACCCGATTCATCCCAATGATGAGGTTAAAATCATGGACGATTTTATATAAATATACACTTCTGTTGTTGTTCTTACTGATGAATGTATTATTTGGACTTACATTAGAATATCGTATATAATTCGTATAGAACGCATTTCTTTAAGCAGTTTAATGCTATTGCAAAAAATAAATCCATCAAACTATTCAATAATAATACTGTCACCATTGACTACAATAAAAATCATTCTCACGACGAACTAGTAAAAATAAGCCTACAATACATCACTCTTCCTTATTACTGAATTGTGTTAGGAATTGTACTTCCATATTTACAACATGGTGAAAGCATTATCATCGCAAAACAAAGCAACGAACAAACCACAATGCTTACTCTTTGTAACCATATTAATGTCTATGCCACTGTCGCTGTCGTCCTGATCACAATAGCAACAGCAAATTTGATCTACTATGATAGCAGACTACCGACAGACGAGAAGTAAATTATAATGATTGGCACATATTTGCCGTGCATTCGTGCATGCATCAATAATTTTCCCTAATAAATGTAGCGCATCAAGCAAACACCACCAGGGTAAAACAACAGCACACGTGCAGTTGTGCTACATTGTCCACGAGTTTGCTCCCAATAAAATATTATGTCATCATCATAATTGTACTTGAATTGCATTTTTATGGAATGATGGAAAGGGTATGCTTTGTGTGTTGTAATGTGGGAATAGAAACTAGTTGCCTCTTTTCTCAACTGTTGCAAGAGTAAGCATTTTTATCATCTACTGTCATTATATCACTTTCATATCGTTGAGAGTCATAAATATTCTCTGATTGTTTATTCATGAATGTCGTCGTCGTCGGATGGAAAGTGAGATCAATGAAGCTCGCTATAATTTTTATCGTAAAAATGACTCCCCGTGACATTAGTAGAGAAAGTATCAATACGCCCCGAATATTTGTTTGGTTGTTCAACCTTAAAATTTACAATAGCTTTTGTAACTACGCCATAAATATTAATAAAACGTAGCCACAATAACAATCAAATTGTGCAATAAAAACTTTGGTAAAGTCAATTGCATAATCATCGTCTACACTATACTGTTAGCTTATCTTCTTGATGACCACATCAAGCTATCAAACAATTCGATCTTGTGACTCTGACCACTGACCAGTTTGTACTGGTCAGTGGTTAGCAAACAGTTTTTATATGGCTAATATTTATTTATACACTTGAGAAGACCATTTCTTACAATACGAAACAATGGAAGATACTTGCTGACCATGTTTATTTTTATTTGCCACACTGTTTATTTATTTTATGTTCGACCGAAGCATTTTCGACGTATGCAGCACTATTAATGTCAGTGGCGAATGACATAATCCGAGGTACAAAAAAATATGGATGCATATTCGAAAAATATGAACGAAAGCCATAAAGCTGTGTCAACAAGTCTTAAACCAGATTTTTTACAACGAGTATCTTTATGATGGAGTTATTAATAGAGGTTTGCTATTGGATAATGTACGCACATGATACATATAAACAGGATGGAAAAGTGTAATGATAGGAAAGGAAGATGTTAATGGTCTGCTCAAATAAATAACGGAAACCATTTCATGACTATGTTTTGAACATACTGTGTGGGGCAACATGAAATGAAACAAGAAAACTACGAAAAGAAAGTACGTTGCGTGTGCACCACCTTTTAATATAAAAAAATCAATGAGGAATGTGGCACAGTTATTTCCAAAATGAAGTATACATATATCAAGTGTTCAACATTGCTTTCTTTTTACAGAAATCTATCAAAGATGAAATCTACCGTGGGAATTTTCGTAGTCGCCATGCTCGCTGCATTCGCCATCAAGGCGGCGCATTCCATGCCACCACAATGCAGTCCAGACACTCTGGAAGACATGGACAACCCTAAAATCCGTCAGATCTGTGAGTTCCTCCGAAATTACGCTGCAGCTCTTGAAGATTATCAGAAAGGTACATAATAATAATAATATTCTACTTCATTGAAGTATGTAACAATAATAAAAAGAATATTTACAATCAATTCATTAGATTAGAAACAATCCATGAATACCCATACATATAGGCTTATGTTCACAAATGCACGAAAATCATTAGTAGTTATACATGTAATACCTTACCATGTAAACTACCTCTCCGCTTTAAATATATTAGACTCTCTGCTAAATTGCCACAGTTAATACTAACGACAGTCTTTTGGGGCAAATGAACCAGCTTAGAAGCATTATTCCATTTCCCGAATCTTAAGCTAATGAGTAGAGCATTGACTGGCCTTGATGATGATACTCCAAACCAAACCACGTTCCTCTCTCAACCACAGCACTAGCACGCTTTTCTTACAAACTGTCCGTAAGAATGGACAGTCTGACAGACAATACAATTTTGTTCTCTGGCGACTAGACTTGTGCACTAAAAAATAGCAACTTCCTTTCAACCGTTTATAAGAAGAGACTCCTTCCCATTATCCCTTTCAGACATGATTGTAATGGGAACGTTATACAACGGCAGCGTACCTTGCTGAGAGAAAGAGAAAATATATTGGTACAGGAAATAGGAATTTGGATTAACGCACCGGACGAAGAAGGAATAAGAAATGGATGCAAACATGCATGCATTATCTTTCCTTACTCGGCACATTTCCCACTTTATTGAAATCGAACCTCACGTTACACTTTCCCATTCTTTCTCCAGACAACACCACTGATGATGATGACGAAGAAGAAGAGCAAATGTCTTTCCGTTATTTTCGTAGACAAGAGAGAGATTCCCTGAAATGTTTTAGAAAATTGAATAGTATTATGATGCCCATAAACAGTGAAAGATACCATAGAATAACAACGTATATACATGCATATAAATAACCATCATTAATAACGAGGTTGGCAGTTTATTATAAAAAGTCAACTATATTGCCGATAATCAAAATCTATTTTTGCTACTTAAAAATCACGTCAGTAATACAAATCACACGACATTTTTTACACGTTCACCTTTTGACTTGTTTCGTGTTAAAAATGTATTTTCGCATGCAAGTGACAAGATTGATGGGTGTAACAAGAGCACAATAATATTTTATCTGTGTCGAACAACCTTGTTAAAATGCGATTACCTTTACAATAATAACAACCATGGTAACTCTGGTAATCTGGGCGAAAAAAGTGTCGGCTGCCGCTGAAGAGGGTTAAAAAATGTCAGGGGGATGAGGATGACTGACTGAGTGAAAGTGACTGCTGTACTCTGCATGCATGGCATCCTTTTAGGTTAACAAGGTATAAACAAGCAACTCGCTTGACGAAAATGAGAACTGACTGGGGGAAGTTGCATAGATCATCAGAATAAAGGCTATGAGAGAGAAAGCGTATAAGCAGGGAGAAAGTTGGAAGAGTGCAGTGGCAAGCCAGCTTTCACTCATGTACCAGAACAAGTTTTCACGTGGGCGATTTGAGATAGCCGTCGTTTTGCCAACGGAGCAAAAGTACATAGTTACTCGTCGTGATGTGTGGTATTTTCGTTGGTTGTCTTGGTGCTCAGTTGGAGAATTGCGTTCTTTCAGGAGAGAAAGTTTTCGTGTGGTTTCAAAAGTGTACATGATTAGTTAGTGAATGATGAATTGACGCAACTAAGTCATATATGTATATATATAAACATGACATAGCCTCCTTTACTATGGCAATGAAAATATATGCCTAGTGTAAAGATTCATTTTTGCGTGGGAGGAATAATATCAGAAAAGAAAAAGATTGCAATCGTAAGAAGATTTGATCCGTGAGATGCAATGTATGTATATATGTGCCTTTAGTATGTATGTATATTATGTAGTGGTATCATAAAATAAAGTAATTACGTAAAAAAGGCGACGTTTCATGTAGACGCTTCTTGTCAGTTGTTCAACTAGTTTTAAAAATTAAGATGTTGCCTAAAATACAATCTCTAATTTATTTCTTCTTTTGTGTGACGCCACAAACAGGAATGGCTGGAGGTCCTCATTTCCCATTCAGTCTTATTGACAACAATGGAGTGAAGCGACAGGATGTCGACCACGTCTTCTTGAGATTTGGACGACGTCGTTAAAGGCTGGGACCCGCAGTACTTATGCTAACACTCTATAATAACTATACATAGGAAAAGTTCGGTTTTTTGGAATACAGATGGAGAAAAGGAAAAATAATCAAGATGATGATGTTGATAATATGATATTGCTATTATTACTATATTACTATTATTTCTTCGTTATTATTTGAATAAAAAATGGAATGATGCGTATCAGTTTTGTATTCTTCTTTATTATTTTTCGTGGGATAATTAATTGCTACTACTATTACTACTGTAATGAAAAAAATATATAAATTTTCGAGTAGTTACTTGTGAAATTATTAATGGATAAATAAACTCTTCTTTTTTGTTGTTGTTATTTTTATTTGTTGTTCGAAGAAAAAAGGAATTTTTCAGTGCATATTGTACTCCTCTTGTCTGGAATAGCAAACAAGTATATAAAAATGGAATTAACAAATCGTCGGGCTTGTCAAAACTGCTGTCTAAAAAAAGTATAATATAATTAATGCTGTAGATGTTACGTATCCCAATGTTTTCTGCTAATTGTATCAACAACCAAAAATAACATAATCCAATGCTGCTGTAAAATATATATATATGTGATGATTCGCAAGTGGATAAGTTCATAATTGTATCATGATTAATGTTAGGATTATGATATTATTAGCTCTCATACCACCCAAGCGTAAAAGGTCAATTTATTTTGTTCAATGATGAGAGGGATATCATCATTGCATTCCTTTTTGGTTGAATAATAAGTAGGAAAGAAGAAGAAAAAAAATTTGTAACGACTTTCTTTTTTTAAATTTACCTACTTATGGATTTCGTAAGAGTTTCTCGCTTACATTTCTAATTATTTCCGTTATTTCAACGCATTCACCCATTTACAGCAACAGCAGTAGTAACCTCATTCATGATGATAGGCTTCTTATTAAATGTTGTTTAGTTAGTGAAATAGAAACAAAAAAAAAGTTATTTCCAACAAACAGAAGAAACTAATTTTTAACTAAAATAATGATTCACGACAAGTTGAAGAAAGATGAAGTTAGATGATGATGAAGAAAACAATTTTTTGACTTTTAAAACAGAAACATGTATAATCATATACATTAAGTCTATACTTTTCACTAACATACTATATATATATATAACAGTTAGAATACCTTAAAACCTGTTGTTATACACATTACTACAAATTATTGTATCAAGTATATATGCATCTACTCTATAATGTATTCTTATAAAGTATAAAAAATAACTACATATGTAATGGCGATTAAATCGAGATCAGCTTAGTAAATTTTTTAGATACAAAGCCTGTAACAATTATTTGCTAATTTTCTTTAGTTTTAAACTGTTATAAGCTCCCATGTTCATATATTCACAATTCAAACATAATCAGTGGAAACGTATACAACATTACTATTATTTTTATGCATTTCTTAATTTTAGTTGTACTTTTTTGAGTTTTTGTAATTGAAACGTCATGAAGGCACAGAAAAAAATAAACGTAAACTTTAATAATAACTAGAAATCTATTTAATGATAATAACGTAACAAACAGGAAATGATAAAGAAGAACAAGAATGATCAACAAACATTATTTAAATATTTAATTGTTAATCAAAATGGAAGCTGTATTACATTCTTACTTATTATCATAAAAATCATTGTTATTTTTTAGGAAAAGTCTCTACAATGTTATAATTATCCGTATTATTATTACGATTATTTTTACGTTTCTGTGTAACCAGTGGCCTGTTTTTACCTGATTTGCTAAATAAATTGTTCTAAAAAAGTAAATGATAAGCTTTAACTTGTATATAATTAACAGAGAATAATATTATATTACACGCATCAATATCGCCCATCGAAAGAAAAACTAATTACATTTCAATTATTATACCTGCTACAACAATTGCATCCTCCTTTGCTTGGCACATTTTATCTCCCAGTCAGTAATTTAAATGTACCCCAGCATGCTGAATCTTATCGCACTATCATATAGCTAATTAGCAACCGTTACTGATGATTCTGAAGATTAAGAATACTGAGCCATTTTACTTTTTGGAAATTAATGAAAAAATATGTAAGTATACTGGAAGCGGAAAATGAATCTTTTCAGTTATTTTACTTTATATCATTTACAATACTTTATTTCGAATGACATGTCAACCTAACATTTTGCTTATCTTCACCCGTACTGCTTACAAGCACGTTAACCATGTATAAACCACAACTTATTCTAACGAGAGCATTCTATAAAGGCACATACAATTTATAATTTATTTATATTTATTGAATGCACTTTACATTTTATTCATTTATTTATTCACCTTTTTGGTACGAAATGGCGATTAGTAAAATTAAGTAGAGTTATATTGTTAACTAAGTACTAAGTTCCGACTTGAATATTTCTTTCTATGCTGTTTTGACCATGAAACGTTTCCATAGACACCTGTGGAATAGCAAACCTACATGAATTAAAGTAACTACATACAGTTTCTACATGTCAGTGATATCACTGCAGTTGGCTATCACGACAATTGCGCATAAAAAAGTAGAATGCTTTTAAAAGGGATTTACCTGTTCAGTTGTGATTGCCAATCTTAGAACTTGTAAGCTACCATGATGACCCTTTTAAAACGAGAAAAAAAGTAATATTGGTAAATTTTATTTTTGACAAACCGAAAAAAGGTAACAACAACGAGAGTACAGTAACGTAATTGACTGGCGTACATATTTAGTAGTAAAGAATAAAACAATATTGTAAATAATTACTGTAAAAAATGTCTTGTTGACTAGTTATGAAAACCAGGAAAAAAGTATAGTTCAAAAAGTTGTATTAATGCAATGTTTACCACTGGTTACTTTAATAAATATTAAAACCCGATTTATCTGCATCATGAATACGTTTTATCTCATTTTGACATTAGCAAACAACACACAATTCATAATAATTCATGATAATCCACGAATAATAAAAATTAGCGATCCAATCTTTCAAACCACCACAAATATTGTCCAGCATCATGCCACTACACCTCTGGAACCTCCCCATACATCTTCATTTTTGGAATTGAAGCGATTTCGATTCCGAACCACACGCTTGAGCCGGACCTGAAGCGAGAACCCAGACACTTTGACCAGCAGAGATTAAGGTGGCCTAACCAGTTTTCTCTCTATTAATCTCCCCGACAACTTTTTATCTAGTACAGTTGTAGTCTTAAAATTGAAGGCTTCAATGTTCAATGAAGCACTTCATTCATGGCTACAATGCTTCCTCCTTCACCTCCAAACTCCAAATCCTCAGTATTGCATTAAACTAAAATAGATTGACTTTCATTTACCTCTAGTAGGAAACAGCAGTTTGATATCTTATCTAATTAATTAATCCCCATATGCATAAAAAAATGTATGTACATTTGCATAGAAAAAACTTGCATGCATCATGATTCATGAATTCACCTTTGACAAAGGACCATAGAGACAATGGCCGAGTATGTAGACAATTCCCTTATACTCTGTTCCCCTCCAAGAGACCAAAGATGCAACATGTTTTCCAGAGAATGCAATTTAAGTTGACCCAATCATACTGCTGACTACTGACTTGTGGTAGTATCTAGTCAGCCTATCAACATTATATTATGGCTTCTGATCGATAATGTTAAGGTTAATGTACATGATAAACTGCTATGTATGATTGATGTGCTATAATTACGATTATTACGTTTTCCTGGATCAATGCAAAACCAAAAAACAATATCATGCAATAAGTGGAAGACGGTGACAAGCAAACAAGACAAGTAAATACACAGTAACAACGAGCACTCTGGAACCAGAACGTAATATTTTTTAAAAAATATTGAAATTATTTTTTTAAATATTTAAAATAAAAAAAATTTATGATGAAAAATACTAAACTTACATTTTTATCTTATTTTATTATTTATAATATGACATTATATTGACTATGTTTACAGACAATACTATTGAATATATAATACATATTATATTTGTAGCATACATAAAAAGGTATATACATAATGTACATATTTTTGGTAAAATAGTTAAAAGTTAACAACAAAGAGCAAAATAATATTTAATTTGAACTCAAAATAAGTAAATAGAATAATTCATGAAAGATCTGTACATTTACACTGTAACGGTTATCTTTGTCAATGTTCATCTTTTCCTGTGCCTACCCCTTGATCTGGCCTTATGTCAGTTAATCTGATGATGCGACTTCATATGAGAAACGAGGCGTCCCTTAGCTAGGAACTTCATTCCACAAATTTGACACGCAGTCATGTTTAGTAGATGACTATGATGGCGTCGTCTATGGGTACACAAACTCTTCTTGACGTAAAAGTACTTTGGGCAAAATTGACACTGATGGACAGGGAGTTCGTCCAAATGGTATTGCTGAAGGTGCTGGCTGAGCTCTCCTTTTTGAAGAAACGACATTCCACATCTGCTGCAGGAAAATGTCTTTAGCTTTCCTTTGGTCGCAGCCGACGTGGAGCTTCTCTGCGATAATGCAGTTGCTGCGTGAGCACTCCTCTTGTGAAGAATAAGTTCATTGCTCCTCGAAAAGAATGAGTTACAAAGGTCACACTCAAAAACAGGTTGCCGATGAGTATGGTGTCCTTTATCAAAACCTTCGTCTTCCTCTTCCATGTCGTCGTTGTCCTGGTCATCTTCACCTTGCATGTCACTGGAAACAAACATCAAAGGATTGGGTGGCTCGTCACCATCCCAAGCTTTCGCGCGTTGCTGCTGTTGACTGGCTTCTGCAACTTCCTCCACTTCTACTTGCGGCTGCGCTTCTTCCACTCCTTGGAAAATTTCTGCATTGGATTCATTTTGATCTTCCTCTTGATCCACATCTTGTTCATCCTTTGGAGCACCATCGCATTCCTTGTTAAGATGGATTCTCAAGTAACGTTCATGAGTAAAGCTGCGATTGCATTGCGGACATGGAATGCAGTGTCTCCTATTGTTAGGATCGTGATGAATGCTCATGTGGCGCCGAAGATCGCTTCTTTGTTTGAACTTTGCTCCACATTCTTCACAAGGATACTTTGATTCTCGCTGATGGTAGTGTACGTGGTTTTGCAGCGTTTTCAAATCTTTGAAGTGTTTGTTGCACGACTTGCAATACAACTCGCCCAGCTCATTGGTGTACTCCTCCAGTTTATTCATGCAAGGTTGAAGAAGGGAATTGGATGGTGAACTGGTTCTTGTTTCTTGCTGTTCCTGTTGCTGCTGCTCTTCTTCCTCCACCTCCTCGTCCTCTTTCCAATATTTTTGAGCAGCAGGTGGTGCCTCTTCAACTTTTTCTTCCTCTGGTGGACCATCTTCTAATTCCAACACTCCGTGTACCACTTCATCATAATTTGATTCATTTGTCGCCATAACTGGAGGTTTCTGGTGTACTTTCTCCAAGTGATTGGACAAATCATAATCTTTTGTGAATTTTCTCGTACAGTCAGTCACGGGACAGTGAAGAATATTTTTCACTGGCCTTTCACTATTATGGTACGTTCTAATATGGCGCTCTACGTGACCTTTAATTTTAAACTTTTCGCCACATCCCTCCTCTGGGCAAGTGTATCGAAACTCTCTCAGGTGGTAGTACCGGTGATAAATGAATTTCTGACGATCCTCATAAACCTTACTGCATGTCTGGCAAGTAAATGGTGGACCATTTTCTAAAGCTCCATTTTCATTCGCCAGTTTTTCCATCATGGTCGCCTGTCCTTGTGCACTCTGCTGTTGTATCCCTTTGTTTGCATTGAGAGCCTTGAACCGTTCTGTGGGACTTAAGCTATGGCGATACGCTAGGTCATCTTCAACATCATAGGCGTCAATTTCCAACTGTTGCAATTCAAAACTATAATCCAAATCGTGGTCTTCACTCCATTCAGGCTCCATTTCTATCTGTTCCTCCTCCTCTTCTTCTTCAGGAGGCAAATTTGCCAAGAATTCCTGCATTTGCTTTTCTTCTGCTTTCTTTTTCTGGTCCAGCATTTGCAGTACTAGAAGATGAGACACGTCTTGTCCTGGGTGGCTACTCTTCATGTGACGAACTAGCAGTTCCGGTTTCGTGAAGCCAGCCGAACAGTGCTGACATGCATAAGAAGCCGACTGGACTTGATTATGTATTTTGTTCAAATGCCTAGCCAGATCGGATTTCTGGTAAAAACGGGATTCACAGCCGGCTTCCGGACAGGCGTGAGGACGTTCTTGCAAATGACGACGCATGTGTCGGATCAGATCATTTTTCAACTTAAACCGCTTCTCACATCCAGTAACAGCACACGGATAGATTGGCTCTTGACTGTGGTGGTCCCTCTTGTGGTCAGCCAGAGCTTTCTTGTCTTTGAATCCTTTACTACAAAGGGGGCATGTGTATGGGAGATTAGAGTTGGGTCCTGGAGCGGCGACCACATTGGAGTTTGTAGAAGAATGTGCTGGCTTTTGGGATGGCTGGGTGTGGGATGTTTCCAGCAAGTCCAGAGGCGTAAAGCTCAAGTCACCTTCACTTCCATTGTTGTCAGCAGTTGGGATGCTACCCTCTTCCATCTCCTCCTTAATGACAACTTCCGGGAATAACAACTGATCAGCACCACCACCGCTGCCATCTTGACCATTGTAGTCGTATTTAAATTCTTGTAGCTGCTGCTGCCAAGCATTGTTTGCTAAAATAATTCTAGCCTCCTCTGCTGCATTTCTTGCTTGAGGATGACAATATTGATAATGCCTGGAGAGAAATCCAATGGTGGAGCAAAGTTTACGACAAATTCCACACATAACATGACCATTATCATTTGAATGATTCACTAGATTGTGTACGGTCATGTCATGTCGTGATCCAAACATTTCTCCGCATCTCTGACATGACAAAACTGGTTGTTGTAGCTTCTGAATTGGTTTTCTCAGCAGAGTTGGTGGTGCGATTTTTTTCGGTATAAGTTCACTAAGCTGCGGCTGCTGTCTTGGTCTTGTTACAGGTGTCGAACCAATAGCGGGGACGGTGGTGCCATGTTGTTCAAGCATGTGATCCACGTAATTATCCTTTCCAGAAATGAGTTGTCCACAAGGCTTACATAAAAATACCACCTCTGGATCAATCATGCTATTATCATCTTCAAGACCACTGCTGTAATTACTCTGACCATCCTTCTTTTTCAGCATTGCAGATGACAATAAAGGATACCTAATGAGAGGTGGTGGAGGTGGAAGATTCTTCTTAGGTTTAGGCTTTGGTTGTGGCATCGGTTCGACTTCCCTCCCATCTCCAGTTGGCTCTGATTTGCACGGGTAATTTCGCTGACCATTCACCACGATGCTGTTGAGATTTGGAGGTTCCCTTTCGCCAGTTCCTTGCTTACTTTGCTGCTTCGATAATGCCAATCGATCATTTGCTCGTTGTTGGGTGACACTGGTCACCTTCCTGCCTGTAGTGTGGGTCATGAGATGCTTGTTCAGATTCCCTGCGTATTTGAAGGCTCGATTGCAAACTTTGCAGGTAAATCGTTTCTCTAGAAGGTGATACCAGACGTGTGTTGACAGTGATTTCATGCTAGCAAACACCTTATTACAGTGCATGCACTTCAAAGAGTCATTTGGATCAATTTGGATTTGATTTGGTCTTTGTTCTTCTTCCTCCTCCCCGTGTTCATCGATCTGCTCTGGGGGAAATATAAGTTGAGGAATTGCCTGCTGCTCCTGCTGCTGACGTCTTTGAATCTGCTTTAAGGATGCGGCATTAGCGTTCCTGTTTCTCGCCAGAGTTTGATGGCATTGTCGCATATGACGTATTAAATTGTATCGCATTGTATAGCTGGCTGGACACTTTGTACAAACGAATGGCCTGGAAAGGGTGTGTTTCACGCTATCTTTCTCGTGAGCAACTAAATGAGCTTTGAGGGCGTCCTTTCTGGAAAATTTCCGGTTACATCTGTTACACTCAAACGGCTTTTCTCCCGTGTGCAGCATGTTGTGCCTCATCAAACTTCCTGCGGAAGACATGGTGATGCCACAGAATCGGCAGACAAAGCGGCGTTTGTGGACTTTATAATGACGACGAAGAGCTCGTTGGTCCGCAAAGTTTTCTTTCCCACAGACGACGCATTCCAGTTTTCTTGGAGGCTCTTGAATATCTTGGAAAGAATTGTCTCCATCTTCTTGTCCGTGTCCATTGTTGACATCTTCCTCTTTGTCTTCCCCCGAATCCACTTCTTGTTGATTTTCCTCCTGTAAGTCTTGGTCACTCTCTTGCTCATCACCCTCATCACCTTCGTGCTCCTCCTCACCCCCTTCATCATTAGAAACCGCGGTTTCGACATGCATTTCAGCCAGATCGCACTCTACTGAATCAATACAAACGTAGGCATTAAATGTCTTTCTTTAATATCAATATTTTGTGAACTTTATATCTTTACCATTTTCGCAGTCATCATTGGAGTCATTCGAGTTTCCCTCCCCATTTTCCCGTTTATGAGCGGCTACGTGATTATTGTATTCGTGTGTTTGTGAAAATTTCATACTGCAAAACCGACACGTAAGAACCTTGAAACCAAGTTTGGGCATCATTGAGACTGACTGCTGACTGTGCTGACCACTTGCTCCAGAAGTTGACGCTGATGTCGCCACTCCTCCACCAGTCTTCAAACTTTTCTTATCTAAGGGCGTCTTCAAAATCTTGACTACTGTCCTGCTGCAACTCCTGCAATAATCACAAGTGATATGAAAATACGTGTCCTTTATTAACAATTATTAATAATAATAATTTTTTCCGCCGATTTTTTATCAGATTTTGTTAATTGAGGCAGTCAATTACTGTACGACACACAAAAACACACAAAAGTGGCTGGACAGTGGACATCCAAACTACTCCGAACACCTGAGAATGAGAATGCAACCACAAGTTGGCAAAAAAACTGCAAGTTTCTCGGTTTTTCACCAATCTGCTTTGTCTCTCCGACTCCCATCAGCCAGTTCTCCCACACTTTCTGAACCACGCCATGTCCATCGTGTGACCATGCATTGAGTATTATAACATGTTAGATAGATTAGGTACATAACAACACGGGTAAAAATATAAATTTGAATAATTAAAATTAGCCAAATTAATTATCTACAATCGGAAATACTTGCATCGTAGCCGAACCTCATTCAGTAGACAGAGGAGCAAGTATAACGATAGGTTTTTGTTCCGTTGGATACCGCTGTTCTACACAACACTGCTGCACATAGTCAATGAACCAACAACACATGACTTTAAAGACGACGCTGATGGACTGAATGTCAAAATGCTGACTGTGATTACATAGTATGCTCAAAATGTTGATTGTTTTCTCTATTTAACGTTGAATTTGACAAATTTGAGACTGCAATTAAAGTCAAATGATTGTTGAAGATACCTATCAATTTCACAATGACAACACATCTTTTAAAAAAACTTTTAGAGCTTTGTATTTTTAATAATATGCAATATTTGTGTATGCAATGCAGCCTTATATTTAGTCGACATCATCTTCAGCGTTTCCACTTGATGTTGTTAAAACTGGACTTATCCGAAATTAGGACAAGGGCAAATATGAAGAGTAGTATGAAATGATATTGTATATGTATATTTGTATGACTTCCGGTTTCAAAAGCTTTCAAAGGTAATAATAATAGTTTCATGACAAATTATGTTTATTTTTATATCAATGAAATAGATTTAATTTTATGCAATTTATTACTTCTTCGTATTTTTAACACATAACATTTCAATCAGTCTGCATTTTATGTAGGTATTTTACCTGTTTGCAATAACAGCTTTTGCATTAAACTCAATTTCAGACTGAGATAGCGAAAACTTAGCTTATAGATATTTGACATATAGTACGGAGTAGAGTGTCTGTAGTTAGTTGAATTGTGCTAGTATCTCTAATAATAGTAACTAATAAACGCTAGTGTTTCTAAGAAAGAAAGAATGTAACGTATGTGGTGATGAACTTTACACATTCCACCATCTTGGTGATCATGACAGGAAGCGGATGTCCATGTTCTTCTTCCCACTGCATTGGAATTTTGTGTTTGTGCCTGAGTCAGAAGGCATGACATTGAAAAGAAACAATGTACAACATTAAACATTTTTTTTGATATATATCCTTAGGCCGATATATTGTTTTACCAAACTAAATCTAATGGTAGCACAACTAAATCACATAAGTAAGTTAAATACTTTTGTTTCTAGTGCATGGCCAAAACTGCTTGGTTAGTATCCGCTAAATATATTCGCTTTGAGCAAAAATAAGCACGCTAAATTTACTACATTTATTATAAATTATTTAAATATTAAATCATTATTATTAATAATGTTATTATTGTTATTGCTATCAATTTGTACATTTTGATAGTGATTTTATGACAATGCTTCTGTATGCTATGGCTAAAACTACAACTATGTTTCATTCATATTGAAAAATAGCGTCAATGTTTGGCAGGTGTTTACTTGTGATGTATAACACACGGATTGCTAAATCTTCGTTTCAGAGACCTCCTAAATGTGTAACTGGGATTCTGAGCGCGAGTGTTGCTGCTGCTCTGAAAGGTAAACGGAGAGTCATCCAAATCGGTGGTATCCGCCCATAAAGTTAAATTTGATAGATTAAACCAAGGGCTTGGTCAAGAGCCCAACTGGACTTCATCGGTTAGAGATGATGGGTGAACGATAAGAACAACGTCTCCACCAATATTTATTAGGCATTGTCCCTGTACAACAAAACCAATCAGATATTTAGGTGACCTGTATCTTTTACTAATTTGTATTGTTATTTGCATCGCAATTAATTAGTACCTGATTTTTGTGGGGATTGTGTAATAGAGCCAGCTCGGTCATAAAGTAAGAAACCATAGCATTCCCACCCAGTGCTGCTACGTGAGCCCGTACAATTGCCAGAACTTCCGCAACAAAATTGTGAACAAATCCACTAAGTCCTCCATTCTATATAAAGATGATATGGACAAACTTTAATACAGCCCAAAATTTTATATGTATAAATAGTTATACATGGCAATGAACAGATTTTATTTACCTCTCGAATGCTTGTGGTTTCCCGTATAAAAAAGAAGTTCAGATTTCCCAAATATTTCTCAATTCTGGCTCCAGGGATGTATGAGAGTGGCGTGATTTCCACGGTGAATTTTGGCTTTGGAGTAAATTGCAATGCCTACGTGAGACGGTTAAAGTTTAAAACGTTAAGTAATTTACGCAATTAATCAGATAAGGGGAGAGAAATTTGGAAGTGAAGTGAAAACATCACAAAAGCATAACGAAAGGTGCCATAGACATAGTTAAAAACTGAAATACTCGTAAAATATATTAACGATAAAGTTCTCAATACGATAGCATAGGAGTTATTATTACTGAGTTACCTGGTTCTTTTTATTACCTACGTTAATGGAATGAAAATTGCAGACAAAGGCATTAAGGCTTGCTATAATATTCATGTAAGTAGTTACGATAACAACTCAATATCATGAAAATATAGAAAACTGAACTGACCATTTTCAAAAAATTTAATTTCATCCTCATGCTAACTTATATATATTTCATGAATAAAAATAATTCTGATTTAGTAAAAAAATCAAACGTTGATTTTAGTAAAAAATTGTAAATAAAAAGAGTGAACAATCAAAATCAATGAAACCAAAATGTGATATTAGTCAACATGAACAAATAACTGACACACACGCAAAAAAAGAACAAAACTCAAAAATTCCCTACCGATTTAGGGATCACCTTAGAACCCGATCGAGAAAGTGAAAAGGGCTGCTGACTATGAGAAGTAGTGCCACCACGAAAGCTGTAATTAACACCATGACCAGGAAGAATAGAGCTTGAGCTAGAAGCAAGGTTTCCAGCGGCAGAGTCCCCAGAAACGCATTTTGATAGCTGAGGAGCATGAGCAGTAGGAACAGGAGGAGCAGTACCACTACCATTTACCTTCTTGCGTTAATAATAAATAGTATACATATATACGTATGTTTAAAAATTTAAAAAGGAATTAATCCTCTCAATATATTAAATTATTAAATCTTTATCGAAAACGAAGCATTATGTGGTAAGATTGCAAGCGACAAGACGACAATCAAAAACTTACATGCCCACAACCACTGCCACTCAAATGACTGCTACAATGAGAATGGGGACTAGAAGATATGGTGCAAGACTGATGGGGAAAAGTTCGTGGGACTAAAACCACACCAGAATTATTCATTTGGCCTACCGCAGGGACTAAAATTCCAGAAGGGGGTGGGGGAGTACCCCGGTTGTCTCTGCTGGAGTCACTGTTGAGAGAAGGCTGATCACTAGACTTGCCGCCCGTCGCTTGCTGTCCAGAAGCCACGCTGTTGCCGGTGGTACTGCCGCTAGCACTCCCATCCTCTTCAAGTGGAAACATTAGTTCGCTGTCTTCTGCAATTAAAATCAGTCGAATAAACAAACACATATTCAAGAAGTCCAAGCGTTGTAATTCAAGTTCAAGAAAAATACATTACCTTTAGCAACTGAGAGAACTGACCCAGACTTGACATTGACAAGTTTGTCCACAGTTGGAATTTTGGTTTGGTCAACCATCCCTAATGCTAACCCTGGAACAGAAAGGATATAACGTTTAAGCAATAAGAAAGTATTCAGTAATCTAACATATTGAGTTTATTAATTGGCAATACCGATGATCGATATTTGCATTTCATCCGGTTCTGGAAGTTCCACCGTGAAGGATAATTTGGAAAGGACGCAGGGCATCATTTTTCGTAGTTTAAAGCAAACCGCCTAACAACGAAAATGAAATGCATTAGAGAGCATCTAAACTATAAGCACTCATGGTAACCATGATGGTATAGTCATCAATGATTGATTGATATGATGAATGAAATGAAACCTTACTCTAATTAGTCTCTCGAAATACGCCGTAAACTGGCGTAGCGATAGGGTAGGAATCCTACATCTCCAAACTTGAGTAAACATTTGCTGACTGGAAACGTGGTGCTCCTCATAGCCATGCAAGTAATCAATATTGTTCATGAGGAACGCAGTGGTTGGATGAGGATCTATCAACATTGAGATAATGTCTATATCCTCTGCATCGTCAACTTCAAGTATGTATGTGTCCTTGTTACTGCTGTGAACGTCTGCAGTTTCCTCTTCGTCCGATTCTTCTCCAGAACTGCCAGACTGTCGCCCGTTAGTCTATTTTAAAATGAATGCAACAATTAGCATGCCTGAGATACATTCAATTTCAAAGACTCCATTAGCGTTAAGATATGCTGTGGCCATGTTACCGGTATTGGAACGCTTTTGAGGTCGTAGTGTTGGCGATTTCGGTCGTAAGCGTCCTGGACAACTTTTTGATATTGGAGTACTTTCTGAGCGTCAGTTTTTAAATTACCGGCAGTAATTATTGGAACCCCTGGTGGTGGTAGCGCGCTGACGTACATTGCTGTACCAGTTGCTACAGCAACCATTAACTTATCTCCTAAGCAAATTTGTACCTGAGACAAGAATAAACATTTACCTAAATGAATCCATCTTCTATTCTAAATTTGATTTTAGTTACATATCGCCTGTATTTACCTTTAAGCCAAAAATAGCATTCATTCCTTTCACTTTCAGCTTGTTGATCAGTCTTCGATGTAATTCATACTCCAAGAAGGGCAAACTATCAGAAACCTCCTTAGCGCTTATCTCACCCTTGCAGTCCTTCTTCGGACGAAACACCTGAGCTTGAATTAGAGTTCCTTTACCCGTAATATGTAATCCAGGAGGTACGTCGACAGTCACGATTAAAACATCAGGAACCCTTCCTTTCCTGTTAATAAATATAACACTAATAACTTAAAAGCCATCAATCCTAAATGAAGATTCCAATATAGGAACCGGAAACGACCGGGCCGTTTGGCGAACGAAAAAGTATTTGATTTAACAATTAGTTTACCTGCACACATGACACCGAGACATTTTCACAGGGAAAGGTAGACCAGCAGGGTTACTGGGAATGTGAAGCATGGAACAATTTTGATCATGATCAGAGTCATGGCGGAGCTTTGACGGGGTGACTAACAAGTGTTTTAGTGCTCCCTAAACATCAAATACAATTTGCGTCATTGTTCATTCACAATAATTATCCGTAGGAATGCATTTATATAATTCGGAATGTATACATTGCCGGTCGTGTTGCTTATCACATTATCCAACTTGGATAGTCCACTTCTGTCTTTTTCAACGCCACGACCAGGACACGGAGTGTCAGCTATCACAGGATTTGTCGTTCCTTGTTTTGTACTAACAGTCAGTAACTCTACATTTTTCAGACCGATTGTTGTTGCAGCTATGGCAGCGGTGCCTGACGCACTTAAAACACACACGTCGTCACTGTAAAGTTAAAAATATTATGTTGCTAGTATACATGACATGTTTCTCATGACTGAATCTGAAGCAATTTGATTTACGTTAAATGTATGTAGTAACTTGATTTTACGTACCACATTGTTGTATGCTCCTCGTAGCCAACCACTACTGTGCATCCAAATGCACGACAATGTGCCCTAATTTCCATTCGTATCTCATTCCACCAAGCATCTCTGGATTCGGGTTCTTCTAAATTTGAAATCCGCTCAAGTAATTTCACCGAGCGTGCTGTTACTGTTCCACCTACAATTCAATATTTCAGGAATTTTAAGGTACAAGTACATAATAAATGTTCAACTAGAAGAAAAATAATGTTACAAAAGTGTTTACCGATATGCGTTAAGAATCCTGGAGGAAACTGGGAAATGGTTATGAAAGGATACTCCATGAGACCATATTGATCAATTGTGGTAGTAATGCCAGGTTTTAACCCAGTAGTTGGAAAACCTCTCATGTGGGAAGATACTGATATGGCGTTTGCTATTCATACAAAAGGTAAAAATAATGTTTAAAACAATGATATTGAACAAACGTTAAGAAATTAATTTTACTGTATTCGTTAATTAAGCACTCACGTTTTGGAGGCGTGCTCAGATCAGACTCTGAACTACGCCTGTGAAGCGCACCACTATTCCCTCCACCACCAACAACGACTGGAATAGTTCCCGTTCCTGCCGTTAATATTGTCGTTGTCATGTTGGAGTGACTGGGGCCCAAATAGGCGGATCCAGCAGAAGGAAATCTGGATATCCCGGGATGACTGAGAACATTTTGCGCTTTTGGAATTCCAACTTTATTGGGAGCGATGCCACCATTCCTATCTTGAACACTATCCCCAGAGTCATTTCCTGTAGCTTCAGCAGCGTCCACCGAAGCGTCCAGGCTCAAAGTTGTTGGCATTTCCTTGCACGCTGTTTGATGATGTAGGGGGTGGCGGTGATGCACATTGGTGGTAATACCATTTGCAGAGTGTTGGGGCTCATAATTAGGATGAGGAGGACAAGGAGATGAGGACGCTAAGGATTCTTTGCCAGTTTCATACAAATTGGCAATATTGCTAGCACCGTTCGTTGCGGGGTTCTCCTCAGGACTAGTATTGGTAGCTACGAGTCTCTTGGCCACTTCTCCAGCACAAGTTCCTACTGAATTATTATTAGTAGAGGCAGTCGTACCAGTAGTAGCGTTATTATTAACATTCGTGGAGGTTGGATCACTGTGATGATGAGATAATCCACAACCACCTTGTCGTGAAACAAAAACGGTGTTACAATTGGTACTGTTACTATTATTATTGGTTACAGAATTGTTGGTAATAGCAGTGTAAGGAATGGATGATGCTGACACATTTTGACTAATATTGTTAGTAGTTGCAGTACACGAGGACAGAACGGTGGTTGCCGTGTTAGCGTTAGAACTTCCACCGACAGCACTTGTTAGGGAGTGGTTGACATTGCCGCAGGGTTGGTTCGAAATGGGTAGTTGGGTTGGCGTGGTTCTGTCGAAAAGTAATTCCTCTGGAATGGGAGACCTAGTACATCCAGCAACACCAATTTGCTCGTCAGATTTTTCACCAATAATATTTTCACTTTCATTCAATTCCGCCTCCTTCATCGTCGTCCTCTTTTCTACATCATTAACACCTTCCCTGTCCCTGCTCTGTCTACCGTTACTATAGTCCTCCTCTTCCCCGCTATTACTAACAGTTACTTCTAAAATGTCTTCACAGTGATCATCATAGCAGCAACAGGACCTGCCTGATGCCGCCCTGTACAATAGAATGCTCTCCTTACAACTATCCTCATCTCCTACAGGATGATAGTAATCACCCCCACCAGAATTACATTTTTGAGCGTGGTTATCATGGACCGGACATGATACTCTCGGAGAATTATTACTAGCATCGCTAACGTTACTATCCGTTAAAATATCAGAGTTGTCCCTAGCTCTTATCATTAAACAATTATTGCATTTATCATTGTCCGTTCGCCCTAGCAACCATGAGTTCCCATTATCGCTACATATAACTTGGTTGAGTACAGGGAAGCTATTTTTCGCTGACTCGCTCGCACTTGTGCTGAAACTGTCCGTGGTCGTCCCTCTGGCGCCTAGTCTACATGACGACCCGACAGTTGAAAACGAGTTCAACGCTGATGAATTATTATCATAATTGGTACTTTCTGACTCTGAATTGCGCAACAATGGCCTAGCTCTAACTGTTCCATGTCTGCATAAAAAGCGTGGCGACCGAGCAGTACAAAAAGAGGGGGTCGCCTTGTGGACACTACACTTACTATTATGTCTACTACAACAAGAGGTACTACTACAACAGCTAGAAAGTTCACCACTAAACATTGAACAGTTTGAATCGGCAGTAGCACGACAAATTGCAGGTTTAAAAGCACACGAATGTTGTGACAAAGCTGAAGCAGAACTATCAGATATAGCGTACCCCCCAAAATTAACAGCGTCAAAGGTGCCTTTAGCGGTAGCAGCAGCAGCGACAGTAGCGGGATTGGCGTCTCCACCTGTACCAGTTGTAGACGAAGGCTCATCGGCAGGGTCATACACAAGCAAAGCGTCCATGCTGGATATATAGAGCTTTAAGGGGGACTCGGTCGAGTAGCCAAGCTCTTTAATTATTTCGATAATTTTACTCCTATTCAGCTGCAGCACGTTGTGGTGGTGGTGGGCGGGACTCGGCGTGTCCATGTCCTTCATTGTCGATAAGCTATTGTGAGTATGTTGCTCTATCTGGATCACAGACTGGTTCTCCTTTTCCTCTTCGTCCACCTCAGGTATCTTAAATTCAGGCACATTAGTAACATTTGGCCCAATGAGTTTTTCATGAAGGTAAAACGTTTCCGTTGTGGTACTCGTGAGAATGTCGTGCGTGGAGTCGTCATCCTCCGCGTCAAATAAGGGTTCGGAACCTACCGAAGGCATGCTATCTAGTGAGGTTTGACCTAGAGAATGGCTATCGCTATTAGATCTAAATAGTTGACTAGAGGATTTACTTCTGGCGTTATAACTAAGTGCACTACTGTCTGCGGTTGGCGTGTTTTTGGTGGTGCTGTTGGAAGTGGTTCTACGTTTACGAAAGAAAAACTTGGCTTCCCTGTATGGTGACGACTTTGTCTTTGCGCATTTTTTGGCAGTGGTTGATGAAGGATTTTTAGTGGTGCTGCTACTACAGCTTTCATTATCATCGCTACTCTTTTTTCGCTTAAAAAATTTGACCACCTCCTCCTTAATCCGCTCTGTGCCCCCTAACAATAAACCTCGCTCACAAAAATTGGTACTGGCACGTTTCATCAAGGATGATTTTGAGTATCTGTCCTTCCGCCGAGAACCTCTTTTCTTTCTCAACGACAAAAACCCTTCGCGTTCTGACACGGGCGATAACTCATCATTGTCTACTGAGCAGGCATCATTGCCTGATGAGGTGGCCTTCGTAAAGTCTTTACTCGTGTCGCTCTCTATTTCCAGGTCATGTCTCATTCGATAATTTGTACTACCTACCCTGCCACCTCCCACATGACCTGTTTCTCCTCCACCACAACCGTACAAATATCTCAACGACGTGTCAGACGTGGAGTCTTCATCAACATTTGAGTCTAAATTACTTCCGGCAGATTCAAAGTCGACACCACAGCAGCCAAGATCGGGCGCATTTTGTCTTTGTGGAACAAAATTTTCTGCGCCGTGCTGATTTAAATTATTAACGCTTCTACTTAACGTGCGACAAATTTCATGCTCATTCCGTACAGTTTGACTAGACATTGCAGGGGTCATAGTTCCTGAGAGTGTTCTATGATGCGTTATCATGCAAGAAGCTAAAGCACTTCGACTACGGCAACAGGGTTCATCTACACTACTGATAGGAAACGGTTTGTCATTTGGTCTACTACGACTAATACTACTACTGTCAGCAATATCATTCTCATGAATTATCGCAGACGAGCATTCCAATAAATTATTGTGACGTGGTTTACTACAATGTGGACTCCTACTAGTGCTACGGCTCCGACAGGATGTGGAGTTGGGAGTGGTAAGGGATACGGATTTTGAAGATTTATGAGGCAAAGGACTGGCAGGTACTGTAGAAGTAGTGGTGAAGGACGGGCACTTTGTGAGTGCTTCCCCAGCAGAGTACTGCATGGAGCTGACTTCAATGCAAGGCTCAGAAGTTGCAACAATTAACTGGCACTTCTGACCAGGGACTTGGTAAGGAACTTTAGTATTATTACTATTATTGCCAATCAAGAACACTTCTTTATTATTATGAGTGGCGGAGGTGCCGCCGGTTGAAGGTGGAATTGATTGCGTGGACGATGTAAGAAGGCTTTTCTTAAGATGGAATTTCACTAATCTCATTAAAGAATCTTCACGGAAGGAAGCACTTCTTCGTTCCTTGAAACCTTCGCAAGAGCCATGTCTAGAAGCTAAAACGGCAGCAGCCCCAGCACCCCCACCAGCAACACAACTGCTTGGTAGTTCAGCAGCCACGTTTTCCCCTGCAAAAGCAGCAGCTTGTCCCAACGCGCAACAAGTGTCATCGTGATGACACCGTTTCTTTATCGCGTCATCAAGATCATCTTTCGACTGTTGATGATGCTGTACAGACATGCTATCTGAGGAGCTCGTCGCTCTAAAACTGCGTCTTTGAAGTCGAGGAGCCCGGCCTGGACATCCTCGCCTTCGCAAACTTCTACTGTAGATTTTTGTGAATGAAGAACGATAACCTTGTAAGTCCGTGACCCTAGTAAAACACCACAGAATCACCAAAAAGTAGGCTAAAGCCAATAATTTTAGCGTGAACAAAAATATAGTTAGATAGATAGAGATAGATATATATAAATATATATATATATATAGGTACATGATGATAGAGAATACATTGAGAGGTTTATAATATTTAAAAAGAAAGAAAGAAAGCGAGTAAATTTTTTGAAGAGTTCATCTTTTGTGTACAAAGAGCGATTTCGGTAAAAGATAATTAAATAATATAGAAAATTAAATGAGAGTACAGTACGACAACAACGGAAAGGGAAGGAGACACAATTACAACAATGATTACATAGTACATAGGAAAATACATATATAGAGAGAGAATATATATTATTATTATATATTGCATTTGCATACCAGATAGATGTAGGCAAAAAGTGTAAAATCACAAAGTTTGACAAAGAAATTATTACATGAAACGAAGAAAAATATCAGACTAGATAGAAATATATTATGTTTACTGAGATAGAGAGAGGTACGAGAAAAAGAAATATATACTTGAACGGCCGTGCTGAATTTATCAAATTTTACAGGTTAACGGTATAAAGAACCATTTAGGATAATAGAGATATTATACGAGTGCTGGAAAAGTGTGCTTTATCGTAGCAGCCTTTACGTTACATATCCACTATATATATCCACCACCACCACCGTGTGTCTCACTTGAATGAAAACAGCATATATTAATTAAAAAATTATTACTCCGTACAGATACACAGTTAAAAACATTTACAGACAGATAATACGCACGTACGGTAGAAAAGTACTAGATATTTATTATTAAAAATAGAAAGGGAGAGCTGCCACAATGACCAAGTAGCGAAATATTTACAAAGGAAAAATGCACTTATTCCATACATACCCCGTTTTTAGCACCCGCTTGGACCGCAAGTTAATTATCTGTAGTACGTCTTATGAAAATGTTGTCGCGCTTATAACAAAAGTCAAATAAATTAGCTAATATACCCCAAATATTTTTTAGCGTTGTTATCACAGAGCTATTAAAGCTGCTTTCTTCAGACTACAGTGTGCTCAGAGTTTATACTAATCATTATATCACGATTACCTGATGCTACGTATATGCGTTCTCTAAAAAAAACTGAGTTAGTAGTTTCCAGGCCTGTAAATTTATGAGACTATACAATTACACTAGTTGTAAGTTGTAAGTACAACATAAACTTTTTTCTACGTTCAGGATTTCTCATGTTATTTCTGTACCATTTCCAATAAAATATTCAGCTTTTCGGCTTTTAGTACTAAAGAAACTAATGAGATGCGAAACTAACACCATTGTTGGCCTCATACAATTTAGTTTTTTTTTGATAAATATAAAACTCATACATCTTAATATAAGTATATAGGTACCTATGTTTTCTTCGTTTAGCATGAAATTTGTTGAGCTGTATACTAATATTAACTGCATTGTATTGCACTTACTCTCGTGACAATCCAAGTGCCTCTCCACAAGTCGGTGAGAGTTGACTTTCGTACTGCTTAGTAAGATAGGCTGCAGTTCCGATACCACGGACAACTATGCCAGAATCGCCCTCGAGATCAAAACATTGTTTGTACCTGAGTTCAAACAAAGCGAGAAATATGAATTAATTGGCTACATTGGAATTCGATGCGTAGGGGATAATACTATACTAATAGGTGGTGTAAAAAGTACTATTTACCCAATAACTGCATTTCCACCTAGCTCTAACGCTTTTAGACCGACCTTTCGCTGCACTTCCCCAGATAATTTTGAAAATAATGTTTGGCGTGCTTCATTTGACGCACGGGGGGTCCGGATCTTGTCAATCCATTGGTACTCTGGATCATCATTGACTACTAGTTCCTCAACAAATCCTTGCATGATGTGAGCTATGTACCCTTCAGGAACGGATTGTGCTGTTGAGTAAATATAACATTAAATGTTGGTAATTTTAAATTCATAACACCATATTAACAAAAAAAATGTTACTTTGTTTTATATGCGTACAAGCTAAAAGAGATACTTACTAAAAAAGAAACGAACTCCGCAGGATGACTGGCGGAATTTGTTAAGATCCGAAAAAAGTTCAACTTTGACAATCAAATTTACTTCTCCGCGGATTCCATGCATCGTATCATAAACTGGGATCCATCCTGATATCATTTTTCCAGAGGTGTCTATAGAAAAACACAAAGTAACGTACAAAAATCCAGATTGTAAGCTTCCAAATATCCGATGCAAATAAGTATATATACCTTTTCCTCGGGAAGAGTTACAGAGTAACGGGTTGAGGTCCAGGTACACCTTGCCAATAGCATCGTTGGAGGAATACGTGTCATGATCCATTAGCCTGATTTGTAAGGGTTCATCTTGCAGTTCCAGATCATCCATCTAGTTCATGAAAGTGAGAATAGTCAATTGGGTAAAATAATCAATTGCGTGCATCATTATAAAATAATTAGGAGTAGTAAAAACTACTTTTTATACCTCAAAACGAAACCATTCCGAATTCCAAACAGGATTGAGGGACTTCCTGTACACATCAGTTTTATAAATAGTTGAACCTAATTTCACCTCAACGTATGCATCCGTTGTCAAATTGCTGCGGTCCATGATCTATCACAAAATATAGTGGCTTTTAGCTTTAAAATTTTAATTGGCCTAAAATCCATCATGCTGCGTATTATGTATATTGTAAATTGTTCATTTTATACGGAATTTTGAAAGATAATTTGAAAGGAACTTACAGGTAGATTCCTACCGGACACAATCTTTACTTTTACTTTTCCAGGCATTTTGAGAAAGTTAATAATTTAATAGCATGTACTTTCAAAAATAATTAGTAGTAATGGCCAGTTGCATCGTAAAACATTGTCACAATCACAATTCACAGGGCAGGGAGCAGTAGCACAAAATATACTATGCTCCCTGCGAACAACACTAGAGATTTATTTTTGTAAAAAGTTTTGTTCGTTAAACATTTCCAACGTCCGCTCAAACTGATTCAGTTAAATGTGAAATATCCTCATAGCAATATATATGTATAATGTATGTAATAATTATTATCAGTTTTTCTTCTTTTGTCCTTTCTGATTTTTATCTTTAGCCTGTAGAAATACAACACCTTTTATGAGAGGAGGTAATGGCGAGAAATTTTTTTACATCATCATTTTATAGAGAAAGCTTTAAAGCAGTGTTCGAAAACAAGTGGTTTTTTTGCTTATCAACATACAATTAAAACAATTCCTTTTGTGAAACGAGTAGCCCAGGAGGAGGTGGTTGCATGCAGATGAGTATGTTGTTTTAAATAAGCACACATTTTTTTGAAGATCGCTTAAAGTTGAGATAGACACAAAAAACACAGTCACAAGATTTGGCAAGTGAATAAGGGAGAAGCGGAAGTAGAAGTCATTTAATTTCGTCTGTGCACATAAGTATAACATGTAATTAGCACTAACACTGAAATTGGAAATTGCGAACACGTGAAAGTAGATGCACAGGCCGAACAGATTTCGATTTTAAAATGCCACTTGCAATATGGCACTATATAAACCTTAACCGAATTTTGAGCGAACACATAAATTAAGAATAAATATGAGTTGAATGAGTTTCGACTAACTTTTAGTAGAATGTCATTCAAAACTTTTCGTTGCGTTAAAACTAGAATGTCATTAATTTGTCGTTTAGACAAGTCGCAATGAAATTTTTTTTGTAGGTACAAAACTCACTGCCACTTCACTGTTAGTGTGGATATATAAGATTGGCAATCCAGAATAACAGTTTATATAAGTAATTGTTAAAACGACGACGCTTTTAGATTAAAATGTGCCTGTTTTGGATCTTCGCATTTATGTTTCCGAAATAAATTAAAATGAGCGATTATAGTACGTATGTAATTGGCAAAGTCTCGTTAAAATGTTGGGGAGTCATGGTCCTCAACTTCCATATCAATTTCTTCGTCGTCATCGTCGTCATGACTTTCACTTTCCTCATCATCATTATCATCTTCTTCTTCATCTTCATCCTCATCCTCATCAACGTAACTCTGCAAGTCAATCGGATTTTGAATTACACAATCATCAAGAAGTACGGGAATAGGTTGGCTCTCCTCTCCCTAAAGATGTGAAAATGAAGCCAAATAGCCGAATATTTTTATGTTGCTATTAGCTTGCAGAAAAAGTTCTTTTTTAATTCTAATCGACAACTTGTGAACATTTTTTTTTAAATGTGTTAACAGAAGTAGAGGAAGCAGTAAGGCAAAAAGAATAGAAACCAAGCCATATCCATATATATACTTAACTTAAAAATAAAAAGCATCCCAAGAATGCATATCTACTATAGTTATTAGTACATATACAATTAATATTCAATAAACACTAACTGTCAACGTCCATAATTTTAGTGTAACGTTAGAACGCACATTGACACAAACTACGTGAGAACGTTAAATCTACAAGCCAATTAAACTGTAAAGCCGGTTAAACACACCATGCAACATACTATAACGTACAAGCTTTTTACACATATTCCAGATACAAATATTATATAAATGTATGTTACATTAAACAGTTGTGTAGACAAGAGGAACAGAGATATATTATTATTAACTGATGAAATCAACAATCATATATATATACATTATGTGACACAATAATATTAATTCATCTCATATTATTTAACTGCAACACATATAAGATTAGTTTACCTCGTTGCCGGACTTTCCTACAGGTAATGTGTCAGAATGTTTCTGTTCCACACGTTCCAGCTGTATCAAATGACAATGAAAATCAGTTAACTATTGACCGACAAATTCCCAATCCATAAGTATAACTGTCAACAGTCAATAATTATAAATACCAATTACATACCTCTGCCTGGACCTCCTGTTCCAAAATCCACAACTCTTTGTCCTCCTCTGCGGAATCAAAAGAAAACCACAACGAGCTAACGAGACTTGGAGTAGGCTTATCAGTTAATGGTTTCTGGGCCATTTTCACAGTTTCTATATTCCAACGCTAGTTGCAAAAATAACGCTACAGTGTTAACCTAGTTTAGGCTATGGCTATAGGTGGAACCCTCCTCTTAATTTTCCCATCAAACTTTCCTATTTTCTCCAAGATACCTAGATTCTTGACAGCCAGTGAATAATTGCTTAATGTGAACATAAACGGTCCTCTCGTAACATTGATGTATATAGCCTAACTAATTAGCTTAGATTCAGCAACACCTCCATAAGAAGTCCCTCCGACCTGGGAAATGAAAAACGGGGGCGTTAGACCGAAAAAAATGACCACCAGCTCTTCTCCCCCTGACTAATGAATACAATGAATTCACTGGAGAGAGAAAGTTAACGAGGACCCAAAGTCACAGTCTAGTTATCTTTCGGCGTGGTCCTGTGTGTGTGTGGAGGTGGGAGTAAATTAAGAATTGAGGTAGATTACGGAGCCGAGAGAAGAGGTGTGATGAGATGTTGTGGGATACATGGATGTATGGAGGAATCACAGATGTGTGCAGAGACATGCCTGCATACTGCACAGCGGAATACATGCACAGCTTATGGCACCGTACATTCCTTATCGGACGGAACAGCAGCACCAAGAAAGCAAGCAACCAGTGTAGTGCAGTCAGTATAACAGATAGGTACACATGCTTCACTTTAGATTCTAAACTTTTGAAGCTGAAGCCAGGCTTTTTAGCGAAGGCCACATGAGAGAGAGAAACGAAAACTGCGACTCGGTCGCCAATGGACCCTCAACCGTGTATGCACACTGCGACGGACAGCCAACAGTTCCACCGTAAAACGCTTAATGGAAGCCAAGACGTTGGAAACGCTTAAACACTGATAACATTATATGTATGAAAGTGTGACCTCTCCATGACCCTGGGTGGACAAGTGTCCCATTTCCCAAGTGATGTCCTACAATACCCCGGTTTCCAGCAGGTTCTGATGAATGAACTTGCAATACCTGGGGCAATTTGAGAATCGATAAAGATCTGGGTCAAGCTGCATTATTTGACTAGTTTCATTCGATCAGTTTCTCTGATTATATTTTTTGAATCGGATATGACCTACACTATATGCGCATTATTATATGATGTTGAGTTTACACTGTCTGTGGTCACAATTTGAAGGTTTACGTTTGCTGCCAAAAAGCAGAGCAGAATCGTCATGTGCCTACCAATGGAATTCTGCTGTATTTCTCCTGTTTTTTTTTCTATGTTCAGTTATACTACATACTACTATATGCATATTATTGCATTTATTTCGTTGCTGCCGTTTCCCGTTCCCAACCACGATGCATGTATGATTCATGCTCGCCAATGTAGTAGCGTAGCCTTCTGCTCTGCCCTCGTTTCGTTCTTTCTCCGCCAAAAAAACTGCACTTGCCCCTGCCCATTTTACTACGTCATTTCTTGGTCTCCTTCTCTTCCCTGGACCTTTTCCTGTGGTCCAAAGATGAATTCGCACTTTCCCTTTATTGCAGAGTCGCGCATTTTTTTATTATTTTGCACTGTCGAGATGCATTGGCAGAGTCGAGATATAGGATTTTGCAACAAAGGAACAAATGCACAAATTGGCAAGCTTGTGTATTGTCTTGCTCTGCTTCTTCAGTGCCTGAATTTCTTATAATAATATATGCTTTATCATTATGGCCTGTATTGCCTTGTTTGACCCCAAGGGGACCAGAGGTCAAAAATTGCTGTGTGCAGGTGGCTACATTTTTTGAAACACCATAGATTCCTTATTTCATTAAATGCGACATGCATATGGTTTGAATGTAATCACTATGGAAAATATTCGTTAATTAACTAACTATGGATAAATGAAGCTTAAAATTTTATGACGTGGCTTAAACTTTGTTTTTTGATGACCTTGCGGAAAGGTAGGGCGATAGGGTGTGCGTGCCAAATATTTATGTTTATTTATAATGCAATTAATTCCAACGGGCTTGATGCGATAACAACCGAAAATAAGTTGCAGCTTAAAATATTATGTTAGAACTATAGAAATAGACAATTATTGTGGGTAGACGGACATAATCATTAAGTTAAAATTTTCGGGACAATAAATTAAATTGATTTAAATAATTTCTTAAAGATATTGAAAGAAAAACTGCCCATCGTTTGCTCATGAACCAACTGCCATTTATAAATATTTAATGACTAGATAATGCAGTATGTACTTTTTGGCACTGTTTGTTGCAACCTATACATTGTTTGAGCATTCATTTGACAGTTTATTATTAAATCTCAAATAAATACAACCAAAACACGAGTACAGCCTAGAGTATACTGTGTATAATTAATAATTTGTGGTTAAACCGTCAAGAGAAAGTAAAAACTAGGCAAGGACATCAAAACAATCTACAGTACGTACACAACTGATTTTGAGTCCTTCCCTTTTCATGTCCTATAAGCTCTAAGGTTAGAAAGAGCAAATGCGCATTTTTAAAATACTTCGTTTGCCATAATTATCAAATAAATAACTGCAACTTATTGACAGCAGCGTTGTAAATCGAGAAAGCTTGTTATGTATTGATCTATTTTACGTCTTTAAGAAATTTAAGACAAGTGACAAAGACGTTCAACGCGCAATTGGCCTTCACAAGATTTTCGCATTTTTTTTATCATGTCGCTATTAAGCAGTCATGTGCATATTATCGTCGCGATATATAGTACTATCACATCATATATTTCGTAGAACTTTTGTGTACGTTTCCACGAATAAACGCTTTGTTCAAGAAAAGACCTTGTCCCAGTCTCATCCTTGCACGTTGCACGAAGAATGCCAACAAAAATCTGGTTGAACTTTATAACAGTTTCAAACTTTCAAACAAAGAAAAGCGATCATGCAGAATGAAGTGTAGCAAATGGTAGAAAGGTCTGATAGGAAATACGAGCTGATATCCATAATTTCCCAATATACTGGCCAATTGGATGAAATTGCTAGCCAAATTGATTGCAATTGCACTTAGGAACAATTTTACCTTGTGTAGTTGACATGTTCTGTTGACTTAACACAATAAACACCCCAATTACCTGTCAGATTTCTGTCCGATGAACCGAGAAAGTAAACGTAAAGTCAATTGGAAACATTATGCGCGAACTTAATAGATTCCAAATTCTATTAGTGCTCAATGTAGTGGTGGATCTACACATATTGGGAAATACAGGCTTGATGCAATCCCTTTCAATTCATATCATTCCTTTTGTATTGCCCATGAAAGCGTTTTGTGTGGTAATGTAGGTCGTCACTATAATCTTCCATTGGAATCATAATAGCATAAATATCGATTGTACAACTAAATCTCATTTTACTTCCTAATTATAAGCGGTATACATGTTATTAGACAGGAATATTTATACTTCATTCGTTTCCTTCTTGTTTGTTCTAATTGTAACAAACGGAGTAGAAAATTTGTAAAGCTTCGTTGTTCGATGAAATAAAGGCGTAATTTATAGCAGGATGACATGGATGATTTTGTTTTGGATAAATATTGTGGTGATAATATTTGTATCTTCTATGTCAATTCAGTGCCAAAAATGTGTTAAATACTTCGACGCAATCAAATTTCAAAATAGAGTTTAAAATTTTATTGGTTTGGGGGTATATGCGCCTATTCTGTCATATCAACTAGCAATATTGATTTAAGTCCTACCTCCACATCCTTTGGTACAGGGAAGAAATTAAGAACCACTTCAATAATTATTTTTAGTATATTTAATCAACAATATTTAAATACAGCTAAAAGGTACCTAAAAATAGAAATAGTTTGCAAAATTTAAACATACAATTCAAGTGGTAGTAATTATGCCAGCCACACGGGGAATGACATTCCATAATAACGTCGGACCTTATATTTTTGCTATTTATTGCATGCACTTGACAAATGATTTCTAGAGATCGGCTAGCTGTCTTTAGTTATAATGACTGCACAGTATATTTGAACTGCACTGCACAGTGCAGACACTGATCTACTAAAGCCTGTGTGATATTTTCTGCGTATTAGCTGCCGTGACACTGTCGACTGCTGTTAGAAGTCGTGTCAACTAGAGTGCTATATTTTTTCTCACAAGCTGTCCAAACTTCTTTATTTCCTTTCTTTCTCCCGAAATTATCGTTTTGCAACTTGTTGCGCGAAAAGTTTATATCTGCCGATATATTTTCAGGGTCTTGGGACAACACGTGCGACTTACTTAATGAATCTCCTTAATTTACAAGGTAGTTTTTTTCTAGCTTTGAGCAGTGAAGATATAATGTAGGACAAGTTAGGGCGTTATTTTAGCAATTAATTATGTATATACCGTTGCACGCAAACGGGAATTACGTAAAGTCTAAAGGTTATTATAATTCGTGATGCTTTGTTTTATTCGTCACATAAAGCGCTATAAATGTCAACATAACCAAAGTACGGAAGTATCGAACTGGTCAAAATGCATCTACAACTTACCGAAATGAATCCGGAAACTGTTTTCACATTAAACCCTTCCCCTAAACACCATCCAAATGCATTCCAATGACTAAAAAAGCTAAATTAAAAATAAAAATTTCTTTACATTGCACATCGTGCCTAAAATATGCACAATATGGCAATAACGTAAGGACGGACGGATGTAACAAATTGTTGCGCTTAATTGTACCCAACAAATCGTTTCATATTATTTCCTTACCAACATGTTTGATAGGAATGCAATAGTTAAATGTACAATAATACCGGTATGGGTACAATAATTATATTGATAATGTATGCTTATTATAAAATTGAAGGACGCTTTGATGAGCAAAAGGCTTAACAGGATGTGGTAGGTGACAATGAAATGACATGTGTGAAATACATCATAATTAATTTACATGCATAAATACTACGATAATAAGTTATTGTGCTAGAGCTTCCGACTTTCTTCACTTCAGATTGCGCGAGAGGTACTTTGACAATCTGGAACGAAAATGGGCTGACCCTAACAAGACTGGACGTAGATATTAAAGACCGTGAAAGCAGAAGCTTCTTTCTCTGAAACGTCCCATTCTATACCTACGACAACTTCAAGACCATGTACTTCTCCAGCTTATTATATACATACGTCTTGCCGCTTTCTTCATGGTACTTTTCCTACAATGACAGAACTGACGACACGCGTTCCGGCGTTCCCTTGTCCAAGTTGCGTGATGATCAGTCCTGATATTCCGTTGTGTGCGCTAACTGGCTGAATAAATAAACAATGACCTTATACTTGCTTACGTTTGGCTTACTTTTCTCTTCTTATATACTCATTACATGTCCTTATTTACATAAATATTCCTTTAATGTGGTACAAACACGGGATGGATTAATCGGTTTGGAGCAACAATTTGCCACGAGCCGATATCGTACCATGAAACCATACTACTCCATTTTACTCAGCCACAACAACAGCAACCCTAAGCAAGGCTTTATTGGCTTCCTGTAATAATAAACCATTTTTAGATTGTTTGCTGCTAGTTTCACTGCCATCAGTAGTGCAAGACACAAGTTGTCTCCTCCTGTAACTGGCGTGCATACACAACGTGCAATTGTGCACGCCGATATATAATGATGATGATGAGCCTGACCTAAATTCGCTTCCGTCAATAAATCTAATCATCATCATCGTCGTCATTCGTCGTCTTTGCTCAAAGGAG
Organism: Sinella curviseta; assembly: GCA_004115045.4. Classification (NCBI taxonomy): domain Eukaryota; kingdom Metazoa; phylum Arthropoda; class Collembola; order Entomobryomorpha; family Entomobryidae; genus Sinella; species Sinella curviseta. The sequence goes on from CM065489.1 coordinate 35,026,567, forward strand.
TTCAATAAAAGTCAGTAGGGAACAACCAACACACGCCACAACTTGTGCATTCTTACGAATTGTACATCTGCATAAAGGAGACTCAGCTTCCATTCTATCAATATTTATATATACCTGAATGACAGCATGCATGGTTACGAGATGTTGCAACGCACCGATATTATTACCGGGTCTAAAGTTTCTCCGTCTTACTTTAATTTCATAAACAACCTTGACTACTTCCACTTTTCTCTGTTCCCATCAGGGCCTTGATGATAAAATGGAAAAGTTTATCTTTAAAAAAGACTTGTCCCACATGCCGATATTCACCTTTTTAATTTCACTTTTACATAATAGCCCTTTCGAGCAATTTAGCATAGTGTGTGAATATTATGCTATATAGTAGAATACTCTTTTCCTCTTTTACACTCACATACATACCCACGCGTTCATCTTCAGCATATTTATATACACAAGTGAATATTCTGGAAATTTTCAGCATTATTCGTTTCTACTTTTCAAACAATTTCACCTGTCGTTGGGCCCAATTTCGGAAGTAGATTCCAGGAAAGTAAAATACGTACCTATCGGCATGCTCCTCGTGGATAACAAAAGGGAGCTCCAGCAACATACATATACCCAATGATGATGCTGATGATGATGTTATGTTGTTGTTATTGCTCAACTTTTTAAAATGAGCGTGTTACGCACAGGAAACTTCAAAAGAGTAAATATGTGTCAGTGTGTTCCTGGTCTTATGAAACGAGGGAAGTGGTATGACATTGCTGCTGCTCTTTGTGTGGTTCTCAGTTTCATTGAGTTGCAATTGAGGGGAATTGAGTTGTAGGGTGTAGATACATATACAAGAGGCATACCTACCATCAGCCACACGTGGAACGCTGTGTCCCCGACGAAAAATTAGAAAATGTCAACTTGTCCGTCTTCGGGAAGTTGCTGTGTTCGCATATATGTACATATACAACATATATGTATGTATACCACTTGCTAAAAAAATACCCCTGCTTGCATAGTTTCTAGTACGAAACCGGCTAGGCTAACGCTGCGCTACTGCAACTACCGCTGCGTTTTGATTGCATAGCGCACTTTCTTCCTTCCTTTCTCTTTGCCTGTATTACTACTTTGCTCACTACTCCAAGTACTAATTGAACTCGTATATACTTTTTTTTCTGCAGCAAGAACACTAGTTGCTGGCTTTTGTTACAACAACTTGATAAAGTAAAGTAGAAGAACAAAAAAAGGGATAAATAATGATATCCATTTAGGCATCCATCTTTTTACCTTGTACAGTATTTATTTATTCAGAAGAAAGGTATATCATTTCACGTAAAAGATTATGTCAAGCTCAAAAGAAAAACTCCCTCTTTTGTAATTTCCTGATCTTCCATGTGAAAGCTTGTTGTGCAGCCCACTCCCGGAAATCATCATTATTAAACAAGCCGTATTGAATTGTCTTGTCAACGACAGATAAAAAATATATATGTTCATGGAATACTACACGATATTTAGGGGATTGGTTTACAGTTTTTTTGGAGGCTCTTTCTTATGTAAGAAAAGAAAGGGTAAAATCCCGTCCGAAATGCACTCCTTCAAGAATTTGAATCCCGTTGAAAGCATATTATGGTTCGTAAACAAGGGAGAGTAATCGGTATACTATGTTATTTTGACGTTATGTATGTTTGCAGCACTACTGACGTAAACCATTACATCGATATGAACACGATGTAAATTGCTTGTGAAGTCGAATATTATTTTTTTTCTCCTTCTTCATATAAATTAGTTAGCCATGGACAAGGCCGAACTTGTAGTAATCTTAATAATATTATTTATTTCCTTTTTCATTTTCTTTATTTATCCACTCAACGCTTATGTTTACACATAATAAAAAAAGGAAACAATTATTATTTATGTATAATACTCTACTTTTGACTAAATCTACCTTTTAAGAAATTAGGTAGCTGATCCCGGGAATAGTAAACGTCGTTTGTACATACATAAAAAAGCAGGTCAATGGGGAAAGTTCTTTAATTTTACTTATCTCTTTTACTTGTCACTTTTTGCTTACTTATTCATAGGAACACGACCAACAATTTCGGCTACATGAGGGATAACATGGGTACGGTTTTTATCATCTTTCCAGTCAACTATTGCAAATGCAGTGGTTTTTTCTCTATGTCTATGAAATAAGGATTTTATGGTCATTTACAAAATAAGCCGAGTGTTACAATTTATTTCTTAATTCCAAAAAAACCTTAAATATACCGGCAAGGATTTGTAAAACACTCCTTTTTTGGTACACTTAACCTCGCTAATAGTAATTATTGGAAATGAACATTGCTCATTCCTGCCATATATCATCTAAAAATAATAACGTACATATTACCTCCGTATATGGACAGACTATTTTCCATGTAATGTAATTTTACGGAGGAAGGTCATTCATCTGAAAATGCCATTCTATTAAAAACACAATCTGTAATCAGTAAACATGTTCCGCCAGTATAATTATTATGCAATAGAGGACGGAAAAAACGGAGGATTCCCATGCGAACAAACTACAGGAGCGGTTTTTTGTAAAAAAAAAATGATGACATGGTTGTCCGTCCACTCATTAAACTCATGACGACGATATATATGCTAAGTATTGCGTAGGAACACCAACATTTTAAATTTAAAATACAATACAGCGCTGCAAAAAAAACAGTAAGCACTCCCAACGCATTTTCCTTGATAACAGCTTGTCAATCAGTGATGAGGGTCCATTTGGATTTATTTTTTTGTACTGTCATGTACAAAAGCTGCAATGTCAACAGGGAAACACCACTGTGGTCGTCGTCACTCTAGTAATTTTCATTCACTTTGCTCATATATAATATATAAGTATATTTTATATATCCTATACTTTTGAGTCTTTTTCTCTCCAGACTATGATGGAAATGCAGAACGTTTAATAATACAAATAGTAATAATAAGTGGAACCAACATTGACAGAAACAACCTGTCCAGGCGGAAAGACTCCTCGGCTCGTCTTTTTGACTAGGATTCCTCCAAAAGAACAAAAAAAGAAAGTGGAGCGACAGAACAAGAGTCCGCCGTTTGTGCAGGCAGAGAGAGAGAGAGAGAGAGAGAGAGAGAGAGAGAGAGAGAAATTGGAAAGCACACTGGTTTTGCACTGTATCACCACACCACGATCGCTCCTCGGTCAGTCCTGTCAGCTCTGAGGACGCTGCGCGCTGTTGTCATTGCAGTTGCAAGAATTGCACTGCTTGTGTGAGGAGTAGACCAAGCTTTCTAACTCATACAAAAGCCGAACGCTAGAGGCCTGCTCTACTTTCTCTCAAAATTGGAGTGTCGACTTGCTCTCGCTCGCACACATGCAAAAAAATGAACAGTCGTTTCCATGATAAAATAATCACTTTAATATTCTTCCCGCATGCTCATCCTCATTATCATACGTTATGCTTCATTCCGTTACCTAAAATCTAGACGACGACAGTACGGCGATATATAACCATGCGCTATATGCACGATGAGACGATGACTATGACAAGTGGAGTATTAGTACGTGAGTTTGTGCTTGTTTGCTTGATTTTTTTTAAATGGATGCTATATTATATACCGGCATTGGGTTTCATATAAGTTCCATCTTTACTAAAACAGCGGCGTTGTTGGAAGGAAAGTGAAGAGTGAAAAACCGTCCCCATGTCTGTCACCTTGTAGGAAGAGGCTTGTCCGGAAAGAAAGGGAAAACGAGGTAAATTACATTTCTCTTGAGGAATAAATAAATAATTTAGGGTAATCATTGTATGAAAAGAAAAGGCGAATGGCGAGAGGAACGCGACGGGGGAGAAAGCACTCATCCTCACTTGCAGTTGAAAGAGGTACAATTCCAAAGGTGAAAAATACTATAAGAAAAGTGAAATTATAAATATGTACGCAATTTTTTTGTAATATGGAGGAACTAGTTTGATGTATGATGATTTTTTAATGATTTATGAAAGTAAACATTTATACGGTCAATTTGGTGTATATACCTCTGTACGTAATTTATGTATATATGGTTGATGATGCTATTGCGTTAACGTGTATTTGTACCAATGGCACTTGTTGAGAATCTTACCTTGAAGACAGTTGGATTTTTATTTTAATCCATTCAGTTGATTTATTTATCGCAACAGATAAAAAAATGTTGTTGATTGTGGCATGGGGTTATTGTCAATCGTGTATGTGCATGAGTTTTCCACACCCTCCAGTAACATTGAACAACAATGTCAAAGCGATGTCGAAATGCGTAGCACATGAAACAAAAATAATAAAAATGTTGCCAGCTTTTCAATCTCCATCGTCTTTAAATGTGGAACAAAGGGGGCAACACGACGTTGGAGGATGTTTTGTAGTACACGGTTATCTGAGAGACCTTCGTCGTTTTCCTGCACTATGCCATTACCATGTATGTTGTAATCACTGTCAAAAAAAATTTAAAGCAGGTCAAGACCATCACAATTCCAGAGAGCTTTTTTTGTATAAATGTGGATGTGCATAGTTGATAATTATAAATATTCATTGCATTCTCACAGCTAGTAAGAAAGTAAGTAATGTGTGATGTGATATATTGCTTAAAATATTTGTTGTGAATGTGAAAAAGTTAATACACACATCGATTCATTATTGTCCAGCAGACATCCAGATGCTATTCTTTTGCTTACTGACTATGACGATACTTTGTATGACCACATTAAAATACGACATGACATACCTAAGCATGTAAATATGCAACAGTACAATGTTGAGAGATCACAACAAGGCAGGATCATTTTTGAGGACGATGATGAGCTCACCAGAGCATTCATTCATCCCATATAAGTAAATGCGATTCTGTTTACACTAAAACACGTTGATAATATTATTACATGGATGTTTGCAGTGGTCATGGACACAATGACATATTGAGAAAAAAACGATAAGATTCCATACAACTCGCAAGGAATGGCCTATTGAGTTGTCCAGAAGATGATGAGGCCATCGTTATCGATCAAGGGCAACGTTTTTTGGTTGGCAACATTATTTTCAATTTTATCGTGGACTAACAATGGTTACCATTTTGTTCAAAATAAGAATGCAAAAAAAACGGATAGGTTTCAAGGGAATTTTTACAAGGGTAAAAAGTAATCAAAATACACACATTTGTTCAAAAATCTTTTTTTCTCAGAATTAAATAATCCTGAGCAGCAGGTAACATGGGCAGGAAAATGCAAATGTTATCCTCTGGATGTTGATTTTTATTGATAATTCCTCCAGTTTCGTGATAGTTAATGATAATACTACTATGTAATTATGCATGCATATGTAGTATATATCACGACAAAATAAACATTCCTGGAAGCAGACTAATTTGGTCTCCTATAAATATATACATCATTATCATCATCATTATTGCTTTTTGTACTAAACACTGTTCGCATTCTCTCATCCTTTTGAAAACTTACTTCCTCCTTTCAAATCATGCCTTTTCATGGAGATATATGAGCAGGAGGAAACACTGCACAACATTATTAGCATGTCATTTTTTTGATGGAAGATCCTTTGTGCTCTTTCTTCTTGTTCGTCTCCCTCTTGTTGCATCTCACGGGTACTATGCCCTCATAATGAAGATAGCGCATCACATCAGATAATATGAAACAAAATGTGAATTCAAAATTACCATGCATGTTGTCTGCTCCCCGAAGTGAGCTCAACAAGCGTCCCCACCGCCTTCCTTGACAATTCTTATATCTCTCATAGACACCACAGAAACCTACTTTGTGAATGATAAATATGATGCACAAAATAAGGACTAGCATTTCGCAAGATAAAAAAACAACTCTTGACACTTTTGGCAGTGCATGTACTAACTAACTGCTCCTTGGTGAGGGGTGGTGGTTGTTGTTGGTGATGGGATGTGTGCACATAGTCCTTTGGAACATATTATTACGTATACTCCACATCAGCTTCATAGCTTTCTTTTTTTTGCCAAGCAGCACTTTTGGAAGAGAGCATCGACCATCTTGTGTAATAAAGTATTGTTAAGGACGCGTTGAGAAAAACGGGAGAAAAAAAGGAAGCTCTACGTGTCATATGATATGCTCTTCCTTATACTTACTACATATATTATATTATCTGTGAAAGAAACTTGTTCATCTTCTCCTCTCTACCATTTTACAAGAGAGCATCTCTCTCCATGTACATAATCATTATTACACTAGGACGATCATTCTTCTTCTTCTTCTGCGTTTTCTGTCTTACAGAGAAAATATTGCAGTGCTGCTGCTTCTACTTCTTCTTCTCCTTTCTGCATGCACAGTGCATTGCATTGGCAAAATTATCATTTTCTCTTCCAATATACATGCGTCTTCCTCATCTTGTCTTCCTTCTTCAGCACCAACAACACCACCTCCAACAACAAGACCAAAATGCTCTGCTCCTAAATACTCTACTACTACTACGATTCCAAATACTTAAGCTCAGTGGTTGGAACATTTCAGCTAAACTACAGCTACATGGTTTGCCGTTTTTTTGGTTTCGCTAGCAGCACGTCGTCGCTGTCGTCTTCGTCGTTGTGCAGTTTTTTATAGGAATAGCAACAGCAAAAGCAAATGTAGCAATAGGAGCAGAGAAGCAGCAACAGCGGCAGTAGTAATATGTGCACACAGGCAATGTAAATGGAAATATGTGCATGGATGGAAAAATGGATGTGCATGGAACAGAAGAGCGGATTCACACAGCTCGGCCTGTTTCAGTCGTCAACTGTCGCTGTTTCTGCATGGGTCATGTTTTTGCCATTTCCAATTTCACCACACAGATGTGCCTCTCTCTCTACTTGTATGAGTGAGTGTGCTTTGGTTCCCTTTCTCTCTCTCCATGATTTAAAACGTTGGCAGTCTTGTCATTTAAGTCAAAAGCCTCTGACAGGCTTTCTCTATACTCATAAGTGAAGAGGGGAAGGAAATATAGTTTTAAAAATCTGTTTTTCAAAAATCTAAGGGAGTGAAAAAGATAATCATAGTTGGAGTAAGGCCCATCATCCAAAATTCAACAATCATTTTCTGGTTTCTAAAAACAGTGTGAACATAATTGATACAAGGCGAACAGTTAAATGCCTGTATAGGTTTCCTTTTTCGGAGAAAAAGAGGAAGACGAAGAGGAACACCCAGAAATGAAACCGGTTTTTACCATTAAATATTTCATTGAATTTGCAAACATCTTGGGCATCCTGTGAGGTAACTAAACTGGAAGGACACACGTTGTTGCCGGCAATTGTCCAAGTTCAACACAGTGTGCTAATGAAGATAGCTGTGGGGGAACATATAACTGCGTGATCGTTAAATAAAGTCTTGGTTATAAAGCACAATTACGTTCCGGTGTGTGTGTCGTTAAGAAAAACCGGTGTTGCTCTCTGCGGTTGATGTCTCTCATGAAAGATTAAGGAAGTGCAGCCGGAGCACATGAAAAGTGGAAGCGCGCACAAAGTAAAAGTTACGTAACAGCAGAAGAAAGAAAAACAAGGTGAGCCTGACGTGCGTGATGGACGTGAGCCGGCTTGTCATACAAACACACGTCACATGAGAACAAAGTGATGTACTATTGTACTACCTTTCTACTTGTGTAATTGTCTACCGAACTGTGTGGATAATGGACTCGAGAAAAACTTGTGTGCGATGATGATGATGAGCAGTTTAAAACATTTTTTTTCATGGAAAAAGTTATATGAAAGTTGGAAAGTAGTTCAGAGATTCTGACTGCTCGGTGGAATTAAATTAACTTATGAAATCCAGGAAGTCGATGGAGAGAGCAGGTTAACATATATAAGCTGGACTTTTTGACTACATAAAATATTTAAAAGTGGTGTATTGGGTTGGAACTAAATACCGGACAAGTATAAGAAATTCATAGCGACATAGCAGATAATCATCAGCTTGAGGTTTAAAAAATAAATGAAGCATGGTGTTAATAGTTGGGCTGGATTTTAATGGAGGAACAATATATCAAGTGTTCAGAAATATTTAAACTTCAGGGACTGGCTCAAACTTGAGCAAGCTTGTAAAATCTCAGTAGTGAATCGTTAAAAAAGTATTCAAGTATTGAGATCAGAGTGGACAGTGGTGCAAGTTATCCAGAACGAGTGACCAACTATATCGTCCTTTTGCAAAGATATCCATCATACGACTACTGAGAAGGAGAGAGTGCTCGTAAAAATTATCGCGTACTGTTTTTGGAAGCGTGTGATCCTCATTGGCAAATAAAAAACACATAATATTTAATAAGTTTATATTGATTTTGAATGGATTGAAAGGATATCTTCCATCCAGTCACATTCAGGAGAAGTTTTTCTTTCAACTATTACAGCAGCAGCAAAACACACCATTTGGCAATTTTTACTACTTATTTACGACGCAAAGCGTTTACGTCCCGAAGAGTCAACACATTATCCTTTTTATAAAAGTATATACAATTAAGCTTTCATCCAAATATATACATAGGTACATACATACTTTTAATACATTGTGGTAAGTTTGCTTAAATGGATGATTGATAGGATTAGATATACGAGACTGGAGAAAAAAGTAGAAAAAAAATACCGAACCTACTAAAGAACATCAAAATACAATTAATCCAATTTAACGCCCAAGTTGAATTTGATTTGTATCTTCATTAAGTCTAAAATCCCTCTCAAGTTAAGACATAATAGTGTACCATCATTTTCGTACATGTACATGTGTATATAAATTTTTACATTTTGTGACAATTCTGCAAAAAAAAGAGAATATTATCCAACGTGGTTACTGACGATTGAATAGAGTGACTTGGGGAGTGGACAGTGTCATGTCATGTTCATCCTATCCTTAAAATATTTAATATTATGAATACTGTGAACTGTGAATATTATAAATTCAGCATCAATTGGCAAATTACAAGTGTCTAGCTAAAACTGACCATTATTAGATATGCTCTATCATCTTTATGATACATTACATATATACTTGGTGGAATAAGCCGGGTTGACATTTCTTCAGCTTTTGCTCTCTACTGTCAATTCTTGCGTTTAACGTTGCACTTGCACCCAACTGCAACCTGCAACCATCATCACACACAGTGAGCAAGTTCAGTTAAGCGTGCAGTAATAGAACCAGCAGCAGTACGTCAGCATCACGGAAAGCGGCTAATCGCTGGACAAGTGCAAAAAAAAAGGACAAGCAACAAACTCTCAGACTCAAGCAGCTAGTCATTGAGTGCCCATGCATGGCATGATATGCAATGCGTATTGTGCGTGTAACATTCAACTTGTGAACGGACTGCAGTTCAAGTAAGTTTTTTAACTAAGCATCTATATAGGTATACGACGACGCGACTGTACTTATACGACTATAAAATATAAAGTAGGATTAGAGTTCTCTACTGGAACATGACTTCATTTTATCTCCATTAAAGTTTAAATCGTATGACATTTTATCTTTCTATAAAACACTACCCACTCCTACCTACTACCTGATATACAGCAGAGACCTTCATTTCCCCCCAAAAGTCATCTCACCGGTTTTATAGCACATGAAAATAGTAGGATCGCTTGGACAATACAGGAATACTCCACAGGCATTCGTCACGTTCCTACATTTGATGATGATGTGATAACGAGGATCGTTATCAAATAATGTGTTTTATATGAAAAGACAATATTCAATACATACATACATTCATACATCCCTATATATATATATGCTCGACAATTGCAAAAAGGCGAAAGCAATCAAAGCACAATTTACACGCACACACAGTTTTTTATGTGTGTACACAAAAAAATAAGTTTTTAAAAACATTCTAGCAGAAACTCAGTGACACTGTTACTATTACATTCTATAAACTATAACTCAACTATAATACAATATAAAACTATCATCTATTTTATCAACCATACTATCTGCCACTATATCGTGTGGCGCTTACTTCTCTTCTAAGATTTTTTTAAATACGCTGTGCAAAAAAACTACTACTATTTCTACTAGAAATATAGGAACATATATTGCATATTTATATAACACTAGCTGAGCGCAAAAAGCCGAGGAGCAAAGCAGAGGGAACAGAACAGACTTCTCGTCACAGTCCTCCGTGTTCTCTCTCTTGAGCAGTCTGCTATCTATCGTATGAAATATCTGCTACTACTTCTATTAGAAGACTGTGTGGAACACACTGTTGTGAGGTAAGTCCGTACATTCGCCTTTTTCTTGGTCGTTGACCTTCTCCAGCAACAGCAACAACGTAAACTTCTCTCACTATTTCTCTCTCTCTCTCTCTCTTTCTTTCTTACTATTACTCTAGTAATAGGAAACATATGTGTGTGAGTCCGTGAATGTGTACTTACACTTTTACACACACACACACGCTTAAGCTCACACATTTTATGCATAGGCACATGAGTGTAGGAACAAAGTGAATATGTGTAATCCCTTTAATTTTTCTATGTCGTCGTCTCTTCCAATTTTTTTACTGCAAGTTCCAAAAGCGTTGCTCCTTGCTTTTACTTTGTATGCTTTTTTTCTCGTTTTTGCAGATTCTAACGAACTAGTATACGTAATTTTGATGAGGCATATATAGAGACGATAGCATAAAAGCGAGTGTAATAATATATTTATCTATTTTATATTTGTTTAATAGCGTTACGAGCATTATTTGCGCCACGGAACGGTTTGCTACTGATTTCATTTTAAGTCAATATTATCTTCCGAGCGAGGCAATATGTGTGTAAAAGGCTGCCTAATATTAAATGCCAATGCTGAAGCTCTTATATAAACTTTAAATGAAATATGTTTTTAAAAAAACATGTACAAGTAAAAATATTTTTTTTTGATTTCTCGCTCTTTTTATATTCCGGACTGTAAAGAGTCGTAAACACGTAATGAAAAAGTTGTTCTCTAAAGTAGTGCTAATTATTAATATAGTTTTGTTTGTTATGATAATTGTTTGAAGTTTTGACTTGTAGAGTTTCAAAGAGAATATATTTGGAGACACGCAGTCTAGAATGGATAGATATATATATACGTACATCCGTAATAATAATTAGATCACTGGCAGAAAAACTCATCCTTTCATCCACATCGTCATAGTCCTCTTCCCTCTTTGATCTTTTACCCCGTTGTTGTTGCTGTTTCTGAGAAAGTTGACGACTAGTTTTAAACTAAGAACAGATTTTGTTTGATGTCAGACTTTAAATGCCATAGAGTAATAATCGATACCGTTAGTTAACTATTCAGCACTCGACATGAACGTGAACAGAGTTTAATCCACACTTTTCCTTTCGTAATGACAGCGTACCATAACATTATACGTATAATATGCGCAAGTGACATAAAAATATATTTCTGTCCCTTCAATACCTACCTACCTCCTACTACTAATGGCATACATTTCAGTTTCTGGACTCTGTTTATGAAATGAAAATCCAATATAATTTTCATGCATAATTAAGTACATTTTAAGATTTAAGTGATTACCGATAAAAGTATCATAAGAAACTCCAATTATGAAAACGACCATTTTCGGAGTTTATAGTCTACTGGAGAAATTACTATCGCAACCGCAAGAATGTAAAAAAGACTGTGTGTCGTTATGACCGGCGGAGCTGATAGCATCCTCTGAAATTAATGCTCCAATGTCCAAGGGTATGAGGTTAAGAAACTTGACGGGCAGTTATGCTGGTTACAGAAATATGCTCATGAACAATTATCGGTATACTTAATATCATTTTCATACCATTCTTCGATAATCTTTCAAAGAAAATTACTTTTCCTTATCCAAGTAAACGGTTGGTAACTATTAACCTTTGCAAGACAGAAGACATGCATTCATGTTTCGATTGGAGAAAGTTTAAAATCGCTTCTTCTTAAGTAACACTAGCTTCATATATTGCATAAATCCTTACAAAAGAAATTCAGACAAGCATATTCACTTTCTCTTCAGTCATCAATCATCTACCATAGCAACCGGCTCATTCAAGTTTCTCTTTCGATATAATGATCTGAATTGTACTTAATTTCGACTGATTGTTTCAGGTTTTTGGTTAAGGTTCCTGCGTATGAAATTGCATTTTTTTGTGAACAGTCACAAATCCTTCTAAAATGAAGAAATTGGCATTTTTAAGTACACATTATCCATTCCTCATTTTATAATTCAATGACAATTCATTTTATATAATAGATATATGTATGTTCTGCTCTAATGGGAGGCTCCTACAGTATCTGAGAGAGCATACCCATGAATCAAGAGGAATGATTTTCCACCGGACCAGTAATTGAGTAGACTCTTTCCTATTATTAGGATTAGACAAGTCAATAATAGAATATAGCAATCAAGGATGCATGTTTATAATTTTATTTACCTACATGCGTACATTATGTCTATTAGCTCACACAAATGCTGCACAGCCAATGTACTTAGGCATACTACTTTATTTTATAGCATTTAAAATGTCGTTGCTAGATATATGTTTATCTCTCTCTGCAATTGTCGGTATTGTATGTGCATGTAATAATGTCATGCTGCATATATGCTCCATTGCCAACCATGTCCTCATAATAATAAGGGAGCTGCTTTCCATTTCATGTAATATTAATCTTGCTCCACTTGTTTTAAACCATTGCTCTACCACCAGCTTTTGATTGGGCGACCTTGAATGCTGAAAATGAAGGAGTTTCCTTTTTATCCATCCATCAGACAAACATAATGTACAACAGTACTATCGCATCGCATATATGCCTAGTGACAGCAATTTTGTTTCGAATTGGCGGCTCTTGGTTTCAAAAAACCAGGTCGAAAGTCAGTTCCTCAAAATTTATTTAGTAAAGTTTACCGGATATATGTATGTGTATGGCTTTAACGAAGGATTAAAAAATCATGAGCTGATATAATCAACTACATGACTTACCTACTTTGTTTTTGGAGAGAAATTACAACTTTTACGGACTTTCACTTATATGATTATGTTGCCCAGTACACCAGGTTTTATGATGACCACTGTTGTAAACGTGACTAGCAAACCTAGTTTTTAAATTAAGTAATTTACTCTAGTGGCGATTTTACTATATCTCTCATCGTAGGTCTTCACCATGGATTTATTGATTCATGTCGTCGTCGCTGAGTTCATTACAATTCCAGTGTAAGAAACCGTTATCTCTTTCACAATAATATTCCGATCGTCATATACCCTCACCATTAAAGGACATGTATTTTGTTAAGCATTGCGCTTTACTTGAAGTTCATTTCCTGTTCTACCAGCCGCCAGTAAACAGAAGAGAAAGAAGCAAAAGTAATTGAGTTTCCACGCTTGGACATGAGTACCTACATATCACATTATTATTATAATATTATGAAGCGTGTAATAAGAACCGCTGCTACGGAGGCCTACTATTATTTATAAATATCTGTAGCAGTACTGTCTGTGTCAGCATACAAATGCACTTGAGTTCTAATATGAATCAGTTTACTTATGTTAATAATACGTAACCAAGAGAAACTCTTATATTTGCTTTGTTCTTGTCCTCCTGCTTATAAGAAACTTCCAGGGAATTGATAAATTGGAACGAGTGAAAAAAAAGTTTGTCATCATCAGAGTAAGAGTGAGCCTAGTGTAGGAGTGTGGAGTTGTGGTACTAGAGAAATGAAATTTACTTTGCTGATTGTTCATTTAATGTTGCCTAGTATCCGATTTTTTTTTGTTCTGTGTCAACAAAATTGCTACTAAGGCTGCTTGTAATGGTTCATGTATAGGCATCTCGTCGTCGTCCTGACGCTGTCGTTAAGGGTGCCAAAGTTACCAGGCTGCCGTTACATCCGTACTAGTGCGACATTCGACAGGCACCTAGCTACACGCTTCACACTACAGTATTCCCTTCCCCCTTTGACATGCACACACCTGCAATGCTGCTGTTACACAAGGCTACCGTTTAGGGTACGGTTATATAATATATTTATCAGTATGCATGCTCCGATTCGTACGCCACATTGCACCTTGAAAGTGTTTATATCTGCAATGAGTAGTGGCAGAGTGGAAAGGAAAGCTACGGCGAAAAAAATGATCAAGGAAAGATCAAATTACACGACATGCCACGTGTGACAGATCAATAATATTTTTCGATAGTAATTACATTGTCATGGCATTACATGCGGTGCATCTATATAGGATCGCCCTCATATTATTACTAGAACATAAACGTGACGATACTATCATATTAATACTGATGATAATAATCAACGAGAAACCGCAAGAACGATGCTTAGAAATACGCTGAGGCATATAATAATGAAATAAGCAAGAGTACCTAAAACATGAACCAGGGTAAATCCATTTCCGACGGATTTCTTTCTAAGATTACAACTTTGGCGAGTATTTTGAGAAGAAATGTAATATAGCCATGTCGTATGGTGGTTGCACGCTAGCATGGAGTACTGAAAAAAGTAACATAATTCGATTTCTTGTTGTACACGACTCCTCATTTTATTCGTGTAGTACATACATGGAAATCTATTATTATTATTATCATTATTGTGCTAGTGTATCGAGTCTCATCGTCAGACTGTATAATGCTTGTCATGTATTTTGTACCACAAAATCTGTACAAAAAGTGTCATTTTATCTGTGTGCGTAACAACCGAGTTAACAAACTAACAATAATAAAAATACCAACTTTACAACAAAATATGCGTACATACTTGTACAGAAAATATCCTTGTTACGCAGAGAATACATTCTCAATTAGCTATTATCCAATACACACAATCCACGCAGCTTACATCCGTGTACCGTATGCAAAATAGTCCCCTAGCTCTTCAAAGACTATATATGATGACACGACTACACGATCATCATGCCAATTTGATCAAGCAGTATTAACGTTCAGGCACAAGTGTATATTAAGCGAAAGCATTCAACAGTTTACGTGCACGCAATGTATACACATTTTTTTATCTAAAAAAACCTCGACAAAAAAACGTATTTTGCTAAAAAGATCAAATCAGAGCTATTCAATTTTTTTAAGGAAGGAAGAAAGAAGACAAGCTCACTTTGACGCATTCAGTGAGATGATGTTGGTGGTGGTGGCGATGATGATGATGATGATGATGACATAAACTCTAAAGAATTTGCTGTGTGCGTGTAAAGGGATAACGCACAAGTTAAGGTCATGCATTGCTTATGTATGCACAATACTCATCACAAACTAGCCATTGGTCCGGTATTCGAACGGAGAAGAGAAATATCATGCAAACTTATTCTGCTTTCTTCTCTACCGCACTGGACTGACTGGCCATGGAAGACCAATGCCAATGGTGAGGGAAGCATCGTGCTCATTGCATATATTATATGACATGTGAAGTTTTCTGTGTGCCTTTCGCTAAAGGTTAGCAACAGACAGAAACGAAAGCCATATCCGTCAGTCAGTCGTGGTGGAGTAGAGGGAAAAAAACGTGCCTCTGTTTGTGCGTGAATAAAAAATGCGAATGTTGTTATTATTACTACGGGACCGATATCATGTGGTTCACTAAACGAAATTACAGCGTGTGAGGAGAAGAGTCGAGTCGAGAGAGACGAAAAAAATGGTATAAATATATTTTGTGCATAAAAAATGTTTTCGCTTGCTGCCAACAACGCTCCATGCGTTAGATAAATATATGTCATACTAAAAAACGTGCTTGTGTGGAGTGTTTGCTTGCCAGTATAGTAAGTAAGTAAGCTGGTGAAAACGATACATTGACTCTTCTTCAATGTGTGCGTTCATTATATGCAAACTCAAACTCAATTGCAGATTCATCGCATAAAATTACTTATTATTAAAGCTCACAGTAATGGCATGCGTGTGTGTCATATCAACTTATCGTGCTTATATATCGTATCGTCGTCGTATCATCCTTTTGCTATGCAAGCTGCCATGTGATGGAGTATTGCTACTACTCAAAGTCAAATTTGTAGCCAGCCAAGCCAACCGTTGCTTCTTCAACTTCTTAACTCTTTATTTCTTTACTTCCCCCACACACACTCATGTCTTTCTTTTTCAAAGAAACTGAAATGATACACACACACATGAGCAAATTGTTGCTCATATGTAAATGTATACATGTGTACCAACTGTAAATATCATATAATGCATGTATATTCATTATTGAGATTTTTCAGCATCTACATATGCAAATTGCCGTTCCAACTACATGAACAATCATATAGGTAATATGCTTAATGTGTAAACTCAGCTCTGCGTAAAAATTCCAGACCAGTTAAACACACAGCTAAAAAGACGACAACGTGAGCAAAAATAATGCGAGCTGTGTTATCGGTACGTGGTTACATAAGTGTGAATAATGTGAAGTGCATACTGTCGTGGTTGCCAAAAAGTCGTAGCAGTTGTGTATATGCGTATGTGTGTGTGTGCGTCTGTAAAAAATGAGTCAAGTCATTTGTTTCACGGGGACGATTTTTCGCACGCTTTCTTCTTGTTCTTTGCTTCCATCAGAGAATCAAACCTTTCAGAAATGCCACTGGTAGAGATTAGAAATGCGTGAGAGGTTATTATTCTCTGACTGCCATTATGCAACGCATCGGATTACAATTAAATGGTTGGGATTTTTTTTCTACGCATGTATTTTTACATGATTTCCTCTTGTTTCTTCAGAGTAACGGCAAATGTTTCCAGCAGAGTAGTATTTAGCCTAAGAAAAAAGAAAATGCCGTTATACGAGACAGATGAGAAGAAAAAGCAATGTCTATTAAAACGGAATCAATCAATCTGACAAGACAGTGACGCATTTAGCCTGCTTCGGACATTGAAAAATACGATTGTGTGATAACATGATTTTATCATCCTTTAAGTAATTTTTAATGTTTCCTGTAGGAATGATCTAGGATAAATTTATAAGTTCCTTAGATTGTTATTTATGTATCCTATACGAAAAAAACGACGATGATGATGCTTAAAAGTAAATTGGCTAACTTTAGACCAAGTCTTTATTTTGTTATTTTTTTTACTGCGAGCCGGATCTGTTCTTATGGCACTTCTGGGAAACCTGTTGAACTATTTTAAGTGTATATACCCACAACAATAAATATATAGGAAAACTCTCCTACGTGTCTTATTTTACCCAAAGAGTAAATAAACGCAAATCCCCGTATCCATTAATAGAGGTGTTTACTCTAGCTAATGGTTGCGGTGACTCATAACAAGGAAGAGGCGAGAGAAATCAGTGTTATAATTATAGACGATACTGCGACCAGAAGCTATTCATGCATGATGGAAGTATCCTTTCATATAACTTACTTTAAAACCCACCATTTCCATCTCTGACACGATTATATTTCTTTACACGCAGAGAAAACCGTGTGTAGTAATGGTAATCTTCCTGCAACCTTTTCCCTTCTCAGCTTCTTCGGCAAAAGAGATTTTTTATTATTATTATTATCATTGCTACACACATTCTGATGATGATCATAGTAATAAAACCGTACATATTATAGGTGATATCAACCACCACCTACACTAATTTACGCACCAAACCAGAAAGTTGTGGATTTTTGTACAGAGAGAGATAGATTCAGCAAGAGCAAAATAACAACAAAAACAGCAGAGAAACGACAACGATCAAAGAAAACAGGAGCTATTGGAATGGGATCTTGCCAAAATTTTCTTGTCTCTTGCGAGTTGTGTCTAGGAAAGAGAGAGAGAGAGAAAAGTAAAGATCTTTCTGAGTGCGTATATTTGAGCAAAACATTTTTTATCCGTTTTATACCACCTCTGTCTATCAAATGCATATAGATAAATGTACATAGATATATGTGGTATAAATGCCGTTGAGTGCGTGCTGATTAATGTCGAGATTTTTTATAAGGTTACTATTAGAGAACGACGATGACGACAATGTTGATCATGATGACGTGATACTGTGGATTTAAACTTGAAAGAATTAAATCAACTTGTGTACATTTTTAGTTCATTTGTACACATGATGAACCTAAACGCATAATGAACGGCAATGGTAGTAGTAGACTTGAGAGAGGAAGAAGTAAAAAAGTAAAGCAGTATAAAATTATATAACAAACGAGCAAACGATTACGGGCCAAAACAAAAAGAGTGACAGTGGCAAAAGTAGAAGCAGTAGTGGATGTCGTCGTTGTAGCAGAATGAAGTAGTAGTGGGAGCACATACAAAGTCATCGTCATCATCACAACGACGACGATGATGATGATGGTCGTGAAAAAAGGCGATCAAAGAGAAAGACAGAGATAGAAGAGAGGGAGGAAGGAAGATACACAGAGTATTGGAATTTGGCACTGGAACATAGTTACACACTCACTAGCTGGTCATTGAACCTTTTTGCTGTGTGTACTCTTTACTTACTTTACTAACTTAACTACTACGACTACTAGTTGCTGATTAGATGGAGACGAGAGAGACAAGACTCCAGATCAGCATCGGCATCACTTGTGCTGATGTTGGCGACGACGACGACTATATACGCTGACGACGAATCATGATGATGATGATCGTCTTGATTATCATCATTGTTGCCATGCCTACATAATATAAATACCATTGCATTGCATTACTTATACTGGTGGTGGTGGGGCTGCTGCTGGTACAAAACTTTTTTCCATCATTAAACCAACGAGGACTACTACTGTAACTCATTTGTACCGTTACACTCTTTTCATAGAAAAATTGGCACAAATTTCCAGATGCATAAGCATACAAGCATACAGATAAAACACTGTTTCCCAAATTATACATTTTGTAGCAACAGGGGAAACAATGTTGAGCGGTCTGTTTTTTATGGCAGTCACAACATTGTTGTCTCCCAGTTCCAACCTATAGACATAACGTCATTCTAACGTCACCATATACTAATCAAGCGTGATTGATAAAAAAAGTTTAAAGATGAAGGATGCTTATTACTACAAAATATAGATCGACGACTATTCATTATGATGAATGGACATGTTGCACGGAAAATTCAGTCAGAAAAGTATAATTTCGGTAAATTTGTGTCACTTGTTGCAAAGAGAGATGAATATACTACTATAGGCAAAAAAAGATTTTTCTCTGTACTATATGGTCGATGCATGTAGAGACATAATTCGATTGGTAGTTTATTTTGCGGTGAATACACCCATAAAATTGCAGAAGATGATGATGGGGTTGGGTTGTGCTGCAATGCAGTGACAAATAATAATATACAGTATGCACAACAAATTGCAAAAGATAAATAAATAATATACCTCGATTTTTAGTGCAAAGGCACACAAAATCTCTTTATCCCATAATTTCATCTTTCAGATTTTATGAATATCCGATCATAATGTAATAAATCATAGGTCAAGAGTAAACTCCAGTACATTCATGATTACAAAGAGTAGCTGCTCAAGACATGACACATTACTACTATGACAAATTGACGAGTTTCAGCTTGGCTCATCTTTCAACATAAAAGCAACTGGATCATAGATACACATATCGCGGAAAAGTACGCATTACATAAACAGAAGTATCAAAAGAATTGTTTTCGCTTGGTGACTGCGATGTGCTCAAGTACTATGATAACCGAAAGAAAACGTTTATTTTCAAGCAAAACACTTTTTTCATAAATAAACCGTTTAGAAACATGATGGCTGTGTAGTTTGTTAAAGTTGAGCTTTTGGATTTATGCTAATGGATTTAGACGATCATTATTATTTGAAAATTAAATTTCATAAAGGTATTTCATAACAAACTAACAATGACATGATTTAGCGAGTTATATAATTTCAATTAAAAGCATTGACATTTTAACAAGCAATGATAAAAAAAACTATCATGAATACTGTAGTGGGCAATGCTATTATCCATTTTCATAAGTGGCTGTGATGCAAAGAGAAATTGCACGGCTTCAAATTTCCTTAATTTTCTCTCTTTTTCATGCTAGAGTTTCAAAGAGTTGAGAATTTTGAACCGTGACTGCTCCCTCAACAAACGCATTGAATAACAGCATCACATTCATAGCTATTTGTGATACAGTTTGAAGCAGACAGAGTGCCTTCAACTACTTAACACGAACACAGCAATAATCACCATCACGAAAATAATGAAAAAAATACTACAAAAATAGTTTGTGTTGTAGTTTTTCAAAGAGCTCTTAAACTTTTCCTTTGTGCCAGCAATGAGCATGCATGACTTGAAAAATAAAACTGGTAGCTTAAATAAGTATAGGAATGGAAACTGCCCTTTCATCGTAGAATAATATATAATAGCTACGTATATAAAAATGTTACATATCGGACTCTGCGTTACATATTTATTAACTACCTAACGACATATTTCATTAGTTCTCAGCAGACTACCACCGCTAATTTCACGATAACTACCTACTTAACACAGACATATAGCATAACGCAGAATGATGTAAGATGTAATTAGGCTTACGCTCTTTTTGTGCTTCCCTTCAATCCAATCACACGATCCAACTTTCTCTCAAGAGACTGTTGATGATGTGAAAGGACTTCTGGACTAATAACCCAAAGAATTTGGATTTGTTACAGCTATGGCAATGCGTCAAATTTTATTATGAAGAACCTTACAGCACCGCATTCTCTATATTCCTGTCCTACCGAGTGCTGCTTGATAACATTTTCCGCTACAACTGTTCATATCACTTTAAAGAATCCCTATAGACCATGGAAGTTTGCTTAGGGGACTAGCGCATCGTTGGCCCCTGATCCTGAAAGTTGAAAGAGCAGAAATATAAAAAAATATATGGTATTCACTAGAAAAATAACAGGAATTGCTTACATTTGCAAAAGGAGTACTTCGGAAGTTAATCCACACGCCCGCACCCTACACACACAAGTGCCTATCTGGAGACATCAACATGTTGCTACGCGGCTTATAGGTATTTGTATTGGTAGTAACGTTTCTGTTGATGTTCCCTGACAGTATTTTTTCTGGTTTTGATTAATTTGTGCTTTTCCGGGTATTTATAGTTTTCTTTTAATTTGCAAACTGAAAAAGAATGTACTGGAGAGGCCTCAAATGTCTAGCGATAATTAACTGATCTAGTAGAGCTCTATTATATTGGCCCCCTAATTCAGATATTTAAAAAGGAAATTCCGAATGGAACGTTGAATGTGTTCGATTGCTTTATATCCATCACATTTAATTACATTAACGTGTAATTGTAATACTACCTGAATCCTACCTGTATTACAAATAAAGTGTTGAAAAGGTTCAGCCGCTGACATTCATGGGATTCCAAGTATAAATATGAAGGTGATTTTCCCACTTGATATTATGAACTTCCTAGAAAGAGGTTTCATATTATGTGTTTGCAGTTATTTAATTGTGCTTTTCAGAAAAAAAGCTTCAAAGCGAAATGGGAAAAGTAAGGAAACTTGGTTAATTGTATATTGAGCATTTTATGTATTAAGCAAAAAATGTAAAACTGGAAGGGAAAGTATGAGAATGAAGTTGCAAAAAGATATGTATATATACAGAAAATAATTAACAGTGACATCAAAAGGGTCTGTTACTTTAAAGGAGGTTCAAAGCGACAAAGCAGAGAAGGATCAATGTACTCCTTGCCGATTCACAGTCTGCGTCTCTGATGTCTATTCGCTTTTATACCATTATTGAATACAAATAGATATACTATCTTTGTAGGTGCTTGTACAATTTACCACACATTATATGTTTTATATATTTAAACACTTCAGGAATTCAAGCAATAGGTATATGTACATATGCCCCGCACATAATCTAGTGATATCCAATAATTTTCTGATTCTTGGTAATTCTGACGGAGACATTTCCCGATGTAGGATGGTGTACCTGCGTAGGTTATCTAATAGTGATAACAAGGTGAGAAAGTGATATGCATTTATTATTCATGACTAGGTATTATATTGAACAGGATCGGAGGACGTGGATAGGTTTGCGGTGAAAGTTTTCCCGGTTGGCGTGCGGAGCCACCCACCTTCCACATGTTACGCTTATCCTGTTAACTATTTTTATTTTTCACTCGGATTATGCTTGCGGATCCAGTTTAGTCTTCTACTGGACTTGTTATTTCAACAAACATACAAACGACGTCAATGTTCCAGTGATGTTTTTTACAAACCATCGCCAACTTATCAATGCAGAACATATAATGATCCTATATATTCCACACTGTGTACGCGAGACTTTATTTCTTTTGATTAATATTTAAACTGTTTACGATATAACGACACAACATTCACTTACATGGAAATGTTTAAGCACCACATTCTCTCGGTCGGTTAAGCTAAAGGTATATAAGGACTTATGTAAGTATTTGTAATCTTCGAGTGTTCGCGAAATTTACAAAAGACGATTTAT
Organism: Sinella curviseta; assembly: GCA_004115045.4. Lineage (NCBI taxonomy): Eukaryota > Metazoa > Arthropoda > Collembola > Entomobryomorpha > Entomobryidae > Sinella > Sinella curviseta. Next base: position 35,048,958 of record CM065489.1, read on the forward strand.
AATTTATTATCTTCTACTCATATGTCTTGTTGCAATCAATAATCTATGTTTGTATCTTCAATCCCAACTACATCTTTCTCCCGCAGAGAGCACAATTTGTCGTGTGTACTACAAACACGTATATAAATGATGGTTGAATACATATTTATGTACATAAATTTTCAAACGTTAATTGCAGATTTGCACTAGATATTCATTCATCATCATTTCGTACAAATAATAAAAATGTTACGTTTCATATACATATACTTTTTTTTTGCGATTTATTGTATTTTTTAAATAATTTGTGTTGTCGTCATGCAGTAGTGACGGCGGTGGTGGTAGTGGTGATATACAAAAAAACGATACTAAATATTGTCACCATTTAAAAAGCAGTGCGAGTAGTAAGTAGATACATACGTCGTGGCCGTTGTATAGTAGCACAATGTGTGTATGTTTATATATCAAAGTGAAGAAGACGATATAGGTATCCACATTTAATATATTACTTTTGCTATATGTGTAATAAAAATGTAGGTATGATGCATGTTAAAAGCTGCTTATAGAGTTTTTTTGTGTGTGAGGAAGTAAAGCAGAAAAGAGCATCAAAACAGCAGCAGCAGAGCAGAGGCAGGTTCGGCCATTGAACTTGGCGTTTTTCACGTTCTTGCAATGTTTGCAAATCCATTCATTCATGGAGTTTCCCAGTTGTAGAGTAGCAGCAAGCAGCAGCGAAAAGAGCAACAGCAGAAAACTTGGTGGCGGTGGTGGCGGCGATGATGACGATGATGATGATGATGATGCTACGCTTAACTATATACTATACTCAACTTACACCAACTTACTACTACACTCATCTCCTAAGCGCGCACACACACACTCACTCACACAGCTAAAGTCACTAGACTTAACTGGCTTTGCCGGCTTCTTCGCTGAGTCGCTGAAAGCGCTGTGATGTGACTAGTGACTAGATATATAGTCTGATATGTAGGTACATTATCTGTAAGTTGTAAAAAATGTACGACAGAGAGCTGGTAATATGATAACCGTCATTTGTTTTCTCGATGTAATTATAAAAAATCAGAGTGGTGCTGTATGAATGTAATGTAAATGTAGGTGAGGACGCAATGTGGAGTTTATTAATTTGATCGTTTCTCAGTACAGTCAGTATTCCGGCAGTTTGGGCGTAAAACAGGGAAAATCATGATTCACACAGGTTCAACGTTTTAGGTGGAGAATGCGTAGTAATGCGTCAAGTCGAATGCCCGTGCCCGGTGATAACCGATGCAAAAATAAGGATTCAAATGAAAGGAAATGGGAGAAATGTGAGAAGAGTGTTATAAGAGGGATTCTGTTGTTGGTGTTGCTGAAGATTGGGAAAACAGATTTGTCATCGTTTGATTCAACAGATAGAGTAGTAATTGTCGTCATTGTCCAAGATAAGACTGTGGGCTGCATGGAGTGTAGGGTTTGAGGTAGTTGATGCACGGGAAATGGTAATATGAGAAACAATTGTTAAATGGACTACTCGGAAGTGCTTGAGTTATTGATTTAAAATGGAAAATCAAATTGGTGTTGTATTACTTACGTTAACTTACGTTTGATTTTGACAGGCGTCTAAATGGCGAGTTTCGATGTATTTAGAATTTTCTTGTACACACTCACTCTGTGTTTACTGTACTTTGTAGTGCTGGAATTACTTAACCCTCTTATGTACTTACTTGATCGTAGTAAATACTTGGAATCCTTAGCAATGGAATCAACAGCGTTGTATCGTGGGTTATGCGCAGAAATATTTTTACGCAGCTTGTTTCCTTTATAATTTTGAGTGTGATTTTTGTGTGCCCATGCCAAATACTACTGAAAGTTGTGCTTTCAACTCTGTTTACATAGATATTCCACGCATTGTATTAGTATTACATTGGACGCCAATATTTTCCCCTTTAACATGCCGATATGCTGGCAAATTCTTTGCTTTTGAAAGAAAATAAATTAGCAAAAAAATTAATGAATGAAGGCGATTCTTGCCTTAAAATGCGACATTAAATTATTTACTCGCCCATTGAATCTGTGTATGAATGAATCAATGAATGATCGAATGTATCCAATTCAATAATCAACCATGTCAAGCAATGTATTAGATATGGAATTTTGCCGCAGGTTGTGACTGACATAAATTTGCGCCTGTTGAGGTGTTGGAAGTTGAATGGTCGAGCAAAAGTTGCGCGTCTTCCTTCCAATGTATGTAATGTGCCATAATTTCTTTGCACAAAATATATTACAATTTGTGCGCAAAGGGATTTTAAATAGGAGCGTAAGCAATTTCTAATAGCCCAGAGAGAGGGGTAAAGTGGAAGAATCCCTTAAGTAAACAAAAACATGAATCCTAGTATCATCGTCTTATTTATTACATCATTTGGAGTATGAATGTACGTTACAAACTTTAAGTATACCTACATCAAACAAACTCACACATTAAACGTAGGCAATATATACGTAATAAATAAAATAAGAGGAGATCCGGAGGAGTACGCAGAGGTTGTTGTTTTCTTCCATTTTCGTCTTCCAAATAAAATGTGCGTAGTATTCCGAAAGCATACGCGAGAGTAAGCAGCCAGCAATGCTTGCTTGGTAGTATTAGACAAGTTTATTACCCCGCTCCATGTAAACATATAAGTGATGTGAATGTACTGTGCGGTCTTGATGAAGTAGATGGAACAACAAGCAAACTAAAAGTTTCAGACCTACGTCAAGTTTACTTTGCACTTTCCCTCGTCTTCTCATTCCTTTTCGCAACATGAAGGAAATTCATCTCTCGTACTTGCCCGCCTCTATATTTCCATATTTCTCTCTCGCGCGCGCTACAGCGTCTTTTTTCTTTGTCTCTTTTCATTGTGTAGATAGATGGTGGAGTGAAAGTAATTTGTATGCTTTCTCCCGCCCTCTCTGTCGGTACCTATCAACCGAAATGGGTGTAAATAATGAGCGACTATAATGATGAGAAAAGGAAACGGTATACATAGTGAAATCATTGCCCTTTCCCACCACACACATTTTTGTAAAAAAAAAATCGACACTAATGCATGTATGGATTATACTTTAGTGATGCTATCAACAGCGACTTGGACGACGACTACCACAAATGTGTATCACACACGTTCGTTCGATACATACGTGAATTATTCAAAGTCACAGTAGGCGACCCACCACCACGATATATTACTTACGTGCCTGCGTACACAAATTGAGAGAATATACACAGGAATTTCACTTACTTTCTCTCCCTGTCGAAGAACTTCTTCGTCTGAAGCAGAGAGAAACTTATATATACTCCAAGTGTTTGGCCTTTTCCCATGCAATTCTTGGAGATGTATTATGAAACCAAATGAGACTCGGTAGACCTCCTGGTAAATATTATTATGTAATAAAGTTAACAGCAATATTGGCATGTACGGTTCGAGATTGCAGTAACAGGGAGCATTATAACTATGTATATTGGAAGGCATATAAGAAGAAATTCCATTTCTGTCATGGTGAAATGTGGATATTGGGTTCATTGGCTGGCATGTGCATGGATGATGATGATGGTGGTGGTTTTGTAGTGCGTAGTAGTAATAGTTTTCCATACAGGAAGGTTTTATCTCTCCACCATTGCCACCACCACCATCAGTGCCACGGCATGCAACGAACCTTGTTCTCCTTACCTGGCGACTGGTTTCATCATCATGCCCTTCACATTCACATCGACGAATGCCTACACTACATAATTTGATTTTCTATATAAAATTGGTCGAACAACAGTTTCGTGTGTATCAACATCAGCAGCGTATTATGCAGTCGCAATTCACTGTCAACTGTTATTAATATCAAATTAGAAATTTAAAACTAAAACACCCACGCATCCTTCCAAAATACACCTAAATATTTATTTATTATTAAGTAAGCAATGGATTCACTGTCATGTATGCTTTCCTGCATCGGATATCGAAGTTTACTTTGGAGCTTCAGGAATAAGTGTACTATACGGTCCGTTACCTTAGGCACCTTCTCATCCTTTCAATCTATCTAATATATTTTCCCCCGTTAGTCTGAACAAAAGGCAGTGAATAGGCAAAATGCGTACAATAAGTTTTTGTATAGGTACTCATATGCCCACAAACTCTTAACAAAAGCATCCAAGTTACAGTAAACAAGGCAGAAACACTGAGAAATACATATCAAGTTTAGTTTGCCCTTTCCAATCTTCTTTCTGTTTTTGATGTGCACCATTCGCAATCAGTAATTACTCAGAAATGGGAATGTTGAATGTGTGCGAGAGAGAGAGAGAGATCTTGAGCTGTGATGAAACTTTTTTCTTATCGTTCCATCCAACAAACTTTTAATGAGCATAAATAGCGCGTTGTCGTACAAGTGTGAAGTAGATGTTGCTGTTGATGTATAAGAAATTAAGGCAGCGTACCTCTATTTACATATTTACTAATACATCATCCACAGAGCCGAGACCTTTCGCTCCGTTGATTCACTTTATTTCACGAATACCTATCATCATAATGCACATTGCCGGTCGGTCGCAACAACACTACCGCTCTCTAATATACCATCGATATCATTGCCATGCACTTTCCTTCCTTCTCTAGCAGCTCGTTCCTTGCCCCCGCAGAGTGAAAGGAAATCCATTTTCTCGCTCTCTCTCTTGCTGTTGTTATAACAGTAATTCTCTATGCATTACACGCTTGCAAAGCGTAAAAATTGTATACTTTCACCTGAATATCTCCATGACGTTGATACTGTTGCTTTTGTACGAAAAGCCGGGCATTGGCCCACACACATATACACTTCGTCCATATATTTTGATAATAAAAATAAATAAAAGAAGGTAGAAAGTTTTTTCTAGCATCCACATTTATCATCATCTCTGTTTTCCTTTTCCTTACCTTTCCACTCCTTTCAGAGAAAAAAAAGAGGTAGAAAATGACGAAAAAATATAAACGAATAAAAGCATAACTGTCAGGATTACACTAGTAAAAGTATTACACATCCCTCTAGTCCCTTACTCATCATCATCCATATTGAAGAGGAAGCTTGTTTAATGGAATGCTTTATGGGTTGAAAAATACATCATAATAACAACTTCATGCATAAAATATATTATTAAGATAAACAGAGTATTATTATGTGATCATTGTTGACGAACAAAACATCTTTGTTATTTCTACATTGTCATCTTATCATGTACAGAAATAATTGCAATTCCTGCAAACCAGTAGTATAGCGATGCATATTTTGTAACGCCCCCTTTCACCCATTCATTCACCCGCGCAGAAGGTTTCCAAATATAACGACTCTTATAGGTTCATGCCACATTACACGTTTGCAATCAATATCATCATCATGGTCGTCGTAAAAGTTTCAGATTTTTTTTCGGGTGCATGATGATGCATGCATCATGACACAATGTCGTCGACTGCCACAACCGCCACACCACCGGTGGTGGTGGTGGCAGTGTGTTAATAGTAAGCATGATTTCATCCGAGAGAGGAGCTTTCCAGTATAACGATCTATATAATGTGCTATTATTACCCTTGCCACTTTTAAACGTATGTTATATATAGTGCAATGTTAAACATTGTACTTTTCACAGACGACTAGAGAGAGAGAGATGATTGATGGAGTATATATACAACCATGGTCATTGACTCGGGAATCTTGCATGCAATATACTTATCATCATCATCATCGTCATATTTTTGTGCTTTCTCGTCTCACAACATGCTTTGATGCCATGTTTACATGTTACTAAACAGAAACATTTTGTTTTTGCACGTGAGGAGGGTAATCTAAATAGGCATGTAGCTGCTAACAAAGTAGATGATGAAAATTAAATTCGCTACCTACATGTCAATTAAGAACACTTTCGTCTTCATTAAGGTACAATACCGCCACCATACTGCCATCACGACTACATCACGAAATTAGTGGGAAAATATAGGTATACTTTTGGATGTATTATTACAGGATACACGTGCAATAGCTTCGGGGCCTTAGATGTATTATTAGTAGCCCTTGTGACAATATTGCTTCATCAAATAAAAAGTTTTTAAAATAAATATTAGCAAAGGTTAATTTAGGTTTGAACTCGAACTTGATGAGCATGTTATTTTTTTAGGTTTTATGTCTGCCGGATACAAGGGCATGAGAATAATTTACATAAGTTTGGAAAGCAACTTAAGTGGCCAAAAAAGAAGTTTAATTGATACTGAAATATTTAGAATGCACTACGAATGTTAGAAAGATAAACAACAGATTTGCTTGGCGTACAAAAAGCTAAGTAAAATAAATCTCTATTTGTATAAAATGCACATGTCAACACATTTTCCTCAGTTTAATGTGGACAGAGCGTGTTTTTAAATAAAATCCTGGAAGCTACTACAGTGGCTAAAAATAAGTGGATTTTACTTGCATAATTTCCCGTGTTGTTCTAACACTGACATGGTTTGTTTTGATGGCGCGGTAGACATATCAGAAAATGATTGTATCGGAAAATGACTATAGCGAGCTAGCTGGTGAAAAACCAAGCGAAGGTGACATTGATAAAGACAGAAATTATCGGGGGAAATAAACAAGTCGTAGTTTTCTTCAAAGCGTAGTATACTCAGCTGCTGCTGCAAAATTCATACGTTTACGTTTCCCTATTTCCACTTGTTTCCGCTGCAAAATTCATACGTTTACGTTTCCCTTCTTGCTTTCTGCAAGAAAGCTGGAGAAAGTAAGATATATTGGATGGGAAGATACTTTCATGACTTTTCTTTTACTTCTCTTTACAAAGCATTTGTATTCACACTTTCTAAAGATCATGTCCTTCGATGCAACATGGATCATAAATGTCATTTCTAATTTGTATCAAAAGAAATACAAATAAAACAAATCTAAAACGCGGAGAGGGAAAGGTTTTTTATATTTTGGGGAAAGATGCTGCGTGAGGGTGCTTTCAATTCCTTGGAATTATTGATTCCATCTCAACCAAATAGACGTGCCTTTTAATTGTGCCAAAAATCCAAAACGTTTCCATCCGTGGCATTGACATGATTACCGTGTCGAATAAAAAATTCACGCAGTTACAAAATTATATTATTTTTTGCATTATTTTGGTTTTTTTAAAGCTGGGCCATGTCCCTCATCCGTTTAATTGCAAAGTGGAGTATTATTTAAATCATATTTGTATCCTATAAAACAAATTAGGTAAAAAGTAGGAAGTGTGTTTCCTAAAACATTGTCGACCTTCAGTTGCATCATGACATATATTGTTTTTTCGTCTTCTTTATTCTTTTTTTTATTAATAGTTCAATGCTGATTGAAATTCTGTTTAAATACTTTCACATTCCCTTATTGATTTTCTCCGTCTCTCTCTCTCTCTTTCTCACAACTACATACATACTTTGCATTCCATATAAAAAACCACCTAAAGGTACACTGTGTGCGTAGTCAATTTTCTAAAGAAATTACTTTAGAAATGCTATACAGTTTTGTATAGTCGTCGCTTGCAAAATAAAAACATATACCTATGAATTTTAATATCACTCAGCATATATGAAAAAACAGGGAAAGTGCACACGGGTCATTTCTTATTGAACATAATATTTCTATAAAAATGTATTGCATTTTTATTGCAAATATTTTTTTGAGGCCAAGAGCTTTTTCTCTCTCTCTCTCTCTCTCTCTCTGGTATTATTGCTAAAAAGAAGCGTGCAACTCGAAGGTCAATTGCTTTCTTTATTCTCTTTTTCTTTTCTATGAAAGGTTATTACTACGACTCGTGTGCAACTGACAATATAATACTTCGTTATTCCGGAATACACTAGTTTCCAGGCAAGAGAGAGAAAAAAAACCGTTATGCAACTTGGTGTAAACGATGAATTTGGACTGATTAACGGGGAGAGAAGAAAAAAAATGATAGAGTTTTTTGTTTGCAATTTCACCCACTTTACATACAATATATGAAGGAACGGGGCGTGAAAAAAGTGTAAGCTTACTTTCACCTTCTTATCGTGCCGACGACGCTGTAATTACATGTGTATAGTGTACAAAAGATTATGCACGTATACCTATGCTGATAGGGATCTGTACAAGAGTAGTAAGTACTAATTTTAGTACTTTTATTAGTTTAAGAATTGTGTATATTGCTTTCTTCTCTATCCTTGTTCTCTCCTGTTGTCGGAGACTCGGCACTTCCTATTCTTCCTGTTGAGCCAGCTGTTGATAATTTTGGTCGATGGTCTTCGTTTTTGTACTCTTCAGCAGTACAAGTTCATGTTGGTCTGCCGCCGCCGCCGCCGCTTCCTATTCCAGAACAACTACGTAACGATTTATTGTATAGAGCGGAACGGTTGACGGGGTCAACAAATTCCTAAGTATGTTCGTAGTAGTATAACAGCAAAAAAGAAGAAGAAACGCTTGGTTTGTTTGCATGACGACTATATTTATGATGACCCCACGATGGAAAGGATATAGAGAGTTGCAAAATGAAAATAATAAATTATAGCAGGCAGACAAGCTATAATAATGAAAGCAGCGAGAAGAAAACATTACAAAAAATGTACCGTTGTGTTTTGTATGCGAGATAAATAAAGGGATTCTTTCAAAAAAGACTGGAACATAAGGAGAGTGAGTGAGGGTAATAAACACGTCATGCGTGCATATACATGTATGAATGCAGATAATATAAACAATTACTACAAACAATAAATTTTCGCTGCTTATAAAGAAGAATGAAAAAATCTGATTTTATGGCAACACTACAGTCGGTGCACAATTCTTTTACTTATGTATCTCTCGTAGGAGGAGGGGGATATCTATGATTATCATTTATGTACGTTTTTACTGCGTTTCTTGATGCTAATTATTATTCTTCCCAGTAGGCTTAACGAAACTCGCATACAATGTGTCATTTCTCGTGATGTATATTTAATAAATTTCTTTTTTTTGAAATTGCACCGGAAAAATACTCGCTCATATGGTTTATCGAAACTGTTTTTTCCCAAATCTTCTACATTCATACATGATGCATAATAAGCTTATATGAAGTGGTAGCGATTGTATATACATTTATTAGATAATATTTGACATGTAAATAGGTACACGAACTCCCAATCTATTTTTTTGTCTGTTATTTGAGTGCTCAGCAGCAGACAGATCCCGAGAAAGGGTTTTGGTTTTTATCTATTGTCAAGATGCTAGAGTATGTTCCAATATGTAATATAAACCGTGCTTTCTTGGTTCTTCTTCTTCTTCCGTTCGTCTGCAAAAATCAGGGAACTTTGCAGACTTTTTACAGCTAAATAAAAATATATAGTGCAATATCCTCTTTCTACCATATGATGATGATGCAATTACATACATACATGGTTGTATCCATCCATCCACCACACCGAGAGATAATATTATATGCACCATGCAAACTTGTTGTTATGAATCAAGCCTTTTTGTTTGTAGAAGAAACAACAGCGGGCATCGCTCTGTTGCTGCTGCTGCTGGTGATCTGTTTTATAAGCCAAGTCGAGTCTTTGCATTTTCTGCTTTCACCGCCGACCCATCATCGTTGTAAAAAAAGACAAGCGGAGATATTGATGGTCGTGCACGCTCTCGCTGTCTTTTCTCTCTCTCTCTCTCTCTCTCTCAGTCTGCATATGCGTCTATCTATGAATAAATAGATGCTATACTATAAGTAAATGTTACAGTGTTTCATCAAAGAGTATACATTTTTTAGCTCTGGCAAAAATTATAGAACAACTAGCACCCTAAATATGCACACATAAACGAAATAGTATCTGGAACTGGATATTTTACGAGCTTTTCTCATTCCTCCTCGTCGACGTCGTCATCCTCCTCCTCCACCTCCTTTCATAAACCTTTTTTTGCAGCACTACAGAGCATTCCTTACGTGTGTTGTGTTGGCGTAGTGGTAGGTATTCTGTTTTGTGTGTGTAAGTTAAACCACTAGTTCCTTTATAAGGAAGCTTATAAAGACAGACGTCGTCATCATCATCATACATGTATCATGTATGTATGTACGCTTATCTTATAACTGCTACGATTATTATTATCGTTTTTGTTGTCGCGGTCAATGTACTCACGCACTCTTCTCCGAGCAACGTCCTTCCAGTCAGTCTTCCTTTCTCCAGAATTTCTATTAGTTCGTTCGTCCTACTGCTGTGGCTTTTCGCTTGTATCAACATTCAACATCACATGATGATGACAAGAGGATGAATACGAGAGGAAAAACTATTTGTTATAGTTTTGTCATACTATAATAAAAACATGGCATGTCATAATATAATAGAAGTGGAGTGAAGTAGAAAACTGGCTTTCAAACGGGATGGGAAATATAGCGTAATGGAGTATAGCATGTTAACGACTTTGCAATGTTTACATTTGATTTACATGAATTTCTTGTTCTTTACCACCATGTCCAATTCAATGAATGAGTCACATGGAAAGGGATAGAGATAGGTCATTGATATTTATCTCCTCGTGTTTATATTATTTGCACTCAGCAGACGTTTAAACTGAAAAAATAAACCGTACCCATGGATAAGCCACAACTTCCGGATTTGCAAACAACGAGTGTTTTTGTGTAGGCTATAAGAGCTACAAGTAGTATACTAATTCACAACAAATTATTTGTTCTGTCCTGAGTTCTGACTGACTAAAAGCATTGGTAATATTTTATTATGCGATTATGCTATTTGTTCATTGAATTATTACTATGAAAGATGGACAAAATAGCAGCTCCATACATACACTTTTGTTGTGAACTTGGGCTATTCTTTTTATTTTTGGTGGTCAAGTGAGTGGCAAACAAAGTGCATGCATCGTTACGTCATGCCAAGCCACATGAAAGTCCACAGTGTTCTTCGCAAGTCAGAGAGAGTGCACCACATAAAAAAAACGTTCCATCGTAGTTTGTTATGTCATCATGACATAACATAATTATCTTCCTGTGCAATTCCGTCTCGCTCGCTAATACTGTGCACATTTGCCTGCCTGCCTGCATGCGTTTTTGTCTTACTCGGAATTATTTTTGTTGGCTTGGACACTTTGTTTGCTTGTTTGTTTATTTATTAATTTCCAGTGCATGACATAATTGTATTAAAAAGCTAATAAACTTTACATAATATTCACAAATCGTTCATCCGTGGTGACGAAGATAAGAATTAGAGGAAGTAGTGTAGCGCAGCTTCAGGAACGTCGTTTACAGGAAAAAAATGTTGGTCGGAACAATGCCTGCAACATTGGCGCCTCAATAATGTCGGGGACAACAATACAAAAAAAAATTCGATAACAAAAAATGGCAATGATGGTTCATGATTCTCTATTCACGTTGCTCCAATAATGCTCTTACAGAAGGAATGTATGTAAAAAATCATCATCATCATTATAGTTCCACATTTTCTCTGTCTATATGCCTATCTACCCGTCTACCACCACTCACGGCAGCCACCATGCTCATAATAAAAGAATACCAATGTTTTCATTGGCGAGTGAGTCCAGTGAACTCTTGCAAACTGTTCGGTGGAGAAACATCGCAAAAACGGTCAAAGCTACTGGCTGCTCTGCTCTCTTATCACCATCACACACCGAGCGTGACGTGACGTGAACTTGTCATACAAACATAGTGAAAGAGAAATGAAAAAGTTCATTCAAGAGCAGAGAAACCTGGTCTGGTGAACAGCACGTTACGTTCAAGTACTTATAATAGATATAAATGTGTGTATATTTGCACACATACACTCATCACACATGTTTATAGGGCTTTTCTTTTCTATTAAATGCTTTTTTTACTACATAATATTTGTTTGCATCATTATCTCGTGTTATTTTGTTTCACAGTAATAAACTGCTACTCCTATCATGCTTTATGGTCACTATTATTATTATTAGAAGAGTACAAAATGTTTCATGAAATAATAATAGATTTGTATGAGGCTTGACGTGGGTGGAAAAATGTATTTTTAATACGCATGCCATGATTCAAACTTTATGAACTTTGCGCTTGGACAGTACATCATTTCAAGTAGGCAGGTATATAGATAAAAAAAGGCTCCCTAAACAAAATAATATATGATGCATAATATATATTTTTTATGTCTTATTTTTTATGTGTATCATATTCCTTATCTATTTTCTCCGGATTTTTCTCGTTTACCAACACCTTGTAAACATCACATTATTTTCCCTTCGGTTTGTTGCGCCAGCCTTTTATTACTCATTCACCGGCGATCGACACCCATCATCATTCTCATCGTATCAAATACCAAAATTCAGCAGTGTGCTTTCCCGAGCGAAACCAACCACTTGTAAGACGGTTGAAGTAGTGGTGATGTGGTGGTGGTGTGGTGAAGCAATGACGATGATAAGGTAAACTTACTAACCTTTCACATTGCCTCAGCAAAAGGTAGCTGTTGTGTTATGGCAGCCCTTTCGTTAATCATTCTCTGCCTTTCCTTTTTCCACTTTTGTGACTTGTTCCTTTCCTGGTTCACTCTGGTGCTCCTGTTGCCTTTATGCCACTCACGACTCTGGAGCTGTCTGACTTTTTGATGGTGCTGACTCTCTCTCTGTGATGATCATGATGATACATGATGGCTGGCGAAACTAATGGTCTTTTCCACAACGAAATATATTATTGGCCCCCTTAACGAGCGTGTAATAAAAACCACATAATAATTCGACTAAAAGCTCTCCCATCTTTTGCCCGGTCCACAACAACTCTCGGTAAATAAATAATAATAATAAAATAACTAGCTAAATGGAGAAGGAATACACATAAAACAGCTACATAAAACATAATTGCTGGTTAGTAGTATAGTGGATGGTTATTTTGATGCTTGAGCAATCTGGGATATGATGATGATGATGATGATGATGGTAATGATGGTGGGTGTTTTTATGATCGAAATAAGCGTAATGTTTTATTATTATGCATGTATTTGTACTTTCGTAGATATGCATGGAAACTTGCGTTAATATCGTTTTATATGGGCCTACGTGCTACGCACATTCACGATGTTTACATATTTAAAAACTAGAGGGAAATAAGTGGAGAATTTTTATTTTCTGGTTACGCCAATTAGATGTTAAATTACTTTGATGGTCATTGTTCTCCGTTGCCACTGCCGACGTCCCCCACGACTCGGTTAAAGTTTACATTGACATATATTTATGTTTTTTATTGTATATGCAAATAACACTTTGACGATTTAAATGTTTAGCTAAATAGTTTAAAGTCCTATGCCATGGGATTCTAGATAGTTTTCTTGATATTTTTATGGAATATGATTCCAAGTGAAGTAGAAAAATGCAAGTGCTATTCCACACTTGAAATATTAGACACGCATACAATAATAATAATAATAATATATTTTAAAAAATTTAAACTTGCCATGCAAACAAATTAGCTTTACGCTTCTCTCTAGTGACTTGCTACAGAACAGTTGAAGTTACACTTCCGGTGTACCATGATGATGACAGAATGCTTTATTATTAGCGTTTTTACAATATGGAATTACAACGTGAGGCGGTAGTCATACATACACCTCACAGACAAGTAATTGTGCTTTGTCATTTTCCACCAATTTGAAAACAATATTGTTTCCCTGCATGGTTCATACACTAACATTTAACAATATAAACATCCTTGTAAAATCATATACTAATCAGCATAGCCCGAGCACCACCACCATCAGCAAGAGTATCATAACTATAACGAAGGGTTATTTCATGCATTATCATCGGACATTACCATAGACACGCAAAATAGCAGTGTGAGTGAGTCTTGTAATACTGCCAGTTTGAAAAGGATGACATGAGCATTCATACATAAGCCTGTAATCATGTTAAGACGATGATCATGTTTTTGGCAAATTACACACACACACTCACAAGCACTTTTTGAAAATGCGTGAGCAACTACAAATTCTTCTGGAAGGACACGCATGTAAGCAAACACTCATTTTCTGTCAGTGTATCAGATCCACTGTTTTGATTTGTTTGCTTGAATGAATTCACTTCCGTGTTTTGCACTCACAGTTGAAAAATTTAAATTAGACAAGTCTCTGAATGTTGCACCATTTCAAAAAGTTATTTTTTTTAAAACGAAAAACATATATTATGGTAACAAGATTTAGAATTATGATTGCCATGATGAATATTCCACCTGCATTTTCAAAAAAAAATGACTAGCTTTTTGTGGGAATAAATGATGAGTACGGTACGTAAATACACGCAGCAACTTCATTACCAAAGCCAACAACATCTAAAATTGCCGTGACCATCAGCAGCATCAGTATCATCGTCGGATCCACTAAAATTCAATGCCATCCAGCTATTTGAAAGAAGGTTAAAACGGTGTTCGCCTACACATATGATCATCATCACCTCACCACTACTACCACCGCAAAATAAACAGTTCTCAAGCCCATTTTGATTCCAGTATATAAAGCAGGCTTACTTAGCCAACCAAATAAAAGGTTTTTATTAGCAACTTCTGTTATTCAACCTTCAAGTTACTAGATTTTTTTCCAGTTGAAGCTTTTTTATTTATTTGCACTCGATAGGTACATATTATACTTTACTTTAATGTTATGATTGGTATATTCAACATAAATATATCTAGTACAAACAGTATACACATGAGTAAGTCAGAAGCATACATACTCATACGCACTTTATCCATTATTACGATCTGATCACTATCAATGCTGCTGCGCCATCATCATAAAATCATATTTTTTACCCACCACAATGCCACACCAAAATATATTCATAAAACATCTTCTCTTTTTTTTCTATTCTCTATCATGATACGGGATACACATAGCAAACATCCAGAAAAAGGAAAATGACCTTAGATGAAAACATTTTCCAACTAACCATCATAATCATCATCTTCATCTTCATGAACATGATCATGGCAACGTCAACAGAAAAAAACTAGTCAATGTTCAATGTGATAATTTTTTTCTTTTTTCCATTCCATCCTTGCACCTGTTACTATACTGTTCCAATGAATATTCCACCTCCGTCACCGTTTAAAGAAGTTACGTTTCATCTCTCAGTCAGAGCACAGCACTGTTGCTGTTACCGACACGATGATCATGATGAACTTGACTTGCTACGTCACCTTTTACCTTTGAGATATTAATTGGCATAAAAAACGGAGATTAGCCGTACATGAGCAGCATTACCTTGATAACTCTTTTTTTTTCAAAAAAGAAACCTTGACTTAAACTTTCTTACGCACAAACTTGGTCTGTCGATGATGTTGAAAGTGATATAAGCAGACAGGCAGAAAAAAAACGAGAACCGGTAAAAATGGAGGAAGAGTGAGAGATGTTGTTGGATGTATGCAAAGCTCTGGGAAGCTCATCATCATAGAAACGACCCATTTTTGCACACACAAGGTATCATCATAATATGAATAGAAAATGTGCTAAATGGCATATTTGAATTTAAATCGGATCACGCATGTGGTTTATTAATATTTACATTTTTAGACTCAAAATAAAGCATTGAAGGTGGCAGGAAAAGAAAACATGCGTGAATTTTTCACCTCTACTATAAAACTCTCATATTTACTCTTGTGGGTTTATTCAGAGATGCTTATATACGGCGACGACGACGAGCAGTAGTAAGTTAGTAAGTTGATGATGATGATGATGTGATGACTATATAGAGGCATAAAACAAGAGAAGGTCGTCAATGACAAGAGGGAGCATTGAGCAAGGTGCTTTACAAGGTAACCGTCAAACAAAAATGAAACCACTGCAAGATAGACACTCGGCAAAACGCTTACGCTGCCAATGATGCATTTACATACATATACATGCAAACATATAACAGCATCAGCGCCACTACTTCATCTTTGCTACTATTGTTATATACGCTTTATAGGAGTATAAATTTCACTGCCGCGACGCTGCTGCTGTTATGTTGGTAATACAAAATGTGTCTGTCCACATATATATTACTTATTAGACTGACGCTGCCTTATAAACCAAATGTGAGCATGTATGGTGTAAGGCGGCTTAAACGGTGAAACGTACCATTTATTTCTGCGTACGTGAATGAATGAATGAGTGAGCGTCATCGTCGTCATCATCATCAGTCTGTCAGTCCGTGTGTGTGTGAGTGTGCCTGTGTGAAGGTCTTGACAATGGTTTTTTTTCGAGGCTTGGATTTAACATAGAATTTTTTATGTCTACTTTATTCTCTATTCTCTGTAAAAAAAATTTAATACTCCAAGTTACTTCACGATTTATTTATATTTAAAATATAAAATCCGCGTGCTATAAAATATTATTGAGATTGAGAGTTGAGATTATAGTTGTCAACCAATTAAAAAAATCATAATTTACGCTCGTGGGGACATAATTCGGATTTGACACATTTAAAATTAAAGCATATATGAAATGAACTTGCCGGCAAAGTAAACATGGAAAATAAGTTTATACACATTTTTAATATAGAATTTAGGCAGAACGAAATACATGCATTGCTCTAGTTGAGCTCTAGCTAGTGCAGTAGTAATTGAAATCAGAGCTTTCAGGAACGCATCATAAAAAGGATTTACAATCGACCACCTCTGTTGTCATTGTACATTCCTGTGACAATTTACATGTTTAGCAATGAAAATTAACAGGTGCTTTAAAAAGTCACTAACAGTTTTAAACGATCTTGTTTAGCCCAAGAGACGGTTTACTCTCATACACATTGCCAAATGAAAACATTGCAATAGCAACAATTGATTTTTTAAATCTGTTTCAAATTTGCACAGAACACACATTGACTGTTTACTGACTCATAAAATGCAAAGTAGATACTTACAACTGCAATTAGACTACCAGGTATAACACAGGAAAAATGTTTGCTTTATTTTGTATCATCATCATCTTTGCCATTTGCTTTTGCAAAACGTATTGACAGAAGGCGACAAAGATGAGAGATACGGAAATATATATTGAACATGAAGAGAAGATTATATGATGACCAGAAGTGGTGCTCTGTATTTTGACCTTGGAGCCGAGGCAGGATGTCAATGCAAAACCTTGATCCTGTTAGGGTAAACATAAAAAATAATACCTATGCACAAGTGGTTCGCTCGTTGGTGGTATATAGCCATTTACTCTATATACTTGTCTACTTACACTCATTTAACGCGGTTCGCTATTCTTGTACGCGAGTTCACATAATCTATCAAATTATTATTATTATTATTGTTATTACCCTTAGATTATAAGAGGTATAATTGTTTCCCACATATGCGTTTAGTATAGACTCATCCATGTTTTCATAAATGATTCCTTTGTTTTTATACCATATAATCAGAGACCTATCATAAGAGGAACATAATATTTCATGTACGTGTGACACCACTAAAATGCCATCTCTTCATCATCCCTATTAATTTAATAGATTTAGTATTTATTTCAATATTTTTATATAAAGCTATTATTATCATCATGGATAAATATGATTCAGGGGCGTGTATAGCCGCAAGGTATAGACAAAGATTTTGAACGCCAAGTTATCATTTAATAGGCTTTCTAATGTGTCTTCCGATTACGTACGTGCCTACGTACGTACATCCAATTGTTTCTATAGATCATCCTTAATAATAACATGTTAACACTTGGCGTTGTAATTATGAATTGTGACATGCATAGCACCAGTATAACTCTCCTCCTCCTCCTCAAAAACGTGTCTTTATGCAAATATATTTATGCGCAGACATTACACACTTATAGTGATCATGCACGGGTTTATAAATGCAACAACTGTCACCCACAGATTGAAAGATAGGGTGCAAATATGTAAATGTGAAACTACCCATTGGCCGTTTTTACACATATATTATAGTCATGTAAAGTTATTCATTCAGCTAACATAATAATGCGACTGTACAGAAACATTTTATTTTATTCACACCTGCTATACATTTTAAAACTGTCACATCATTTTAAAATTGCATTTATGGATTTTTTTAATACGCAAGTTGCAACCGCTCTCTCAGTCACATCATGATGACGATAAAGAGACAAAGACGGAAGAAAAACGCATTTCGATATTATGTGCAGATATAAACTTCAATGTCATGCCTAAACACATGTATAGCTACTAACTTTATAACCTTTAAATACTGCCATTATGATTTTGTTATTTTGTTAGCAATTATCAGTGAAATTTATTATGCACATTTGAATAAGCATTTCATATGGTGCGTCAGAATGCATTCACGTTTTACAACTCTTCTGGTCACAGTGAGCACTAATATGATAGTTTATTCAATGTACTAAAATATTTAAGAGGATGACTACATTTTTTTATATATTTTTTTTCAATATTTTTCATTGATACAGGTTTGACTACTACAAGTATACTTCCATCCTTCATCCATCATAAAATCTATTTTTTGGTTTTGTGAATCCGCAATAAACTGTCTCTAAAGCAGGATAATGACATTAGCGAGACGAACTTGTGACTTGCTTATAGTCGACGCAGCAGTTGTACATTTTTATTAGTTTTTTTGTTCAATTATTGGGACGACTACTAGCACGTACCTAGATATCTTATTAGACGGCGCTGGCTGCTTGTTGTCAGTTGCTTATGTACATATATTGCTCCTCTCCTCTCTCTTATCATAGTTGCGTTGTTAATGTAATTTCTTTTGTGGCCAAGAATCGTTAAAAAATATTGTCTCGTTTCCAATTTGACAAGTTATTGGCCTTTCCAACTGTCAGTTCTCTTGAACAACTGAGCAGAGCATCTAAAATATCTTGAGGGCTTCAAATTGAATCCTGTGACAGGTTATATTACTCTAGTATATAATGTCTGACTGCGTCTCTATACCCAATAGCTCTTATTCATTTGTGTATATTTATTTATACTGATGATGATAATACTTTTGACGAAGATTGAAAAAGAATGATTTACGAAGGATGCGCAAATAAAAAAATATATATGCAGTCATGCTGCGATTTTCGACGCATCCCTCACATATAAATGTAGAACATTGAGTAGACGATCTAATCATTGATTTTTTTGCAAAAGAAGTGAAAAGAGTTTGGGAAAAAGTGTGAGTTAAAAAAATAATGAGGAAAAGGGAAGTTTTAAATAATATTTCTCGTCGTCTCAGGGCGTGCTATGCATGGCATGTGTATACCGTTGCCTATATACCTTTCAAAAACAAGCGATATTATGACTAATATAATTAATGGGGAGTAAGCACAAGCATAGAGATTTTTTTGATGGAAAAGCAGCACACACAGTTGACAGTAACCGATCGATAGAATTATAAACGGCATTATTTTTTTCAATTCCATTTCATATTATTGTGATACATAAGCTGTGCTCAAAAAAAAATTGTAAAGAAGAATCCTTGTCAATTCTGTACACTTCAAGAAAACTTTCCCATCAGAGAAAGGTAGCAACAGAGAGAGAGAGAAGAAAAACCGCCATGCCAAACCTTCGACGTCAAATTTTAAATCATAACAAGGACAAACTGAAAAAGAAAAGGTGAACAAAATGCACACCAAAAAAACCCTGTGCAGTGTATCATAATGGTTAATGTGCGGATAATGATATCTTTTGAAACTGAACAGATTTGAAAAATAAGGTACTTTACCGTCCTTATGGCATTTTATACCTCCACTATTAATAATAATAACAGTATTATTATTTTTACTTACTCTCAGACGCATACATATATAGGCCCACCATACAACATAAAACACACACACGGTAATACTGGCAACAACAAACACAAGAGCAAAGGGAAAGAATCATGTCTCATAAAATAGTTTTTTAAAAAGTGCATGCTCATTTTTCATGGCATGATTTGACGTGACCTGCATTTTTTTCTCCTTTATCTCTCTCCATCCTTCTTTTTTCAGAGCAAACACAAAACATAATAATAATGGCAGTAGTAAGAAAGAACTAATATTTTCGGTGGTGGAGCCAATACCCTCTCTCTTTTTTTCTTGTTACATGTACACAAAATACATACATACTTGAGGGAGTAAAGTATAACTGCAAAGGGAAAGTAAAGGAGAGAGAGAGAGAGATGTGAAGAAACAAGGATGAGAATAGTTTTTTTTATAGTTCAGTCGGCCGGTTACCTTGACTTATATGACATTTTAAACTTTTTCCTGTTTGATTGCATTTAACTTTGAGAATCATCATCAGCTCATCTCGAAAAAAAAGTGAAGCGAGCGCAAAATGTATATATACATAATGATATTATAGGTCGAAAAAGTACTTTGCAAAAATGTTTCTGTTATTGCTTATGATTGCTTTGGTGTTCCTTGTTGTTGCAAAGTATTATTTTTGTACCGGTGCTCAGCATGACGACTGATGCCTACCTATATATTTTTCACTGATCATCATCTCGCTTCTCAGTCAGTGTTATATGATACAATGATGACGATGATGATTATGCCCTCATGCTTGTGGCAAATTCGTGAGTTTAAAACCTGTTTTCGTGGTAGTAAATAGTAAAGCAAAAAAAAATCTCTTTCTGGGGTTTGCTTGGACGATGATGATAATATTAGACCTTATGCGACGGGACAGAGACAATCGTCATCATCATCTTCCTCATCATCTTTAGCGGTAGCATCATTGTTGAACCTAGCAAAAGCAAGCAAACAAAAACACATTTTACACATAATATACAAATTCACGAAATAAAAAGGGAGAATATAAGCAAAGAACAAGTTTCCATTTACTTTTTTTTGACATCTCTGAAAATTTTATCGATTGTAACATTTTTTTCCTCTCTCTCTCTCTCTCCCTCTCTCTTTCCTTCTTTCTCTTTTCCCCTCCGTTTCTCTTCTTTGGGTACAAAGATGGGTTCTTTGTTTCAAGCGAGCACTGCCTGACTCGTATTTATTTCTGTTACAGCGAGTATATATTTTTTATTATTACCGTCATCATTATCGTCATAAAAATATGCAAGCACACTTTGTTCAGACTATAAATGTAATCAAGATCACGTTTAGCAAAAAAAGTAAAGTGTTTCCTATAATATTGTGTACATTTATGTTTAAAAGAAAGGAAAAACAAGAGGGATATAGGTAGGTATTGTTGTGTGTATGAAACAGAGTTAAATATAAAAAGCGGCACAAAAAAAATTCCCCAACAACAACACAAAAATATGACATTCAAAGTCAAGTCACTGACCTGATAGTGTGGTTTTTAGAGTCCACATTTAAGAAGCATGTATAAATGCTATCCGATGATGTAGGTATATATTATACTAACTAGTTATATAGTTGTTTGCTGCTGCTGCTATTGTTGTTGTTGTTTCCCTGTAAAGTGGTACAGCAAAACGCGCAGCGTTACTCATGATTGAAGTTCATCCCAGGCCACGTATAATACTCATATGAGCAGATTTGATGATCATGATGATGATGGGATGAGTTGAATTGAGTGAGTAGTACATTTTATGTCAGGAGTACCACGGTCGGCCATTACCCTTCCTTCCTGTCATTTCCTCATTGTAAGCGCTACAACAATCAACCAGCAATGATGATACTGCACACTCACACACATAGTGCACTTTAATGTGATTACGAAGTTGTTGTGTTGTTGCGGCTGATGATGATGATGATGCAGTATTTCTCTGCGCGATTATTGCGATTGTGCGTATCATTGGAATGGTGACGATGACAGTGGTGGTAATTAGTAATTACCCTATGTTTAAAGTGATATATTAATGATCTTGTGTATCTTTGAACAACTGTAATTAATTTCGAATTTCATTTTCATTCTATGATGATGTCTGTCTGAGATTTGTGAATGGTGGCTTTTGTTGCTTCTATTATGCGCGTGTGATATATGATTATTTGATTAAATTGTTTATTTGCACACACACAAGTGTGTAGAGTAGAGAGACCACTGTTATTACTGTATTTATTACACTGCTTTCCTGGTCATTGCATTCATTCTCCCTCTCGTCTCTAGTTTTCGTTGCACGTTGGTGGCGTAAATGGCAAAAACCATAACAACCATGCTGTCTCTTTCATACTTAACTACTGACCAACTGACTGCTATTCATTTAGAAAATCACCGTTATTAAACCCCCAGGAATTTCATTCCCTGGGTCATTGAAAATAAGCCGGTTTTGCATATCTTCCCACGAGAATTTATTTAGCCTATATATTCTAAATATTTATATACACTTGCATTGTTGCGCTATATTTGTATATATGGCTATGTGAAACCGGATGACTTCCCGCCTTCGTGGGAACTTTTCCTATTTTTTCACCTTCATTCATCTTTTCATTTATTCCTGTTGATATTATTGGTACTGCTTCTGCGTGTAAACTATAATAAGGAATCAATGTTTCAATTTCACATCATATTAAAATGTTTTCAACTTCTTAAAATTATTCAATTTAAAAACAATTTAGAGTAAAAAGAAGATTGCTTTATATACTCCTACCATCAATGAAAGACCGCATGTGTTTAGAGCTTTGTAATTACATTGTACTAAGCTGACAGCAAACTCTACTACTCCTACTCACCTTATGTCTGCATGCTAGTATTTTTTGTTGGTTTTACCCTCATCACCAGTTCAATTATCTATCTATACGATTTACAGTGTTTTGATTTACGCAAGAGGAATGAAAAAAAGTCTTTTCAATGTCATTGGACTATTGCTATCACCACGCACTACGTTTTTTAGAGTTGCTACCTTCCTCCCTTCAAAAGGTAGTAAATTGAATTAAGTGGCATTAGGAGCAGCATAATATATCATCCTCCGCTCCGTCGTCACATTCTTCATTACAAAAGGAACATTATGTATACATATTTTGCATAGGCGTTTTAACCTACTGCTACTAAACGCCAACCACGACAACATGAGCGGCAACAACAATACGCACAAAAGACAGCCACACAGACCAAAAAATTGCATAATCGTCTTTTTATTGTTCAAGTGCAAAAAGCCCATGAAGTTGACCTAGAGACGACTAATGGTTCTACGGGAAGGTGAAGTAAAAAAGTGCTCAACAAACATTACCATGATCACCGTTCATGATCATGGTGATATGATAACAATGAAGACGTTTATTGATAGTACACCACTGAGCAAGGGAACTAAACCGCCAATGTAGAGAACACACATGCTACACACATATGTATATACACGCAAAAATCAGACATTAGGAATCAATAAGACACGTAGGCATCTTATTATGAATAGATTGCTGAGATTCATCATTACACACAGTTCCCCAAAAGTGAATTGTTGATAGTAAGAGTGAATAAAGTGCAGACAACATCATGGCATGCCAAACATTGACATGTTGAAGAGTAGGAAAGGAGTGATCTTGAATTTTTTCACGCTGCTATATTGCATGAAAAGGAATATAAATGTAAATGAACAAAGGCATAACAATATTACTATTACTATTGTTATTAAGCGCGGAGCTTACTTGAGAAGATTTTATTTTTCAATTCTCTTCGGCATGTCTGTCCTGCAATTCGCCCGTTGTCCCAATAATTTCAATATCGTTTAAAATTCTATTTTCATACTACTTGACTCCAAGATTGATACTAAAAACAAAAATGTGAGTATAATAAAAACTATCAATTTCCGACACAATTTCTAAACCAATATTCAGTCTTATTTTGTTACATTTTCTATTCAACTCGATTGCATTAAATTTTCTATGGCATTCAATTAATTGTCATGTATTTAAATTATTATTGTCGTTTGACTGGGCTACTCTCTGTGCATTTTGTTCATTAGTTACATTGACTGCCTATTATTACCATTTTACGTCCATACTTGACGTCATTCCTACCTTACGGTTGCATAGTGGGTGTACGTCAATTTATATTATTCGTGGTAATGAACAAGGTAAGCTAGTTTAACCCTTCAGCAGTTTACTCACTTTATTAGTGCGACTTGGTAAAAAACATGTACGTAACGTTTCATATAACAAAGTAAAGCTGCATTTATTATTGTACTCTTGTAAATCCTTACCTTATAATAAATGAAGTGAGCATACCAAAAGTACTCTGTTTATAATTTCTCAACAATGTATTTCTTTAAATTAGATATGCTTTGAAATCGTCAGTTAGCACAACTAAATACAATGCATTCCTATAGCACATACATTCATACATATATGCACAGTTAAGCAGTAAAAGTGATACGTAATTATGGCTAACTGATTTACTCAGGACTTAAAAAGTAGCCAGAACAAAAAAAAGTTGGCTTGCTTGTAGTATGGTGGCGTATTACAAGAACGTTGCCATTGTTGTTACACCCGCCACCGTTGTTGCTCCTCATAATAAGAGCATCATATAATTATCATTTTACTCCTTTCGCTGCTGCTCCCATGCTAAAAGGCAGAAACGAAATGGTAATGAACGGGGACTAAGGACTACTGCCATGTTTAGCAGTACAATGTGTAATAATAACCAGAGTAGGTGGTGATGGTGTTGAAGACAATACAATCAGTAGTATGTAGCGTTATGCTGTTAATTTTATTAGTGCAAAATCCCAGTCGCGACTTGGTATACTGACACGTATACAAAAAGGCATTATAAATTTTATACACACGCAGACAGTTATAATATTTAACAATGCTGTGATTTTGCGCTCTTGGCGATCAGCAAAAAGCAAGTTTCAAGGGAAGGGTTGACATTGAAACAAGCCACTCAGCGTCTCAATGACACTTTACACAGCTGACGATCATTTTATTGCGATTGTGATAATGATTCAGAAAAGGAGAAGAAGGAAAGTACTAAACATGGTAATGCAATTGTGAATGAGCGTTTTAGGTTTATAATATGGAGATGGTGTGGTGGTGGAGTCAGAAGGGAAGAATGTGCCGTTTTTGCTGTTACTACTACTACTGCTCGCAAGAGAGACTTTGTTGCTCGCTGTTACGATTATTACAATTAAGCAAAACTAGTATATTGGTATCATTTGGGAATCAGCATAATATTACAACGCGCTGCTATAATAATCATCACAACATTATTCACAGCCCCTGTGTAATATTATAATGATAATGCATTCATTGTGTTTTGCTCTAAGCCAAGTTCATTGAAATTTTTACGACATTTTTGCCCTTCCCTTTTCTGAAATGCTGCTGCTGCTGTTGATGATGGTGATGCCGCATGACGTCATATTTCCGCAAGTAGGTATCTTGTCAGCATGGCTTGAACTATTTATTCTAATCAGTTGTTTTGCTGACAGAATAAAAAAGTACAAATCTATGCACTTATCGATAGCACAGTGACCAAGTTGATTTTACTTGAACACTGAAAAAAATGTAGCGTAATACTTTGGCCTCCTCCGCATACAAATATTTTTTTGTCTTCTGGAAGATGATTTTTTTGGAGAATGGGCCAAAGAAAAATGGAAAGTAAGCAGCATAAAAGGTTTGGTCTAGAATGGGTATGAATGGAACGACCTTTAATCAGAGATGATGATAATGAAAAAATATATTGACGACCTTCACCAAGGCCAATAATTGAATGAAGCAAAGAAAAAAATGGACGAGCATTATAATTTCCATGACTATGTTTTTCTTCTCTTTTTCATCGTCTTCTCTATTATTCATCCATTTCACCAAAAAAATCTCACTAATTAACACATTTCTTGTCTGTACTAACCTATTAAACTCTTGACGACACGCAGAGAAAACGCAATGACCTTTATGACCTGTGTAATTAAAAAGCGATTACAAATAATATAATATATACGGCGACTTTTTTTACAGCGTGGATACTGTACCTGTACACAAACGCAATCTTTGTTGTAGCAATAATAACGGCCAAGGGGAAGTTAACCGAGATTCAACTTTTTTAAAGAAATATTTCCCTTCCAAATGCTTACTCGTTTATTAAATATATTTTTGATGAACGACTACATTGTTTTTTTATACCAATAGTGTGGATTATTCCCAGTACAGCTTCTGTTTGAAGGCAAACATACGTAGAAGATCAGACAGCAATGAAACGACTTGTATCTTGATTGAGCTGACGTTGCTGCATGAAAATGGAATGTCAAGGCGAAAATCAAGGATTTTAACTTTTTTTTATGCCTTTCATCAACAAGAATATGGCAGCGTAGCTGTAGTAAGCGCATATAAAAAGATGTGATCATGCTCATAAGATTACATACTCTACCTATTCTTGCTTGGGATGAGCAAGCGTGATGTTGCTGACCAATACTAAAAAAAGTATATGATTATAATATTATGCATGCATAAGCAGCCATTTATACAATTAGAATATAAAAAATATGTGTAGAAGGAATGAACAAAGTCGCTCGAAAAATAAAAACTCCTTCCATCCTTTACAACTTCCATACTGCATATATGTATGCAGCGTGTATTGAATTGCGCATTGTACATTTAAACTAAATGGAGCTTCCTTCCTTTTATTCAGTGTATTACGTACATACATTTTTACAATGACGTGACTTAAGGGATTGACCCTGACGATGACGATTATCATAATATTATCGTATAGTCGAAAAGAAATGATGCGCAGTGTGTATTCTGCAACAAAGCAAGCAGACCTAGGTGAATAGCCGTAGAATATAATATTTTATTCTATTATATAGTAGTATAAACTGCACGTTTAAAATCCACAACAATAGGCTTTAAAGATTTTGTACGTAGAAGAATTATTATAAAGTCTACTACTGTCATACTGCACCATATTCCTTCAATGCAATCTCCCTTGATTCAAACCATGTTTTCTACTAGTCTACTGCTGCTACGTAACACGATAAAAGTATATAAAAAAGAGTTTCTGTTGTTGTGATTAAAGCCCCATTTTAAAAACACACGACGACAAATGTATTACGTAGCAGTAGTGGTACTTATTTTACAGGCTTGGTATGTGCACCAAAGGTATTTGTGCATTAGCAACAACATTCCTTTTTGCAAACCCTCTTATCATTACAGTATAAACATATACTATATTATGATCCTCTTCAAAGTTTGAACTTGATGCAGGTAAACTTTCACTTTTTCTTTTGCAGCAGCAGTACAGCAGGACGGAACGCTCAAATTCCTGCATGCTATATTATTATGTGGACTTTTCAGTATAATGAGCTTATTGCTTTCATGTACTATGCATGCATTGATGCTTGCAAGTGATGATGATGATGATGATGATGATACGATGCGGATAAGTACGCGAGAAAGGAAGGAATAACCTGTTGTAGGTATTCTACATCATCATGATTCTCACAAGGGAAGGTATCGATGTTAGGGCGTCCGGATGGGCTGAGAATTGTGTCACGTACGTAATCGGCGATGCTGAAAACGTTGGAAAAGTTAGATTTTGCGGAATACAAGGTCGTAAGCCCCTACGCGTAAATCAACGAAGAAAAGCAGTGTTCTCGGGATTGATTGATATGTTACAAATGGCTTGATTTGATATATGTTTGAATATTGATGTTACGAAATTCTAAAATAATTTAGTATAGTTTTATTTTATATCCTCTCTTGAAATAGTTTCCCACAGTGAAGTATATTGTCACTGCACGACCATAAATATGTTTAGAAATGCTCCCCAGAAATGCTAAACTTTTGCATACTGCTTTAAAGTTGTCCTACGCATTGCCACTAAATATTTAATATTTAAACTAATTGTAAACAAAACATCATTTCATGTCTTGAATTTTAGTAGAGTCAGTGAAAAATTCAGGGATCAAGTTCCCAATTGTATACTTAGATGCCTTCAATCAATCCCGAGAACACTGCTTTTCTTCGTTGATGTACGCGTAGGGGCTTACGACCTTGTATTCCGCAAAATCTAACTTTTCCAACGTTTTCAGCATCGCCGATTACGTACGTGACACAATTCTCAGCCCATCCGGACGCCCTAACATCGATACCTTCCCTTGTCAGACTAACTAGCTAGTAGTGTGGATGTATGAGTCTGAGTCTGAGTGAGTCCTACAAGCCTATACAATATTTGCAGTGTTAGTGACTCGTTTTAAAGGGATATCGCCACAAATATATGTAGTACACTCATAAACGCTACCTATGTACATATATGTACCTGGTAATCAACATCATTGCAAGGAGGATGTGCTGCACTTTTTTCACTGACGATCTCTAGCCAGTGAGCATCATTGAAAGCACTTGTGATTCGCACAATGTGCGTTAAAGATAAAAAGCGAATCAAAAAATGATATTGTTTTCAATGCACTGAATTGTAAACTTTGCTGCTGGTGGATGGGATGATGATGATGGTGATTGCAGAACTGACTGGCTCAATGCACTGGTATTTGAACGAGATAGGAGAGGAGCCCTAGACCTAGGATAATGGCATTTTTTATTCCATTTGGGTGTCCCCATACGATCATTACGTATCACACTTTTGCACTACTGGGTGTACATGTTTGATGTGTGGTGTAAAATAGTATGCAAGTTTCAACGATATGTTATGATATGGAAATAAATAAATGGGTAGTGTTAGTTTTGCTATTTTATTGCTAGGTAACAGATATGGACCAAAGTTGGAGTAGATATATAATAAATTATAACGATAATAAAATTACGAGCATGTATAATTGCACGCGGTGGTGGTGGTTCATAAAAACGTAAATTATGTTTGGAAGTGTGGATTGACGGATGGTGCTTGTGTAAACAGCAACGAATTTTTTTATAGCAAGTACTCTTGCTTTTTTATAAAAGGCCGCGCTAATAATAATTTTTCGCCATTCATCATCAAATCGCATGCATTATCTCATCTGTTTAAAAAAATTTAATGATAAAGCCATGATGATCATCATTCTGTTCTATCACGGTCATTTCATTCTTTTGTCAAGCTCGACCATCACAATATATCGTCAATGTAGAACATTTTTTATCATTGTTAATATTTATTGCTAGCGGAATTTTATACGCTAAAATACTCCTTTTCACTGTTTTTTGTTGTTACTCCAACAAACGTGATGGCAATGGCGGTTGGCAGGATTTTTCATTGTCAAGCAAAATTTAACAAATGTGAAGTAGACATGCAGTTTATTATAGACTTATTAGCTATACTTAAAATAGGAACCACCCACGCATACCTTTTTATTCTTATTTTATGCTTTTTTGAAGTTTGGCAAGACTACTGTTTGGTTTATGACAGGTCTTGACAAGGGGAATAAAAATATTAATCTACCATGCTGGTCTCAAGAATTATGAACAAGAGTATCGAGTACTGCCGTCTCCTTATGAAACCTATAAGCGTAATCGGAAGTTGTTGATAACAGTAACAATGTATTGACCAATTAATCAAGATATCATTATTGTTAATGCTAATTTATTGATTAATAAAATAATATCTCGAGCTTGAGTACTCACCTAATTAAAACAACTTATCTGCAGAGTTTATTTCATTCCAAATAAATAAAATATTTAGGGTTCATGTTCTTTTTGTCAATTTTCCCTCTCTCTTCCTTGTTTCATTGTCCATCTTTGTGTATTTAGTATTTAGTTTCAGTTAATATCAGATGTACATACATATTTTTAGTATACCTACTTATCCTTTAACATACGCCGTGTTTCCACCTCGTGCCAAATAAATTAGCTGTTCATAATTTTTATTCCTTAATGTTTGTCGTTTATGATGATGTGTTTATTCGCTGGGATGTCAATTTGCAACTAACAACTTTACTAGCTGCTGCTGCTGGTGGCTGTAACGTTTGTTGGAGAATTGAAAATGCAAATACGTTACTTCGTGTGTCATTTTCTTCGTTTCCTTGCACCCATGCACAGATTTTTAATTATCGTTTTTTTCGTGTGGCTGTGTGAATACTCAAGCTATTTAAGCTCATGTCAATTTAACATAACTTACTGCTCTTTTTTTGACAAATAATGTTAATAACGTCGGGTGTTTCTAGTAGTAGCATTGAGGTGATAGACAGCCAGCAGCATTTTCCCCATATCTCCGCATCTGTAGCTTTCTATCATCATATATATTAAGCACCGTTTCCGAAAGCCGCCCTCACTTTGAGACGCCCCCAGTATCAAATATATGAACTACAAGAATGAATAGCTTGAAGTAGTTACAAAATCACCCAGTAGGTGTCGCTGTATTTTGGGAGCTATAGCATAGCTATAGTTCAATGCGTATTTCAATGCAGGTGCCTGTTCTAAATGCAGCTGCCCGTTTTAAATGCAGGTGCCCGTTCTAAATGCAGGTGCCCGTTGTAAATGCAGGTGCCCGTTTTAAATGCAGGTGCCCGTTCTAAATGCAGGTGCCTGTTCTAAATGCAGGTGCCCGTTTTAAATGCAGGTGCCTGTTCTTAATGCAGGTGCCCGTTCTAAATGCAGGTGCCCGTTTTAAATGCAGGTGCCCGTTCTAAATGCAGGTGCCCGTTTTAAATGCAGGTGCCCGTTCTAAATGCAGGTGCCTGTTCTAAATGCAGGTGCCCGTTTTAAATGCAGGTGCCCGTTCTAAATGCAGGTGCCCGTTGTAAATGCAGGTGCCCGTTTTAAATGCAGGTGCCCGTTCTAAATGCAGGTGCCTGTTCTAAATGCAGGTGCCTGTTCTAAATGCAGGTGCCCGTTCTAAATGCAGGTGCCCGTTGTAAATGCAGGTGCCCGTTTTAAATGCAGGTGCCCGTTCTAAATGCAGGTGCCTGTTCTAAATGCAGGTGCCTGTTCTAAATGCAGGTGCCCGTTTTAAATGCAGGTGTCCGTTTTAAATACAGGTGCCCGTTCTAAATGCAGGTGCCCGTTCTAAATGCAGGTGCCTGTTCTAAATGCAGGTGCCTGTTCTAAATGCAGGTGTCCGTTTTAAATACAGGTGCCCGTTCTAAATGCAGGTGTCCGTTTTAAATGCAGGTGCCCGTTCTAAATGCAGGTGCCCGTTTTAAATGCAGGTGCCCGTTTTAAATGCAGGTGCCCGTTCTAAATGCAGGTGCCCATTCTCAAGTTTGCAAACATAGGACGTATGCTGGGAAAAGTTGGAGACTTACTGAAAAGGTTTGATATGCTGGGGAGGAATGATATGCTGGGAATGGGTCATATTTTGAGATGGTGTAAAATGCGTGAAGCAGGGCATTGTATCTATTCTGAGATATGCAGCTGCGGAAACAAATACCGACATCGAGGGCACACTGAGACATTTATACGTTTAACTCAACAGATTTTCGATTTCCATGTTTGGGAATGATAATTAATAAATTTGCTGAGCGTAGCCAGCTGGCATCCCTAGTTTAGTTTATATTGTCGGTTTTGTATGCAAGTCCTAGCCCCATGTGTACGTGTGTACAAGTTGTTAGAACAAGGCCAGGGTCGTCTGAAAATGAATGCCAAAATGATAATGTGTTTGTACAAGTAGGAGAGTTAAGGAGATGAGTGTTTTGTGACCTTCCATGTGCCGATGAATTGAAAAAACTGCGGGTGCCACCACACACCATCGTATATAAATTGCTGCCTGCTACTGCCATTTTCCCCCTCTGCCTACCTGACAATTTCCCTTTTAGCACTGCTTTGAAATTCTCATTATCTCACTGTTACTCACAGGGACACAGAAGGAAATACGGTAAATAAGCAAATAAATTTGGCTTTTAGGGCTTAAAAAATAATTTGAATGAAAATGTCAAATAAATGTAAACAGGGTGATGCGATAATGTGTCGGTGTTTAATAAGTTTCTGTCAGTGGGCATAAACGGGAGTATAATATATAATTTATTTCCAATATAAATAGAAGACGACCATTACTTCCGTTCTTGTCCTATATGTACCTATATACAACTTCCGCAATAGATGAACATAAAGACGCGCGTATAAAAACAAACTTTTGTTCTGCTCATCATCCATATTGTAAAATTGACGATGCTAATGAAACAATCGAAACGATTAAAAATAATTATTATTTTTTCGTTCACTCTCATTATAACTGCCTATGTAAAAAAAATGTACAAATCAATACAGAAAGTCTATCAGTTCTTCCGATCTATATTTGGCGGTAGATTAAATGTCATAATACCTAATCCCAAATTTATAGCTGAGCACTATAAACAAGTTGACAATACAACACAAAAATGTTTTAATGATCTATCCATCATCAATGTTATATATACATTGAACAGGTAACTGCCAAAAACAAGTGTGAAATCCCATCTAAAGGAAACACTTTAAAGTCATTTATAGTGACAACTTATATTTTGACAAGTAAAGGAACACAATTTTTTCAGGCATGCGACCTGTGCGAAAACACATATAGGAAGCCAATCAGCACTTTCCTATCATCATTATAGAATGCATCATCATCATCATACCACTATACAGCATAATGAGCATAATATCTAATCAGCCTTAAAAGATTAAAGCAAATGCAACAAAATGGGTAACTAGTAAACAGTCAGTCAGTCATGCAATACAGAATTTTTACTAGGACCACTTGCTTGAATTGCAGCTAGTTGCATCGAGTAACTTGCTGCTGTTGAAAGCAAAAGTTAAATTTTTATGCCAAAAAAATAATGCAGTTGATGGCGGTATGTGTATGATGATGATAAGTGTAAGTACACATCCGTGCCTGCAAAAAAAAATATGAATATAAAAATGTATGTATAATAAATCTTATCGATTTAAAAAAGCAAGAATAATAAAAAAAATTGCACTGCACTCTACTACCTACCTGGCACTTTGTTGTAAGTACTTATCATCATCACAAATAAAAATTAAAAGTGCAATGCCCCCTACGACCACCATTACCTGTGTGGAAGTAAGTAAGTACCGCAGCAGCAGCAGGAGAGCAAGTATGTAAGTCATACAACCAGATTCCTCAAGTAGGCACAGTCACAGGGTACATGCCAAGAAGAGTCAGAGAGTATAAAAGTGTGCACAAGAGACTTAAGTAAGAAAAAGAAAGAACAAAAAAGGTTGGTGCATTAGCATACATACATACATTCTCATGCAATATAGATCTCTGAATACAACAAAGGTGCAATTTTTGTGCTGTTGTTAGTTGTTGGCGCTAGTATTGATGATAATGGTAGTTGTATAGTGGCACGTTGTTGCTGTATAATATGTATGTATTTTGCTGCTATGTTGGTAGTTCAGTAGTTTCAATTTCAATCACCAAGTCTGCTATATGGTTTTGTTTGAGTTAGAAATTCATTTAAACTTACTAGTTGTGTTACATTAGCACTGATTATGACTGGTTATCATCACAGCTGTCTTAATGAATTGTTTAATGCATTTGATAACTTTTTATGCAAGCAGAAAGAAAAGCGTGTGCTTTTGAAAAGAAAACCAAGTTTGTATAGTGACATGGCGAACAGCAGGAAAAAAACCATCTGCTGTGTTTTAATTACATTTTTTTGATGAGGTAGGGCAACTTGATTTCAAGAAAAACTAGGCAATCGTTGTTGCAAGCTTTGAAATTAGAGGAGTATAGAATTTGCAAAACTATCAAAAAAATTAAAGTGTCGGGATAGAGTATAATTGTAGCTGTAGTTAAACAAACATGCTCACGTCATGTAACTTGAATAATTTTAAATTTGTATCAGTTGTATAATGTTAGTTCCATTTCACTCTGCTTTATTTAACAAGATAATTTTTTTTATCCTGCAATATTCTGCATGTACTATCCTGCGTCTATAATAGCTATAAATTAAATGGAGAAAAGTTGAGGCTGAAACTACTTTCTCGCTGAAGAAAAAAGATATGAAAGTGATATGATTGTTGAGTCATTTATAATTATAGTTATTATTGCCATTTGACCTGTCGTACCGATTTCTCATAATTTGCATAATTTTGCTCTTGTAACATTTTGCATTGGTAAATCAATTCAAACATGTTTGTTTGGTTTCAGGTTCACCTGATTGTCTTGCTACGTGTTATGTTTTTACCTGTTCCATCAACCGGTAGGTAACCAAGTAATTCTTCCCTATTAATATTTTATGTAATTAAATAGAAAAGGAGAAACACAATTGCGATCACATGTATACTTTATTACATCCTAAACGCATACAAGCTCGTAAAATTTTGGACCAGTGCCTAGCGATATAAAGAATAGGAATAATGCATGCAACAATTTCCAAGTTGCACTTTGCAAAATGCCACCCTCTCTTTCTCTGTATTTTTTTGTTTGTTTTGAATTTATGGACAGCTTAAATTACTGTAAAAAGTAACGTGAGTCGTTGTTGCAAATAGCGTGCCTACACTTTTCTGTTTTAAGAGCTCCCACTACAGGAAGTGGAGTAGCAATTTCTTTTCCCGTTTTCCTCCTTCACTCTCTTGGCAAGTAACTCAACACGGCTCTACACACCACCTAGTCGACTTTTCTTTTGATTTGTCCCACTGTCCTTTCTACATTTAATTCCAAAATATAATTCCAGTGCATGAGTGCGTACATGTCACACTGGTTATTTGATACCGTCTACAGGTACAGCTTTAGAGAGGATAACAACCCTTCTATAATTTGCATGATTGTATATTTTAAAGTGCATCCATGTACGTTGTTTGTATGGACAATTTAACTGTGTTTCATCTTAAAATTGTCCACGTGTGAACAAGCGACCCAAATAAGTAATATTATCGTCCTCTGTGTCAAAGATGCCAAGTACTTTTTACAGAAGGTCATTTACATACACTGATCCTTTTAAACTCAATTGTCTACTTAATTTACGAACATACATACACTCATGCATATGTAATTTCCGAAATTTTAAAACAATATGTATCTATAGTCTGCAATTTATCAGCATGTAGACTTTCTATAGAAACTGCATTATTTAGTCACAAGGCACAGTTACACAAGCCATGCCGAAAAATTACTCAGTCAACAGCCCGAAAACCACTTTCATGTTCTTTACTTGCCTTAATTGCAAAGCAAATATAGATGCGTAGGAAAAAAAGACAAATACATAAACTTACAAACACTGCGGAACATGTCAGTGGTTTTCAAAATGAAAGTAATTTTCACCTTCATTATTATTTGAGGCCAACGCGACTACCACTAAAAAGCAGTAAGGCGGCCCTTCACTGTAACACAATAAACCAAATGAAAGATAATGTTCATACAAGTGGAAATTATGACAATAATATTCATGTGATGGTGTGCATGGAAATGCATGGAGCTACAAGGACAATAATAACTAACAAAACATTCAATAGACGACCATGAAGCTATTTTTTCAGCAACTAGCTGCTTTTAAGTGGCTTCCCATTCTTAAAAAATTCAGGAGGCAATACAAGCATTTTTATGTAGCTGGAAAAATATTTGTGCAAGTTTGATAACAAAAATGTAATGCACTTTGGCCCTAAATTTAATAATAAATTTCATGTTGAAATGGGCTTACTTAAAATAAAATACTTTGCATCATCAACATTAACGTCGTCATTGTTTCAAATCATACATGGCATGTCGGTGTAACCAGGAAGTGAGCTGGATTCGTCTACAAGAGCATTTTGCTCATGCACACAAGTCGTTTACTGTTTTTATATCAAGTTGAAAGTATGGTAGTGTCAGAGTAAAGTTGTACACCTAGCAAGATCTGTATTCACACAGAGAAGAGGTAAATGAGATCACACACACGTTCCTTGTTGCTTTTACCGGAAAAGAAAAGTGATAGTCTACTGCTCCTGCTATTCGAGAGGGGGAAAAGTGTTTGGTAACGTATTACATAGTAATATAGTGGTAATGATGCAGAACAACAAGTTGTAAGACTATAAAAATATACTGGAAATGGATACGGTTAGCAACAGGACACGCTTGTTATAACTTGTTGAAAGGAAGAGGAAAACTTGGAAAATCGAAGTAAAGCACACTCTATGTTTTCCTTTTCTTTCCTCCGATCTGAATCTGAAAAGAGCCCTGCAACAATTTCAATAGGATACTACTTACCACTCTACTAATGATAGTAAGTAGGAGCAATAGTTAGATAGTTATTCTCTGCTAGTATTTTCTTTTTGTCAGCAAAGAGTAGCAGCAACGGTGAGCTACTTACAATGTATTTACTACACAACACAACACATTATTCTGGTTAACAGTGCATCCTCATCTTTGTAGTATCATGATGACATCAACACACTACAACCAGCGGCTTGATAGACATACATAACTAGTCATATAATATGGAACAGACGATATATACAACAAGTTTTCTTGATAAGTAGCATTGTTATTTATTTAATATGTGGGCATAACGCTGGGGGAATTTCTTAGGGAGGCAGCAGCATCTCCGGGAAAGGTGTTTGCATGTGGCTAAAATAAAGAAATTTTCTCTCCTCTTTTGCGCGAAAGGAAATGCGGTAGTGGTGCTAAATGATTGAATGCGAGAGAGTGTCTGTCTTCCCACGTCCTAAAACATGAGAATGGATGGTGAGAGGAGGAGGAAAGAGAAAAGTACCTGGTTTCTCTCCCAAATCTCTTGCTCCTGCCACTCAACGAAAAAGATGGTTTAAAATGCTTTCAAGCATTAAACATGCTGGGAAATGATGAAGATGCGGATGCCGCTTGTTTCTGAGCTCTGAATCACCTTTTTCATGTGTGCTTAGGGGGAATTATCATCATCATCCTTTTTTGTTTAAGTACATTACAATTACAATTACAAGCTCGTGTAAAAATACAATTGGTAAGAAAGTGGACAAGGAAATGTTACGTACTCTACAGTCCCAGTACCGCACCGGTAGAACAAAAATGTGTAATACATTATGCAAGTGTAATCCTCTTTCCACTAGCATATCATTCCATTTTTAACAATCGCCGTATTCCATATTCCGATTTCCACAATTTTTTTATATCCTGTAGCTCAATATGGTACCTTTATAATCGACGACATCAAAGGTTCCATACACACACAAAAAACTAGAAAAGAAAGGAAACGATGAAGCAAAAAACGAGAAAGTAATCTCTCTCGGATTATTGTTGCTATTATTGAACTTGTTCCTGGAATGGACTTTCTCTGTGGCTTCATTTTATTATGTGTGCAATGTTAAATTTGGAGTGGCGAACGCAAAAAGAGGAATTATTCCCTCTTTTTTCCCACACCGATTACACGCGCCATTCGACTTGTTATATACCTTGTAAAAAAACCTCGTGAAGGAACAGGGAAATCTGTAGTAGGAATAAAACCGGTAGGAAGGATCTTGTTGGAGAAAGTATTTCAATGGACTCATTTCCATTATCATTATTATTATGATAATATTACTGCAGTTTGAGCTCGCCGAAAGAGAAAAAGCATAATGACTTAGTACAGCATCTATTGTTACGTAATTTTCGTGTACTTTAACGAAATAGAAGATTTCCAGTTCAAAGGCTTCCATCCTCTCATTTTGATTGGACTCTATTGAAATATTATCAATTGTAGTCTTCCTATAGGTTATTTGCAATTCGCAATCCCAGAATTTCTTTCCCCTTTTCCCTCCCTCTCTCTCCCTGTCCTTTGGTAATAGGGACACTATTTAATATGCAATTCTGGGAAGTCAGGGTTTTTAGGAGCAGTACGGGAAAAATTGATCTGTTCCGAGAAATATTAATATTGCTTAAATATAGGACGTTAAGAATAGCCATACGTTTTGCATAATGATCTGATTTGCTTCTTTCCTTCCTCTACAGCAGTCAGCCCATTTCCGCTCTTCGATATATGACAGTTCAATTACTTAACGTGTAATAGTGAGAAAAATGCCAAATTATTCCGTTTGACATTATCGCCATGGAAATTTGTAAGTTGGCTGGTGTTTGGTGATGGTAAAGTGTTATTCACTCTCACGTTTAAAAAAGGCCCTATAAAATGATTACTTTACATAATGCCAAAAAAGCTACCTAGTTCTGTACAATTGTAAATGATTGACAGATATGAGTATTATGGCCATCCATTAAGTTTTATATGAGGATACACATGCTGCCAAAACTTTAATATCCACACGTTATCATCATCATTGTCAACACGTCGTTCAATCACCTATTCAAAAAAAAACTTTTATTTGTAACACATCGTCACAATACATAAATATGATCAGTGCTTTGTAAACTGGCTGCCGATGATGATGACAAAAAATGACGCGTACCCAATCAACCACCATGCATCGTGCTGTGAGCAAAGGTAATTTTGCTTGTACTTTGTACTAGTCCAACTATTGCTGCTACTATCATCATCATCATCAGCACCACCAAAGCAAAATGAGTAATGACCCGTTGAGTACGTTTAATGTTGAGACAAATTTAGGGGAAAAAATTACTAATGCTTCCCAGTCACTTGATGATATCCGTAATAATCCATTATTATCACTAAATATTGCATTTATCATCTTATCAGTAATATTTTAGTAAATATATAAAAAAGTGAGCCGCGTCATTACCCTCTCATTCTATTATTATTATTATGTACCATAAAATCAAATACAAAGTAGGAGTAATGACTGGCGATGACACGCACATCGCTGGAAGCGCACACTTCCATCTTCCTGTCAAGTTGACATTTTCCTCAGATTAAAAGCTTCAATTTACAATCCAACAAAATTATTTCAAATTGGTGATAAGTGTCGTTGCAATTAAATAGTTTCCTGTCTTTTCGATGTGAGGAGTTGTGCGAAAAGCATACTTTTAAATGACTTGATGAAATCGACTGGAAAAATAAGATTACCGTCATCAATGCATGTTGCTTTTAATTTCTTTTTCATCCCACGCTTCATCATATAATCGGAAGCAACGATTCTTCGATAATATTATTCCTTAGAGAGAGAGGTTTATATTTTTACCGGAATTATGAACATTTATTTTTGCTGATCATTCCCACACACATTTAGACAAATCCCACTTGTTTGGTAGTGCTTTCCTCTAAAAAAGCGCTTAGTCAGTTTCATCTCTCTGTGAGTATTAGCTCCTCTACCTACGCGATTCATTCAACTTACCTTTGCCAGACAGAGTGGAAACATAGTAAATTTTACGCAAAAATAAAATTTGTGGAAGGAACTTACTACTAAAAATAAATACATATACTACAACATGTAGGTAGATAGGTACCTACACAAAAAATGTACGTTTATGGTCGTTTCTTATAATATGAACTACTAAATACATCACGCAGAGGTGTTATATGATGACGCTGACATGCTGACAGTGAGGATGACGATGAAGATAAGAGACCGCATATCAGCAGGCAAAAAGTGATGGCTCTAGCACCACTACTTTTGCTATATTTTATCATATCATATAAGCTTGTTGCAATGCAACAAACAATGCAAATACAGCAGCCGAGTATAGAGTGTAAGTATTAAAAAATCAGCAACATAGCATTATTTTGTAGGATGCACTTGGGTTTGTAAGTGTACAGGCCTCATCGTCATCATCATCATCATCGTTGCCGTCGTCGTCCTCATCATCATATTATATGATATGCATTTAACTATTTCATATATATATATGCCTATGTAGGTACATATACCACAACAACAAGAGACGAAAGGAGAGCTTAAGCGCTATATAACATTTATGTTATGTTATATAGATAAGCATATAAAGTTGGTTATATAGTTTGTGGTAGTAGTAGTAGTAGTGCAAGTAGCAATGTATTAGGAAGCCAGCAAGTTCAACGACCGGATATTCATGGTGTGCAGTTTTTGCATGATGTTTTCTAATTCAAAATCACTATCTCTCACTCACTCCTCACCAGCTCGCATCACTTCAGTCGTCTTTCTGCTGCTGCTGCCTTCTTCTTCTTCTGCATCTTCTCTTCTTCAATTTTTATCACTCTTTTTTTCTTCCTTTTGGGATCCTTCTTCTTCTTCTTCTCTTTTAGTTGCATCTCTTTATATTCCCAAAACATACCAGGATCCTCATCTTCATCACAGTCGTCAAGTCACAATATCCTTTTCGCATCTTCTTTTTCTCGTACGACTACACAATATGTAATATTATTACTACCAAGTCATCCTATACAAAAGCTAAACTACCTTTCTTCTCTGCTCAGTAAAATCAGAGTCGTCGTCAGTATCATCACCACCAACAGCACCACCACCACCACCATCATTTTCTACTTAACCTCAACTCTTGGTTTTTTCATGCTTTTATAATAAATTGATTATGTTTGCCACATGGCACTTTTAAAAAATATGCACAAGATATTTTTTTGAAACTTTAAAAATATTGAGCAGAACAGACTAACTCAGTTTTAGCTCCATTGGAGTTTCAGGCTTCTCTTCGTTTAAATGAGCGTTTCAAACTGATTTATCGGATGTTTATAAGCAGAGCTTGATAAGAAATTATAAATCGTTATAAATAAGTTTTACTTTCATTGAATCAGTATCAGGAAGAGCAATTGTGAATATGTCTTTAAAGAAACTTTACACGATTTTTGCCCCAAAATACTAATTATTGTAATTGTAAAGGCTATACTGCATAAGATACCTAGACGAAAAAAAAATGTTTAGGAAATGCAACGTTTCAAAGAAATTATGTAGACTCGCCAGCCAGTATGCATGCAGCTGGGCAATCAACCTGTTGTTGGGATGATTCTGTTGCACCCAATCCGGTCCAGGTCCTTGGCCTGGAACCGGTCCTGACGTTCGTGATAATGATCGTATCGTGATCATTACCATGCTACGTGCGAGAGATTCCGCTACACTACAGTAAACATCTTGAGTAGAAAAATCATGTGTGTCTGTGCGGCAACGACTCTTTCCAGCAGCAGCATCGTCATACATTATACAGAACTGGATTAGTGTTATGGGTTGTTTTCCAAATGCCTTTTACCGTATTAGGTATATCAAGTAGCACGTAAGAATAAAGCTGTATAATGGACAAACATTTACTTTTAATGTGTAATACTGGTAGACAGACAGGGCTACGGACAGGATAAAACTACAATGTGCAATTTCATTTTCTTTTGTAGCTTTTCCGCATACAAAAATGTATCGTCATGCACTTTTGCAGTAACGGTATCAATGCAACCGTGTATCAGTTTCCATTCACATTACACATTAGTATGTAAGTGCTCATCATTTGGAAGATGGATAATAATAATGGCGTTATCAACCAGCTTATAAATCAACGGAGGCAAACTTTTCTGCTGAGGTACTTGTTACTTGGTTAGCCGCGCTACACAGTACAGATACCAGAATACGCATCCTTATAACGATCAGTTTTGACCGGAAGTGACCCCATAGAAGGGAACACTGTCCTTTTTTATTCTTTTCATCTTGCAAAGCGTGTAATAATAATGCTTTGATAATTGTAATGTGGTGGCATTCCTGGGATGGCGATGATGATGGTAATGTGATTTACCACTTATTTATGAGCGTATACCTAAATGAAATAAAGATTGCTGTTATATCATGTGCTTCATGCTCAAAAATGCTTGCCTTCATGCTCACGTATACATGAGTAACCATACTTATGCATGGCTAATGTATTATAAAGTTGGCAAAAAAAAGAGTTGTGGGATCATTCAGTCACAATATTATTATGTAGATTCAAAGTTACAATAATGCCTTCAGAAGGCTCCTGCTGGTTGGGGTTGCTTTGTCGTATCACCAAAACTATTCAAAAGGCATCACCATGAAAAGAAGTACAATATTAATTCACAGCGATTTCAAATAAGTAGTCATTATCGCATATCGTCCGTCTCATGTTCTGCTTATACTTACTCATACGCCTGAAAAAAAACACAAATTTTGAATAGCAGTGTAATTAAAAGATACTCAATATTGCAATAAAATCGTTGACGTGCATATAACCATCAGACGCACAAGGTATGCTTTTGGCTGTCAAAGTTTTTATTGTCTTGTTCACACAAATGCTGCCAAGAAGAGTCGCATGTTTTTTTTTTGATTGTGAGCATTCCACACTCAATTTCCGATCCGCAAAAATCGCGACATATAATGTCCATGTGAATTTCCTTTGCGTTTTTTTATCAGCACACATAAAGAGTGGTTTTTGTCACTTTGTCTACCCAGTAATCAGTGGAAGTACAAATCCAAGAAATTGTTATCTGGTAAAAGATGCATATGAACATAATCATTATCGTAAAGATGAAGAGCTTAGTAGCCTGGAGCATTGTAAAAATGACACTTTTGATTATTCACGTAGACAAAAGAGGTATAGCGGAGCATCGCGACAGTGATCACATGGCTTGTAATCACCACTTAAACTAATCAAGATAATAATATTAAGTCTTCCTAAAGCAATGAATTTATGATAAAATGTTTTTTTCTGCTTATCATAATTGCTCTTCAAGTCATTAAAATGTCTTTCAGTCACTTATATCCCGCGGTGTTATAATATGTACCCGCTTCACTCCCATCATTCCCATCATAAGACAATGATTATATTGCTTTGTCAACCACTTTGACTCAAAAATTATCACTAAACCTTAATTTCCAGCTTTAGTTAAAAAGTGCACTGAGCTTTGCCTGCATTTTATTCCTTTTCTTGAATCGCAGGAATATCCTGTACCTGAAGTTGTGCAAATCAATGCTTCTTCACACGGCATGTTATTGTCATAGGGGATTTTTATCATCACTCCAATCACTTGCATGCAACATAAATAATAATACGCATTCCAAATGGCAATTTGAACGGTGCACAAAAATTTCCTTAAAAATGAATCTTCGTTTTTCTGCAAATCATTCAAGAGTCAATGAGGCATACAAAAATCATTGTAAAAAGCCACAAACTTTCAAAACGTGTGTTAATGTTGATTTTTCGAGAGAATCCCTTGCGTGTGCTTATATTTTATTTAAATTTTTATATAATGAATGTTTTTTTTGGTAAAACATCATCCATTCTTGCATCTCGCGCGCTTGGGGTATATATAAAAAGGTATACAATTTAAAGTGCTCAGAGTTAAAACGATTGTAATGTATGTTTAACGACAATGTATTGTAGAAACACGACGTGTTGATAAAAATTCCTCGATTGAATCAAGCATTATAAAAAAATCAAGTGTTGATGATGATATTAGTCTATAAAATGTAAATGTGTGTAGATGTATGTCTCTGTCTGTTAGCTATGCATGCAATTTACTTACTTTTCAGGGTTTGTTTTTAGAGTAGGTAATAAAGTGAAAAGGACAATAAAAACTGGCTAAAAATGCAAATATTTGTTAGCAGTTTCGTGTGTACAAAGACCGTAAAGTGTAAGCCAGCAAAATTTTTTTTTTACTTTCTAATAAAAAAATCTGCTAAACACCAAAAACGAATGAATGTTTAATACTCAAATACGTACACACAAATAAACAAAATATTAGCAACCACTAGTCGCGGCTCAAGTATGGTACATCACAACAATGACATGGAACAATGGCACACACAGCTTTTTTCTTCACTCTCTGAAAGACACATATTCACATGCCAAGTCATCATCAACATCATGTATGATCATGTCTCACCGGCAGTAGCAGGAATTTGAAAAAAAGACTTTTATTTCCTGATTTCCCCCAAAATAGCAAAAAGCAAGCAGCGTCGCGCATTTTCTTTGGTTTTCTTGTCAACTCTTTGGTGATTTGGAGGAAACCTTTTTTGATTGGTTGTTGTTAGTAGATTTGAAAATTAAGTAATTATATGCGTTCGTTATGTAAGATTTATTGGTATGTATTTGTACCAATACCAACATTAAGCCTAGTTTTGCTGCTGTCTCGTTGAAACTCACCATGACCATTTTGCTCATTGAGTTTCTTGTGGTTGCTTGCAGCCTAGTAATTGAGATATTTGAGACATGACTCATGTCGTTATAATATATTTAACCTCACTCACCAGTCAACTGTTATGTCTCGTCATAATATAATAATGTCAGTTGACACTTGAGATGATGAAGATGTCAAAGTATAACGCAAAAGTTGCAGCCGCATTTTAACTGCATTCACTATGTCCTCTCTCACAGTGCATGCATATTGTACCTTCTGAACAATAATCTTTACGAGGCTACAGCTATCATTAAATAATATGATATATGGAGCAGTAATATTGATAAAAATATTATTTTTTAAAAGTTGTGACAAGACCAAGAACCATCTCGTCAGATTTTAATTCGAGGTACATGGCTTAATTGCCAATCGTAAAACATGAATTCCATGTTGCCCGAGAAGTGCATTGAAAAGTTGTAGATGACAGTGATGATGATGATGACGATGTCGGGGAAGATGACAAAAAAATGGATCTATCTACCTATATAGATGGTTTTGTGTGATGATGATGATGATGATTTCG
This sequence comes from Sinella curviseta, assembly GCA_004115045.4. Taxonomy (NCBI): domain Eukaryota; kingdom Metazoa; phylum Arthropoda; class Collembola; order Entomobryomorpha; family Entomobryidae; genus Sinella; species Sinella curviseta. The sequence goes on from CM065489.1 coordinate 35,093,123, forward strand.
TCTGTTGCTGTTTATGATCATGATGTCGCACTCTATGTTCTGTTAATACTGCCAATAAGAGTCAAAGACAAAGCGTAAAGTGAAGAGATTTATGGGCACCACGGGGATTTTACGATTTCTTCCGTCCGTGATCTCATCAGCATAGTTTTTCAATTAGAGGAAGTATATTGTGAGCGAATTCACAAATTTATATACGTTTTTCTTTGGTTGTATATACTTGTGCATATAAATAAACAACTATTGTGATATATACGAACATACAGTGAGCACGAGAACGACAAACATGTACATTATGTATTTATGCACGCACGCCAAAGCAAAAGGAAACATTTTGACGTTTTATTGAACTATTTAAGTGTTGTTTGGGCAGTAGGAAGAGCGGAAAAAAAGAAATTCGCACTTCTTTTCATTACCATTAAACTGCCCCAATAAAATATCCCGAGAATAAGCGATTCCATCGTCGTCGTTATGATTCCCTACGGAACAGTTTAAAATTCTCATAAAAATCGTGTTTACACTCCATTTTAAGTGATTCCAGATACATCATTTTGTAAAAATAGATTGGTGGGAAGGGATATAATATGTTGTATGTGTACCATTTGATAGCAATTACCTACCATGATATTGCCAAAGGGTCAAAAAGGCTGTAAATCTGTTTCTCTTATGGAAATTGCAAAATAGAAATCCATACATTATCTCTTTTCTTCAGTCAAATGCAGAGAGACTATATAGTATTACGTATATTTTCATAATAATTTCATGCCGAAATAAAAAATACCGAGAAACACTTCAAAAAATGTTTTCCTGTTTTTCCACTGTCCTGAATTTTAATCCTTTTTGCTCCGTCAGTGATTTTATTATTATACCGAGCAACAAGGAACACACAAACTCGTTAGAAAGAAAATGAAAGCTTCTTTTCGTGCAGTGTATCTTGCTCCCGATTAACAAGAAGAAAAAGCCGGTGGGTCATGTTTTTTTTTCAAGAGCAAGGCAGATTTACTTACTACTTGCCATTCACAACAACAAACCTGCGTCTCTCTCTATACTCATTACCCAAAATATATGCGTGGTATGCCTGCTACACACACAATAATAATGCATCATGCATATTACATTTATTTACTAAACCCATTATCCCTGCCTTCTGCCACCCTGGCCGTCGTCACTGCTCCTTTGCAACAAGTTTACTTTTACTCTAAGGAGAACAACTTTACTTTCCTGTAGAAATGGAAAGGAATCAACCGTAACGGGATTTCACGCAAATGAAAACGAAAACTGGTGTGTGATGAGTTTTCATGAGGATGATGATATACATATTTTTCTCTTCCCTTGCTGCTCGCCGTCATCATCATCATCATCATATCTCTATCATTATCCGAATCTATCTTGGCATCAGCATTACTATCATCATCATCATTTACTTATATATAAATCTACTGAGCCGAGTTTCTCAGCTGAGCACCAGATTTTTTTAAGTTGAATGGCGAGAATGATGATCATGAAGATCATTATTATCATGATGTTAATATGCCTAATTTTTCATTTTCCTCTCGTGTTTTTTTGCGTCTCCTATAAAAAAAAATCTTACAAGATATGCGCTGCTCTGCTGCTCCTATAAACCCCTTCAGCAGTAGTTTGGGGAAGCCAAGACAATATATAGGCATCCCTGCAAGCACATATATGAGCAAGTATACTATATCGTATATATAGGCCTACGGCAAATTGTTTCTACTTAACTTTTTTACACTCGAACCAAAAGTTCCTTGACTTTGTCTGCATGTTGTGTTTATATACTGGCAGTTCTCTCTGCTGGGTATATATTGTCGTACAGAATTAGCTAGATGTGTATATCTGGGCTTTTGATTCATTCAAAGTGGACAATTGCAGCAGTAATGTAATGAAACTCATGGAAAGGTGCACTCACACTGTGGCGATGATTAGTACAAATAAGTTGCCGAAAAACTCCCTTACTCAGGCTGGCTGCATAACAAGCGGCGTAAATGAATTTATTTTTGTTGCAAGTTCATCATCGGGGATTTTGTGCGCTGGTCACTATATCCATTCTACCGTAATCGTCCGTCACCTCTTCGGCTACGATTATTATTATGCTCTGCTCATGCTCACTCTTTTTCTCATCATCGTGCATACCTACACAATATTATCATCCTACTTTTAACTAATAATGTGGGTTTTACACAAGTTGGGATTTAGCTTTACAAAACTCGGTCAACCTTCAACTCTATTTTCCTATCTCCTCTTCTGGAGTTTGTTTACCTTACATTTTCTATTTCACACTAAATTACTCATTCGTTTCTACTCACTGTGCCATACTCTTACTTTTTCGTTGATCCAACCAAGAAAACAAAAATTGGATAATTTCCTTTAGCAGGAGAAGCAGAAATATCTTTCTTCGTTTGCAGGAAAATTCCTTGACCAGTTCATTCACTTACGGTGGTGCTGTGTATTTACGTACGAACATATTCCTGTGATTATAGGGATATGAATAGCTGCGCAACACTGGAGAACAATGAACTTTAGCCTTAATGACAATGAATTGTCAATGTCATGAATGAATGATATGGTAATATGAGCTGATACTGCTGCTCTACCTCATTCTTCTCATTATCATGTAACTAATTAAATGACAATTATTTATTTGATCTTGGAAAACGTTTATCATGAAAACTGTACCAAAAATCCCCAACCAAATTTATCTTTGCTTGAGCCATTACTTTTTCTACTTGACAACTTGCTCTCAAGCCACATATATGTATTTGTCAATAGGAATCCTATAATACGATAATAATGTTTGCTATCTATGCATCAATGACGACGAGAACGGTTGCTCTGTGTCATGATCACGATGAAGACGACGACGACGATGATGAAAATGATGATCATGGCTCATACTTGATACACACAGAGATTCACAAAACAAAATGGCCAAGAGACGGAGCAAGGTAAAACCTCTTTGAATGACATAACAATTCCTCTCAGCCTTAGCCTCAGCAGTCTATGATGATCGAGCAAGGTAACTTACTCTGAAGAGAGATGATCATGGTAACGCATCTCATCTCATACATAATAACAATATAACCCTTTACTATACACCAGCCAAAGCAGCAGCACCAAATATGCTGCTTGGTAGGTGCCACAATAAAGGTAAAATAGACAGAGCGGCAGATGAGCGATGAACGAACGTGTTCACTTGCTCATTTAATTTTATCATCGTAAAACAGTAAACACGTTGAGTACGTGTGTTTGTACATGGCAGCAGCATTACCTATTATTATTTTTGCTCTCCTCTTTTTCTTGCTAATCATTCATTTCGATGATGATGACGATGAGAAACCCTAGCGCAAAACGTCCTTAACATCAAGGAAGGATACACATCTGCATATTAATGTGGAAGTGATTGAGTCAGCTTCTAGCGCTGATTATTATTATTACTACACAGACATATGTATATCCATAAAGGGTATATAGATATATAACAAGATCAATTTTATATCAGCTAAATGTTCATCTCCTCCGCAACAAAAGCAAGGTGTTTCGCTGCTACATACCTTACTTCTTTACTGCACACACGCTGTACTACGTTATGCCATGTCATGCATGCCAAGTCGATATATAGCTTGCAATATTACGGCCTAAAGTTTATTTGCCCATTATTTTGGAGACTTTGCTTTTATCGTCAGAGTCACTGAAAAAATATGTAGCTTTTATACTCTCAAGCTTCTGCTGCTGGTCTGGCCCTATCCTGATCGCATTTATTGCCTTCTCTTCTTATGCCTCATCCTTTCATAGAAGAAATCATGGTACTTTTACATCCAACAGAGAAGCCATAAGGCTAAAGGAGCCTCACTCAACCCAAAAGTGACAGTAGTGGTAGTGATTGTTGGAGGATGTTAGTGATGTAGGAAGGAAGCAAACCTGCTAAACATTGTACACAAGATGTTGTGCTGTGTGCACTTACATGAGTGGAAAATCTGTATCATCATCAGCATTACCATAGTAATCGCTCTGCTAGCTAAAAATCCCTTTCATCCAATTGTTCTCTGACTACGTAAGCAGTAGCCTTGCCTAAGGTTAGCGCTATATCATCATTGATATTATCACAAAGTTTCAAGAAGAAGAAATAATAAAAAGGAGTAGTATGGACGTATGTATGAAACCTAAGTGCGTTCTCTATGATTTGCGTGGTAGTGGAATAGGAGTACAGAGACAGGAGAGAGAAGTAAACAAGAGGCGTTCACACAATTTATTGTTCACGCGGATATCCTCCTTACATACTCCTCATACGCACACAAATAATACCTACTTGGATTGTTAGGTTTCCATCCAGTTAAAAGTAAATTAAAGCATTTTTTATATTCCTCTAATGAGTGGAATAATAGGTATACTGCGCGATTTAATTTGCCCAAAAAATGGAAAACAACTTGGTATGTGGGAGATTTCGCATAAATAGTGTCTGGGACTGTCTAGAGGACAAGGATCCAAGACTATTATTGGGATAAAAGTGATGATAAAAATAAATTCGTATTGCAATGACCCTGTGTACAACATGATACTCTGAGAGAGATAACAATAGGTTGTGTGCGGCATTATGCTGACTGATGTAAAAATGTAGCATTTTATTATACTGCAATAAGCAAAAAAGCCAGAGTAGATTCAAAATAGGATATTGGCATAGTCATACACAAACAAACAATTTTTTTTGCATATATTAGCATACCACGTGAAGTCAAAAAAAGAGGACTCACGATAAAAACACACATCAATCCATCACCACTACTTCCCATTGAACAAATTTTTTGCATTTTCAAGCGAAAAATCAAGAAGGTCTTCTCATGCTGCATATTACACAGAGACAAGCTTCTACTCTATACGCATGGTTCATGCGGTGCGCGATTTTTATTGCCATTATTATTTTCCTTTGTATATATATTTTAGTGCAAAACAGTGGATGAAAACGGCAGCTTATATTTACTTCCACACAAGTACTACGGCAGTAAAAGGGTTGTTGGCGATGATGGTCTTACTACTCACTCCAAAGCAGTTTATGTGGGTAGCAGCAAGCAGCCGAACAAGGAATATTGCATGCATACATGCCATATACACAAGTATATGTATAAGCTTGATGTTTATTGAAATACAATAACGATAATTGTGACTACGATTATTGCGATGATGATGATGATTATTATTATGCCTTGTTATGCGAGACCCTCAAATTTGAGCACTGGCAAGGATACTCGAAGACCAAGTTTGAATGGTACAGAGAATACACTTTTTCCTATTATGACAGTAGAAAAGCGTTGCCCTTAGCTGCTGGCTGCTGTTGTCTTCTTGCACACACAGCGCAGCAGCCACAGAAGAGAGTCAAGTGAAGAGATTATTCATTGCATTGCAACTTGCAAGAGTCTGGATGAAGGATAGCCCTCAAACATTGCATTGACATAGGCTTTTGTATTACCACCATCATACCCACCACCACCACCAGCAATACGCTTTTTGTTGTCGCGAGTTTTGTGTATGCGTATGCACAGAGCTTCAAGTTATTTTACAGACACTATTTTATATATGAATGCAAAAAGCAGCTTTAAATAAGCTTTGCAATGCAATATTATACCATCTTTGCCGAATAAAGAAGGTGTGTTTTTATGTACTCTTCAATGCAAAGAAAAAACCATGACAATCATATCATCATCATCATCACACCGTCGTCGTCATTGCAATCAGAAAACCCAGTGCAAAAGTATTGGCATGGCATGGCAAGCAATTTACAACAAGTTGCAAGGAAATTACACTGCAAAGGAAGAAGAAGGGATACTTTTGCCTGCTCCTAAAACACTTCTTGGGCTACCCCGTTCGTACTTGCTATATACATGTCAGGTAACAATAGAAAAAATACAATGCAGAAAATCACATGGTGAGCAGAGTATTGATGGTATTGGTATCCCTGCAAAAGTCCAAGACCGCTTTAAATGCACATTTCTCAAGAAAAGGCAACAACGTAATCTGTATTGTTGTGCGAGGTACAAGAGCGAGCTGAAAACACTTGAAAGAAACACTTCTTCTTATGAATGTGTGCAGAATGAGTATATGCCTACCTAAGCAAAGCAAGTAATGTAATGTAATGTTATTATAAAAGATTTTTTCTCTCTTTTGACGACGACGACAACAACGTCTACTTACTTAGTCTACTACTACTACCAAGTACTGATTTGTGAGAATAAGAGTGAATGACTAACCACCAAGAGCCAAAAGAGTTGTGCAGAGAGGGAACGTGACGAAGAGAGCAATGCAATCTGAGTTATCGTATTATAGCATTACCATTTACGAGTAGCATTGAGGCGCTTATATAGACTGAAAGGTATGCAAGGATACGAGCGAGGACTCGACAAAAGCACAAAAAGGATAATATAATATTATAAACTTGTGTGTTGTTAGTTAAAGCAAAGGCATACGTAAAATTCATGATGATCACGCTGTTTGTTGTCTATACAATAATGTGCATGCGGTTAAGGTTTAAGTTTATATTATTGTGCGATCATGATGATGGTAATATGCAGAGAAGAATTCAGCAAAGGCAAAAATGATTCTCGTGTGCTTAAACTCACTTTACTTGGGACGATGCTGATGTTGTTGTTCTATGAATTTTTGTACGTACACACTCATTTCGTACACACATAGGCCAATGCAATTCAACGTAAGTAATGTAAGTAATGATGATGATGATGATGATCATGGGTTGTTGTGTGTGTGTATAGAAAACGTAAGTGAGGGATAATATTATGCTTTGCTTTGCAAATCTCTAAAGGTTGACTGTCGAGAAGAGTGAGGCTGAACGAGATGCCCTTTCTACTTGTGTTGTTAGTTTATAGTCAATTGTCTGTCCACACAGACATGTGCTCCGGCGAGTGTGTGTTGCAAACGATTCCAGCATGCTAACAGGCATGGGTTTTTATTTCAAAAAATTATTCTCCTACCACACCACCACTATTGCATTTATATAAAACCATTGTACATGGTAGTGAGCCTAGGTGTACATAATTTGAAAAAAACATGGTTTTTAATCAAGGGGCCTCCTAATTTCATACGAGTGACCCTTCCTTCCGCAAATTATTTGGTGACATATCTGCATGGCAATACCAATACATAAACAGGAAGTTGAGGAAATTGAAAAAAAGGATTGTTGAGGGAGGCTGGCAAAAAATTAAGGTGAAACGTGTTTCAGTTTTATTTGCTGGTGCTCTCTTCTGGACAAACTGGACAAAATTGGATTGAAATCAATTGAAAGTTCTTTATTGTGGAATTAGGTGAAAAGTGTGGAATTCATTGTTTTTTTATAACGGAGAATTCTAAATAATTCAAAAAATTTCGATTTATTGTTCAAAAATATTTCGTCTATACAAACCCATTGGAATCCCTACATACACGACGACTAATTCATTCGATTTTTCATTGAAAAATTTTTATTCGAAAAATTCATGAAAACAAAACTTGTTAAAAAAAGTGTACTGCAAAGAGCGGTGATGATTTTTGGTGATAACTTTTCTTGTCAACTTTCTCCAATTTTTCATCAGCCTGGCAACTAGTTGCATTGTATGGCAAAGTGTGAGAACTTTTTAAAAAGTGCATATGCATTCCAGCATTTCCCGAGAGTGTAGTTCCGGAACGCTTCCGGGCCGGTTTTTACTAAATCAACTACCTTGCATTTCATTTTCTCCCCTTGGATAATTTTTCGTGGACATTAAGTGAAGTTTGAATTAAAGATCAGCGTGACCAATTTCATTCAAAATTTTTAAGTTCAGAGAAAAAGGCAAAGGCCTTAAAAGTTTCAAAGAAAAAAAATTACTCTATGCACACACATTTGAAAAATGAAAACAAATAAAGTGCAATAAACTTTTGAAAAAAAAACTTGCATAAGAGTACATCATATCATCGGCAGCATCATCCTCCTCAACTCGCCATATCAACATCATATGCTCAGCATCATCATCAACATCATCTCTAGAAACACAAGTTCATGTTTCTTGAACGAAAGAGTTGTACGAGAATGATGATGATAATAACAATAATAAAAAAAGCATGCAAAAGCCTGTCTGTTTTGTACTCTGTTTGATACCTGCGTTGTTGTGCGTTGCAGTGATGATGATCTCTACTATTACTGATCATCATATTATTATGATTACTACTACTACAGTATAGAAAAGTACCAATATATACGTTTGAAAGAGCAATATAAAAAAAATAATAATAAAAAGTGCAAGTGGAAGTAGACGAAAAAGAAGAGAAGGCAAAGAAAAAGCATTACTTACTTACATACTTACTTCTTGAGTTTGTGTGCTGGTGGTGGTTTTCTTCTTGTTGGTTGCTGCGTTTTGCAGAGTATAAAGTGGAAGTTGTTTCTCGTTTCTTCAACTTATACAAAGCATAACTTTATATCTTGTATAGCGAAAAAATACTACTCATAGTCATAGTAATCATCATCATCACTATCATCATCAAGCACCACACGATGAGATTTTCAACTTGCCGATGAGAATGATGAGAAAAGGAAGCAACTACATGAGACTACTACTTTGCCTCTATTACTATTACTACTACTACTACGACAACGTCGTTGAGAACAAGTTGCTACTTCTACGACTATGATGATATGATGAGTACGCATGCATTGCACTCGTCTTGTTGCTGTGTGTTGCTGCCATAATATGAAAAGGATTTTTTTTGCATCTTGCTTCTCTTTCATACACTGTAACTTAAGAAAAAAAGGAAAATGAGTGGGATGGCTGTATGCAACAAGTGAAATTCTTTGCAATGCGGCAAGGATACATTGACCCCAGGATCAGCCAGTGAAGAAGAAGAATAATATTATTATTATTATTGAAGAGATTTTGAAAAGAATTTTAGTTTTTTTACTATATTTTTTTTGAAAAAAAAAAAATTGCATGTAAAATATACATAATGTATATGTTTGTATGCACACTTCAAAAAATGTGAACTGTGTGTTTATTGTGTGCACAATAATGATTGAACGTGCATAATATGACAAAAAAAGGTGGATGCTTTTAAAATCGTCTCCTCTATAATATGAAATGAAAACACCTGTACAATAATTGTTATTCTTAAATACAATATTAGGAATGATATGACGAATGATCGTTTTTTGACGACAGTTTTTTTATATCGATCAATATTGAATGTGATTTGTTTTAACTTGGGTGATGTTTTTTTTATAAAATTCTTTGGTGACCTTTCAAAAGTCGGAAAATATTATGAGTGATATAATGTGACAAATATTATGATGATAATAGATGGATGCTTAATGTATAAAACATACATGATACACTTCATTCCAGTAATTAGTACGGAACATGTAATTTTTGAGTCACGAAAAAATTCTGCAGTGTCGACCTTGCCGATTAGAAAGCAGCTTTCTTAAATACAAAATTTTGCGTCAAAGTTTTTAACAGAATACTTGAGTGGGAAAAAGGAGGAAGAAGAAGAAGCTTTTATGGAATACATTCATTCATAAATGAAAATTGTGACAAAACATTTATTAGCGTCTCGTGCCTTGCTTGTGCTAATAAACAGCAAGAGAATTCATGAAGATAAAGGTGTGTGTATTGTGCTTACTTGTAAGTGTGTCCGTATAGTATGCAGTTATTTTACTGTTACAATTATATTCCCTTAATTTTGTGCAATTTCAGCAGTAAAAATTCCATATTGAAATATAAATGATGTGAATGTACATTGAAAATATAGTGTAGGACTCCCATTGTTCCTGCTGTTTTTATATTTTCCCCCACAGGATTATCCACGTTAATGTATTATTATATTATTGAGTGAGGTTAAAGTGTTACCTTGTGACCGAAAGGATTATACTACAGATACAGATAGAAATAGAGCTTATAAAGCTGTGTGAAAAGAAATTCATTAATTTTTTTATTAGAATTTAATATGCTAACGTGACATTGTAAAGTGGTGACCTACGTTATATTTTTTAACAAATGAGGATGCTAAATACTACAAGTTGGTTAAATGATATTTTGGTGTACTATATTTAGTTTACAAATGACAGATATAAACCCAACCATAATTACAAAAACAAGTAATCTTCGATAAAAACTCATGAGACTTTGAAGTTCAAAAAAATACAAGGATACATAATATTTGAGATACGAAATAAAGTAAGTTTCGAATAATATATATTAATATATATTTTTTTGATAAGTATCATTCAAATACCAGCTAGGCCGTCAACAACTCAAAAAAAAGATATTGCACTGCATTCAACACGACAGTAGTGAAAGTGTACTATGAATACATTCTTTAATAATAACTGCATATTATATTTCTTCTGTGTTTACGATCTTCGGTGAGGAAGTAGTAGAATGTCGCATACATTTATGACAGTTGCTCCTCTGGTTTAAATAGGTATCAAAAGTGTATAAAAAAGTCACAACGGTGACATGTGTGAACAGAAGAGGAGAGCCGAATGAATGGACACTGTGCTCCTCTCTGGTTACATGATTTATTGATAAGTTTTTCTGTGAGGACTCGACTGGGCATGATATATGCAGCTTTTTCTACACATGCACTTTATAGTTGAGTAATGGAGTACAGGAAGAACAAGCACTAGTTTTACTAGGAGGTTCAATTAAAGAGCGATGAGAGTTCATGGGTCATAAAGATAATGTGATTGTTTTCGTTTGATATGTGATATCATTTGAAATCTCAATCCCATTTAGAGTTTCGGCTGAGTGACAGAGTGAATGGGAAAGGTGCCGATCCAATCAAAAGGAAATAAAAAAATGCAATGCTACTACTTACAAGCATTAACTGAAGAGTCAAATTTTAATATTATATGGCCATCAATCGAAATGAAAATTATATAGGGTGAAACTTGAGACTGATTTTTTTCTTCCAAGAAATACCAATATTGCCTCTTCTTGACAGTATCAAGTTGACATTTTTTGTCATTTCAAATATTCCAAACTAAAGCAGGAAACTAAGCTTGTCTCTATTTTTTAAATAGTGCATTATTTGATTAAGTAATTTTGAAAGGGCTTTAAACTCATTCAATTAATCAACGATTTCGATTTCGATGATATAACCTTACTTAACAAAATTCTCAACTCGTTTCTATGTAAATTATATTGAAATATTGCGCCAAAAGAACAATCTCATCTTCATCAACATTTCATTTATTTTTACTCCATAGTTCATGTACCCTTTTTTGAACTCTTGTTACCTATCCTTCTTCAAAGAAAAAAGTTCATTTGTAGCCAAAAAAAAATATACTCAACTCTTTTTCTATAGACAAACACACTCACTTAAATTCTTTCATTTTGGTACAACAATGTGAACAACAAATTCACGCAAAGTCTGAGATTGTGTAGCAGAAAAAAATGTAACAAGATACAGATAATATGCTATAATAGTTTTGCATCTCTGTATTACCATCACCATTTCTGCAATAAAAATACAATGAGAGAGATGCAGTAGCAGAGTAGTACCTACGCACGCATCAGAAAGACTCAACTACTACTCAAAGTTCATTCACTCATTCATTCAAATCAAACGATAATAATAATATTGTATAGACAAAAAAAGTAAGCAAGCAAAAGTGCGAGTTTGTGTGTGTGTGCATGTGTGTGTTTTTGTCTGATAGACGAGCTGAAGAGAAATGATGTGAACGAGTGCAATATATTCAATGTCCACTTGAGTTGGTTTTTGGTCTTATAACTTGACTTAGGAATAAATGACACCGCCGCCGTTTGTGCGGCTGGCTGTCTAAATCATTATTTTTTTCCCTAATATTTCACCTGAACGTTTTTCATCGAGACATGTACAAAAAAAATAATGATCATCATCATTCACCGTGCTCACCTTAACTACTGATCTGATAATGTTATATGAGAGGTGACGGTGTGCTTCTTAATTTATCATGATGCACTCCACGATCATTATTATTACGCTATAAGTTTTGCCGCCTTTTCTCTAAAGGAAGTGGCCATGTACTTCTATTTCTACGACGAAATATTATAAACGAAATTTTCTCTAGAGTCTTTTGCAATTTAAAGCGTCATCATCATCTTATTAATAAAGTAGTCATTAAACCGATTTAATCCAGTACAGCAAACACAAATTCTCTTGTGTGGTAAATAAATACATGTTAGCCTTCTACTCCAAACTTGTGCCAATCAATACGCAGTAAATGCATGCACTGGAATTATAATTAAGCATTTAAAGCACTTAATGTAAAATCTCTTCATCGCTTATTTTTATCCTCAACTTTTTTTAAGCAGACAAACAAAAAGTCAATGTTAAATTTAATCAGAAAAGCAAGCCAAGGTTCTGCATATCAACCGTCCTCACTATCGTAAAAATTTCTATGCATTAATGTCGCATGTATTAAGTCAATACCGTGTGGGCAGGACAGGTAGGTACATGCCACGAGTAGACATGATCACATCATGATCATCAGTTCCATCATCATACTTGTCTCTCTCTCGTAGGCCAACATAAATATAGAAAAGTTATTATATAAAAAGAGTAGTGGGGAACGTTCATTGACAATATGCAAAAGAGATTGCACGTAGCTGACACTTTATTTCCCCACAAAAGCTTGCTGAAAATGTAGTGCGATAATCGCTTGAATGGTGCGGCGATTATGACGAAAAAGCAGAAAGCTGGGAGGAAGGAATGGACTTGACTTGTCGCTCCGTTGTTGTTGCTTGGAACAGAAAGGAGTAGTTTTTGCCAGTTTAGCAGTAGTCGTCAGTCATCATCATCGCCGTAGCCAGTGCGAGAGTGAGATCTCCGCTGCTGCTTTCTGTGTTAAAATCTTTGCTACCGCTGCTGCAATGCTGACGACGACGATGATGTGATGATGCAGCTTAACCTAAACCTAGCCTGCCTGAATGGTTTGTTGTTGGCCAAGGTCGTTTCCCTCTTCTCGTCGAGTGACTCTCTGTGTGTAACTGCAAGTGAATGACGAATCATTAAGTGTTACTGTCACCGTCCGTCCCATTCCTCCTTCTATGAACTATGTATATTCATCCATGTTTGAGCTTGAGCTTGTTGTGTGAGCTATGATGATGGTAAACCGACAACAACCGTCGTTGTCGTCGTCGTCATCATCATCATCATCACCGTCAAAAGCTACTAATAATAATTACATATTATGATCAATGAACCCTGTGTGTTCACACACGCATGCAATTCCAGTTATAGTAAATATTATGCAATAATCTACTATCAATGTTGACTTGCAAGTTAAAATAGATTATGTTGGGCATATTCAGTTTGTTAGTAAGATGTTGGGCACTATAGCAAGCAACAATTTTTTTGATGGTTTGCAAAATGAGAGTTTTAGTGTAAACGGTGAAATATTATATTAATATTCTGTTCGATATGATAATAATGTGTACATTTCTGAGATCCAAGTCAATCCCCTTGTTTCACTGTTTTATTTTCTGTTGATTTGTCGTGATTCAAGGTATTGTAGAGGAAGCATTAAACTTTACCAAGTCAAAGCTCAGCCAAGAAACGTAAACAGTAAAAACAATTACATGCATATAAAGAACACTCTTCAGGTTCATACCTCACTAGCTATTTCACGTTACCTGCGAAAGATTAGTTCAGTCCATATTGATATTGCTATTATTATTTGGCATTATGATGATGTTGGTGGAGAATATGACTAACTTATATAAACATGACTTTGAATTTTTTATGAACCGTTTGTCTGTCTTTTCATTTCATTATGCTCTCTTGTGTACTCCAAAGAATATGACGACGCAACACTTTTAAATACACTTACAACGGTAATGGTACATATACAAGGAGCGTCTCTGTGTGTGTGTGTGTTGGTGGCAAGCATAAAATAATTGATTCAAGGATACTACTTAAGTAACTAACTTATGATCTCGTCATCATCACATTTCTCCTTGCTCCTTCAAAACTCATTTTCATGGTTAATCCATATCGCTCCTTTTTAAAAGAAAAGAGATCTGCAGCCATAACATTTATAATACGAACGTGCACAAACAGCTAATTTTTTTCCATGCAAGGCAGCAGTAAAAAAATGATGAATTTAGTAAGTAAGCACAATTGAAGCTGTTGAAGATTTTCTGTCTTCTTCACTTCTCTCTGCTCTGTCATTGACATTTTGGCCGACCTTTAAAAAACAGCAATATATATACACAAAGCCGAATAATAAGAGAGTCAATGTCGAGTGCTCATTTCAGACCAGTCTTTTTTATCCATACAAACACACTTAAATAATAATAGCCATATTAGCTGTTAAGCATGACCAAGACATACACTGTACAAAATTTTTGCTGATACTGTTTTGTTTTTACAATACAGAGTAAACCCAGATCAAGGTCGAAAATCCATAATGATCCAGTAATTATCATTTAAATTCATGTGAAATTTAATGCATGTTGTTGTTACATGTGTGTGTGGCTGCTATACAGTTCTCTTGCTGTCTGTAAACAAGTCATTTGTATAATGTTATTAGTATTAAGTAACACAAGTTGAAATCATACTTGGAAAACTCGTACGATTTCTCTGCAGGCTTTCTTAACTTTATGCACAATTTTTTTTGCAAATGCAGCCATAATCCAGAATATTATTATTAATTGTGAATTCGGTTGTTAATCGTTTTACATGGATATTATCATAATACATTACGCGTATGCAGTGGTAATCATAATGACGATGATGATAAGCAAGAGGACACGCTACACGACAGCATCCTCGTCATCGCACCTACTTTTTTTGCGGGACTGACAGCATTTTGTGTCCATCACATCTCGCTCTCACTCTTGCTCTCTCTCTCTCTCTCTCTGGGTACATATCATACATATCAGCTCAGCGTACTTGTAAAATGCCAATAAGCCAGAGTTTTAATCATCACATGTCGACATGACACTTGTACAGGATGGCATGGACATGGCATTGGCTTTTATTTATTTATTCATTTTTTATATTATTATCAATCACATACTCAGGTTTGTCATGTTTGTCAAGCAGACTCTTGTGTTGTGATACTGTCGACCATAAGTGCGGTAGCATCACAATCATGACCACTGTTTCTGTGGTCAATGTCTTTCGGCCGGGACAGGAGATGAGGCTGTTTCCCAAGGCTCTTGATTTTGACGTTGTCGATATAAATGCCGTGTTGGTTAATGTGTGTGTATATATGAATGGACGTGTGTGCATCCACATGTACGTTTTTGTATCACTTTGTTTGAAAGGCTACAAAAATCATTGAATGAAATGATGATGATGGTGTTGTTGGAGACTTGTCCATCCATAAATGCTTCATTGAATCAGTTTTACCCTGAGCTCCATACAAGTATTACCATTAGCCTTCATCACTTCTATCAAATCATACAACACGCTATAAATAAACCATACATTATTATGGTACATGCGTATAGTATGTATAGCCAGTATCTCCATCCATCGTCATTGAAACATGGATCATGGATCATCATGGAAAATGGCATGGTTCTTGTGCAAAATGTCATTCAAATGACGACGACGACGATGATGCTGACAATTCTCGAATAAAATAATTAAGGATGGAAATGGATAAGGATGCTCTAATCAAACTAGGTCACTGGCTCGACTTTGAGCTCAATAAAAAATCAATTGAAGAAGAATTCTTCTTTTTCTCTCATTTTCGACGAACGACAACATTTTTTTGCGGATTTTTCTGCTCATTTTCTTTCAGACTTTTACAACACAACCAGCCAGAGAAAATGCAATGGCGTTTCTGTTCCAATTTTTTTTACCGGATTGGCTGTCAAATTGATACGACATTGTCGATCGACTTTGCATTTATTTAGTTACTTTTATGTAAGTAGGTATTGATGTCCAAGGATCGGAAGAAATGCATTTGACATTTCGCTTCTTTGTGTAACATTTTAGTCTGCTTCATATTAGCGTTTGGCCACACGGCGACGACATCCTTTCATCTTGTCTACGTTTGTGTGGGATGTTATTACTCGAGCATTGGAAATGGTACAACAACATAGTTCTCTTTTTTTTAAAACCCCCTATGCGAAGACCCAGTTGAGAGGAACATTTTAAAGTAGAAATGAAAGTGAAATTTTGTTTTTTACTTTCAAGGGATATAGAGATGTCAGTGGTTATGCTGTTGTATAATCGGCTCACTGTCTCTTTTCGGATTCAACACAAGGTTTTTTCCTCCACACTTTTTCTCAAAATATTTACAGGTAGGCATGATATCATGCACGGGACAGTGCAGCCACCGCAACATACCAAAAACATCACTTTATTTATAGATCCGAATTGTGATGCAATAAAAAAGAGTTGACAAGTTTGAAAAGGGGAAAAATATAATTCTGCCAGTCTGTCAGTCACTATGTACAAAAAATTTTGAAGTTAAACTTCTAAACTGAGCATGCATGATTGCGATTATCTATCAAAGTTGTAATAATTGGGAGGAAGAGACCTTGTTGGAAATGTGCCTTTTTAAAATCAATAACGAAAGTAATCTAAAGCAATCTATATAGGAGCAACGAGAGAAATATTCGATTTCGTGTCTGATTTCAATGGTCGCGAAAAAGTCAGTATTGCGGTCAGTCAGTACCTTGCACTAAATTCATAGCTTTAGTAATATGTAAGGTACATATAATAAGCACTTGATCCTACATACACCTGTTTTGCGATCAATTTCTTCGAAACTCTTCTGGAACCAGAAATCGTCCTTAAGACATATTTAAAAAAAATATTTTGAGCCCTCCATTTTATATACCGTGGAACATAGTTATGCTCAAGTATATTAGCCAACTGCATAAAGCAACAGCAAAAAGAAAAAAATGGACAACCGATTTTTGACAAAAGTATTGGCTACATATTCCACGTTTTTTCGTCTACTCTGTTCACTCTCGTTAATAATTAATGCGCTGACCAGTGGCTCTGTTACAAACCATTTTGCTGAGAAAATGAAAATGCAAATACGAAGTAAATATTTTATGTAAATTTTTCTTATCGCTTTTACCAACGCGAGCCTTTTTTTATAAACTAACCAATCCCAATAAACCATCAGTATATAAAAAGCAAATAATATATGCATACTATCTTGTCGTATTTTACTATCCTAAAAATTTATACATAAAATCTGGATGTAGGATAAACAGTTCCATTACACTGGAAGTGGAAAGAGGAAAAGAAAAACAAGTGGTCTCTCTCTTCTTCTCATCCCACCAACCAGTTGTAGGACTTGTGTCGCAGTTTTTATTCAAGTGACAAAGAAAAAAATAAGTTTTTACAATTGAGATAAAAATCCAAGTAATTAAATACAATATTAATAACTATCTGTAGACAGGAGAGAGCGCACAACAGGAGACATAAACCTACTATCTTTTTAACACAAAAAATTTGCTGCTCCTTCTTCTCTCATTTCTGGATTTATTAATTCATTTGCCTATTTACTTTTTTATTGATTTTTCATCGTTATTCACATAATAGCAGCAGCAGCATGCATTGCAGCGTGATCAACAGCGCTCATTCAGGGAGGCAGTAACAAGTAACGATTTGATTCGATTACAATGACTACAGTGAGAATGAATATTCAAGTTGAATATTTTTTTTGCAACATTGGGTTTATCATCATCACCAGTTTGACTCCGGCCGGCTATGATGATGACGAAGAGGATGATTGTGTCGTTTTTTTATTATGTTTTTTTTGTGGGGAGTGGAATGGAGGTTTCTCAAGAGCAGTGAACTCTCCAAAAAAAATATAAAAAAAGAAAAAAAAATTGTACCTCTTATCAACATCCACATAGCCTATTCTAGAAAAAACTAATAAAGAAAGCATTGAATTCCCTTTTACAAGCATGACAAAAGAAGAAGGAGAAGAGAAAAAAAGACCAAGTTACCAAACAAGATCAAAAGAAGCCAGGAGATAGTTGAAAGCAGCACAGAGCATTTCGTTGCACATACGCCATCAAGCACATTCCACGTAAATACCATGATTATAACAATAGTAACTCAAATACAAACAAAAATGCAAAAAAGTAGCCATGTATCTACTCCATCAAAAGAGTATGGCCGTTGTAGTCCTTGTCCTCCTGGTACTACTACTGGTTTGTTGGACTCTGTATCACAGAGCGAGATGGAGAATGCAAACCGGGTAGAAAATCCAACGGCGACATTGCACATAAAAGAAATGACAATGTAATTCATCGGGTCGGGACGACGACGACGACAACAACAACAACGTAACAGCGACCATATTTATACGAAGGAAAATTTACAAGCCATTAGCAATGTCGAGTCTGTATAAGAATTTTGCAAATCTGGACACAAGACATTCTTGTTTTTTATAAGCTTAAAGACAACTTACCTTGGTAGTATATAGTGCTTGCTTACTACTACTGACGTAAAGGAAAAGTGAAACTTGTTTCAGTCCGTTTTTGTTGCTCTTGTACGCTTTAACAATTACTTTTGACAAGTGCATTCAAAAAGATGTATTGGACAAGTTTGGACTTTGTATTTCCCTTAATTATCCCGCGATGCATGTCATTGCCATTTTAGGAGAATATAATCGTAACGCTATTTTGGCCGCACATTTCGTCGATATGTTGTTATCATACTATTTTATAATTACCTCCAGTTCGCCATTAACATAGGGTTAAGCATCCGGAAGCGAACATATGCTTAACCCCATATTACAGTCCCAATGCTTAACCCCATATTACAGTTTCAATGCTTAACCCCATATTACAGACCCAATGCTTAACCCCATATTACAGACCCAATGCTTAACCCCATATTACAGACCCAATGCTTAATCCTACATTAAATTCTTTATTATCATACTATTTTATAATTACCTCCAGTTCGCCATTAACATAGGGTTAAGCATCCGGAAGCGAACATATGCTTAACCCCATATTACAGTCCCAATGCTTAACCCCATATTACAGTTTCAATGCTTAACCCCATATTACAGACCCAATGCTTAACCCAACATTACAGCCACAATGCTTAACCCTATGGTAAGCTATTTATTCTAATACTATTTTATGATTTCTTCTTGTCCACATTTAACATAAGGTTAAGCATTTCAAAACGAAGTAATGCTTAACCCCATATTACATACACCATGATTACCATAAATTCTAGATGAAATGCTTAACCACATATTCTAGATGGAATTCTAAAGCCCATGTGAAATGCTTAAACACACATTGTACTATATATTGTAGTCGGCCCGGTTCAGTGAAACCGCCCCGCGGCTCTTGTTATTATCATTATCGTCGCAAATCTAATTGACAAGATGCATTTTATTTGACATGATAGGATAGATTATGTACATTCTTTATGCAAGCCATGCTAACAAGCTCTTTTTTATTTTATTTTCCAGGTGGAGTCCAGCGTATAAACTGAGGATCCGTGAATTCAATTATTTTGGATTGCTCGGACTCACGTAAGTGGAAAAAAATACTTTTAAAATTTAATGATCGTAAAAGTAAACTGCAAAAGTTAAGCCAATATATATTTTTTTCCGTTGCATTAAACTCTATATACATTTTATGGACCATCGTAACATATTCATTTCATATAGATACAAACGTCAAGCTTCATAATATATCTGATGCGGCTCAAAGCATTATTCAGAGGAGCCAGAATATTGATTCATCACGATACACCATTCGATATTATTGACATGGTTCGCTAAAATCACAAAAAGAGCTTTGCTGCTCTTTTGGAATCCTATCTAATATGTATATATAGAGAGGCGTAGGAAACAGAGAAATAGGTTAAAAAGAAGAGTGCTCTCATTATTATCCTTTTCTACCGGGAAAAGGGATTTACACGACTTAGTCTTTCCTCTTTATCACTTTATTTTGGCCAAGTGAAAAGACGCTTTGTGAGTTGTGGCACACATCACACACAGAAGCAGTGGGACCACACAATCGCAATGTCACCATCAGACCACCTACAAAAAGAGAGAAAGAAAAAGAAATATTGTAGTCAGGGAATATATATGATTGTTGTATAGAGGCAAGTGTGGATGTGCAGCACAGGGAATGACAAAAGTTGGACAAAGAGGATAATATTGAATATGGAAGGAGCAGCAGCAGTCTCCAACAACTCGGTTTGTTGGAACAGCTGGAAAAATTGCATTCCATAATGTTGAATCCCAAACTGCACGGGTTTTTGACAAGTGAGAGAAATGAAGATGAAGCTATGATGCATGCTATTATGTAACCTGACTGCACACTGCACACACACAAGACACACACTCACACCACTGTGTTATCTCCGTGTACTTTTCATGACAGGCGAAGGGAAAGAGGAAAGGCACAAAAGTGTCCTACTTCTCTCTCTCTCTCTCCCTCATAGTTCCTTCCGTCGTGCTAGAGTTTTGTAAAGATGCACACGGGCACATACATAACATCTCCTACTAACTCTTTTTATTAAATACACACAGAGCGAACCAAGAAAAAAAAAGTATTTTATTCCTCTAGTCCTTTGAACTATTCCGGATGTGAAAATGACATGCAAGCACACAATTTAGAAAACACACAAAAGCAAAAAGAGAGAAAAGAGGAGAGAGAGAGAGGAGCAAGTACAAAATTGCATACTACTACTAACCAGATTTTCAGAGTTGAACTCTGTAGATTCACTTTCGTTTCACACAGGCAACATCATCATCATCATCATAACAGGAATAACAATCGTAATAATGATTATGGTAGCATGCATGGATGAATCTGGCATGGTGTTGCAGGAGGAGAGCATTTTCCTTCCATTCGTCTTTTCTCCCTTTTTGCAACTTGGTTCCTGGTTAAATGCAAATACTTCATTTCAAATAATAATTCCCGTGTGAATAATGGCCTCCTCCTCTCAAAGGATCGGTTTTTCACGGTGCGGTGCGGCTGCCTATAATATATATATGTTGCTGCCGTTGCAACTTGAACTAACCCCAGTAGTGTAGATGATGAGGACGACCAAAGTTGATCATGGATGTTGAAGCATGCAAGCAACTTTTTGGTCTTTCTCTAAGTATTTTGAGCAGAAAAGCATCTGCCTATCGTACACATCTGTTTCTGAGATTCTTTGTAGTAGTAGCACTTGCATGGTTGCATGCACATGATCCTCAACCTCATCATCACAGCATGCCATAGTTTTTTTTTGCAATATAAGCAAACTATATAGTCGTCGTCGTCAGCAGCGCTGTTGAAGAAAAGAGGAAGAGCAAGTTGTGTGCTTCTGGGTGATGGGAATGCACAGGGCAAATTGAAGAAACCGGCAAGCCGGCATGCATATCGATCCCACCAGGACCAAGATACACGACACGAGCGAGCGTGCACACCACCACATCATCGCCCGTGTGGAGGTAAAGGGAGAAAAAAAACCTTTCCCATTTTCCTTCCTCCTCTTTTCCTTCACTCACCCATTCTTTTGTACATCTCTCTCACTTTCCCTTTTCCTTTCTGGAAAAGTGGAAAACTCGACAGGAACATGCACATGGTAGAATGGAGAAGAGATGTTATGTTGTAGGTATGTATGCATGCCCATATATTTGTGGCATAATAATAATAATGATGTGAAGTGAACCGTGAACAGATGCATTTTTGTGCATGTACCTGTTATAAGTGTAGAATGTTACATTTCGTCTACTAGAGATTGGTAGACAGGTAGATACATATATTTTTTGTGTGAAGAGCTTATGTATGGGTAAAAGACCTGTCGTTTACACTTCCCTCCTCTGCTTCCCTGCCTCTCTCTCTCTTTCTCGATTTTTTTGTTACAATAATAATAATAGCGCCTCTCTCTCTCTGCTTCATTTTCCCTTGTCAGGTTCTTTTCCCTGAAAATCCTGTTTCAAACAGTTTCTCTCGTTTTCTATCTCTTTCTCTCTATCTTGTTCAATTTACATAACATGATGAAAATGGAAAATGGTTTTTCACTTTTCCCCCCTCTCTCTCCCTCTTTCTTTCTCTTTCATATTTATGATGATGTAATAATGCATTGAACATTTAACAATTTTCCAGAACAAACCGTAGAGTCGAGTGTTCCAATGAACTGTATCAAGTGTAATGCCTCCCGAAGTATTTAATACTTAAGTTAACATCACCAACATCATCGCTATATCCTTTGCTCAGCATATAACGAGAGTGAGAGTGTGTGTTGTGAGTGAAGTTCACTCCGTCCTGTTATGAAATATTGTATGTATTTTGACAGCAAACATTTGGGTCATTCGCCTAACTATCGGAAGTAAAGTTCAGAGCAAATATAAACGTGATGATGATGATGATGATGACGGCAAACGTTGATGATGCATGGCGTATTATACAATGCACGTGCAATGTCGTGTATCCATCCTCCTACACTACACGATGCAATTCTATACAAAAGTTCTCCAAAAGCAACAAACTTTTTTTCCATGTTTCTCATCATCAACCTCTCTTGTTTCTCATTTTGCATTCCTACCTCTCTCGTCTTTGTTCACTGGAATGATATTTACTTCAGAAACTAAATACATGCATGCATACATGGGTAGGTATATGCATACCCATTTACCTTTTGTAATAGTCAGCAAATGCAAATTCGTTTAATAGTCCGCAAAAGACATTAAAACAATGTAAATTGCATCCTTTCCATAAGATTTTCATTTTTTATAACAACCACGTGATAAACTATCAGCTTTCCATTTAGCATATATTATGTGTCTAGATTTTCATAAGATCACGTAAGTGAGGCACACATCACATCACACACGTGAAGCCTGAATAAAATATTTATCAGGTACATGTAGCAACGTAAAAGCTCAGCAATTTTCTTATGACGTACTCTTTGTTTTCTTTCACCCCGCTACAGATTGTACTGACTGACAAAGATTGAGTCGAAGAAATGCAATACACCATTATAATTTTGCCATTTTTTGACTTTTGAGGCCGCATGTGTGAAAGTATTGCCGATTCCATAAAACAATGGCCTTACCGCTGCAGTCACTTATTATATGATCAGTTTTTTAGCCTGCTTTGTTATTATTTAACTACAGGATGCATCAACCCGCTGAAAGCTATTTAGTTTGTGCAATATCGTTTAGTTTCCTCTTTGCCTCAGTTGATCCAAGTACTCTTGTGCAAGTATTGTTGCTAGTTTCAGAGATGCGGATATTTCTGGCTGAGTAAGTTACCGTGTAGGCAACTTAGCCAGCGCGTGTTTGAAGTTTAGCTCAAAAGTAACCCAAAGTTTTCGAGATCCCAGCAGAGATCCTCTCCAGGGGTAAAATGAAATGTTAATAGCATGCTGTGTAAAACGTACAAACACTGGAGAAATAACTACCTACAAACATATTTGGACAGAAGACTTTCGAGTTTAGTGGATATATTATATATTCTTTATTTTTTTCGAAGGCCATGGGCATCATGAGAAGACAAGGGAAAGAAAGGACGTTTGCAATAATAAAACTATAATTGCATTGTGTACCGCATACATTATAATGAATACGTAAATGCGTATTATTAACATTGTACCATGATGATGGAAAAGTAGCAACCAAGTGTTAATAGTGCAGTAGTAGAGTGGGTTTAGGTGTCCATAAGATATGGGTGCATACAATAAAGTATTTACGGTCATTGTATACACGGAGCGGCCACTTTCCTGCTTGTTGATACGTACTACTGTTTATACTGCACTGAAAAAAGAAGGAATTGTTGTTGTCTCTATACAATACTCGGAATAAAAATGGAACAGCTTGTGCACGTTCTCTCTCACACTGCCAATCATAGTACTCTCCATTCTTCTTCACTGGCCAGAGCTCCTTTTTTCTCCATTATGAATTCATTCATTCATTCTGATGATGGCGATAATCATACATAAGTGCAGTTGAGTAGGTAGGTAGATGCAAATGCAAAATAGGTAAACATAGTTTGTAATTTGCAAGGCAGTCTTTTTAAACTACAAACTACCTCATTCTTGGTCATCATTATCGTCGGGACCATGAAACAAGGAGCAGGATTCATTTTTGCATTCATAAGCTACTGAAATGGCACTACAGCCGCGCGCTGCTAATGATGTTGAAAATGCATATGGGTAGCTATTACGAAAACGTTATTTTGGAGATCACTCGTGTTTGTTTCTGCTTGGCACATTTCTCAGTCACGCAAGCTGAAAAACGGCATTAGATGATGATGATTATGATGGAGCTTCTAGAAGAAGAAGAAAAAAAAAAAGTGTTTGCACTTTTATGTACCGCTAAAATTATATGTTTGCAACGAAAACAAAGTTGTTTTTATAATCCTCTCACTCTGGATAACCCTTTTCATTATTATGCAGCATGGCATCATAAAAGCCATATTATTTCTTCTGCATGGACTCTAGCAAGTTGGTTGGCTACTTTTATTTTCTTTGATATTCTCCTCGGACCGTAGGTGAAGAGTCACTTTTGTTGAGTATGCATCGCCTCTTTACATCTTTTTTTTGTACCTCAAGCACGTATATATTTACTTGGAGTGTACAACAGCGACGCAGTAGTAGGATTCAATTTCCAGCAAGAGTGCACAAGGACGCTCTTCCTTGAACGTTGTGAGGATTTTCCTGTCTTTTATTTAAGGTTCACAGATCCTCACAGAATCTCCATCAACATCAACACCCTCATTTGTTATCATCACCATAGGCTCGGATACTCAGCTTCTCTGGGGTTTCTCCAGAGATGCAGAACAAAAAAAAATGCTACGTGATGGTGACCATCTTCACCAAATACTTTGTGTACCAACAGCATCAACACCCTCTGACCGATTGAGCGCAATATTTGTTGTCCGCTTTGACGTCCTTAAAAATAAATTTTGTGTCCAAAGGGTCAGTGTCCTATGGATTGATTCCTGTTTTCAAGAAAGACAACAACAGAGTCAAGAAATGAGATGAGCCTTCAACCTTTTCGTCTTCTTTCTGTATGCGTGTGTCTCACCCAGTATCATGTTGCTTATAATTCGCATAACAGCTTATAGTACATGATATCCCAACAATGAGCTGGTTACTAGTCCAAAAATGCAGAATGCGCATAAAAAGTAAAAATTATCTGTAATAATAGCGAACACAAACCGTATGTAATCTGGTAAAAACCAACCAAATGAATCAGTAGACAATCAAAAGCATCCGCACTTTCCACTACCGTTACATTTAGAGTGTTTTCAAGGTAAAGGTCAAACAATGCCGCGGTGTGTGGACGAATTAACACTAGTTCATAGTTTTTTGGGCTTGGTGAAGTTGTTATCTTGCCTCTCTGAGTTTCTGTGTGTGACTACCGACCGCAAAAAGAAACAACTTCCTCGCTTAATGGCACCACCAATTTTAGCAATAATAATAATAGACAATAATAAACAATAGGAATCAAATAATTTTTTTATATCATCATTTTGTATCATCATTATTCTCGGCGCGCTCAATTTTTTTTTGGCAGACATTTTCGTAGACGTAGACGCTCATCCTGTTTTAATTTTTGTTGGAATGCGTAAATCCTGTGATTGTCTGGATGGATGAAACGCTTAAAAGAAATTAATAGATGATCTTGATGATATATTGATGATGATGGTGAGAGATACCAAACTTTGACTAGAGTAGGGAAGGGCAGTGCCACAGTTTGCAAAAATTAATTACCTATGTTCATCTTCATTCTTGCTGTTTTTTTAGCACTTATCGCCTTTTGCAGGTGCGCAAAATTTTGTTTGTACCAATTTCATGTGAGAAGTACACATCTTTTATTCCATTAATAGAGCTAAATAACCGTAACCTAATAAAAAAAGATGGATCTTACCATCTAATCATGAAAAAAATCAATGATAAATTGAATCCAGTAGTGTTCAGTAGATTGCAAGTAGATTGCAAAATAAAAATGTGATTCTGCCAATTTCAATTGCTCCTTTGTTGAGTAGGTACGGAGACCTACGATAAGCCATAATTTAATGTAAAAAAACTATATCCAGTAAGTTTAAACGCAATCATCAGAGCCTCATCATCAGTAGCGAAGGATTTCTTAGATAAATAATAGTGTTTGTTGATTTTTTTTAAAGTTCAAAGGGAGGAAAAAATATCCTGTATCATTTCACATTTTTTCCCAATCTACCGTTATTGCAGTTGTGCATGCTTGCATTTAAAGTGTTGAACAATATCCACATAGTCATCAAAACTAGTAAATTCTCATATAACAACAATCGTAATCACAGTACAGAATCATGAAAAAAAATGCCTAATCGCAGTTCCACAAATAGCCATAAAAAGCTAGTGTTTCATAAACAGAGATATATCATTATTTTTATTATTTTGTTTGGTACATGCTTTATTTGCATTAGACTCTATAGATCATGTAGTTGTGAGGGTGATGATGATAATGATGATTATCCTCAAGGGCGTCTCTCCATTTTTATTATTATCATTACTATTAATATTGCTATTATTCTTACAAGTATGATTACCTGCAGGTGATAAGGCAGAGAGAGGGAGAGTGCTTTTTCAACAACAACCATATAATATTCTAAAAACAACAGACTCCAGGAAATTTATGCATAAAATTTTCAGATTTGTTCAAGATTGTTCTACCGTAATGCACATTGAATTGCGGTGGGTTGTTGTTGCTGCATTATCATCATTAGTAAATATTACTGCGCGCGTATTAGTTGCTAAATAATATATTATTTGTGTTGTTTCTTGTTCTTGTAAAAAGCAACGGTAATTTGCTGTTATGGTTGTTGGAAGAGGCAGTAGTAAAATAAATGGGCACCATGTTTCTTGCGAGTTGTTGCTAATTAGCTAATATTATTCTTGCGTGGTGTCTAAAAATAGCATAAAAGTATCTGGAATCTTTTTTTACCATTGTTAAGGTTAAGGTTACTATGAACATTTACTTAACAATATAATCTCAGCCGTTAAAAAATATTTTTGCAAGGATTTCCAGTCGGTCCGTTATTAAAAATTCATCGCAATTTGAGATTTTTTCCCAAGTTGGCCTATAATACTAAACCATTGTTGAACCTGCAATTTTATCAGCTACGCAGTTCCAGCAAAGAAAACGTACAAAAACTTGCAACAATACAGTTTTAACCATGATCGTTATAAACTACTATACAAATGTTTTTGTTTTTGATGTTGCGTGGAAGGTACCGTTTCAGCTGCTGTACAAGCGCAAAAAAAATCTGAATATTTTCACACGTTTATAACCACTCATCTTGTTTATTTACAACTCTACGCTTTTTGGAAATTTCCACATTACAATTATAGTTCCATTTTTTTCTTCTTTTATTTCCAAATCACCTTCCATTGTGTAGTCTTACGTTGCCCTTGAGGTAGGAGCACACGCTGAAAGTGAATCTGATCATTTAGCCCTCACATTGAACTTGACTTGCCGTTTGACGTTTAATAGTGGATTGGTTGGCCTGACTTGCTTGTGATAATGCAACAATCTATTGTTTTCAATTATCTTTCAAGTCTTTGATTTCTTAAGGACATGCATATATTTTATAAGCTATATACTCAGTTGCCAGTGTATACGTTCCAACGACTATCAATATAATCAATCCACTATATATGCCCTTCTCCACGAACAAGCATACTAACCTAACGTTAGTGGAAGCTTTCTGAACTGTAATAGTAAATATATTCATGTATCTGGCACGAAACATCCAATCAACAATGAATTTTTATTACCGTTGTTGCATATTTTTTATTCTAATAAACAGGAACGAACGTTAGACTAGAGTCAGTACAAAGTTGACATTGAAACTGTCAATTGCATCAAAAAGTAAAGCCCTGCCACCACCACCAGCAGCAGCAACGCAACAGCTTTAAGATCATCACACCCTTTTTCCTACATTCTGCCATTTGCCACTCTTGTTATTATTACAGATTAGGTATATGTCTTAACAATTATCATATCATATCACAGTATTATTACATGTACAAAGTTATAATGGTATAATGCCTTGTCACTACTGCCATCACACACTATTGTGCTGTGTACACACAAAAAAAAGATGCGTAACAGAGATTATGATGATTGCTGTAAAAAGTTATTACGGTAAGTGTTGTACTAGCACAGGACAGGCATTAGTCATTTCAGTCACGTACGAAGAAGCGATCCTATAGTAACTAGTTTATTAGCTAAGCCACGTATTATTATTATTATAGCAACAGCAATGCATGCATATCATAATCATATCATCTAGTAATACGTATTGTGCGTAATAGATATATGGTAAGTTGAATTGGAATATAACAAAAAACTTGTACGGGATACGCGGACTTTGTATCGAAAGTAAAAGTGATATATCTGTATATAAGCCCAGCATATAATGATACAAGTTTGTGACTGTAACGAGTAAACTGACTCACTGTTGACTGTACAATCCATTATAAACTCTTGCAAATACATGCCGTGATGATAAATAGAGGAACTGCTGCGTGCGATTCTTATGCATATTATGAACATTTCTGCTAAACAAGAGTTTTTATGCGTGCAAATCTGCCGTTGTTGCAATGCAGCTGAAAAAAGCGGTGTTGTTGTATATCTGTTATATCCTTTACTCTGAACTATGTAACACTCACACACATCACACTATACTCCTACTGCTGCATACCATTCGACAAACAACGGCACCTCTGTTATTTTATCTATCTTGACTGAGCTGAAGGTCGTTTCATTTCCTTTTCATGGCCACTTACTCACCTACGAGTGAATAGCTAAATCATCATTTTTAATCGTGGCGTCAGTATATTTATATCTACCTTAAATATATATGGTGTCTATATGCATTTTTATTTGGACACCTACATACATACTGTAATTTTATATATATGGTAAAGCTTTCATGTTATTTTTGTTTGATTTTGTATAAAAATATTGAATTCCAAAAGAGATCTTTTTTTTTAAAAAAAAAATACGCAACAGCAGATGTGCTTTTTCAGTAGACTGCACTATAGTATTCATCAGAGTAGAGTAGAATGATGAGTATATCAAAAGAACACATTGAATGAGCTTCAACTTCCTCTCATGACGCAAAAATTGTTTACTGCTCTATTCAGCTCTTTTAATTGTTGCAAAATAGCTTGAAAGACAGCACGCAGTTTTTTAAAAGAAACACTTCCAGTAATGGAATGGCATTATGCAGTAGAATCAAGTGATTCATGTCATTGCTGACTATATCAAATAGTGCATGTAAATACAATAAAATGTCAAGAGTAAAGTTTATGGACAATCTGCTTGTATTCGTCCTTACAAGTGTTCGTACTTGGAATAAGACATGAATGACAGGCATGTGATGTAAAAAAATGAATAGTTTTTTGATTGAATGTATCAAATGGAACTAGGAAGTGGCAAAACCGTTCCTATATACCTATATACTGGCTCACTATACATTTACAACCCTACAAACATTTTAGTTTACAGCCAAATGCTGCTGACAGTAAACACTGAATGCAGAATGAATTTATTTATTTTTATAACATGCGCTGATATAAGTTCAATAATAACTGTTCTTTTTTTAAAGAAAAACAAACAGCGAGTCTGTTCACGTGCTAACCAACAACTGTGATTGTGATTGATTCTCTGATGTGAATTTTTTTCTGGATGATGATCGTGATAGAGTATTTTTTGTTCACTTCCCATTTAAATGGACATTGTACCTACGACTCCGTAACTCCTCCAGCATGTAACGGAATACCTGGACAGATAATTGGCTTACAATTTATTTCCAATTGCCTCATTATATATGCCATGATGTATTTATGTATGTATTTACCTATGTGCGTAATGTGCGTATGCAAATATTTATAGGCATGGGCTGGTAGTGGATTTGTAAAAACCCAAATGATTCGTGCCCAAGAAAACATTGTCCTAAGAGACGTATAAAACCAAAAACCGTACGAACAAAGCATTACAAAGGAAAAGCATATTGCTGCCTGGCTCATCGTCAGTTTGCTCATATACTTGGTTTCGATTAAAACTGATGATACGGTACGTAGATATATATGTAAGTACGTACTACGTTATGAATGGTTGAATATAGAGATGAATTACCTTGAAAAGCAACATCTCTCCAAGGTCCACACACATTCTCCATTCCATCCATCCACATAACTGCAATCATTATTATTATGATTATTATTATCCATGCTTGATGATGTGGACCAAATAGGAGATGCAAACTTGTGGAGCAACATCACCAGTTGTATTTGCAAGAAATTAGAGTGGGCAAGTCTGTATGAATTCCAGCAGTGTATAATTTTGCAAAGAATACGTAACAAGGATACTGTTGGTGGATAAATGATGATGATGGTGGTGTTGGTGGTGATGTGGGCAACTACTAACTGGATACTTAATAGTCAATGGGATAATAGTGATAAATGAATTTTTCGCTAAGAAGATTTGACCAATATATTCGTGAATATATTTTAATATTATTATTGCTTGTTTTTTTATCAACCAATTAGCACTAATCTTTTCCAGTATGGGTCGCTTGTGTGGAGTGCGTAAAATGAATTGATGCATATGTGTGTAGTGCCTATGTGTCTGCCTGTGTACAGATTTAAGTGGCAACGCAGACTTTTGAATGAGGAAAGAGTCCAACAGACAGTATTTGATAATGATTCCAACTTCCCCGGTCGCCGAACAGTGAAGAGCAGTAGGTTCATTCTGTGGTGGATCAGAAGGGCAATGTCGCTCTAGTTTATAAGAGCATCTATGACCAAGCCGAATACCTATTAATGTTAAAGTATTTGCACATGTGCGTAAAATATGATTAGCAATCATGCAAGGCTTGACCGTATCACCGTAGTCAGTTAACTTTAACATTTGATCCGACGCTTCCTTTTTCCTAATAGGTTGCACATCATCCTGCGTAAAATGGAAAAATGATTTAATTCTCTCATAAATAACCAACACGGGGTAATGTACCAGTTTACGTTTCCCTTATGTATATGCAACTTTAAGAGTAATCAATTTCTATTGTGCAAGATTTTATTTAAAAACAAAGCAATCATCTTCTCTGAACCAATAATCAGATTTCTTTTCAACTCTGCTGGCGATGAGGCCAAGCCCAAAATGAAAAGCTTGCTTGTTGTGTTCCTCTATACAACGTGCTGGGAGAGTGAGTAAGGTCCATAATTATTTTCGCTCACTACCCATAATTAAAATAGGTGGCTTGGCATAATAAAAACAGAAAATTGACAAGGAATTACCTTTAATCAAATACATTTTATGTACATCATTCAACGGCTGTGCTTTGCAATCCAACGTTTTTTTCTGACTTGACTCCGACTGACCAGCGTTTTTTACTGGTGCTTGTACAGAAACTTTTCAATTATTGAGGAGCAAAAAAATCATACCATACAACAATCTATCCATCTACTCATCATCTTTAATAGATTCTCTGCATTGGCAGATTTACGGCAGCGAAGAAACGGCTTTAGTCAAATTCAAGGTAACTAGCCATAACGGAAGGTCATTGAAGCAACCTTCCTTGAAGAAGGCAGAGAGAAGCAATTGCTGTTAGTCACTTGTTGATCCGTTATCTGCTCACTTGACTCTCTCATTCACTTTTTCCCACTGACTGACTGATAAATATTATGATATCATCATCGTCTCTCTTTTCTTGCGCTATCTTTTGCTTAACTCATATACTTGTATAATATGTGTGCATAAATACCAGTTTTACTATACGCTTGCTCATTTCTTGTCTTCTTTTCCACCTTTTTCCACCTACTGACTTACATTATTTGTTTGCGTTATTTTTTATTACAGTTTTTTTTATTTATTATCCCGTTTGCTTCGTCTTGTTGACATACGAATGTATATATAGCAGTACAAACAAAACTTTTAAGAAAACATTTCAGGAAGATTCCTCAGCTAGTGAGTAAACGTGTTTTTCTCAAGAAAACTGCGATTACCAATCTATTACTCCTCTTTCAGCAGCTACTTAAATAATTCACAAACAATATTACTTTTTCTAATTCTCAAAAAGTATTTATATAACATGATGATAATACCTCTACCCTCCTATCCAAGAAACACAATTGTGTGGTGGTGGATGTGTTGATGGCGATAAAATGGTGATATTTTTATGTAGGATTAATAATGAACACTACTTCCTCGTTCGCTTCTTTAGTAGCAGTGCGGTTTACAGCAAAAAAAACTTCTTTGAGTGCATTGGCACGACCAAACAAGTGATTACCTTACCTATCCATCATTACCACAACCACTGCGCTACAACTTGTATGTGTATATAATGATGGGGAAGCTGTAAAAATGTTCCTATAAAGCAATTCACAAATTTGACATTTGGACAAGTTGGTTTGAGTTAACTTTATTGATTGTTAATAAGATTTTTCCTCCAAAATCACGATCATTCAGGCAGCAGGCATATTTTTCATTTTGATTATTAATTCAATCTTTTCAAGTTTACTGTTGACTCTGTGCTTATGACATTTTCTTTTGTGATGCTGGTGGAGGTCAACCACAGCAGCGACAAAGTAAAGCTATACCGTGTGTTAATGCGTAGAAGTAAGTAGGGAGGAAGGCAAGCATATAGATCATCATCATCATGGACCGTTGGCAGTTTCACTCTTTTTTGGCCAAGTACAGGGACTTTGTGTGATGGCAGTGATAAAATATACTACAACATTTTTTAAGCACAGCAAAAAAAATGTATACATACTTCAATGCTCCATATTATTACCATGGCAATGGCAATAGGAAAATTTATGTTTGACGGGGTTGTACCTAGGTAAATATATTCATGGCATATGTGAGCAAGCGCATAGACGGAGAATGAACTACGTTCCACCACCACGCTCAATAATCTTGCTTACTTTTTAATATAGTGCGTGCTCTGAGACAAGGGAAGGTCAACTGGTCAAGCATCGTAATAAAGGGAAGCTTGAGCAAGAAAATTGGAAAATGGATTGATTGCTTACGGCAAGAAAAATATAAAGAAGAAAAAGGAAAGAGAGGCAAATTCATCACGGACATCACTCACAAACTACATGTATGAAAATGGGCAAAAGAAGGAGGCTTACGACAGATTCTCTATTGATTACTACAAGTGTACATATTATGTATACCTATCTATGCTAATGCATACCTTCATATACGAGACCGATTGTTTAGCTTCATAGTTTGATTTTTTTCTTCATAATAGCACGCTTTCGAGAAATGAGCGTTTAGTAGTAGAATCGTGGTGGTGGCTTTAAAAAACAATCAAATCATTAAAATACATGCTTATATTTTATAGGAGCATCAACAACAATGCCTACTACTATTATTATTCATTAATTTTTATATGTATTTATAATATATTGTTAGCTATTATTACAGACAGAGATAGATAAATAGTAAAAGTTAAGGTCAAGCCTAGACGTTGTATATCACGTTGTGATATTTTTTTTTGCAATACGGCCGCGCTCTTCCATTCAATCTACCTATAAGCATACATATCCACGTATTGTCAATGTTTCTATAATACACAGACTGTGTGCTGCTAAGATTTTTATGAGCAGTGCAATTATAGGAGATGCTACATTAAACACATTATATGTGTTGTTGTTATTGTTATAGAGCTGAGACTTTTTTGTTCCCTTTTTCTTCGTCTTGAGCAGCAGCGCTTCGCTAATACTTTGACCTTTACCTTGTAAATCGCCAACTCGCTCGCTCACAAGTTGAGTTGTCAGGATAGACGTCCTAAGGTGAAGGATCCCACTATTTAAGGGAATTTCCCTTGAAACTAATGTAATTAGATGGGTATTGTTCTTTTAGATGAACTTGATCAGTCAGTAGTGGTCGTACTCATCATTATTAATTACTTACTACAGCAGCCACGTACCCCGTCTGATCCATCACTACTGTCTAAATAGAGTGTGCAATAACATCCGAAATTGGCGACTCGTAAACTGTCTGATTGTAAGCTAAAGATGATCATTTACCCAAAACACCTGTATAGCCTTACGTTTCAAAATGCCTGCTTTCCTCCGAAAGGTATATATTTATAGGCACTCAGGTATGAAAAATACTTCTTGTTGTATCTATTTAAAGGAAAATGGCTAGTTCCTTTCAAAATTGCATAATTTATGTGACATTACTTATTGTCATCGTTATCCTCATCGCCATCATGTTCATCTCCTGAAAGCAACTTAACAACTTAAGTGCCAATTTAAAACCCATATTTTTGTCACGCTAAAGTACCACTTTGTCTCTTGAATCCTTTTGTTCCTTGATTAAGTGTACAACTATCAAGAAGAGGAACAAACGCAAATAGCAGCACTATCATCATCATCATTGTCGTCATCATCAACAAAACAGTAAAATGCAATTTTGCCCCTTCATCGCCATCCATTCCAATCACTAAATGTACTGCACTAGCTGCCTCTGCAAAAATCTCATTCAGTTCCTTCTTCATCTTCTTTTGCATCTTGTTGTTGTCGTCGTCGACGTTGTTGTGAGGCTAACTTATGCCATAATATGCGCTTGCAATGATAAGAACAACAACAACAACAGGCAAGCCAAAACTTTCACATTTTTTCCCGATATCCCTTTCATCATTATTACCAAGGAATAATACAATCATGTTCATCGTCATCCCCCATCATCATCAGCACCGCGTCGCATGTATGTAGTAATGTAATGTCATGCTTAGATCAAGCATTACATGATGATGATGATGTGTGTGATCGAATGAATGGTAAAAAGGGAAGTTGTGTTAATATTGCTTGCAGTAGTAGTAGTAGTAGAAGTAGTAGTAGCGGTAAACATTGTACTCGTCGCTTCCTATCATCCCAATCAGAATCCGCACCACCGCAACAACAGCAACAACCTCTGCAAAAACTGCAAACAACAACTCAACAACCCTTTTGCATGACTGGCGACTTGACTGCTGCTGTTGAACTGCATGTAGCCATCCTTTTGTCAGCAAGGCACTGATATGGTTTACTCAAAAGTCGCAGTCATAGTGATAAAAATGCTTGCAAAGGGATGGTGTGATAAATTGGCAACAGCAGCAGCAGCAGCCGTGCAGTTTGCTGCTGTTGTTGTTGTATTGCGGGATCTCCTGTTTTCACTTTCATTTTTTATCCTTTTAATTGAATGCAACATTGTTGCTGTCGCTACTACTACTGGTGTTGTTGTTGTTGTCTGTTTGTTGAGGCTGTTTTTTTTCTATAAAAATGCCAACAGTACGAACGAAGGAACTGCATAATAATTTAGTAATGCTCTCAGATTGTGTGATGAGTATATCGGACAGAAGTGAGAACTCGTGCAGGCACTTGAGTTGTATAATCAATAGAATATGTAGAAGAGACAAACAAAATCCTTTTATATTTGATCGTCTAAAGAACCTTGCTGCTGCACAAAAATCCTTTGCTTCACTTGCTTCTTTCAAATCACTTCTGATCATTCTCATTATGTTAATTCTGATATGGAAACGGAACATAATGCAACTTCTTCTGAATAGACACAAGGCACAAACGCAATAATAAGTTTAAGCAAATGACATAAAATAATAAAAATGAATGGGATGTCTTCTTCCGAACTGTGAAGTAAAGTGACTTGTTATGCAACTTGGCACATCAAAATAAATAATAAAAATAAGTATGAAAAAAATGCTTCATCATTATCATCATCATTAAGTCAATGTGCTTTTATAGATAAAATTAAAAATAACATATATATCTATACGTATAAATATAAATTATCATTATAGCATCTTCATAGTACCTTCGTTTCTACTGTGCTTAAAGTACTTGGTTACTTTTTTGCAAACGAAATAACGAATTGACAACTTTGACTTGAAAACAAGCAGCAACAAAAATATAATTTATTTTATTTTTGTTTTCCTATTTTTAAGAAAAACGATTTGCTACACCGTGTACTCTTGTTTTGTAATATGTGCATGGCCACACAGGAAGTATGTGTACTCATTTGTAATTTGCTACTGCTCTGCCGTTTACTGATATAGAAAGAAAGAGAGGAAGGAACCAAACTTAACAAACCACATTTTTCTCAGTCAATCAGTCAGAATTTACCAGTAAGCAGCAGATATATCGTTGCTACCACCACCACTACCGCTCTTACTACTTCCCGTTTGTACAGCAGCGTAACGTTATCATCATCATCGTTATCTCACCATCATCATGGTTTTTTTTTTCGTCTTGTCACCATATCAGTCACAAAGTGTTCGTTAATTGCTGCTATTACTCACATCTCGTTAAACATGCAAATCATCCACTTTGGCCCTTTATTGTCTCCAAAACAACTCCGGAAAAAATCGCATGATGACCAGTTAATTTATGCATTACACGGCATTTGACGCTAAACAAAAAAATGTCTAAAAATGCCTACATTTAAAAATGCATTTCGTGGTTGCTGAAAGTGAAGTGATTATGGGTTAATTATTATTTTACTACCAAGATGCAAAATTACTCTTACATTATCAAAGTGTCCTAAGATTTCAATTCTGAAAATTTTTATATCAGAATTTGTTAGAATTTGAACATTGCACTGATTTGTCTTGAGGCATTGATCAATACTGCCACCACGTTTAGAGATAATAACATGTCCACATCCAGCAAACATTGGGCCTATTTTTGACAAGTCCTTGAGTTCACATCAACTGCCTTATTTACCTGGTCATATTCCACGACTCTCCTCCTCTCTTGAGTGAAACGAGTGACAAGATCCGGCTCCGTAAGGCACACGATTACTACTACAGCAACTTGTATTCGTACTTGACGAACCAGACGACTTGTACAAGTTTTAAAAGTAAACTTTTGTAAAAATGTATCAACATGTTTGATATGAATCCAAACTGTCGGTTCTTTCTTGTATGTACATTTGTTGTACATGTGTACCTACACACAATTTCATACAAACAAGTCATTTACCTTGCTGCCGTTTTGTGTTGCATTGTTACATAACAACAACAAAAACAACAAGAGAACACAATTTTCTCTCTATGAGAGTGAGTGCTGTTGATCCTCTCATCATCATCGCTATGATCAGCATTTATGATGATCAGTCACTCAGTCAGGTTCATGCAAGGGTTCAAAAGCAGAAAGAAAAAAGGAAAGAAAGAAAGAAACTAGTCAAATTGTTATGTAGTAGCAAATCTCAGCACACACACAATGTTGTGCAGACTTGACTGCTGCAAGTAAGTAAGCAGAAACAATTGTTGATCATCATCATGATCTTTTTTTTGCTTTTGATTCAACATTCAACCATCACCGTGATCATCATCACGTCTTTTGTTCAGTAGTAATCCCTATACTCTCGTTCACTATTCCAATCTGAGCAAAATCTTTCAAAAAATAAAAGTTAAGCATATCAAATTGATAGCAGCATTATGACTACTACTACCACACACACTATCTGTAGTTTATAAACTACCTAGTAAGCACAGTATGCACATTATCATACAGACAGGCAACAGGTAGCAAAAAAACGAGACTAGATGAAAAAAAAACTTGAATTTAAATCCTTAAACTAAAGTAAATAACATGCGTGTAATAATACAATATGTAATATGCATAATGGTAATAATAATAATCACACTTATTACTTGTATGAATTTTTTTCACTTTTTGAGAAAAATACGATCGTCCATCATAATGCAAGAGGACACAGGAACGATCCGTGTCTTTTACATTGAATATTATAAACTAACCCTGCCAACTTGAAATAACCCTTTTTGCGTTTTTAAAAATAAATATTCAAATCTCAGAGCTCCTATTACCACCACCACAACAACAACTTTTCTTTTTTTTACTGTTTTATTCATATCTGGCGACCATTTAAATGGGATGTAAGTCATATGACTGTATAATGAAAAAGGACAATTAAGATTACATTATTAGGTACATGTTGCATATTTTAGGCAGACATACGACGTTGAAAAGGTGAACTAACTGCCATCATCGTCGTCAGCATCAGCATTATGATCATCATCACTGTCATTATGGAGCCAGCATTTTTTTCAAAAGTGAGAATACAAAGTAATAGTCGTCATCATGTAATTCATAGTCTTGTGTTTCAATCATGAAAAAAAATCTGCTACTTACTTACTAGAAAGAAATACAAACCATCGCCATTAAAACAAGTAAAGTAAATTAAATAAGCAAACAACCATCTCCTCTCCTCAGTTTATAACTATTTATTTCTTTCTCGCATCTTGGACTTCATTTTCATCATTCATGAGCACTCTCAGTTTCGGACGCGTCGTCGTTGAGGAAATATTCGTACTAGGATGAGCAGAGCAACCAAAAAAATAAGCAAAAATCTTCATCATCATCATCTTCGTTTTGACGACAGAGAGGAAAGGCTAAGAGAAAAAGGTGAGAGAGAGAGGTTGTGTACTCTGCTGTTGATGTGGTACGATGCAGAATTTTCTTTCTTGAAAAAGGTGAACTCCGCAGGCATCACCAGTAGCAGAGCAACAGAGAAGAAGGCAAACGACAGACATCAACAAAAAGGTTTATCAGTCAACAGAGAGGAAAAACAGGCAGTGTGCCAAAATCACACTATTAAAGCATTTAGCTATAGTATACAATATAGGCATTTCTTTGCAAAAGATTGTTTAGTAGTTTAGTGAAGATTGCTGAAAAAAAACAGTTAAGGGAACAGAAATATTAATGGGTAGTAGTAAGTCATTGAAAACGCATAAGTAATGGATGGATGGACGTGTAAAAAAGGGAGCGATTCGTCACTTTCCATTCACTGATATTGGTATTAATCCTTGTTGCTACTCTCGCTGTGAGAGACTCTCATGCGGATAATATCTGGGTCCTCTGATGACTTTTTTTTCGACACTTGATCATTTTTTTATTATTATTAAAATCAACGAATTAAAAAGCATTTGTATACCCGCAGTAATAACCAGAGAGATGGCTGAACTGTTTAAGGTGTGTAATAATTACGATGATGGCTTGATTGCACCCACAGAGCAGTGCACTGCCTCAATGCATTAGCTCACACCTCGCATGCGTTTTTTGATGCTGATTCGATAAAAAAATGCTTTATTTTAAAATCTTGCATGTAATTATGCTTTTTGTAGGAAACCAAGAGTTTGCATTATTATTATTATGATGGTCTTGGTTTTTGGTAGAAAAAAAGTTAAAGGTAGATCATAAACTATGGCAAAACTTTGATTTAAACAAAACGTTGAGAGGCCAAAAATATATTGCTTAACCTGTTGTTTTAATACTGACTGGCAACAGAAAAAAAACAGACAGAGTCTTTATGAAATTGGAGTATGCAGTGCACGCATTATTATACCCAGAATCATTGTAAAATTTAACATTCATCAAGATTACTCCTGTTGGCAGGCAAATTTTTATACAGCAAACTGTGGCAAAGGAACTCTCTCGAGTTATTTGGTGGTGGTGGTGGTAATAGCAAAGTCGCTAAACCCTTCATAATATACATACCTGCTTTTCAACTTTGATGATGATATTGTATAGAAAAAAGGAAGGATACTGCTGTTGCTGACTTTGATGATGATGATGAAGGAAGGTAGTGATAGTACCTACGTACAAAATTGTAATGACTATGACTGCACTACTACAATGCAGAAAAAGCAGGCGCACCAACATCATCATCGTCATCATCGTCAGCCAGCCAGCCTGAGCCAACCAACCAAGCAAGTTAAAACTTTTTTGCATGCATTACATTACAACAATGTATGTAGTTAAAGAGAAGTAATGTAATAACAATAATAATGATAATATAATACATACATGATGGTGGCAGTGCTCACTACTATCTATATTATCTACTCGCTCAACTCGCAGCAGACATCATCGCCATACCACTTCTGGGGTCAATGAAACTAAAAGTCTTTATTTTTTGTTTAAAAAATGCCTCTTTTATATAATTTTAAAAGGGGGGAGCCCTTAGAATCACCACTATCGCGCTGTATAGTTG
Source organism: Sinella curviseta (assembly GCA_004115045.4). Classification (NCBI taxonomy): domain Eukaryota; kingdom Metazoa; phylum Arthropoda; class Collembola; order Entomobryomorpha; family Entomobryidae; genus Sinella; species Sinella curviseta. The sequence goes on from CM065489.1 coordinate 35,133,090, forward strand.
AGGAACCACTTCAACAACAGATGCTTTTTGGTTTTTTTATTTGATTGGAGAAAGTATATACAATATGCACACATTATGCATATTATGCATGACTATAATTGTGGGTATACATGCACTGTGTAGACTTTATCCTATTATTCGAAATTCGATATAGAGAGAGAGAGGCTTATGTAAAGATTTCTTTGCTGACTTGACTGAATTTAAGCTGAAAATCTTAATCACTGGCGGGTAGTACCTTTTGTATGGTGGCCATATATACAACAATGCAAAGAATGTGTGTGCGTTTACAAAGCGTTACTTTCGAAGAGAGCAAAATATTCATAATATTATAATTGCTAAATCATGAATTAAATTTAGCATGTAAACGGTGTGCAAAGGTCGACTTAACAAGTTTTCATTTTTTTTTTCTGAAAAAAACCTACGCCAACTTATAACAGATATTATACACATTTCATCACACATATAAGCTTCAAGTCAACTGGGAAGACGTCTGCCGACTAACAATCACATGATCACACACAAGAATTCGCATTTTATTTATTCCGTCTTATTAAGATACTTGACACTCTCAATGATGCCAGATATGATAAGGATAACATTTTCATTTTTCAAAGAGACAGTTTGGGAATTTTTTAAATATATCCTGAAATTATTATTAATATTTATATTTCTTGAGATATCGGCGCTGTTTATTAGGCAGCTGCTTGAGAAACGGGAAATAAAAATAAACGCTTTTCCTCGAAAGTTAGCTTGTATCAAAAAGGAGATTTGACAAACTCAGTTTCGTTCTGTTAGTTCCCCGAAATTTTTAATTGTAATTCGTGGTTGATCCGTGATGACGTTATGAATATTTTTGTATGAAACGCCATTTCCAAATTCATTTTCTATAAAAATGCAATACAATGTATGCTGAGCGTTAAACAAAGTTATATGATCACGTCCTCAACGTCTGATGATTATTATGTACATATACTACAAAACCGTCTTCCTCTTTGCTTCTCATAAATCTTTTTACATGATGAATTTTTAATGGCGCATATAATTGCTATATGTACATATGTACATATATACAATTCACTGTAATCTATAACTGTCAGTGTGAAAAGTTATTTACCTTGCCAAACAATGAAAAGCTGCTTAAGAAACCTCTGGAAAAGTTTTTTTTTCCGAGGTTCAAAGGTAAATCAGCATTGTAATAAATTTGTAGTTGATGATGAAAAGGTGGCGAAGAGTTTGGTAAAATTTTTAAAAGTAGCCATAATATTATAAAGGTTAAAAAAAATTCACAAAATCAAAGTAAGTTCATGATTTCATCGCCATAATACACCAATGCAAACCCTATCATTTTCGACTGCTCAAGCAATAACAGCATACACCGGCGGCAATAAAGTTTCGTTTCATCCAACACCGCGTACTGCACTGGCCGCCTGTCCGTCCATCTTTCCTGTCCACTCCTCTTTTGTTCGTTTTTGAGCGGACAGGAGGAAGGAAGGAAGAGCCAACAGGGATTGGTTTTTTTTATATATTTCAAAAAAAAATCTGTGATGATTATGCACCTTTTTTGTTGCTGCATTGCTGGTGCTGCATCAGGGAGTGAGGGAAATTGGTAGGTATATTGTAGGAAGAAAACCCATTCTGAGGAAACCAAACACCACGACGCACACTTTGATCTCTTGTCTGCTGCAGTGCATAACGTTGTTGTTTGATGCTCTTTGCTGTTTACTATGTATCTCATAATCGCGCGGTGTGCACAGTTGATCGAGTAAAGTTTTTAGGCTGCAGAAAACGCAAAAAGGAATCACGACGACCAAAAAGTCGAGAGAGCCAGTTTCTTATGCGCTCAGCTCTAAGAGCTAATAGAAGTGGTAGTAGTAGGAACAATCGCTTATGATAAAACACAGCAAGTAGCGATATATTGTAGTAACCTAGTTTTGGGTCAAAAACCTTTGATTCGAGCCCCCTTATGACTTTTATGCCCATCTTGTTGTTCAATTTTGATAGTGACGGCGGCAGCGATGGTCGTCGTGGCAGTGATGGTGATCATCATCATCATCGTATCGTGATCGTCATCCGCTGAACTCTAATCTTTGACTTTCATGCCTTGAAAAAGCGTTTTCTTAGATGCGCGGCTACATTTTACTAAATTTGTGCACAAGAACAAAAAAAAACCCTTATCGCTTCTATCAGCTATTATCTTCGTCACTATCATTGATCATCACATCATCATCTCTCTTAAGTGAGTAGAGGAACAATATAATATGGCACAAAAATGGCATTTTTCTGTGTAGCTAAGGAAGAGCATATTTTTTTAGATTGCAGGATAGTAGCAGTGTGGAAGGATATGCAAAACTGAAAGGGACCACAATAGTTAATAATAATCAGGAAGGGGATAAAATGCAGGGCAAAATATAGTCGCTTGCAAGGGGTAATGAACCCTCACGACACACGTGGTCACTATTCTTACTTACTAATTATAATCAATAAAAATTTGCACTATAAGATGTCAGTGTAGTAATGGTGCTGTGAGTTGCATAAAATAAATTCATCAAAGCCTTCAGGCTACCGGCTTGGAAACACTGTTCATGTTCTGGAGAAAACCGGAAGCTGAGTTTCGCTTCTGCTCATTTTTATGGCTCATCTGTGGCTATATAAGTCTTTAGGTATACATGTAATAATAATATATTAGTGGTGGCACTGAAGGATGTATCAGAAACAATAGATTTTGTTAGGACTGATCCTCCTCTATCATCCATCATCTTCAAGTTTGGAACCAGAATTAATTTGTGGAATAAAATATATTGGTAGGTAGCAGAATATTTATACCAATTTCAATAGAGAAAATAGAACAAAACTATTGTCGTTTCATAGTTACTTCTACTACTGTCATCATTTATTGATGCATGAAAAATGTGATGAGTTAATTGGACAGCAGCGGCCTCAGCGTTTTTCGTTGTTGTAGAACAAGCCGTTGTAATAGGATGCGAACCGCTGAAAATGTCAAAGTTACAGGTGCGATTATTTTACGTCATTCATATAGGTATACTTTTATATTTATAAGTATGATATATTATGCTGTGGTGAACCTCATTTCACCTTCATTCTAGATAATTATTATATTTCTCCGTGTTCAGATTGCATTAATTTAGAATGGCTAGCGACAAAATTTTACAACTGCAGTGAAAACTGCAACACAAGGAAAATGTTAGCAACGACAAGGTGGAAAGTTTTATTTTACCGAAAAACCACTCAAAACTTCAGAAAACCCTGGAAAAGTGAGCCATCCAGAGATGAGTTGGTTCTTAAACAATGTCAAGTACTTTTTCCTACAAGTCAAGCAGGATTGAGTCCCGCTTTCGCATATTACATTTTGCCAGTCGCCTTCAGACGTGTGGGTATGCATAGGAAGGCCCTAAGCAGAGGCACTGATTGTTGTGTTGTCAGCAAACTGTGTAAAAAAGTAGGAAACCGGCATGCGGCATCGTGCAAGGAAGAACAGTGTTGAGAGTAAAAGTGACTGCCTTACTGCTACAACACCACACTATCACTTATATTATTACCATTTTATTGTTAAAGAAGCATGTACCCATTTCATCTGGTAAGATGGATGATGTAGTAAAATAGTGTAAGTGAAGTTAGTGATAATAGTAGTTGTAGAAGGCATGCACATGATAGCATTATGGACAGTGAGAGAGAGAGAGATAGACAGATAGATAGACAGTCAGAGGAGATAGATGAGAGTCCAAAATGTTGTGAGATGAGGTCGATAGCCTTTTTGGTTTGGTTTCTTCAAGTTTCACTAGTACATATAAACTATACTAGACTGCAAGAGAACGAACCATACATACCACATCGCTTTTTATCTATCACTTATTGTATTTATCGCTTATATAGTTTTTTCCTAGTCACTTGCGATGACTGCAGCTACATCATCAGCGCTGCAGCGTTGTTATAGTCATAAGGATCTTTCTTTTGTCAGGCAGGAGTACTTATAGTATTTTTATTCTTATCGTAAGCTGTTTCTACAACCACTACTACTCATGATATTACTACCATAATAACTTATCTAAAGAACAGGTAACAAACTCAAGTACACACGGTAATACATAATCATATCTAAGCCATTGGGCTGTTGAGTTGAGGAATGAGGAGTCGAGAAGTGTGATGATTTTGAAGTCATGATGATGATGATGATGATAATGCAGGCAGTGGAGTTGAAGAAGAAGGATATTCGCGAATAAGACTGATTTTTTGGCTGCTTGCTGCTCTGTATAATGTTGTTGAAGATGATGATGTGCACAAGATGAAGATTGAGACGATGGGGATGAAGATGAAGACTACATAATATATGATAGCTCTTCTAATGATCATCATTGCTATGATATGGTAGTGATATTTCTGCTGATAATAATGATATTGGTAGTGATGATATGAAGAAGATGATGATCGGCTTGCAGGCAGGAGGAGATGGAGGAATAAAAAAAATCTCGCCTTTATAATGATGGGCATGACGATGGTGTTAGTGGTGGTGGTGGTGTTGAGCTGACGTTGATGTAAAACCAAGTAATGGAGATATGAAAAGGAAGAAAACGAAATAGGAAGGAAGAAGAAGAATACCAAGAGACAGATTCAGATTTTTTTTATTATCATCATATAATCTTCAGAACATGCATACTTTGTTATTTTTGTACAGTGGTTTTATTATGCTGCTGATGAAAATGTAAAAAAGGAATGGTGGAAAGGACTTGGAATTGGTATATACAGATAATTGCATGATTGAGTGTTTAGTTTGTGATTCGGCGTGGTATGCCAGTGTGGTCTACTAGTAGTAGTACAAATATTACATGGAAGTCAAGTCACAGTTGCATTATTATGAAAAAAATGCATGGTAAATGGTAGCTAACAAGCAGACAAACATAAAATGTTCCCGATTCACTTGCCATATCACATCTCTCTGTTAAGCCTAGTCTGAAGTCTGAGAATCCGCACGACAAGCAAGAAAAATTGTACTTCTCCTGCCTTCATAAATGTTTGCAGAGCGCAGTGATATGGACAACGACAACAGGCTTGAGTAAGTAACGTCAAAATTGGAGAGAAAAGTGGAAGGATGTAACAGGAAGAGATAACATGCGTTTTTAGCCAAGTTATACATGCATTGCTAAGCAAATACGCAGTAATCAAATTAATGAAAGTGGAATGGTAAACCCGTAACTACACACTTTAAACTTCAAAGAAGCATGGTAGAAAAGACATATCTCTACAAATTAAAAACCACAGCAAATAAAGTCATCCTAAAAATAGGCTTCAGAGAAGGAGGCCTCGTAGGGTTTAAACTAATGAAAAGCGTTTGTCAATTTGCCCTAATGGTCATCCATATAATATGCAAAAATTGTACTGGATTTTATTATCGGGAAAAGGAAAGCACGTGTATCCACACACAGTCATAAGCACAGCTAAAGTCTCCACTTATCCCAGTCTAGTCATCTCGACGTCATCATATTATCATCTTCAGAGAATTATTAAGTCACTTTCCGTTTCAATAATATTGGTAACAATAAAAAATACGTAATATAAATAAATATGCAAACTTAGTACCAGTACTAGTACCAACAACCGCCAGCAGCAGCTCACGCAAATATGGATTTAACCCTGCCCCCTAAACCTAAATTTAAAGGAAGGCCGGAGGCTTACAACAATAATCGTCATGAAAGACACTTTGCCTCTGTGACTGCCATGCATGCCATCACTGCCATCATCATAATAATATCACACACGTTCAATTAACTGCACAGTTACCACAATTACGACGGCTAGTTCTGACTCTACTTGAGTGACTCCTACTATTTTGCTGTGTGCTCTCCACCAGAAAGATACTTGACACTTCTTTTCACTCCTTGCATAATAATATTTATCATATTTTATTAATTTAAACTTAATCTCGTTTCATCATCAAAAGATATAAATAATACACTTTGAGAGGAGCAAGTGCAGTGACATGATACAATATTACGCTATGCCGCTATCAACATGTCTGAGGCTAAAAAATTTAAATGTGTCAGTGGTCTTCATCGTCGTCGTCGGTGATGATGGTAAGTTGCATCAGGAACTGCATGAGATGTTGGCATCAATTTTCGATCATGATATGATGATAAAACTGTATTTTTAGAGATAAAAGTAGGTTATTCAACTAATACTGGCATATTTTTTTAAATATTGAGCACAGGTAAAGGCGGGTATAACTATGCGCCTCTTCAGGATATATATCAAACGGAAGTGGTGGATTGGAAACTTACCTTTACTAAATATCGTTACCCATGCCATATATACGCTTGTTTTGTTGGTAACCAGGATTATGCTACTATTGTACAAAATTAATCGGTTTAAACCGCAAGCATGACTTATTCAAAATGTTTTGAAACCATACATCCTTAAAAACTTTATATATCTCTGTTACGACACTTCGATACTTATCCCTATTATATTCTGGACTTTCATAAACAAAACGCGAGCAGTTCATAAAAGTTGCATGTACAATCGTTATATGACAATTTTAAAAAGTAGATTGACATATTGACACCGAGACATGCCACAAGGTAAATGCTCATGTTTTGAAAAGAATCCTGGAGACATAGACATAACAAAACAAAGTCCCATTAAACAACAGTCTAGCAATGATTAAAGTCGCATCTATCATTTGCATGGAGAGGGGAATGGATAAAAACCTCAATTAGATGATGCAGACAGAGTAGCTGTGTGTGTCATCGAGTACATTTAAACCGACTACTGCTGTTTGTTGTAGTACTACCGCAATTACTGCTCATTACTATGATTACTATAACTATAGCGAACATTTTTTTCGCATAGTATTACTTCCACAATGCATATAAATATGATATCACAAGCGTGTTATTATGATCACTGACTGATTGTGAGTAGTTGTTGGGAATCTGCTTAAATGTCTAAATGCCGCTGCTGCTTCGCTGACAGAGGATAAGCTGCTGTAGCGGCGTCAGTACCGTCTGTCTTCTTCACTTGACTCTCATTCTCTACACTACTTGTAATGATTGCCGTTTGCTACGCTGGCTGCTGCCGCTGCTTGAATCATCGAAAGAGTAGGTGAGGGTTACTGTGTCATGGCCCTCACCTACAACTGCCAATACCGACACCAACAAAGTTTCTGACACCAACCACTGTGAGAGCTTATGGACATACCTTAAAGCAAGCAGGCATACTCCTCATTTACGTTGAGCATGATGATAGATGATGCTGGTGAATTGTATGCATGTGCGTATCCATATATGAGAATGTATTAGATATACCTGTGTGTTTTGACTATAAGTTATAACGGCACGTCAGAAACAAAGAGAAAATGGAAGATACGACAGACTGTAGTTAAAAGTGTACACGTTTTTTTGTCTCTGCTGTTGTTGTAGCGTGCTTATCTAAATCGTAGTCCGCTCCTGTCATTCTCAGTAAGCACCAATGACAAGGGTTGAGCAGTGTCTTTAAAAATAAAAACATAGATATCCAGTCATCCTATTTAAATGGCAAAAAAAGTATAGATAAGAAATATTATTATTAAATTATGCGTCCAGCAAGCATTTTTCCAGTTAATAGGTCCATATAGAATAGAATATTGCCATGTGCGGTTGTTCATGTAAAAATCAATTGATCAAATCAAATTACTATATTCAGTCGCCTTCATTTACTTTTCGCTTAAATTGAAGGCTAGATTCATCGCTCACGCGCTTCATCATTTTTAATACAAGTTATCATATATAAAACTTGTTGCTTTCTGTAGATTCATATCGGAAAAGATTTCGACTTTTTAAGTAGTCGTTAATACGTTTGGATTTCGGTACCTAATTAATAAGCTGACCTAAATAACTTCTTTGTAATTAAATTACCATACCCAATAAAATATTTATTTTACATTTCTGCTAACCTTGGTCGGTTCTGCAAACGTTTAAAACGTGAATAGTTGTAGAGTAGTGAGTTACGTTATATCTTTTCCATTATCTCTTTTAGCATACTTATTATTTTTATATGGGGTTTTCTTAGTCATTGCAAACTCATACCAAGTAACACAAACTTGCAATATCCATGAGAAAAACCCTCTTCGTGTGCAACCACTAACAATCAGAAACATAATATAATATCTTCTATACCAGTGTGGCAGGTACACGTTTTTATAATAAAAACTCGCACATTTTTCTGCGTATTATCCATCATTTTGCACTATTATTGGTTGGAATGGTTAGCTGGCTGGTTAATGTCCATCTATGCAAATGTATTTCCTGATCAAGTAGGTATATGGAACGTATAAAAAAATCTACAACTAACATACATCAACAACAACAACGCAACAACGGCTTGTCATGACTCATGCATGAACTGCGTGAATGACTAAAGGGAACCAGGAAGCCTTTCTACTTCTACCATCATCCAACCCAACTACAAAACAACTTGTTATTATTATTATCATCATATTTTTTTTACTTACTTTGTACTCTATGCAAAAGTGGGTGTTCATTTTCTTTCACAAAAGTAGCCTACATCAACTGAATACATAATCACTTGGAATTTATATGATAATAAAAAAATAGCAAAACGTCTTTAGAGAGGCCCAACTAGCGCTGCACCGTTATCTTTGCTGGATTTTTCTTCGTCAAGACTTGTTTCCAGTTTGTTTACTGTTACGATAAATCATCATCGACATATTACAATCGGCAAATTGCCTCTACTCCTTTCGATGGTTCATATTTCAGTTGATGACCATAAATTAAAATTTTTGAAACATGCCAATCGTATATGTACAAAGAATACTTTAATAAAAATTAACTGATTGTGACTAGACTCAAGGGAATACACCCAGGCAGACAGGCATAACGTTGTGTGAGACAGACGTCATGTTACCTTGCCCACGACGATTGATCATGATAATGGTAAAGGTAACTTGAGCAAGGCTGTGACCAACGCAACGTAATACACAGCAAGTCTATCTGTATATTAGGGGGCTAGGCTACCATGCGGCAACTTAACAGTGCATAAAAATTAAGGGATGGCGACCTTGAGCCTTGCATATCAATACCAAGTAGCGGAGTATCGTTAAATTACCACTATCATTATTATTGACGTGGATATAGCTGCATGGCATGGTTTGAACAATGGCAACGGAAAACGCTTGAATTACACACATTGGAAGAGGGAAGTTGTGCGCGGTGCGCTGTGTGTGTGTATGCTCAAATTTATAATGATTACGAATGCAAGCGAGTGAGTGAGATGGAAGAAGATAAAAAAGGGTAAAAAAATGATTAATTGTTAGTTATGATGCATGTGGGAATGCAGTTTTGATTATGATATGATGACGTGGCTATCTGCAGAGTAGCGGCAACAACAACAACAGGTGGATCGATAAGAAGACGTGATGAAAACGGAAGAATGAATAATGAAATTAAAATGATTAATTGCAGAGAGAATTTAAAAGTAAAGGGTGATAATTTATTCTTAGGTATTTTCATCATCATGCTCCATGAATAGTTTCCAATAACGTGACAGTTGAACTTTGACATGATTCAAATGAAAACTGCTTCCACATGCAAAATAAATAATCAATCCCAATAAAATCAGCCAGCCATTGAATTCCAATATTATCACCTCCTGATAATATTGTGTACATAATATGCTCGTGTTTTACTGAGCCGGTTGGTGATGATGAGCATATTTTTAGGCGGAGATCTGTAAGGCAAAATAAATTGTATGCGTGAGTTGAACAAAGGCATATCAGCTTCAATGAAGTATATAATCATAATCATGAGAGGTACGTGTGCTATGCAGAACTATCCAGTTTGATGTTTTCCAACTTTTCTGCACACAACCATCTATACTTGTTGAAATGAACTGATATGATCCAGGAACTATGTACAGCAACACCTTCAAGCCATGATTTCTTGCCATCTTTGATTATGGCAGTACGGCGCGCATCAGACCGTTCTCTTTGCCTTTTTTACGAATCATCATCATCAACAATCAAGGGATAGGGATAGTCTTAATTTTATATAAAAAGATGGAAAAAACTTCTTCCTGAATCGCATATTTTTCTCTCCTGTAACAATAACACTGTAACGAGCACAGAGTGTAGAGGAAAAAAACGTGCAACTCTATTTTTTTCTGGCTCCATCATAACAACACATAAAAATCAAAACAAGGATGATGAGTGTGTAAATGCACATTGTTGTGCATTCGATGTGGATGCATTATTTTATTGATGGTGCGAGAACAGAGTAAAATTGTTTGGTTCGAGTTGATTTATGTGGGCATTTACAAGAAAAATTGGCAGGTAGGGTAGAACAAAAATGATATAAATACAGAAAGCGTGTGTAGGACGCGTTATTAAAATGGATTAGAGATGTTCTTTACCATGATGCACAGCCACATATTTTTTATTCAAGCCTTATGCAAAGCTCACAAGGAAGATAGATGAGATGATGTACGTGCATAATTATTGTTATGGACATCAAGTGTTGGTGGTGGGGATGATTATTATGATGATGGTGTCGTTGCCGTCTATAAGTCCACATCAAAAAATCAAAGGGGAATGCCAAACAAAAAACGAGCTACAAGAAAGAACCGCCAGGCAATAATCTTGCTTCTTTTTTTCATTGTCCACGTTTTACCTTGATCACTTTGATCAGTTGATCAGTGAAGCTGTAGTAACAGTATCATTATTATTATGATTATGCTATTATGAATGCCTTTCTTCCACGTCATGCCCTTACCGAGTGTCATGATTCTTTTTAGTGAATTTTAACTATGTCCACCCTTATTACCATGACGGTACCTAGCGCAATATGATTGTAATACCCTACATCATAGAGTCGTGGTGATTACAACAATGTGTCATCTTATGGCGTTTCGGTGCTCGTGCAGCCATTTTTCAACAATAGATAATTCAAGGCAATAAAAAGTAGTGTGAGCGAGCGTAATGCCGTAACATTGAGAAGAAATTGTGTAAAAACGGGAACAAAAAAGTAGCTGGAAAGGATTATTAAGTACCTACCCAGATAGCTAAAAGTATTCGTCATTATCAGACTGTGAATAGCTGATTAAATGTTGATAATAAAATGCTGAAAATCTTGTAGTGAAATTAGAAACATGCTTCTGGCTCTTGACCTAAGGTACTTGTAAATACGCTGGATTCAAATGAAGCTCAAGACTGTTGTCAAATGAGCTTTACGGAGGCATTAAGCATATTATAAAATATAAAAACGAGTTAAACAGCATATTTGCTTTAAATTTATCATTCATAAACATACCTGTTTATTCTATATATTTGTAATACGTGCATACTCACAAAATGCACGTTTATAACAGGATTTATTACTGACACAGTATCTTTGTGTCAATAATTAAAATACAAATGAAGGTGAATCCGCTGCATTTGGCATATAGTTATCTTGAATCTTGACCAAATATTTTATTTATATAAAATTATCAATAAAATAGTTATCTTCATGATGAATGTACCTCGTTTTTTGTTCAATTTTAACTTTGTAACTGTCCCACCTAAACTTCAATCCTCCATCATTTCCACTACTTTAATCTACGTCAGTTCAGTTCTGTGGAATTGCATTTATTAACTCGAGTTCACACAAGAAATGATATTATTTGGAGATCTCGTATAAATAATATTTCCAAACGGAGTTGTGTGTAGTCCATGTCCTCTACCCTGACTCTGAATAAACAAGAGCTGAGGCCATGACACGAACGAAGTAGAACAACAAGAAGGAAATTGAGAAAGATGCAATTATTGTTACTCTTACAGTTCCTCTGCGCAGTCTGCACGGAAGATCAATACAAATAATATTATTCTTATATTTTTGCATAAAAATTGATATTTGATGCAAGTGTACAAACGAAATACCGGCATCCTTACGCATGCATGCATGCGTGCATACATGCAAGAGAATTATTATTATTATTATTATGATAATGTTTAATACAAAAAGGAAATAGGAAAAAACTCCTTTTTTCTGTTTGAAGGATAAATCTGCTCACTTGCAGCAGATCATCATCATTCTCGCTGTCGTGATGATACCTTGATTTTTCTCAATGTTACCTCGGTTGTTACTTCCACCTATTTCTGAATGATAGGTCGCAATGTGTGCATTCCGTTTCCGCTCAAAAAGTTGTGCTAACGTTAGCGTACGGATAACTTGCGTTACAATCCATCCCTTGGACACTTTAAATAATACACCGTGCAGATTTAATGCGTACGTTTAATAAAAATGAATGAAATAAATTGTTTTCTGTCAATAACATCTCAAATCATGAATAGGATTTCTGTCACACAAAAGGAGAAAATTTTTACTTTATCATATGTCATCATTATGCTCAATGTTGGGTTGGTTTTGGATATTAATATCGGTATGCAAAGTAGCGTAATGTGATCATAGCTTTCTTGCAACTTTTTTTGTGTGAAAAACTCTTGTATCTAAATCGAAAGGATGAGATGGTAAAAAAGCGTTACTTTTTTTTAAAGGAATGCACCATTAGGAATACATTGGTTATGGTAATGACGATGACTGCAAAACGACAGAGAGAAGATGACAGAGTTGAATGTAAAAAATAATATAATGATTAATCCTCAACTGTTGCTTCTTTCATGACGATGATGCGTGTATGTATGAAGGGCAGTCAATGAAGAAGATGCAGAAGAAGATCGAAAAAGGAGTAAAGTTATGATGTTGTTGATGACGATGATGATGATCATGGCCTAGAATTATCTCTTCAATTTTTCTATTCATTTTTCACTCTTCTTGGTAATGTGGCCGTTGTAGTCTTTCGTCTCGTATGGGCACAACTGAAAGTAAATGCTGACGATAAGACAAGAAAAACATGGTGGTATGAATAATGCTAAAACAGTACGTGCTCACATTTTCTTAAGACTTGTCATCATCATCGCACAACGCAAATAGAATTTTTAGCAAAATATATTCCACGATCTCTTAAGGTTGCTCGAGCAGCGCCACCAGAAACTCCGTCGTATATACTGATTTGCTTAATGGTTTTTAGTGGAAAAGCGAGTAGAAAGATTATGAATGCATAAAAAATGCATACTTTGTAGTAGGTACAAGCAAAATTGGTATTCGACATGAAAAACGAACTTGGTCTTGTCAATGGCATTGTTGAACTTGTAACGTTCTTAAGGACACTTGCTTTTGTTGGAGGAATAATAGGATGACCATGAGAGAAGAACACCCACTTGCTACACGTTAATTAATGGTGCAGCGCAAGAGAAGGAATATAAACACACATTTTTATACTACACATCCTCGTTTTCTGTATGTTAAACATGGAGCTTGGTAGTACCTACGGTTATATTATCGCGCAGCCATCATCGTATACGGGGAGTGCATTGTTGTCTTATTTGTACATTGACTGCGGTTGATGTTGTTGTTATTATCATCGTATTTTGCCTACCTTACCCTCACCGCCATTCACTATAGTACAATCAATCAGGGTTACTTCATCTACCTTTCTGCTATTTACAATCTCTGTGTGCACAACTTAAATGAAATTCATTTGTTCTAGCAGCAACAGACAGAGAATGGCAGCGCGCAGCGCTAGGGATTGATGAATGCATGATTTGCGTTACAAACAGGCAGATCAGCAAATTGTTTGACTTCGGAATAAACGTCTGTCTGTCTAAATATTTCGTATTCTTCTTCACCAAGATGAACTACCATTCCTTCAGGTTACAGTCCTCCATGGTGATAAGGCTTTTGGCATTTTCAGCTACGCCTCTTGTGCAGTTGCTGGTTACAGAGCTTTTCTATCGTTCCGCACGTTCCTTACCTTTGCAACATATTAATAATTGCTGCTGCTACTTTTTCTGAGTCAATGTCAATGAGTAACTACTGCTAGGGTTCCACAACGGCAATCGACATCAGTACTGCGACCAACTATGTATGCGCGTCGACTAGCAATTCTCTTCCCTGTACTGCTTCTGCTATTTCTGGAGGTTAAGGTTGATGCCTTCACCAATATCATTGTTATTGCCACATGCTGTTTCATTGATGAACGATGAACTGCGTTCATGAGTGTAGCAAATAAAATGGCACATTTCCTATATTCCTATATATCTGTTGTTATTCCCTTTCCTGTTAATCAATCTCCATAATATAGCGAATATAAGTTTATTGCATCAGTTTATTTGCTGACGACAATATTAACGACATTAAACACCAACTCAAAAGAGTGTTTTTATGGACGGTTTGGCAGTACATAAAACCGGTTTTACTACTACTACCACTACCGTTGGGTCTTATCTAATGTCAATTAAATAAAATAACCAAAACCATTTTATTTCGAATAAAGAAACCAAATAGCCATTTCACGAGCTGAAATGATCTTGGGTAAAAAAATCGTCAAACCAATTGCTACCCTTTGGAAAGCTTTTCAATGTTTTAGCGAGCAATAATGTAACAGTCAATAGTTGTAACTTACAAGGAAGGTGCACCAACCGAAGCAAGCCTAGGTCAATGAAAATTGGCACAAATACTAATTTTGGGGCGCTGATTTCATATCTGATGCAAAAAATCCCGTTTGGGTACATTCACATGAAGTACCGTATGGGTGCACCTCCGGTACTGGCATTTTGTAGATATTTCGTTTGCCTTGGTGAACAAATATTATGATGTGAATCGATAAAGGAGTTCTTGGTGATCATTATTTGTCACGGCACCACGGGTCAAATATGTAATCTTGTGAGGTGGCGGAGCTCAGAAGGATTGGGAGTCTAACATCTAATAAAGTTAACTTGTGGAACACGAGTGGTATACCCCTTAACTATAGCAATGATATATCCCTTTATTATAGGCTTGATATACCCTTTAACTATAGACACTGTATTACCATTACTTTTGGCGTAGCATTAATGACTCTGTTATGGTACTTTCGGCGTAGGATTAATAATTACGTTATAGTAAATGGTAATGCAATGTCTATAGTTAAAGGGTATATCAAGCCTATAGTAAAGGGATATATCATTGCTATAGTTAATGGGTATACCACGCTTGTTCCACAAGTTACCTTTATTAGATGTTAGACTCCCAATCCTTCTGAGCTCCGCCACCTCACAAGATTACATATTTGACCCGTGGTGCCGTGACAAATAATGATCACCAAGAACTCCTTTATCGATTCACATCATAATATTTGTTCACCAAGGCAAACGAAATATCTACAAAATGCCAGTACCGGAGGTGCACCCATACGGTACTTCATGTGAATGTACCCAAACGGGATTTTTTGCATCAGATATGAAATCAGCGCCCCAAAATTAGTATTTGTGCCAATTTTCATTGACCTAGGCTTGCTTCGGTTGGTGCACCTTCCTTGTTAGTCAACATTTATTGCATGATCATGAGAGCTTATAGTGATGAACTTTTTTAAAAATTGTTCAAAGTTGCAGCACCAGCGGTACAGCTATCTCTCTGTTCTTGAGGAAAAAGGATTTGTCGGATTTATGCAAATCCATGTGCATAGTAAGTGCATCATCTCAGTTTCCTTTCTCTTTACTTGATGATATGGTAATATATATGAAGTGAAGCAAAAAAAGTTTCAAACTTGCTTTCTCTGCCACTTGGCATTGTACAGACTCGGAGGATCAGAATGAGAGAGGTAGTGCAGCAATGAATAATGATGAAAAGTAAAACTTGCTAAAATAGTTGGTTCTTTCACAATCCCTTGTAAATACAAGTGAGCCTTCCGACATGGCTCAAGGGAGTTTGCAATTCACTCCCGTCCGCAACTCACTTGCAACTTGCTAGAAAATTGTACAGTGAGTTGTACACGGAATTATTATATTGATTACTTTACAATGTGCGAGCAGTGCAGAAGAGAAGACGGAAAATTCCGTCCAATTTCTCCGACATAAAATCGTCATGATGATTGACGATCACGGTAATGCTGGTGATGATGAGTGTGTCATTGAACTCTAAAAGCCCAGTTTCTCAACAGTTTCTTGTGCAATTAAAATTTGCCTCTTTTCAATCATCCATACTTTTGGAAACAGTTTCGAATCTCATCATGTTGACGTTGTCGTAACAACTCGCTTTTACGAGGCAAAAGTTGAGTTTTTTTCTCTATTCTTGGAACAAGCGGAAATGAATGGACAGCAATGGCAAGAGTCAGATAGAGGAGAATGAGCAAAGGAACAAATAAATAGGAGTTGTAAAAGTGTTTAGAAGCAGCAAACAGATGCAATTGAGTGCAACCTACATATAACGTCAGCTAAACTTTAAACTACTTCTTGTCAGTCTTTTTGTTCATTTTGAATTCATGTAGTCATGTACAGTTTATACGTTTGTATCGTTTATATAGATATACGAATAAAATGGGCAGTAGAACTGCTTAGTGTGTGCCCTAGCAACCAACCATGAAATGGTCTCACAAAAACTACTCCAACAAAACTTTGCAAAACTCTGCAATTTCAAACTGAAACTTTATTTTTTGGGAAAGTTGAAAACAGTATCAAGGAGGAAGGAGGAGAAGGAGGGAACGAGCATGTACTTAAGTTCACTACTTCACTCTCCAAAGAAGAGATCCTTTTATTCAGGTATCATCATCATCGCCTTCTTTTCCTCCCGACAACCCAACATTTTCTCTTTAAAGCTCTTCTTTTCCTTTAACACTACTGTGCATGTACTCAAGTTGAGAGTTCATCTGTCAAACAAAGTGAAAAGGAGGCCGGTAAAATTGCACTTTTCCCCTTTTCCCTTTTCTCTTATGTTGAATTAGTGGCAATGATTCTACACAACTACCCCTATACTGCAAGTACATACACACATGAGGAATGCTAAAAACTTATAAGCACACAAAGCGGCGTACAAACCAAAAAAGCTCGCTTCATCTTTCGGTTTGTCGACGGTTAAAGACGGTTAGGCCAAGCTAAGCCTTTTCACCATCATCGGTGACAGCTGTGCTAATGGCACCCAACTTGGGAAGAAAGAACATTACATGCAGCAGCAACAGCAGTATAAAAAAATTGCAAAACGGATATGTGGAAGTGTAAGTTGGTTGAACAACAGCACACAACTTTCACAGTTTGTGCCGGTTCCCCTTCCCTTTTGTTGACGATAATATGATTAGTTGGTTTAATGTAGTAACTAAAAGTAGAACTTCAGTTGCAATCAGGATGATCTTTAACTTTTGGAGTGAGTGAATGATGAAGATGAATCATGTTCAGAGTTCAGAAAGGAATGCCTGTGCCAAAATGAAAAACCCTTGGCGTATCTACACGGTACGCGAATAATGCCTATAGGCTTAAGCGTTCATACAACAGTACATTGCATGAGGATAATCCAATGTCAATCCTTCTCGAGTAATCCCTAACGAGCTGTATAATAATCCGATTTATCACTATATTTATTCCATCTGTAGCTTTGCTCCTCTCACAATTCCATGACGATATGCATATATTTTTATCATCCGGATGAGCCTACTGCTACTACAACTTGTAACGAGTATATTATTAAAACTCGCCTTTTAACTTGAAACTACTTATTACTAGCATTGCAAGAGAGCACTTTTTCATGGAAATAGTGAGTATATCAAAATTTCAGAAAAAGGGGTTGAACAATGAATATATATATCCTAAAGAAATCCGAAAGAGAAGCAAATTCTATAACTTGCAGTGCTTCCAAAGCTTTTAAGTAACGAGTCAGTAGTAATGACGCTAAACGATGATGTATGCAGCCAAAAAAATACATTTTTTTTCTATAATATTCATTTTTTCAATATTCAAATATTGCACAAAGAATTATCAAAACAAGTAGTCAAATATGTACTATTGTACCAGCTCACATGCTTGCCAAAAGACTGAAACAATAGAAAATGCTAGTAGACTGTGTAGTATATTTATGTGATCGTGAATACTGATGACGACTCCATCATCATCATCCATCCATACATTTGCATCATTGCATTACATTTTTTTGGCCCGTTCCTTCCTCCTTCTAACAACTTGCTATACCAATATCATCATCATGATACGGACACAGATGGTATATATTTTACCCAAAAAATCATTCCTAATGTCAGTCAGTGAGTCGCTGCTGCCGCAGAAGCAGCAGCAGTGCAATGACTTGTGGAGTAAAATAAATACATAAAAACCGAGCACAGCGTATATATCACCATTGTACTCGTATAATTTGCAGTCACTGTACTTACTTAAATATTCGGTTCAAATACGATCATGATGACTCTACAGAAAAAATATACAAATAATATATAAAAAAAGCTTTTACTCTAGGAGAGCATTTTTTTTCTTGGTGGTTCTTGTCATAATTCACACTTTTTTTGCGGTTGTCCAATGACATGCAGTTCTATTGTGTAGTTGCTGCATTTTCGTTAAATAAATACCCCTTTTTGTTAAATATGCCTACAAACACACACAGGCTTTAATATTATGTTGCATTTAATCGATTCATCATAATGATCATGTTGAGTGGTGTGTGGTGTGTGCCATATGCATATCAAATACCCATTTTATGCTCTTCTGAGTGAGGGCGTTATACATTATCTGAATAGGCACTTGTATTGATTACATTGTTTCTTGAGCTTCGAATTAGAAAGAAATTCCTTGCCCTTAACAACTGGTTTGAAATACCAGCAGCAGCAGTACCAATGCAGACAATTGATTGAACTGTTGCTATCTTGTTACAACTACCGACAACGCTGTAACAACAGAACACATATCTATATACATACATAACAGCATGCTCTGGCGATAGTAGAAACACCGATTGTTGTTGTTATTATTATTATTGCACCTCTACGATAAGTCAGTATTGTTTCCTATGATATGAATATGATATAAAAATGATATTAAAAAAGTGCCTTTACTGAGGTTTGTCTTAGTGGTGGTGGTGGTGGTTGTGGCGGTGTTGTTGCTCTTACGCTACACATTGCATATTATTACAAACTTGTAAAGCAACTTAATCTACTGCATAACACCATTTGCGTGTGCTAAAGTACGTTCATTTGATAAATTACTAGTATTACATGTAACTTATGCACTCGTGTTGCATTATTAGGTATTATGATAGGAGAAAGTTGGCCGGCTGTTATTGTACTCAAGTTGAAATAATGCACGCACGCTCTTCTCACTACTCCTGTGCTCGCAAATGAGATTTGACCGATAAGAAGGTCTGCTGCTGTCAGCGGCGGCGGCGGTGGTAGTGCAGCAGACGATGCAAAGATGATGAGGACGGACGGTCATTAAAATATGAAATGCATATACTTACATGTGTTTTATTGATATTCTAAGATAACGTTAAAATGCATATAGCAATATTTTTTGAATGTATTTATTGAAATAAGAAAAAAATCAGGATTCCTGTTTTAGACGCTGAGTGCATATTATTCTGGTTTCCTCTTTCCTACTACCATTTGATACGGACGGATACTAAACTAGTCGAAAGAGTATCCAAAACAATGCTAATAATAATTTAAATTACTCAATTTATCGGAACGACTACATTTTTGCTAGAAAATTTCCTTGTTAAATGACAAGCGATAAGAATAAAGACTTCAAAATGCCATATTGAACCATGTTGGAAAACAGTCATGGTAACGCCATTAAAAAGCTTTAGACATCAGTTCAGTTCGGAAAAGCATCTTGTGGCCACATCAAAGAATACATCTGTCAAACTGCATATGAGGTTTTTGGCTCTGAGATTTTACGCTACATCATCACACCGGAAGTGCATACAAGACGATGAGATGATGATTGGTAATTGGGAATTGTTAACAGTTTAATTGTTTATAGTAAATCAATTAAGAACCCAAAAAACATTGTTGTCTCCTTTGCCAATGTTGTAGGTCATTACGGAAAGGGAAATAATGAAATACAAAAATATATTAAAAAAATGTCGGAAACAAGCTGACTATTGTAAGAAAACATTTCTCAAAAAGTCATTAATGACATATATAAAAATAGGGTAGTAAGTATCGTATAAGTTTTGTAAGAGATCTGTATTACTACATGATATGTATTTGAACGTTTATTTATAAAATGATATTACATATATTTACATATTATGCCTGTCTGTGACATAACGCAGCATGTGCCAACACGACACTCCAAAGTCAGCCCACGCATTGAAAAAGGCAACTGTGTGTGACAGCCTGTGTGCCATAATATGATTCTTCACGTTCACATTCACAATTCGACAATTTGGTGACATTGTTGTGGCAATTTTTAGAACAAGTAGTAAAACTGCATTAAATGCATGGCGAGCTTAATTGGCAGTTATTAAATGCCTATAATATGCACATCAGCAAACAGCATCGTACTACCTATGTATACTATTAGTATTCTTATATGACTTTGGCATACGTGCTTTTCCAACAAATGCAATGTCATTTTAGTTCGGTAAACAAAGTAACGATTTTGGAGGAAGAAGATTCGGCAACTTTTGCACTTGAACTTGACTATGAATCAGCTAGTAATGAGACGTGCTATCATCACCTTCATTGTGCCTATCGTGATAGGGTAAATTTTATCGTTCCACGCATAATGTATTATGGCTGTATATATACCCATTGTAATTATAATTATTCCTTGACTTTGCTAGCTAGGTAGACTTATGTACATGTGCATATACACACAGGTAGGTGGTAAGATACTAAATAAGCAGCCTACTAGGAAAGGGTCAATTATACTTATGTCTATGTATGTACATACATTGAACAATTATATTTTATGGCTGCGCCATGCCTGATCTGCAATCTGCACACTTTATACAAAGTTGCCTTATATAAAACTGCGGCCTTCAACGTGATTTCATTGTTACTCGACTTGACATTACATGTCTGTGCGCCGTGATGATGGTGATGATGTTGCTGCTGCTGTTGCTGGCGGCACGTTTCCTTGACAAACACTTTAAGGACTTCACTCGTAACTCGATTCAAGGGCGCATAATAAAATAAATAGTGTCGCGAATTTGCCTTATTCGTCATATAAACACCACCACCAAATCATCCGTATTGTGTTGTTCCTTTCCATCGCCACCAGTGGCATGCTATTTTAGCACTCATAACAGGATTACCCATGTTCAATTATTACGAATGATTTCCAAATAAGTTTTGTGACCAAAGGAATAAATAAGCTAGTGCGATAACTAAATCTAGTAACATGTTTACTTTGTCAAAGCTAAATCAGTCGAATTTACTTGTGATTAAAGCTGTCAAATTAAAATTAAAAGCAGCATTCTCTGGTTTCGCTTTCAAAACACTATAATCAATTCATTGGCCAGTAAGCAAAAGATCGACGCATTAATCTAACCGTAACTATGCATAGTTAGTACTTTTTCCAACTCAAATATTCATAGTCCCTTCCTTTTCCATCGAACTAAAAACTAATGAATATTCGATTAGTTTTACATAAAACCTATTACATGCAAAGTGGAACCGTATATCCCAGGATTATCATTACGCAGCTAAGCAGGACAGGACGATATATTGAACTAGAAAAATACTAGCCGTAACCGATTTTCGTGTGCCCCATTATGCAGATATCCGATATCGGTCATCTAATTACGATTGTCACGATAATAATGTAGCATCAGTAATCGTAATCTATAAACAATAAATACTGCAAATTTGCATTATGCTGCTATAATTGTTTACAAGAACGATGCACTTCTTAACGCTTGCAACTAGTTTGATCATGCATCAAGAAAATCAATATTTCTTCTGCAAAACTATTCCCGATTACGGTTGAACAAAATAGTTGTCATTTTGAATCTCAGAATACAATACGTAGCCATTAGGAATTCGTTTATCGTATTTTAAAACGTACACATAAAAGTACTGTGTCAGGAAGCCCAACTCATTCTCATTTGAAGACACTAGACACCAAGTTGGGTAGACGCTAAAGTTGTTGCACTTCAAAGACGTTGAATTGAAGCGCTCTCGTGTAGCAGATCTTCTAACTACTCCTTTCTAACGTCCACAGTTTATAAATGGTGTGCCCGTTTCTATGAAGGTGGCTCTGCTACTACTACTTACCTTTGTGACTTGAGTAAAGCATTTCAGTGCGAATTCTATTCTACTACAACTACTACTAGTAGACTATAATCAAGCGACGATGATGGCATTTTGCACATTACAAAATGCAGGGAGAACTGAGGAACGGCAACAGAATGGCAATTTCATGCAGACTAGATGCTCACGTTTTGGATATTCGTAGTACAACAGATAGGAAAAGTGGCCTTCATGGCAATCGATTTTTTTGCATCCGACTGCACGATGCGCTACTGAATAATATATGTAACAACAAGCAAAATAATATGAAGAATATCGATAATAAAAACCACATACTCGTGCTTATGGCATAGGTATGATGATACCTATATGGATGGTTACCTGAGGCCTATTGGCTGATCAAATCAGCTACACGACGGCATCAGATTATTCCTAATATTGCGGTTCATATTGGCTTAACTTGCAGACTGTTGCAGTAGTATTTATAAGAGATACAATGCTTAAGGTGTACTAAAATGTTTTTACTTTTTATTTGATTTTACAGGACCAGGAATTTTCTAAAATCCGTTACAAATGACCTGTCAAAGGGACCGAAATAAACTAATAGAAAGGAATAGATCTCATTGTTTATTAACAACTACAGCCAGCGTCGGGTAGTAGTTGTTGACTCTGGAAAGAGAAGAGTCCGCGTCGGCAGAAGAGCTGGAAGGAAGTTCAACCCGTCTCCTTTGTTTCGGCAGGGAGTTCGGGTATTTCAAACTGGACGGGGACGAGGAGTTAGACACTTTTGATTTTTGCTCAGAGAAAGTTGGCAACGTGGATATAAAAATTGGGTCGATGTCTCTCAGTTGTTCCGGAACCCCTCGGGGGTTTCAGGACGCTGACGATGTTGGTATGCCTTTCATAGATGATCTCCTCTGGGGTCCTGATAACGATGGAAAACTTATTGACCTTGGATGTCTCGTAAGTTTCGCAATCGATTGAACTTTGCAATTAAACTTTAACAGTATTCAACGTCAAGACTAAAACAGTTTAAAATATTTTCTTTTCAAAGTCAGGAAATCAGAATTAAAGCAATTAGTAACCACTTTTAATAGGCGTATATATCAACCTCTTTTGTCGTTGCATTCTATTAAAATCAATAGCTCGGGTGTAAAGAGTTTTCCCCTTGCAATATATTATTTTGCCAAGCAACAAAGACATGCGTAAGCAAAGCTGCTGCCACCTACGGTCTGGCAAGTAAACTTGCGTATGGCCTCATATGGTTTTTATAACGTCGTATGATGGCGCTATTGGCAGTTGTATGAAAACAAGACAAAGTTTTGCGCGCAGCTAGCTTCTTTCTGAGAGTGTGTCTAGTAAACAGGCTTCCTCTGATTCAACGAATACTGTTAATTTTTAATTTGCAGAATATATATAACTATTCTATTATACTGAATTATAGTCTATGACATTTGACATGTTTAACTAATTGATGTATTTAACAATTTTAGGACGGATCTTCATCAAATGGACCAGTGGTAGGCCTAGTGTCTAGCAGCTCAACCGGAAGTTGTAACACGCCTAGTCCTACTCACAACACTGTCGCTAGCTCATGTCCCAATTCCACTAACACTAGTTCCAGCTCCGCCGCCCCAACAAACAACAGCCCCACCACCACATCCAACAATAACAGCAGTACAGTTAATAGTCATACCTTGAACTCGTACTTGTCTCACCCACAACAGCCCCCACAGAGTTTACATCACTTTCAACTCCAATCTCAGCAATCCCCGCATCATCAACAGAAAGGCCCAAGCGGAGTGAAGCACTACTATCCCGGCCCAGGGTCTAACGGATTTGCTGACTCGGTTTCGTCAAGTACATCCACTTCCACAACCCACTCTTCAATATCAATATCCTCGGTGACAAGTACAACAACCACATCCCCATCTTCCCAACAATCCAGTGGAGAGTACAACAGTCTGATTGCGTCGCTAAATGGAAGTGGCGCCGGAGGTGGAGGTGGTGCGGGACAAGGAAATCCCGCAGCACCGCAGGCTAATCGGATGATGGGAGCTCAGTCAAACAGCAATTCGTCATCTCACCCGGGCGGAGATGCCGCAGACAGGATTATAAAACAGGAAATCAGTGAGCTGCCCTTGTCCCAGCTATCCCAGGCGGATCTAAATGGTCTAGTATCCTCGCTGGATGATGATGACACGGATTTGTTTGACCATTTGACGGGGCCAGCGTTTGAAATCGATGCGATACTTGATGGAATTGTTGATGACAATCCAACAACACAATCCAATGCCAACAACGGGAACAGCCACAATGGTGCTAATAACCACAATAACAACAACGGTGGAGGGAGTGGTGCTGGTGGAGCCGGTGGCGGAGGAGGTGGAGGTGGGCAAGGATTAGTCTCCAGCTCTCAAGCTTATGGGACCAATGGGCATCAACATAGTCAGCAGCAGCAACAGTCTCAAAACCTTCAGCAACAGCAGTTTATGAACTACGCAAATGGAGCGAATATAAGTCATGTACAGCCGCAGCATTCTCATCATCACAATCACCCTGGTGGGGTTGATGTTGGTCAACGAAACGAAAACAACAACAACAATAACAGGAGACGCAAGAAACTTATGAAATTACCTGATTTGCACGGCCCCATGGAAACGGTTTCCTTGGAGGAGGCTGCCGGCAACATTCTTCCACTCGCAAATTTGGCACAGCAACAACAACAGCAATCACAAAGAAAGCAATCCATTCTTCAGAGTCAGTTGTGTGATCCTCATCATGGACCGAACTCAATGAACGGAGGCTTAAGAAATGGAAAGCCAAATATTGCTGCAGCTAATCCCCTTCTTGCTGGTAAGTGCCTTTCTCTTCTGTAATTCCCGACCAAAATTTCTTGTACAACAACAATTGTACAAAAACGCGGCTGAAAGTCAACTCATGGATCGATTGACGGTTCCTTTTAACTCATCTATTTTCGTTCACATAAAATGTCTGGAAAATAACAGAATCCACATTTAAATTCCTGGACATGGCACAGTGATACATATTGGCATGTCATGGCATATATTATGAATTCACATTTCATTTCATCTCATCCATTCCATTTTCCCAAATTTCCACTGCGTAACCGTACGTGTTTGCTTGAAACAAAGGAAACCTCCCTTTAGCCTGTACTGAAGTCAGGTTGGCCTTGAAGAGTGAAAGCACACACAAGTTTCACTTGTGCATTGCAAAATCTATTACCATTTTATCCACTCAAAATATATAAGAAACTCCCTTTGATGATCTAAATCATCTTGGGCATTGGAAGACGCATGACTTTCATAAGTATTCTAGCTTTCAGTCATTTTTTTTCTTACCGTGTCCTTGTCTACTTTATTATTCGACATCATCATTCAGCCTCACAGTGGAATCGTCATCTTCACACATGAGCCTCATTGGAAAGCGTAAATACATACGTAAAAGTAATACGGAGCAAATTCCGAGAAAGCTTTTAAACGAGAAAATTATTATTTCTTTCCAGGAGGTCCTTTCGCCTTCTCATCTCTCTAACTTTTGGCATTTCTATTTACTTTCTGATAACTTTGTCGTCGTAGTAAAAAGTGCCTTGAATTAACCCACATAACTATAACCTACGCGACATCAAAACATATTGTGTGTTGGAACTCCCCTATCCTCTGTCGACCATGATGATGATGGCGGCGGATGGAAATGAAAAGAGTAAATGATTTTACGAACAAAATATCTATTGATCTCCTTGAAACTATTTCACTCACTACTCACTCGTCTTTCTCTCTCTCTCTCTCTCTCTGACTTACTTTCGCTCATGATCTGGATGCTGCATATGATGGGATGGTAGCGTTGGCAATACCACGTGACACATTATATACTTGAGTTAACATTAACAAAAGTGAGAGATCTATTTGTATTACTATTACTTCTACTACTACCAACTATGGTGAAAGTAGTTTAATGATACAACACTTCCCTTCCCTACAACACTCACATCGCTTTGTGTAAAAAAAGTATTTTGCCACTTCACAACTACCTCTCTCTCTCTCTCTCTTTCAACTTGCATTTATTAGTCAGAAAAGGCATATCAAAAGCAAACTGGAGATAATAAAGTTGAAAGCAAAATTTTCAAGGTTAAATACTCCAAATTTAATATTACTGTCTGTCTGACTGAATATGAGAAGTGCAATCAGGATTTGTAATTTTAGAATGGAAACTAGCACAGTGTTACAAGTAGATAGACATGTACATCAATCGACGGAAACCAGAGACTATGTGTAATTTAATGTAGTTAGTGGTGATACTTGATAACAGCCGTGTGATATAGTTCGAGTTTCAGTCAGAGTTCGGTCTATAAAACACGACAGTACATGAATTGCTGAGCTACTTAACCTGACTGACATTATATACGTATCCCTCCTGATATTGTTTGAACCCTGGAATTAAACTTTTTCCAAACTATGACTTGTTCAAGCGTAAAGGAAGCCAAACAAAAATATTTTGATAACGTATTTCCACACAGATCAAAGCTATAAGCAGACATTACAATTGTAGATTTCGAGAAGTTTCAAAACAACAATTTGGAAATAACTATGAAGTTTGAAAAATAATTATGAACATGTTTTATTTGAGTTCAAAAGAAGGATAGAAAAGGTTTATACTAGAATTCGTTTTTTAAATACGGGGATTTTAGTGACGTATGTACATATTTTGAGTTCATACCGAAACGAGAAATATTTATTAACTTATGTATATAATGAAAAAAAAAAAAAAAAATGGTTAGTACGACATGGACCCCGTCCTGGGTTATTACCCATGAAGTGCCCAAGCTAAAGGAAGTTATGAGGTAAGGTAAGGATACATGGTGCCAAGGAATTTCCTCTAACTAGGACAGTTTTACGCGGTACCAGAGAAAAATCACTACTAGTTAACTGAATAGGGCTAAACAGCCAACTAAGTAGTAGAAAAAACTCCCGATACAATGTTGCCCAGCACCAGGGATCGAACCTGGGGAAGCATTGGACGAATATGGTACGGTAACCACTCCGCTATGCTGGCTGGGCTGAATGAATGAATGAATATGAGCCAATACATTACAATAGTTCGCTTTGCCTTTGACACTAAAAACCATCAGAAGAGCCGCATTTCGTTTCGGGCATTCTAAGACACACTTGTGGTCATCATGGCATCTAAACTCATTTCTGAAACTACGTCTTGTCAAAATTTTGATACACGAGTTTTGACGCTTTTACCACCAGCAAAATTATAACTTGTATAATGTGAGTATAAAGGTGGAAAAGTAGTACAAAATGGGAGAGTTATAGAATACTAAACACTTATGCAGAACATTCAGCAATGGGAAAGTGATAGACTTAAAAGGTGAGAAATTCCAGGAGGGAATAACTTGAAAGAAGATTGTATTCTCCTACAATAGTTGTTACATTTGGATAGACAGTTTACGAACCAACAATGATGTACAAAGGAATCATGTAGAATATATGGTGGCCTTGGTAACGAATAAAGAGAAAATAATAGGAGGGCGTTTTGGTCACCTTTTAGGATAATTGTGGTATTAAATCTAAACGATGGGCACTATTGTGGATCTTGCTGACATTTTGCACCACTTTGTTTGTAAGAATGATTTTTTAATGAATTTTGAATATGTAACGTTATGTCGAAATCAGATAAACAACTAGATATCTGCAATATAAAAGACTTATACAAACAAAAGTGAAATGTAAAATTTCTATATATCGCATTAGCCTTAGTAAGTAATTATAGACTTTAATGAAACCGTTGTTTGGTACATGGTACACATTTTTTCGGTTTTTTTATAACGAATACCGGAATACCTTCGGCTCATCATGAGTGTTTTGCTAATAATGTGGGCTAGAGGAATCGATTTACTTTCCCCTATAATGTAATACTAGGTTATGTTTAGATTTAGAATAATGAATCTATTAAAGCTATAAAATGGTTGGACAGATGGACGACAGAAATAGTCTACCCGAATTTACATACCGACATCCGATATTAGCTACTTATACAGCCCAACTGACATACATATAAATCATGCATTACTAAGGAGTTCATAAAGTTATGTGTATCGGTTATATCAACGCAGTAGATAGCTTATAATATCAACAAATTTCCCTTTTACCACGGTCCTCCTCATCTCGAGTAACTTTTACCCGCTATATAATTGAATATGACGTCAAGGACACTTCAGGTAGGTAGGTTAGTACTAGAACATATTACTCCTATGATTCGAGTTCATACGGTTTAGTAAGCGATTCCTACAAGATAACGAGGAGGGGAGAGAGACAAGCGGAAAAAGAAAAAGGCAGAGATGAAAGATCAAAGGAATTAGATACAATTTTGTGCAGTGTAGCAAGTAGAAGTGCCCTAATAATAGTGGAACATCCTGGATGTAGATCGAGCACTTTCCATGGCGAATTCCACATTATGGATACGTATAAAGAGCGAAGAGTCAGAGCGAAAGCGGAGAGAGAGAGAGAGAAACCTGCAACTTCACAAGGGAGAAATAAGCACACAGCTCAGAGTGTATAAATAGTAGTAGAAATAATACTAAGTACCTAGAGTAGCAGCCCTACTATCTATGACCTTCCCTAAGTGAAAATCCCATTCCAAAAACTGCCGAATATGTATCCTTCACAAAAAGAAACTTTTTCTTCAAAAGGAACAAATGGTTTCCGTCTGTAGGTGATCAGAGCAATTTTCTCTCTTTCAGGATAAAAAAATCCAAAGAGAGAGAGCTGCACTGAAACCCCAAGGCAACTTGTAAGGAACAGACAGATAGACACAAAGTTATCCACCTACATATTATTATGTATGTGCGGTTTCCCAACCCACATGTTAACGACATGCGCCAACACCTTTTCCTTCCTTTACTTCCATGAAAGGGATCCGTTATTCATAGTCTTATTTCGTAGACTAAAACCTGGTAGAACTCTTGCCTTTCATTGAAAATTCTCAGGCTAAAGTCTGAAAGATAAAGCAGGCCAAAATTAACGAGTTAATAAACCATCGAAAAATGCAATTTGGGACTGGGTCTCAATTCTTGAGCAAGTCAGAAATAGAATGGATACAGGAATGTTTGACAAGTTACACGACAAGGCATGGTTAGTTTGCTGACAAAGGAAAAGGTTATGCAAGCAGTCAAGGTGACGCCTATAGTTTGGATACATAATACACACTTGATATATAATTTTTGTTTTCATCTGACAAAAACGCTATAAACTCTTGGAACGCTAATTTTGAACAGTTTTTTTTTGTAAAATGACAATCCTCAAAAAAAACTTTTACTTTCTATTACCTGTGACCTCTATGTACATCAATAGATTAGATGAAGGAATACACTTGACACTCTCTGATGACAAGTTATGATTTTGCTCTAAACTTTTGTTTTACAGTTCCTAGAACACGTTAAATTGAAAATTAAATTTGGCTGTGAATCTAGTTCAAGTTCAACCACAATTATTATCAGTTCCGATTATAATATGGAGCCAAAAATAATTAAATTTATTCCAAGCCATTGTCGCAAGTTTTTCAAAGCAAAGTTCCAAAGCGTCACCATTTTATCTATTACGAAAGTGACGTTGGGATATCCAGGCGACGAAAAATATACATCAGTATTATTAGTGAGAAAGCTCATGCACAGTTGACTGCAAAAGGTGCTAATGATTACAAAAAAAGTGGAGCATTATAGAAAAAAGGCATTTTAGTTAGTATGCCGCTTCGAATCCACTTCAACACAATATTTGACCTTCTCAACTACATTTCCAGTGGTGAAGGTCGATATCAGGTTTCCGTTGTCAGTCACGGCGAGCGGAAACAACGCAAAACCCAATATAAAAGTGTGTGTGCGTTGTTGCCCCAAGAAGGTGTAATACTGTCACTCTAACATGCTTAGGTGCTTGTTTGCTCTAGAAACAGTTTGGCATGGTTTGAATTACACCACCTTTACTATTTTATTAATTCAGGAGAAATGCAATAAACCGTGCCTTATTTTTACTCTCTCCTCAACAGCGTTTGTACAACAACAAACATGTACGTAGAATGTACATTATCAATTATGTGCATCATATACCATATATATTAGATGGTATGCCCTCCTGTTTGTCTTTCACTCAATAATCACGCGATAATCAAATGAAAAGGAGAAAGCTATACAGATAATCCTAAACACTGTCGTCACTTATGCTCCCTTGAAAAGATTTGGGGTAGGAAGTTGGGAGAATCCATTTTTTATATTTTACCCTTTCACCTTTTCCTAATTTTCTCAATCCGTTTTGGTTTTTGCCACAACATCTCCTGTAGTTAGTTGATTTCCTCGACACATTAAAACGTAAAAAGGAATGGATGACATGTGAAGCAGTGTCGCTCTACTCTTTTGATTGATAATTAATGTCATGACATTACTAAATAATTGGTATCGATTTTCAAGTTTGTCCTTGGATGGAGCCTACTTGTTGATGCAATTAGAACTATTTCCGGAATTCATCAAGCTTTCACAAGTGCTTCACGGATGATGAAATATGTTATGTTGCTTTTGCGAATTTTGAAGGTTCTTTATCCAAATATTTTAAGCCAACGTGCTGAATATGTAGCAAAATTTTCATCATTAGAAGAGACAAATTGTCATTATGTTACGCGATCTGAGGTGATCATTATCAGACGAGGCGTTTTTGTCCAGTGAGTTCGATATGAGCTAAATCTGCTGTCATACTTTATTAATATCTTCATATATGGAAAGGGTTTAGGTCTGAAATGTCGTAACACGTTTACTAATCATTAGTCGATTCCAAGGAATTTTTGCTTGAAAAATTCAAGCATGTATCCATTTTTTGTTAATCTCATATTAACTCTATACGTACAATAAAGCGTGAATATTTTAGCTTTTGTCACATCAAAAAGCAATTTATTATATTTAGTAAATGCGTTACTCTTGTAACGTGGAACTGTAAAACGATATGGAGTGAGAAGTCTGGAAAATGAGTCGTTAATAATAACGATCATTTTATTACAAAGTCATCGTTTGTAAAACAAACTGTTGTTCTGGCCTGACGTTGGACAGTGACTAGTTTTTTTCCAAGAATTTGGGCACTGAAATCTTATCAAGATTGTAAATGAAAAACTTTTTGGTCAAATATCAAATCTGACGAATTCAATGGTAGAGAAACTTAATTTTTTGTTACTGTCATGCAAGCAATCTTTAAAACCTGCTTCAATGGACAAAATATTTTTAATAATACGAAAAATTAAAACCTAGTTAAATGACAACAAAGATTAATATACTAATAAATATGTATTAAACAGAATATAGCTATTACATTAAGAATTTAAATGATATATACTCCGTAAATGCCGATATGAGAGCAACTGCGTTCTTTATGCAGACTCGAAAATTTGCTTTCGAAACGCAACTGTGTTTATTTGGGAACTGCGTTCATAGCTTTTCTATATTATTTAATAATTAAGCGGTTTCAAATAGAAAATATGACAAAGCACAATATTCATTAGTTGTATACAAACGCAGCCCAATCTAAGTAGAAATAGAAACAATTAAGTTCAATTTAAAAAAATGCGATTTCAAACATTTTAAACCCATATTCGAGCCGCTTTTGAGCACAAGCCGTTTCAAAACTGATTGTTAACATTAAAGGTCAATTTCAAATGTAACCTTCCAGGTTATTTTAAATCCAGGAAGAAATTGTATTTATAATTACATATCCATTAATATATAGTATCTTTACCCTTCGTGCACACAAAGTATGAAACGGCATGTAGTAGATAACAAATTTGCTACTGCTACGGTTGCAGAAATAAACGTTAGAAGGAACTCGGCTTCTTAAGTTTTATAATGGCTGTTCCTGGTTAACGTTGTAAATTGTTGTGTAGCCTTCAAGGACGTTGGAACCGTGAAGGATGTAGGGAAATTACACAACTGACGCGACCAGCAAGGGAGTGGGGATAAATGTATTCGTTGAACAGATTTATTCATAATCCCTTTTCTTATCAAAATATGTATAGCGAAGTTACCATATTTCGTAAAGAGTTTTCTGGTATATATGACAAAATACAGTTAAGTGAATGATTATCTGACTAAAAATATGCACAAATGGGAGTTATGGTTTACAATTTTCGTACGGTATTAACCATCTTTTTTTGACCTTCACTGACGATGAACTCGGTTAAATTTATCATCGTGTGTCAAAGAAATATTTTCCTTGCTGGTTGTATGTATGAATGACGGATGAGGAAAATCTATACTTACTAGCAGATAGGAAAAAATAGCATATTAACACGAAACCTTAATTTTCTCAATTATCGTTACTTTTCATTTTTCATAGTTTAATCAATAATTTTCAAAATTGCCAAATCAATAAGCTCACAGTGATATCAAACGTTAAAGTTTACACAGTTCAAATAAAGTGCTGATAAGGATTTTAAAATATGTGGCTCGGAAATTTAACGGATTTAGAGCAACTGCTAATTTGTACATACGTCACGTTTCTATATTTCTTTTTATACGTTTACGTCTCTAACATTGAAACAATTTTTCATTTAATCTCTTCGGTGTATGCACTTCTCTCATTTATGACCTTTACGTCCCTTTGACTTAAAGCATGGATACAGTTTTTACATGACAAATAAAAGTATGACAAAAATGAAATAGCTTAAATTTCAGATAAGAAGACTAGGTTACCACAATGCTAAAAATTTGAAGTTCATTCAACAAGTCTCCCTTTCCGCTATTTCTGTTGCCATTTACGGAGTAACGGTATCAGTTATATCACGTAATATTTAATTTTAAGTCAATTTAAACTTAGCTGCATACACTGAAGCATTCACAAGTAATAACCCCTTTGTACTTGGTAAGACGAATTGAACCATGATTTAAAATGTCATTCTGTCTATCGACTTTTTGCGACTGAACTGCCACCTATTAGATAAATAATGCCCCCCTTAACTTTTATAGTGACCACGAAATCCAATTTCTTCGGATATGACTAGTGTTATGAAACATCCCGGAAGTTAATTAACTTTCACTCGTATTTTTTAAAATTAAAACTAATATTTCATGAGTCAAGATAAATCGCTGTATTGTGGGCTTACAACTCCTAATTTGTAGTCGTTGAGGTGTCTAAATCCAAATGCGAAGATGACAAATTCTAGATCGACAGCTCATAATTATCAGTCACAATCAAATCGTGTTATTAGTTTCAAAATATTAAAATCTTGTTAGCATTGCGGGCGGAACCTTGTTAAAAACATGCTGAAGTTTAAAAAAAAATCAATGTTTTTGTGAATCATAACTCGAAGCCAGTTCATTTTTCTGTACACATAATAAGGTGCACCCGGAAAGAAATTTTTAACTATTAGCTGGCGATAACTTTCCTTACGAGCTCTCCTTATATAATGTATTTTAAAGTTAAGTAGACAGTAGATAAAGATTTTCTCTTTTATCCATATCGAAAATGTCATGACGATTTGGTATCTAGCAAATAATAAGCCCTGTGAATTTTTTAGCGCTAATGAACGGGATAAAAATATTTCATTATTAATAACAACTTAGTTTACTGTCGGTTACAATGATGGTTTTTTCTTTTGTAATGATGTGAAATGGCAATCAGTTGTGAGGATTCTATTTGCCACTTGAAAATAGACCATATCATTAAAAAAGATTCAGGGAAGCGTTGAAGCCCACAAATTTATTTTACATTGTACGAGTTCAGCGACACATGAATGAACCTTTGACCTTGACGTCAAGATGACTTTTCTATATTTATAGCAGGATCCTTTCAAATATTTTTGTTCACAGTCACACTTTAAGATTGTTTAAAGGAAAGGATTCTGTGCGACCCATTCGTTTTCTGGATAAAATGATATATGTACAAATTCTTGTTTCCATGTAGGTGAATACAATATAAAATGTTTTCCTCAAATCAAATCATTTTTGTGACTTTTACATGCGCTTCAAGTGCTCCTTTGACACTTGCCAGCAGCCTTACGCCGCGCCGCAAAGAATACGTGACCTGAAAGAGAAAGCTCTGGAGATATTTTTCATAAATTATTCCGGCCGCATGTGTGTTATCGTAGTTTGGAGTAATTGCAACATTAGAATGCTTTAAAATCACATACTAAATCAAGCTTGCATCATTTACAATGCAAGTGACTTTCTAATATTGAACAGTATGACAGGGACTAGGTCTCCATAACTTTCTCTTTCAGACCACATGAAAATTCTGGTGTGTTCTTCAAGATCTTAAATGAGAGACTCACCGTTCTTTCTGAATTCCAGTTTATTTACTATGCATGTTGTTAAATATCACAGGCCGCTATAAGCATATGACCCGCAACAACTGGTCACATTCTTAATTGAAGCAATATCCAGGCTGGAGTATCTTCAATCTTAAAGAAAATGTTTAATCTATTCAGGATATTTGTAATTCGTGAAAATTATCCTTGTTCTGTATAGAAATGAATGCTTAATGGAGTACTAGCAGATACTTGTCAGGATTAGATCATCTATGTATGTTTATGGACAAGTAAATCATTTTAATGTTGAGAACTGATCTCAGTTTATCTCAACTCCTCTAGAGGTTCTTCTTACCTCTGGCAAAAATTTGCACATGGGCTGCCACAGGAATGGGAGCGGCAGACAAGTAAATTACCGTTATTTCGTATTAGCAGCAAAGATAGCCAAATAAATTATCAGTTTTGTGGAAAGCATTCCATATTTTAAATGTAAAAATTTGGTCAAAGCTGTGTCAATCTCGTTGTTGATGTTGATACACATGAGCAATGAGCAGTTTTTTTTTTCATATTCCCTTTCAGCTTAGTCTGTAGCCCAAGAAATAAAATGAGAATATCTACTATGATTAGAATGTCAGAGTCGGACTAATTTTTAAACCAATTAATGTTAGTAGAAGAATTTAATTTTCTGAACCTGGAAACATTTTGTCAGAAAGTGAATACATTTTTATCACGTGGTAGTCATGCCCAATGATCTTAAAACTTGTAAATTGTGATTTTTTGTAGATATGGCATAGATGGTGTCAAATTGCTCTTCGAGATTAAAAATTATAATAAAAATTTGCAATATACAAACAAATAGCTGGTTAAATTTATACAAACTTAATTTTTGAATACACACAGGTGTAACAAAGCATAATATCACATTTCAGATAAAATTGCACGTGCCTAATCATATTATAGGCTTCCGAAATTTTACACGACCTCCTTGCGAGTTTAAGTTTCCAAACCTTATGTGGTAAAATAGGACAAGTAGGGTGCTTCGTAAAATGTATCTAGTAGATACTATCTACTTTAACCTAGACATGATGATGTTACATTGGAAACTTGGAAAACTCCAAGCTGAAAATTTTAAAATGTCCCAAGGTGAAAGTTGAGTAATTTTCCGAAGTTGCCAATTTCACGAGCTTGTGCTATATTTTTACTTATCGACGTGGCGGTTTATTACTTAAACCTTTGATATTAGACAAATGTATTTAGTAAAAGGGCAAGTTTCCAATTTATTTGATAGATTTT
The DNA here is from genome assembly GCA_004115045.4 of Sinella curviseta. Taxonomy (NCBI): domain Eukaryota; kingdom Metazoa; phylum Arthropoda; class Collembola; order Entomobryomorpha; family Entomobryidae; genus Sinella; species Sinella curviseta. Next base: position 35,168,730 of record CM065489.1, read on the forward strand.
TTTTAAACCTCATTATTTCACCACTTAAAAGTTACCTACTTAACAATGTTTTCCTTTCCTCGGCATCATAATACGAAAGTAATTGAAAAATTTCAGATAAATCTGGCTTACTAAAACTTAAATCCACGAACTTGACCGCTTACTGTTTCTTAAAGTTAAACCAACTTAGTTGTGGGTATGCATAAGTGCTCTGTAATCGTATTAGGCCCACGCGTTTTGTGGGGCGGCTCTAATTGCGAATGGCGATGGCAAATGTTTTATTTTTTGATAGTTCAATACCATAACATGCACTAATGGTGGAAATAGTATTCCATAAAGTATGTAAGTCCTAAGTTACGAGCGCGCTAGTGAAATATGCCCTTTGTTTCACAGACGACACGAAACAATTTGATCACTTTCTAACCTCTTACGTTTCTGTTCGTACTGGTATCGTCAAAAATGCACTGTGATGAATTTATTGTGGAGTAGTTCTGAGTTTTGCAAAATAGAATTTCATCATGATTTTAGTTTTTGCAGATTGTACAATACGTCGCTTTACTTTTAATACGGAGCATTTGTTGTTGATGAGTTCAAGTAGTAAGGTTACTTTCACTTCAAACGATAGTTACATCCTTTGCCTACGGTATGATATTCACTACACAGTAGTGTCATATGAGGCGAGTGAGGTATAGTTAATGATTTGAGATAATCCGAACATTATCCGATAATGGTCATTAACGCGGTATGTCACGTGGAACATATGCCAATATCTCAGTTTTCCATAAAAATGTTTCTATAGCCAAATGAGTTATGATATTTTTTATGATTTCGGGATCTAAATATCAGTGATCAAGTAGTTACTTTTATGGACGAGAAATTGTATGCCTTGAAAAAATGTTATGATTCAAATTTCATCCTTGCAAATTTAGTATCTAACTGTAGAGACATTTATACATCAGAAACTATAGAGACCTAAAATCATTTAGCGGTACTGATGTATATGATAATGAGTAAAAAGTTTTTCACTGCATGGATTTTTGATAGTAAATGTTAAATTGACTAGAAATGTGCACAAAAGTAGAACTACATTATATAGTTTTACAGGCGAACGAAGCATGTGGAATACCTTTGGAAATCATAGCAGAGCATTCAACGTTAAAAATATCAAAGAATCTGATTTAGAACAAACGGACGTTTGCTACTAAATATTTCACCTTCCGGAGTTTATAAGGACCCTAAGATTGAGGGTTATTTTTTTTACATATTTTAAAATTTAAAAACAATTTTAACAGATGGGAGGAAAATTAGATGCAGTGAAAACGAGCACTCTATTTTACATGTTCTTATGGAGATTGGCACCTGCGCATATTTACTTTTACCCGTAATCTCAAAATCATAATTACTGACGTCACAGATCAATGAAATATGACTTTTTTTAACCAACTGGAATGTTCTAATTTGAATTATTATCCTGTTTTGGGTTAACAGATACTGGCCTGCTTAACGACGTACCTGAATTAACACTAATTTATGTTCAGATTGAAGTCTTATTTATCCGTTGCCTCTATTTCCTAGGGCTTCTTGTTTTTGGTATTTTCAATATAATCGGCAGTTTCCAAATTGAGCGTATGTATACAAAGTGAGGCGAATACTTTGAAATGACCGATGACATTGACAATTTTAAAATTGTAGCTGTTATCTAGAGGCTAATGTTGACTAATAACGTAGTAATAATAGTTTATTTTTCAAATGGATACCATCATTACAATTGTGGACTATAGATTAAATGGATTGTGATTGATATTGCCTGCCTATAAAGAATTGAATGTTGTCGCTGTACGTAACTAATCATTTATAAAAATGAAACGGTAAATGTAATCGTTACTGGTCAATTACTGGTCTAATAAGAAAGTATTTTTCAAAAGTCCAAATTGGCCAGAGTCTACAGCGTACGTGTTCAGATAGGAAGATTACAAATACATACGTTTAAAACTATGCACTGTAGTTTTGCTTCACGTCAGTTTTATACTCAAGCGAAGCATAACGCACAACTTCATACAACGGAAATACAATATCTTTTAATCAAAACTTTTACTATAATATTGAAATTATTACTTGATGTCAGTATTTACGAGTTTTAAACAGTATTTTCTGTTGCAGAGTTCCATTACCGCTGGAAACACTAGTTGCTGCTTAAAGTATAAATATTAGAAGTATGGTAAAAATAATGACCTTGTTATTCGGTATATGAATATGAATCTGCACGAAAAGTACGGATAATATGATTTGGCAACTATTGTCACTTTGCTTTCTTTCCGCTCTTTGGGTTGTGCGAATCTTTCAAAAAGTTTAAATCACAACCAACCACAGTAATTTGCAATTCAAAAATTCGCATTGGGTTAGATGCTAGGATGAGCTCAAATCGATCATACACATAGATAAATGATTGAAGATGTAAAATTATAAGGTATCATACATAACAATGCTGATTAATAATTACGAATCAGAGTGTGTTATTCATACATAGATACAGTATGCATATAGAATTTTCTTTTCGGAATTTGAGATAATGTTTCCAATTAAATTCTGTTCTAGTCTAGTTAAATCTTAAGTATCATTGATTTCATAGAAAAATGGAGTAACTTATTTACAAAAAAAGATTGTACAACCCTTTATTAAGTTGCGAAAGTTGCATTCTCCGTATACCTATTTACGTACTTTCAAGTACCTTTTAACACAATATCTCCGCTACAACTATGACTTTTTCAATTTTGTTATTTTCCGTATTGGATACATTTGGATCCCGTTTCAACTGAGCCAGTTCACATATCTTCCCGATCGGAGTACATCGGCAGACACGACAGACACGACATGCAAGACTCTTTATAAATTAATTGCAAAAATATTGCCGATTGATTATGAGAGCAAGAAAATCATTAATTTATACGTAAGAACAATAGAATATGTCCATTCATGCTTGCTAATACGAATGAAATGTTCATCTATCATAACAAAGCAAATGAATCTACATTTGCTGATGCCTCTGCTTCCGACAAATGATATCTAAACTGCTTTCACTACCACTCAATTTCAATTCCGACCTTCTACCTTGCCTTGAAATTATTTTTATCGTAAATGATTTGAAGCTGATACGAACATACTTCATTCATTAATCATTATACAACACTTCTTTCTCCATCCCTACTTCATACAGAAGCTGACTTTTTAAAATATATTCTTCCAAAATGGCAATATTTTTGGTTATGTCGGAAGTGGGACTTGGACAAATCATATTCTATTGGTTATGGTTAAGGTTAAAGTAAATTACTATATGAAGCCAAGGTTCCACTTTCTTTATTTTCGTCGTTATCAGATTTAGACTATACTGTACAGAGGACAGTTTTGATAAAGGACTTTCTCCTGAGCTGAAATCATTTAAACTACTTCTACCCTTTTAATATGTTTACCTGCCTATCAAATATCCTTGACTTTGTTGTCAAACTTTTTTTTCGAAAATGTTGGAAATTTGTAGGTATTTATCTTCATATTTCGACATGTTAAAGCGAATACATCATAACCATTCACATTATTTTTTACCAACTTTACCAGTCACAACATCAACAGCACAAGATGGAGTTTCGTTATACAACTCCACATTTCCCCCCTCTTTCTACCTACAATATGCATGAATTGGATTTTCGTGACAAGACTACTAGTACTCGTACTTGTTGGTGTCACTCTCGATTATTTCCAGCGTGGAAAGTGCGATACAGAAAAAAAAGAGGGAGAGGAAGAGCGGAAAATAACGTGAAAAAAGATCAAAGAAGGAGAGGAGAATATGCCAAGGGGAAAATTATCAAAGAAATCCAAGAGGCACGAACATTTTAAAATGATGTGTGTGACCTTCATTTCATTTCTCTGCTATCAGTTGCAGACGTTCTTGTTATGGTTATTGCCATAGATTGTGTTAACAAGAAGTCCTGGTTTATTTACTTGAAAAAGATGCAACAATATTATGTAGTTAAAAAAAAAATTGGGTTTCACACACTAGAAAATGAAGGAAGGTTTACCTTTCAACGCCTTTACGTAACTGTGCAAACGAGCGTAAAGGGATTTCAAACCAGAATCCTATTTCAATGCTGTTGTTACTGCTTCTGTCGTCGCTAGAGGCTGTTACTGCATGGAGAGGATATTCTACTGACATGATTCCGGAAAGAATAGGATCCAATAATATAATATGCTCATAGGTATATCATAATCATCACCAATATTAATCCGTTAGAGTGAATGGGAAGTTGGCTGGACTCAATATTAATTAATTACAAAGTTGACATTTGGATGGCGACCTTGATGGAGGCGCAATGATATCTGGGACTTTAGCGTACCAAAAATAGCATTAAAAACGTAAACAGGATCAGTCGAAATAAACGTAGTGTACAAATGCTCCCATTTAACCCCTTTTCCCTATTTACAAAAACAAACAATACAAACATATACGCTGAACGTATGAACATTTTATACTCGCGTTGGCAAGTTCCTGAGTTATGTTTTCCTATTTTTTATCTCATCGTGAGCGTATTTAATTAATTGTAATCATCAGTACATCATTAACTTACACATGAATATGGAAGTGCCATGTAAATACAGAAACAAAAAAACTGGTTAATGAATGAAGCGAATGAAGCACGTCACTAGATTTATCATCACGATCAAATGAATGAAAAAAGACGGAAGGAAACAAAGAAGGAGAGACTGAGAGAAAGTGTGGAGAAGGAGGTAGACGACGAAGAAGAAAACGAGAAGACTAGATTTTGGATTTCAACTCGACATGCCTTCCACACGAACAGCACGTTTGATGATACCATGCCTACCTACGCTAACATTCTGTTGGCAGAGCATGAAGGTCAGCGAGGAGAAGATTTCCATTGTTGCGTGAGAGTCGGAGCTGAAGGAAAAGTACAAGGAGAAAGTCAGCCTGCTCTTCTTCTTCCAAATATATCTAAGCACGATTTACGTGCATATGAGGAGAGAGAGGGGTTTTATGATGGCATAAAAACGTATATACTGTAACAGTATGTCAGTAGAGTCGAATTTTCCATTTTCTCTCTCTCTCTCTTCATATATGTATGTATGTCTCTAGTGATGTTTCTCTTCTAGCTACTTTATTTACTCATGAAGAAACTGAGTACTGTGAGTGAGTAATGTAGAGTCGGAAGGGGAAAAGGGAAAATATAAAAAAGGAAATAAGGGAATAAAAAGGAAACGTGGAAAAAGGACGAGAGAGAGAGAGGAGAGAAAGCATGCATGCACTGCACACACTACAAACACATGAAACTGGATCACGTTAAGAGCGAGCAAAACTGGAAACTTTTTTTTCCGTTCCACCTTGAAGGCTACTGCTTCTTCTTTCTTCTTCTTTTTTGACATCGACTACAAAAGCAAGTGACTGACTATAACCCTTTTTCCTGTGAAATGCAAACGTCTGTTTATTTTTATTTTATTTCATATTTTTTTTTGCTTTGTGAATGAGAAGGACACAGAGAGAGAGAATGTATGGAGAAGAGTGACGGTAGAAAGGAAGTAGCGTGCTATATATTTCTTTTATAAAATAAAGTAAAAACTATGAAATCTCGGGTTAAAACGTGGCCATTGTCAAGGGAGCAAGGAAAAAGGAAAAAGAAAGCAGAATGGAATACCTTAACTTGAAGTGTTGCAGCTTGGCTTGATCATGATGGAGGAAGAATTGCGTTTGTAGTCTTCTGTAGTTTTAGGCAACGCTGTCAAGTGGAGGCAAGGAAATGAAACAATTTCTCCTTTTTTCTTTCTCTTCCAACTAGTTTCTGTTCCTCTTTTAAAATACCTACATTCATACATAATGTTTGATAAAAAAAAGTGGAGACTAGATGAAATAAAACATAATGATGATTATGATTATGAGAGAAATTCATGGAAAGATATGTTTCCAGGGAAATGTATGTTTTTTTTGGCTCAGTTGAGATGGTGATTGTTTTCACATGTAAGAGAATGGAATGTTGACACGGGGAAAAAATTTTACGCATCGCCTGACACGAGATGGATGTATAGTGTATACATGTGTCGTGGAATAGTTATTTTTCTTCAATTTTTGGTTTGTTAGTTTGATTGCAAATTTTAGTGTTTAATTTACGGATGCATACCATTTGTTAGATAGTTATGTAGTAAGTAAATAAAATGGTGGAACATTCATGTTCCACCAATTTTCATGTACTGATGACGAAGGACTATTTTGAACAAGCTCATGCTCATGTAGTTATTTCGTAGGAAAGGGAAAAAAATACATGTGTCGACCTTTTCACGTTTTTGCCGACAAAGTTTCGCAATTTGTTGACGGCTTTATAATTCTTGAAGTAATTAACATTTTTTTATTCTTTATGGAGATGTATATCCTGCTGCAACATTTCCATTATCATTGGAGTTTCTATACGCTTCGTGGAAAGTGGAAGTGTCGCAACACAATTTTAGATTGAAGAAAAGGTGTTGTTGGATCAGATAAACACTTTTTTTCATTTACGTACTACGTTTCATCATATCCATGAGTTTTGACTTTTGACGCTGGCGGAAATTATTGACAAACCGTTGTTGTTGTTGCTATTAATTATTTCTATGATCTATGTTATAATATCGAAATTACTTGTGTTCTCTGCAGAAAAACTAGCAGCGCCCATGAACCAAGGGATCAATGATATCGGTCAACAGGGACATCGTAATGTAGGGGACATGGGCCAACCGGATGTGAATGGAATGACTTCTGACAACGGATCCATGAAAGGTAAGCAAATGCATCCAAGATAAATAATAAGCGGATTGTACAAAGAAAAATTGCAATGTGCCAACTCGTCTACGATCATGAAGAAATGTAAATAGAAACCGGGTGGAATGAGCATTTCAAGGTCACATGCTAATGAACTTTTATACTTGGATTGGAGGATGAGGATATGATGATGATGTAGATGATGATGAGACATGAGAAGGTCATTAAACGTATACAGAATTTTTTTACGGGAGAGCCGACAGTGACCTGCTCCATCATCCAAAGACTTGGATTCCAAGTTATTTCAATTGCTTCAAGATTGATAATTTCATGCATGCTACGTAGATCTTCTTATTTGGAATGATGATAATCACGCGAGAGAGAAAATGTTCACAAAAGACCCACGCTATCGTAAACACACACACACGCACCACCAGTATGCATATTATAACTCTTTCTTTATCTCTCTCTTTCTCTCCATTTTTGTCGGTCTTTAAATATTTACGTTAAAGAACAGAAGTATCTTCATATATCCACCTTCCACTCGCTCATTTTTCGCTGAGATGCACACACAAAAGTGGAAGGATGTTATTAGTGTTTTAGAAATTTTTCGCGTGTGCACTGCAAAAAGGATAGTAGGTATAGTTGTAAGATTATAATGCTTGCAACATTTTTGCCTCAAGTCTGCAACCATTGGCCAAATATTTCTCAATGTGTGAGTATTTCGAAGTTTCGGAATGTTTTTGCAATGCATATATTCCTTTTAGCAAAAGTGCAGCAAATAAGAGGCAATGAATGAGATGATTACGGTAAGACACACTTTCCATTCATTCTTCTTCTCATCTCGACAAAACGAGTGGATAAGTTACTTTGGAACAAGTAGTTCCTTGAGAACGCTGCCAAGTGTTCTTATTATAAGGCATGCTTATTCACATCATTCCCGTTTCGTTTTCATCTCAAACTATTGAGCTAGAAAGAAATGCTTCCAACAACAAAAGTCGGTAATAAAGTAGCATAGCCCAAGAATCGTAAATTCAGACGATACTCTAGAGTACTCGATCTGAATCTGAATCAATTACTATTGTGATGCATGTGGTGTGTAGATACAAATAGAAGATACACAGGCTTTCTATATTTTTAGGGCATGGCATTTGTCATATCAGAAAACGTGCTCCTGAAAATTTAATGTAGCTATATTCTTGGCATTCATGTCATACAATTTTAAAAAGATCGTTTAATTTAAATATGAGAAATCTTGTATATACCCGAATACACTACCCCAAATCAAACGCAAACTTAATGCAATAAGAACAATGAACATATTCCAAGTTATATGTATTTAGGAATGGATGGAAAGAGAATGCAGTTTTGGCTATACATATTCCATTTTTCAGCCACAAAGGATAAAATTGTCATTGTGGCTACGCGTATGCTGAAATGCAGGGAATAGGGAACTGTTTATTTTCAAACAGTTATGGCGTTTTAAATGTTAAACACCGTTAGTGACACACATAATTACCAATTTAAACACAATTTGATATTGTGCAATAACCCGGCCTCTTTTAATAAGAGTTCAAAATAAAATAAAACTTCCGATTTGTGTATTACTGTTTGAACATGTCTTGTAGAATGATTCCAAATTGCAAGCGGTACATAATTTCAACATTGCTAACTGTCATATATACGGGTGAAGTACGTAAACATACAAACATACATACAAATACACTAAATGTACATAAATTGTTCATCTTAATTTACTTAAATGCTTTATTAAATTGTGGAAAAATAATTTAAATGTTTGTACGTCATCACGAATATCATCAAGAGAAAGAATCCTTTTGGCACAATTTTACTACTGTTGTCCGCCTGTCATACATGGAATGGTCTATAGACATACAATTTTGCAGACACATACCACTTAGTTCATACAGATGTTTCTTTTCTTTGTATCTGGCAGTGGCAGTTTCAACTTTTTTCTTTAATTCACAGAAACGTTACGTAGGTACATATAAATTTGAAGTCACACAAAGATTTCGAAGAAAGAGTGTCGTGCTGCTCTTTGAATAGAGTTCCCCCTTAACTGATCCATCCGGAAATCGCATAATGTTCTACAATTATAAAATATAAAACATAATTTTTAAATCATTGAATCGTACTTGACTAAAATACTCGCATATTGTAGCAATGATATCCTTGAACAGATTAGAAACCATTTTACGAGCAGTGTCGGTTACATTACTGGCTAACGTCTCGTATGGGAGTTTAGGTGAGAAGTTGTGAATCCAGGAAAAGATAATTCATTTCGTACTAATTAGCAAATAGTAGGTTTATAAAGTAATGTACAAGCAACGGTGAATTGAAATGAACAACGAGTAGGGTTACCAGTGCACCGACTAGCATCATGAATAGATGCTACTGTTATATGTATTTTACCGAATGCGTAGGCACGGTTTTAAAATATATGCCTCATACACACGGTCTTGACAAGACTCATGAATGTCCCTTTGAGAGTTGCCTCTTCCTCGTTTTTACATGAATGCCAAGTTTAAGGCCACGCTCTAAAAGAAAATTCGCCGTATTTCTTTTGAATCGTTTTTGTTGGTAGTAACACTTGGTATTATTGTTTCATAATAAAATTCTCACTAGACACATCATTAAAGTCTATATACACCTTATGTAATAAACATTGATGCAATTTTCTTCCTTTGTACACACATATTCCGAAAATAACTAAGCGCGCAAGTTTTCTCTGTGCTCTTTCTTCTCATTCTCACTGCTCAAGCGTTTTGGCCGCATTTCAATACATCCCACATTTATTGACCTAATTAATAGGACAATTACAACATGTAAATGCTTTTTTAAATGTTGTATTGAACTTTTTTTTTATCTCCGCTTCATACAAAATTGGATATAAGAATAGCATAGCTTTGCTTTCAGAGAACTACATATTTACCCTCTGTGATCCGGTTTATTTGTTACCTTGTGTCTTGATGAAGTTGATGGAAGAAAGTGACTGACTTTTTGGCCAACTTTCAGTTGTTCCACTGTGTGCAGGCGATTGATGAAATGCGTGATACTTTCTGAAGTTTACGACCGTAGGAAAGCACACAAGTTGAAATGGCAGAGTGAGAGAGGGATAGGTTAAACCATAAAGGCGGTGCATGTTTATTTTAAACGATATTACAACACTTTAATGTGCTGAGACTCACGAATAATTATAAGACGTCACAAGACATAAAAAATAAATGTCTGGTACGAATCCATTAACGTGTATTTTCAGTTGCCTATTGCCTGACAAATGTGGGAAATGAAATATTAGTCAGAAAGTGTATACACGTATTTTTCGGTCTTGGTTTCGACTGTAACAATAGTTGTTGCAGGAAGTAGGTCCAAAGTCCACGTTCGGAAAAAAATCATGCTCAAAAGCAAATAACTCATCTACAATATTTGCTTGCAGTACGAATATGTGCATGCTGCTGATGGACAGAAAATCGCCGTTGGAACGTGGAGCAATACATTCGATATAAATATATTCAAAAGCCAATCACTTTTGAGGCAATGTTGTACCGCCGTGGATGGGAATATGGGAAACCTTGAATGTTAACTTATGATACAAAGGAAAAATCTTATAATTAGGATTTAAGGCATAGAATGCTTGCACAAAATTGAAGCATGTAGGTTTCTTGCATATATGTACGTGCTTTCTCCGACTCTGATTGACTAATATGAGCAATGCTTTTCAGTTACCTACCCCTGAACACTGAGAAATGACCACGTCCTTGAATTGCTTATCCTAAAACATAAGATGAAATGGCGTAGTTGTATATTTTTTAAACTGTTTACAACTTTCGACTTTTGTTAACTCACAAATGACTAGTTTAAATTATCGTAACCTGGACTAGTCATGATTATTTCTAGTTATTTTAAAACTACCACAATTACCCAAATTCACGTAATAGTTACATGGTAGAATCCGGTATGCATTTGTGCTTCCATCCATACTACTCTCGTGATAAATTGAACACTTATTTTAACTGAGTAATTTGTACATAAATAGTTTTAAATAATAGGGAATTGATAACACAGGACAGAATGGATAGCATTAGGAAAACATTATGGTCTGGCAGTATTGAATAGAACCACTACTCACAATGCCACAAGCATACGGCATGGGCCGTGTCACGTCTTGTGCTACGTTTATAAAAACAGTATTAAAAAATCCTATCACATCTGTATTTAATTTAGCCATTAACATAAAAATTTAGATCAAATCAAAGTAAATAATCCTCAGAAACTAATTAGCATGTATGGCCAAACATTCATTTAAAAAGCAACTACTTTAGGTGGATGTTAATTTGTAAGGTCAAGTGATGAACCAATGTTTTTTAGACAACCCAAATATCTCGTAGATACTTGACCAATATTAGTTGTTAAGAAATTTGCGAAATGATACAATAAACTCTTTATTTTGGACCATAAGTTCCCACATTGATTTGGCTTTCCTTTGCAATTGCATATTACTGTGGTGACGGTAATGGTAGAAAATTGGTAAATGTAAATCTTAAGTCAGATTCTGATATACAATGTTGAATATTAAACAAATTCGCAAATTAATAGGTTATATCTAACTGGATGAAGTTCATCATTTGAAACTTTTACCTCTGTTAATTAGTAAGCGGAAAGGTTTGTTTTTCTACATTTGAATTACTTATTGTATCGATTTTTCACCCTTCTTTTCCCACATGTTGTCCTTGTAATTCTGTTTTCGCTAATGGATTCCTTGTCATTAATGAACCGTAATCGTGCCGTTAGAAACTGGTCGAATAAATGTTAACTAGTGACAGGTTAGATGGCATTTGACTAAAACAATCATAAGTATCAAACGGAGACTGTCACGATTAATTATCACAACATAACGGCTCAACGAAGTTTCAATTTCTGGGATATGCTCATTCCATGAAGTGATATTGTCAAGAAAAATGTACATTTACGATTATACAGTTCAGTTAATAATTAATGTGCATGGAAAATTGAAAGAATTTGTTTCATTTCTATATTACCAGTACTGCTCTCATAAATATCATGTCGCCAAAAGCTGTTAATTGTGATCGTATCGAAGCTCTTTGGGTATGCATAGATGACTCGAAAAAGTTTGAATGTTCAACAAATTTATATAAAAATACTAATACCATGATTTATTGATTTAGAGATAGAAATTGCATTCAACATAAACTCACAAGCTTAGTGTAATGATATCATTTCCAATCGCCACTTTATAGAAGCAAATGTCTTCGTATTGTAATATATGTAGATATCTAAATATTTTCAACGTCCTAACATTTATAACATTCTTCAAATGTTTTAGTAGTGGTACATCCTTTGATCTCTGAGATAAGCACTGACATGACATTGACAGAATACTGATTGTTGTCCAGTTAATTAAGTTCTCAACATTACCGTCGGCCTTGACATGGCATATAATAAATAACCAGTTTGACATATTACGATCGTGTAAAAATTGTACACTTTTAGAAAGCATTTCGAATAATTTGGTTTACAAACACTTTTAGTCATTAAACAGTAATGGTTACGAAAGGCAGATTGTATTGAAAATACAATACGTGATGTCCTAGGCATGTGGGAAACGGTAAATTTTTTTCCAAATAAACTTTCTCGACATTTGCCTTTTCACCTCAGTTTCTCCCCTCTGGGGTATAGATTTTTACCTTTGCACCGTTACAAAATTGAAGCACCTTATTGATTTCTGAATGAGGTTTTGTATAAGACGCATGCCAATTTCTTTAAGCCTCTCGCTTTCTCTCTCTGACCTCGGTAGACGTGACCACTTTGTAATCGAAAATTAACTTTGTAAAGTGTCACCTTCAACCTTCAGTTAAATTAGTGGAGCCTATATTTCTATTCTAAACCTTACCCAGCTAAATCAATTTGTCGTCGGTCTGGATTAAATATGTCGATCATCGATTTGCGACAGAAATATGTCAATAATCCATTAAACTATAGATGGCGTATATATAACCAGCAACCATGTAATCACCATAAAGTACTTCCGGTAGTTAATGGCTATTTGGAATATTTTGAGTTTTAAAAGCTCATATATAATCATATGGTCAGTTCTGCATTTTGAATAATTGAATGGTGATTGTTACAGAATATTGTATTGCATTGAGTTCTGAAAGCCGTAGCTTTTCCTTGTATAAATATATATCACATCCTGAACTGAATAATAGATTACCAACATTACGCTAAAGGTTGATTCAACAAAATATGACTCTGGAGCTAGGGCAAGAATTCTCTGAGTAAACGTTTGTTTGAATTCTAAGATGTTGAATGCTTGACTAAATAAATGCTTATTAGATGTCTTATATAACATTGATTTTGAAAAAGGGTACTCTGACTTGCCAAGTTGCAGCCAACTCTAAATCACTGCCATCATCATCTCCATGTAAAAATTTGCTGCATAGTTTGTAGTTATAATATTTTTTCGCAACAAATATTTGACCAAACATTATTTTATAAAACTCTGGAATAAGTTATAGTATATGACGTATATTTATAATATGTATATAGCTCAAATATTTACTTTGCACATTTCTAGAAATATAATAAACGAGAAACCTAAATCAACTGTTCGTTGTTACAAAACATCGAATCAGGACGCAGTAGAGATTTACTGGGAGTACTCTTGCGTAAAACTGAGCAGTACATTACCAAAAGGTTGGAGTCTAAAAAATTAAAAGTATTTTAAAAAGATTTGTTGAAAAGATTTTTTGGCCAATGTACTCTGTCAGTCTTCCTACGAATTTACTTGAAGGTCAATCGTGAAAGCTTATATCATGTTTGCACAACAACAAATGGAATAGCATGTATCCTTTCCAAAGAGTTGTTTTCTCGTCTCACCAACAACACCATACGCATCCTACCAGAGAGAGTCGGTGCCCATGACCATTTAATTCTTTTTAGTTCGACGAAACTTTTAGGAAGATATTTGTCAAGGAACAACAGGAGTTGCAAGAAGGGATGCTGCCGTTTGCATGATATGCTCACAAAAGGAACCAAGAAAAGGATCAGTGGAGCAGGGTGATAAAAATGATGCTGACGGTGGTGGTGGTGATAATGACACAATACAAGTACAAGTTACTTCGATGCCATTTCCGTTTAATCCTATATACATATTATAAAAAAATCCATTAATGTGACGGTGGTGGTGGGAGCGTTTCGTTATGTGGTGATTTCGAAGGAAAGCTTGAATAGAGTTGTCACTCTGTAACATTTCCTGTGAAAATTGTTTTTCATTTCCCGCTTTTCCATTAACCCAAATGTCTGTGTTTTGTTGAGGTTTTAGTTTTGACACTTTCATTTTTTTCTCTGAACAAGTACTGCTACCCACTCTGATGCTTTCTAGAAACTTCTCTTAACATCTCACAACATCGTACAATTTGCAATAGTAGTAATAATTATGATTATAGAATAAGATCATAAGTAGCCACAATAATTGTGAAGCAGTTTTTGTATATCTATTCGAATTGTAACATGAAAAATGGTTAATGCTGGCCGAGAGCCGTCCATAAAATTGATTTCTTCGCAGCTTTACTGTTTTTTGCTAAACCGAATTGACACTCGGTAGTGCTGGTGGTGATGGAAGTAAATATGTTTGGAAATGTCAGACACGCCAAACAAGAAACGTATTTAAACATAACACACCGCAATCGTTGGAAGTAAGGAATACGTGTCATGTGCTAGAGTGTTTGTTACATAACTGCTTGCAAAGACTACGAATAGAAAATGAACTTGAAACCGCGCTCGTCCACTGCAAAATAGCAGCTTTTACCTAGACCTAAGGTGGAAGGTAGGTATGTACTGTAGGTGTAAGTTTGAATTAAACTATTCGGAAAATAGCATAAAACGTCCGTTCTAACAACAGCGGAACTTGCCATTTTGACTTCAAAGGAGAGTCACAGTAATTGGTTAAACCGTTTCTAAGCAAAAAATAATAATTACTGACATACGGACTATGAGCAAGTAGTAATCTTAAGAATTATTTGTTGGTGCATATTAATGAAGACACTTGCATCTCCTGAATCTTTTCCGCGGTCCTAGATTCATTTTTTTATTAGCACTTGTCAAAGACAAGGTTATGCGCCCATTACGCTAACAGCTTGTGTTGTTATTAGCTTTCACAGCGTGCATGATAACTTGTTACTTTTAAAGAAACGACATAATTTATTCTCAATCATGTGTACGATATCCTAGGAGCTTAGACGATGCATACGAAATACAAATGCTCACATTCAATAAACATGTAAATATTTGTAGCTGGATCTTACTTGTCAATTTAATGTTGTATATCTGTCTGTCTATTTTGGACAATGATTTAAAGATGTCTTAGATATCTTGCAAATAAACATACTAGGCTACTTCACTGCTTTGTTTTACCAAAAGCGTCGATTTTTAAATTGGCCAACCTATTGGTATGCTCTTCTAATATCTTGTTAAATTGCCCTGTCTTTAAATATTCTGGATAATGTAACGAGCCACTTCCGCTACCTTTGCACTTGAGTGTAGCTTGTTGGCTTTATTATTATTATTCTTTGTAATATTACCACCGTTTACTATTACTATCCATTTCTTTTTAACAGTCTAAATTTAGTCCGCATCGCATCCAATCAGGATCATCATCCGAATTGCGTATAATAACATGATTAGAATAAGAAGCCGAAAATGCATTTTTTCTTTTTTTTTGTCCTATTTCCGCTCCCTGTTTTTTTGCTCCAATTTCTCCGTAAAATGTAATCATTAAACCCGTGACAACATACATCGTGTTATGCCATCAGAGAGAGAGAGAGAGTAGAAGATAAAAAAACGCAGAAACAACTACCAGAAGATGTGAAGACAGAGTAGATAACGAGTGACAAAAACAAATGGTTGTTTGATATACACATATTATTTCCTAAGTATGTATTTTTATTTATTCATGCATATTCAAGGGATAATGCACAAATGTACTACATAACTGTATAAAAAATTATAGAATTTTCATCTAGTTTTAGCTTGGTGAAAGTAGCAAGTTAGCACGTATATATAGCAAACATAATAAATAATAATAATAATAATACCTCAAGTCTTTACACTCTAGACATCATGCTGCACTATTATTATCGCTGATACACATGAACATGCAAAGTTATGTGACAGGCAAGGCATTTTGTGTGGATACAAAAAACTATATAGTACTTATAATATTATAGCAGAGTCTCTTCAAATTTCCTTCGTTAATTCCAAGTGTTATTTTGCTAAATGTATCACATTACACAGATCATGACTGTGTGTGCGACGACGACGATGTCGTTGCTGCTCTACGTGCTACAGCTCTGATGATCATCCTCATGACGACAACGAGAAATGCCCTCCACTAGAATACCATCACGTTCCTTCCTCCTTTGATTTTTCCTTTATTTCTTGGTGACTCCTTCCAATTACACGGTTGTAAATGCTTCCTGACTCGCTTCCTTCCTTCCTCTTTTTTCTTGCCAAGATTTGTACACAATTTATTTTCCCTTTCCTCTCTTTATCCCTCCTCTTTGGTGTGCTATGCAACTTATGGAGCGTACGTCTTGTGTGCTTACTTACCCACTTACCTCAACCTACTCTCACACAAGCTGTTCCGAACACCAAGCCTTTACCGCACACACAGATTGATCTCATTTTCATACTTGAAACTACATCGACCTTTCCACGATACACGCATGATCGCAAAAATAGGAGAGAGTAGGCATGGACGCATTCCGTAGTCATCATCAAAAACAGGAAAAGGAACGGCAAAGTGGGCAGCAACAGGGCATCATGTGTCACTTCTTATCATTTTAACCATGCATGTACATTTACTAAATACGCGTACCACACATTCTCTTGCTTTTTACACCAGATACAATTTCCATAATAATCATCTACAAGGAATTATGTGCTACTTTTTTTTCAGTCCACACACTCCATGCAAAACTTCTTGAACGACGACATAACTGTCGAAGATACTACACAACATGCTTTAAGACTTGATATTAAACACCCTCATCAAAAAAACGTGGAGGAAAAAGACAACTTACACTTGAATGTCGTTTGAGTGAAAATGACAGAAGTAAGTTAGCAGGTTGAAGTAAAAAAATATGAAGTGAGAGCCACAGAAGCACAACTTGCCATTAATATTGATGTTCTATTAAATGGAAGCAATCTATGTAATCCACCCATCTATATCATTTTGCACTGTATATCAGCACCATGATTGTCATCCTCATCGCCACCATTCCCAACTGATCCCTATTTCTCCTTTGCTGTGAAATGCATTGGATGCTCACGTTGTTGAGGAAGAGAAAAGTGAATGAGATGAGATGAGAAAGTAGCATCAACTATATAACAACTTGCTACTTGACTGTGTGTAATCCACATTGTGTGGATGTATCCTTTTAATAGGCTCAGTTGACAACATGGTTTATGTGCGGCCTCGAGTCTGCAAAGACAAGAAGGGAGAATCTTTTTCCTCATGATGATCGTCGTCATGACGCTTGTCTTGATGGAGGAAAAAGCTAAGAAAAAAACTTTGTTGTTGTGGTTTGAAGTGTAAGGCGGTGGTGATGATGATAATGGGATGTGTCTCTTTAGTTTTTGCACCATGCATTTTTACGACGACCACAGATTTGAAACGATTTCGATAGTGACACGGCGATGGCGATAAAAATGATGTTATATGTAGGTATGCATTTTATTTACGTACGTAGTAGCTATTTACGTCTAGTCGACGTCCTAATAATCTTGTAATACATTAGTTTTTTTTATAACCACGCTGCTGCTGCTCCCTTTCTAGATAGGTTCAACTGCACCAAAACGGAAAAAAAACAGAAATAACTAAAAGCAACATGACACGACGACAACGACAGCAATGATCTGGGAAGTTATAAAAGGTTGACGCGGCGCTGCTGCTGCCGTTTTTTTTGTGCGTTGTTGTTATTTCGTGGTTTCTGCTCTTCGCGTGTGGAGTATCAAATAGTTGCATGCCAAATTATAAAAATATCCGTGTAAGTAAAATGAGAAGATATAGTAGGGTGAATGCGGTAATTCGGTGATATCCGAATATCTGTGTGTGTTTTTGCATGAATCAAACATGTGTTTAGTTAAAAGACGACATCATATCATCGTCACGTAAAAAAGTGTCTATAGGAATGCATTATTGGCGCTAGTTCATTAACTTGCCCAACAAACATAATCTTGTTTGTTATTTAACATGCATATTATTTTCCTTGTACAAAGATAAGAGCAAAAGGAAAACGGTCGGGAAAATAAAAATTGTGTTGAATTTTTTTCTCTAGAAAGAGCCAAGTAGGCTGTTGGCGATGATTATATAGTAAGAAGTAGGTATATTCACTTCAGCTGGTTTTAAGTGGAGGGAACGCCAGTAGGCATTTTTGTTACACCATCACATCATTTGACTCAGTTTCAGCTTTGAAAAATATCATCCTTGCTTTTTTGGTAGATTGAAATTGCGTGGGAATGCAATTCGGACTAGTTTTACCGAGAAACGAGATAACAGGTCAGCATGATCATGCCACTACTGTCCTATATCTGCCGTTATTGTTTTGATAAATTTGAATTGACTCAATAAATCTTGCCACCGCACTGTGCATACAGGGAAAACGGAAAATAAACTGTGAAAATATTTTTATCATCAATAATTAAATGAGGAAAAAACGAGAATTGTTATGCGCATCATGAGCACTTTATGGTGGCGTGGCACCATTGGCATGATATCTCGATGAGTCACAAAAATACGTGTCTTTTTCACACTTGCGTTTATATGCTCCTAGTCGAACATGAACATGAGCAAACCTAAAAAAAATAAGGTCCCATCAACCAGAAATCTTGAGCTGAGAGAGCAAATAGAAACAAAATAAATTTCACGACGCGAACAAAGTTGTGACAAAACATGACGTATACAGATTAAGTTTCTGAAAGAGGAAAGCAAAGTTCACGCATACATAAAATAATATTCTTTTTTTTTATGCAAAGCAAAATTTGTACCCAGCTTCTTTAGACAGACAGCTCCTTAAAATACACAACACGAAATAGTAATCGTAGTAGTAGCAATAAACTGAAGTACACAATATTTTTTTACAGACTACAATATAATGGCAAGATGTTGTTGGCTGGAGTAGTTTATTTCTTCCTACAAACATGTATGCATATAGTCATTTCACAAACATTAAAAAATAAATTCTGTGGTTGGGAGTAGCAGTATGTTTTTTCTGGATGTTGATACCGACAGGCGGCAAGATGATGACAATAATAACTTCGCTCCCTTTCCCCTTTCAATAATAAAAGGAAACGCTACACAGTTTCAAATTGGTGTGTAGGTGATATGATAATCTGATCATCGTCTTTTTTGTCGTCAGACCAAGAGTTGTTTCCTTGTCAACTTTGTTAAGCTAGGAAAAACTTTTTTATATTTTGTATGCAACACGACACAAGGTTGCATAAACAAGTCACATAAATGCTGAGGAGACATAGCTCTAGGGAAAGAGGAAGGAGACTGGCTTCTGCCTCTGTGGAAGCGTAAACCCTTCTCCCTCGTCGTTGTCATCATAATAATATTTGGGTTTTCAGTAAACAAACTCTCAAGTTAATATAATGACACGCATGATGAGTAATGAAATTGCGCAAGCAGAGGATACCCATTTAACCCTTTTTAGCATAAGTTGCAAAGGTTAAGTAGTTGTCATGTCATAATTATAAACAATTGCCTCATATAAGCTTTTGAATCACTTGTATTCATCTTGATGATATGTGATGTACAATTAAATCCTTTTTCTACAAATTTTAAATATATAATAGGAAAATCTAGAAAACATGTTGTAGATATTATATTTAGTTGATATACAGTTCATAGTTTCAAAAGCAAACTTTTATATGCAGCAAACTCCGTTAATGTTGACCTTGGAACTTGGCTTTATGATTACACGAGAACGTCATTTATTTGGGGTTATGTAACCGTATTAAGTGTAATTGCTTAAATTGAAAGGTAAAATGAGTATTCATCTTGTGCTATAAAAGGAGATATGGTATTGTTTTAATATCTTAGAGCGCAAAATAATTAGCCATCACATTTTCGTCATCAACGGGGGTGTTATGTGAGCACGCATTATAATCATTAGTTTCACAGCTTTGTCGTTGTTATAACTGTTGTAGATAGTACACACGGATGTAAAATGTGTGGTCAGTCTGATTGGACATGAGCAAAAAGGCTGTGCAAAAACATGAGTTATTCTAAATTAATGAGGTAATAACCCGAGTGTAATGGGTTGTCTAATTCCTTTACGACTCATTTACATAATCTTTTAATTAACCATTTATTAACTACCACGCCATGTTCTTGTATTGATGAAGATGATTTTTAACTAAATATTCCATCCATCTCGATGATGTCATTGCAGTACATAAATGCTAAAAAAGAATGCTGGTTTAGTGGACTAAAGGTTATATGATTTCAGCTGTCTTCAATTTTTTTTCAACAAAAAAAATCAATCCTCCTCTCATTATCCTCATCACTTCTTTAGCATCTTTGGAAAGCATGCGTGCATGTGCTAAGCATTAAAAAGGAGATGAACAAAAGGACACAGACATAGGAAAGATGACTGTTGTCATATTATCGCAATAATAATATTCATTTCATACATACATGCACCACGTAATAGCTTGTAACATACGCACTTAAATGTATAATCCATGGAGTAAAAATAGAGCAGCGAAAAATGATGAGCATAAAAAGGACAACTGGAAGAGTTGGAATTTGAATCCCTTTCCTATTCTTCCTCACTCCTTTTTTTTCCTTCTTTCTAATTTTTCCTTGTAGGGGATTAGCTCATCACTGAACTGTGAGCCGTATGTGGTCTAATTTTTGGCTCAGATTACAGTTTCATTTTTTACTCAAAATATTTACAACTCACAGTAGTATTACGCATAACAAGATCATAGCAAATGTTCTAAACTGCTCGCCTGCACATATTCCACAACAAAGAATTTAGTAGTGGAAGCGAATGAAAAGACTGTCTCGTCGTCGGTTGTGTAAGTTGTGTCACAACACACTGCAGAAATGGATATTCAAAAGAAACCTACGTATAACCTGAATAACACAGAAATACGTTTAGTAGTAAGCTTGCTATGCACTATATCGTCTTTATCTTCTGAATCTATTGTCAAGTGAAACAAAAGGAGCTAATTCATTACTTCCACTTGGGAAACAACTAGCTGGAAACGAATCTGCGGCATTGTAGGGACTGGGAATTAAACGTTTCTTAACAAAACCGTTTCACAATACTAGTGTACTTGATAGTCCTTCACAATCCTTTGCCGTTAGAGTACGGTATATTCTGTCGTTTTTTTGCCATTCTAATGTTGGTTCATTATAACCGCAAACTGCATCTCTCTCTCTGGAGAAAGAAAATTGTAATGCTCATTGAAGTAATAAAGTTGCGTGGTTCCTGGTCAACTCCTTTGCTCCTGTTTGTGTTGTTTTAGAAACTCTAGGAGTTGTTTTTTAAAAGAATGAAAAGGGACACTGTTACAATTTCGACCGGAGCGTTTTTGTCACAAAATCTCTCTACAGAAGTCGGCCGACAGATGAATAGGTTTGGTCAACAAAAGTGATCATGTTTCCTTAAAATGTTTCTTTTTAACCCTGAAATGATATTCCTACCACCACCCCTGGCATCATTGGTCAGAAAAGGACTTATGGCAATTTAATAATGATTGAAAGAGACTCCAACTTACTATTCCATATGCGTCTCCTGCACATTTTTTGAATGCTTTCTTTTTACTAATGGGTTATGCATTTTAAGGTAAAATGCCGCTGTTTTTGTGCAGATAAGTATGGATGTAGAATGAAGCACTGATTTAAATGGGGGCAGGTCATATAATGCAGCAATTAGTCTGAAAAAGTGTGGCTATAGGTATAGGAACAAAAGTCTCGTTTCCAACGTACATGCCTTCCATCCTAAAGCATGAGTTTCATGGAGCCGTGGACACTGACTGTCCATTCATTCGCATATACGCAAACGCATGTAATAAAGATGCGGTAGACAAATAATTAGAGACCTGCATAATTCGAATATTATGACATTATGGGGAGGAAACTCTTATCCCCAACTTGGGAAAAGTTCTTTAGCTGCAAATATTAACAACTCACCTTTTCCTTAGACACATTTTCATATAAGTGGGAGAAGTCGACATCTTATTTCTGATGAAAGTTCGGACCGACAGACGTCGAAAGTAATCTCGCAAGTGCACTATCCCCTACTAATAATAAGGGCATTATTTCTCATATACCTATTTGAATAATAATATAGCTTACTTCATTTTCATGTTATTCTCCTTGTGTTGTTGTATTTATCAATAAGAGTATTGTATTACGTAGGCGGCTTGTTTTGGCTCATCGGCTTTTAACGTGCTTACCAAATCATTGAGGAAGAATAGTGTCATTTTTTGTGTGTGAGCTATATGCTTTAACAAGTAAATATTACAACAGCATATTCTAAAAGATCCTTTTAAACGTCTCCTTTATTGTATCATCATCCTTAAACAACGCCAGCATCTTCTTATTCTTTGAAGAAAACATGCTGGATACGCATCATTGTATGAAATCCAATCCTACTTACCTTACCTACTACCCCATTATTGTAAAATACGCATCTATTGATACACCGTTTGTGCGTAGTATAGTAACTAGTAAATGTGGTACAGCACGTTATTATTATTCTGTAGTAAATGCGTAAGGACTTGAGGGAGAGAAGAGAAAAAGGTTTTGTTTTGATTAGAATCTTCATTTTCAGTCGTGCGTACCATTCACCACACTGCTTCCACACAGCAGACCCAAAAAACACCTAATTGGCTTGGGTGTACAATTTATATCTTTACTGCTTCTTGTATTGACTCCGTTGTCGACGAGTAGGCCGGTCTCCTTTTGTAAAACAAAGTAGTCCCTTTGAACGCTTCCTCAAAATATAGCTATCCATGGCAACGCAAACTTATAACTGGAAAACTGTAAATCATGCACACAATTATTAAACAACCGTATCTAGGCCGTGATGGTTTTACGTCTACTTTGCTTTGTTGTGGTTTTTGGCGAGAAGAATAATAGTATAAAATACAACCATACACAAACACACAGAAGGAGAAAGACATAACTCATGTTTCACCTTTTGAAACACCCGTATTTTGTAACTTGTCAGTTACTACACTCGGAATTATAATAATGTACAAACATGTAAAATGATAATAACGCTTCTGTGTTATTATTATTATTACTATTTCCTCATTTATTTAGATTTCCAACGAAAGAAGCATCATGTAAACATACATAGGTATATACAATATACACGAGAAAAGTTGCTGCGTTTTTTTACATTTCACTTATAATTCCCATGCAACATGCCATGTTTTAACTACTTGGTAGTGGTAGTATGTCCATTTCAACTTACTTTTCTCTTCTTGAATATCTAAGAATATTATGATCGTCATAGATAGATAGATGTGAAAGTTCAGTCATAGAAATATATAAGAAAAAGATTAGTTGTTGGAAATACTCTCAACTTCGATATCTCCGTTTTACCAGCTCCTACAACTATTGCTGTGACGACGCAAGACTGAATTTTAGTTTTATCCCTTAGTATGGTTCATTATATATCAGAGAAACAACTAGGATTGTTGTTTACGTCAACAGAAAAAAACGGTTCCACTTTTTTATAGCCTCAACATATATAGTTGCAATTGCGACGTTGGTGATGAAATCACTGGAAATTATATTTCCTGTAGACGAGCGAGGGAGAGAAGACGAGAAGAAAAAAAACGACACAGCTTTTTCCCGTTTCCGAGTAGAACTGCTGCCGTTATGACCATGCATGATGCTCTGCATACGTGGACGTAAATAACTGTAAGGATGAGCGGGAAGTCAGAAATTACCTGTTTGACTTTTCGCCGTGCTTTTTGCCCTTCACAGAGAGAGAGAGAGCGAGAGAGAGAAATATATATACATAACTTCCGGACTGCTGTCCTCACTCATGTAACAAGCAGCAAAACTTTCTCTCTGTCTTTTTTTTATGTAAACTTGCATAAAAAGTTGTCTGTGCACTATCGGAGACCGTAAAGTTTTGGGCTCATCTTGTAAAAGAAAACATTTCTGCTATCCTCTTTTTAAGGCGGAATTAGTGTCAACGGAGATAGAAGTAGTCCAGTAGTAGAAGTAGCTCCCTACTGGGCGAGTTTTTCGGATCAACAAACAGTTCATCACTACTGGGAAAGCAGATGTTGGTTACACTATACTGCTCATTCTCAGGCATGCGGCGGCAGCGGTGGACGCTCTCGATAATGTGCATATTTTAAACAAGAAATACATCTTTAAAGCAGAGTAAAGTTTTTTACTGGCTAGTATTAGGAAAGCTGTTCCGATAATACAGATATAATCGAACCTAATTTGTATGTAGGTTAAAAACAGAAGTGCATCTGCTCCCATCCATCTAAAATATCCAATTCCCAAGCAACTGATCCATCATTTTTGAAAAATATATATAAGTATGACTGCTGATGATGATACATGCCGATGGTATGCTTATTTCGAAAAAAAAATATGAAAAATCCTTTTGGCCTTCGATTTTTTTACTGCAAGAATTTTTTGTCTGTTGAGAGCATGTTTTGTCGTTTTATTATTATTTTTTTTGGATGTGTGGAAACGTGAGAAGAGTAAGGGCATCACCATCGTAATCATTATTACCCTTTAAGTTATGTATACTATTATTATTTGTTGTCTGTGGCGATGGCAGAGTCTCGACCTCTTCTTTTTTTCACCCATTCAATTCACTAGAACGACAGTTGTCTATGGTTATGTTTATGACGACGCTGTTGAAGATCATAATATTGGAATTTTCAGTTGTGCTCATATGCGCTCCCGTTTTCTTTTTTTTCAACAAGCAAGGCCTTATTTATTTTCCCTTTATAGCTATTATGCTTTTCGGTTGAATGGATGGCAACATCATTTTTCACGGAATAACCTAAATATAATATATATTTCAAATTTCAAATATAATTTGTGCTTATATCGGCATCCAATGACATTCAACAGCAATACACGCACGCTCTTCCTGAAATAAATAGTACACAGTTTTTTTATGTTGTCTTGCCTCCGATTGTCAATTGAAATGTATACAGCACACAAATTAGCTCATGAAACTTGTCTTTGAGTAACCTTCTGTGATTTTTAAGGGTACGACGACGCTTCCTTAAAAAAGGAAAGATTATGCAAGCACATTACCGGTGCTTTAAAAAGTATTTTAAGGCTATTTGTGACTCTGTTTCCAAAAAAAAACATGTGCAAAGGGAAATGAAGGTTACTGGAGCTTACCGTTTGAATGAATATATAGAAAAGTATCAACAAGGCGGCATAATATGCGAGGATTTCCTTTTGCTTCCATATTCTGCCAACCACAGAGAGGTATTTATTTTCATGCACAAATGATAGTCCTCAAAAGGCCGTAAATCGCTATATTACGACATGTTTCCGAGTGGGCCTCATTGATTTTAAAATCAGAATATGGGGTAAACAAGCGAGAAATAGAGGACAAAGTCAGCATTCTGAATTACCCTTAACCATGACCTTGGTGAAAGAAGGAAACCGAGAAATGAATGACAGTTGATTACCAAGTAGTACGAGTATGCTAGATATGCGTGAAACTCCGCCAACGTTTAATGGCAAAAGTGGGAACACGGTCAATATATTGTATATTACATCTAGCTAGTAATGTTATAAAATACACATGTGTATACACAAATATTTTGTTTTGTTTTTTGCGTAAATGTTTCAAAAAATCTCAATCTGTTTATTTTTGCTCCAGATCTGTTTATTTTCGTTTTGTTTTTGTGAATAAACATAAATAAACGTTTATTTTTGTTTATTGACTTGGCATTGAATACATCAAAACGTAAATTTTAGTTTATGTCCGCTATGTGCAAACAACTCTTAGGTTTCAATTTACTGTTCCTACAATCCAAATATTTGTGGAATATTAGAAAAGATCTTAAAAAGTGGGAAACTTTGAATTAATTAGCAGCAGTAACACCTAATTGTGTGTAATTTTTACTGAAAATTCCAGTTCATTTATTTGTTGGATCGGGAAAATGTCCACAAGAAGCATTGGGGCAGCGTAATATGATTTAAAACGTTCTCCAAATATTTTACTATTAGTTCACAAACATTCTCTGACTTAAAACTCTTGATGACTAACTTTTAAGTACCCGGAAATATGGGTGTAATTGTTTAAAAGTTGATTGCACTTGAAAAGTTACTAAGATGTAAAGGAAAATAAACATTCAAATACACATGTTTAAAACGTGTTTATTGTTTTGTTTATTGGTAAAAACACATTGTTTTTTATTTTTTGTTTTGTGTGCACTGTATTTGTGTATTCAAAAATGTATACACATGTTTAAATAAACGTTTTAAAACGTGTTTAAACATGTGTATTGTTTAAACATAACATTACTACATCTAGCCACCTTCATGCAGTCTGCACTTATTAAATATTCATCATAATCGATTTTAATAATCACTTACCATTCGCCGCCACCACGAAAACCGACACGTTGCATGTCATTGTGGTTTGACTTTCTTAGTTTTAGGCACCTTAGTCTTATTATATAATATACGTCTTTTTAAAAGCCTTTTAAAAATTGCATAATAATATTCATTATCCACTAAATTTCCCACTGTTTTAAGGTACTTTTAAAAGCAAACCGTCTGTCTTCCTCATTGTCATCGTGCGCCACTAGAGTATTGACAGGAATATTATTAGTTCTTTTCAACTAACAAGAGTCGAGTCGTTTCTTCGGTTAAAATAAATGAAAGTGAAACTTTGTTTCTCCTTGAAAAGCGTAGTACTATAGCACGTTTCGTTCTGTAAAATAAGAAGTCTGCATACATGATGATGATGGCTCGTTTTAGTTTTGACGATTCGCCTCTGTTTGCGTGGTAGAATTTCACATATAGCATGTATTTACGCTTTACGCTCAAAACGCTGTACTTTTGTACTATACCAAGAAAAGAGACCTAAAAACCAAGCGTCAGGCATGTCATCATCATCATCATGGTAGCCAACCAGAAACCACAAAATATTTTTGCATAGTATTAGGAGTGGTAGTAGCATTATCGACTGACTTGTTTAGAGAAAAAAAATGAAACATGTACTCGCGGAAATCGCACAGACAACAGTAGGAGTAAAAGCAGTTGTAGTAGTAGTGTGCTGGTGGCCATGAACCAGTCAGCCAACCTCCACGAGAAAAGGAAAAAAACGCAAAAAGTCAACGACGATTTATTACGTGTATGAAATGGCAGCATCGCCGATATTGAATTAGGTATACTTGTCTGTCTGTCCGTTAATCTGTCCCTGTCAAAAACTCGTATCTTTCATATTTTATTCAAGATGCCAAAATTTGGTGGTAGTTAAAGAAAGAGGAGCCTGCTGATTTTCAGCTGAATACAACGGCCACATTGGGACGCAGGTGCCTGATATTTTCAAATTGTAATGTTTGGGCTTTTGCTTGTTCGTTGCAAACAAAACTGTACAAATGTAAAGGCATCGACAGTAACTGCATTCATTTCAGTAAATATGTTGCATTTTGTCCATGACTTCAGCTACGTGTTAAAAGTTGTTTTTTTACAAGTGGATTACTTGTTGTTTGCTTTTCCTTTCTGAGCGAACCAAGACACTATATAAAGCGTAGTATATGGCTCTGAAAATTGTTGAAACTTTCGTCTCCATTTTTTTCGACAATATTGCTGCTATTATTATAATAAAATAGGAGATTATATAAATTTGTCCTATTTTGTCGTTGTCATTATTTTCCGTTATAAAAAGTAATAGATATGACACATGGATGCATGTATGTATTCAAACATCAGACAAAAATATTGACATGGAATGTGCTTTCTCTCTAAAAAGTAACATGGGAATGACAACGATTTCCTTTAAAAATGCATGAGGAGCACCTCGTTCCACACAAAAGAAAGCAGTAAATTGCCATGGCGGCGGATCCACATTTTTTTTCAAGGTCTTTCCTTTTTTTAAAGGTGGTAGTAGAAGTAATGGTGATAGGAAACGTGCCGAGTATCTAAAGAGTCACTCAATCTGTATTACACACTATTCTGCCAGAAGCAGTAAATGAACAGAGAGGAAGGATGCTATGAACAAGCTATTTAAGTAATAAGAAGGAATTTATGTATCTATATGCATTTTCAAGAAAAAAAATGGCTTAACACTTTTTTTCTTTGTAGTTGTACTTTTTTCCCCTTTTGTCAAGATGTTCTTTATAAGAATATGGTATTGTCTGCTTGTGTGGTGTTTGAATGATAATGTGTGCCTATTATATTATGTGGATATGAGAAGGAGAGAGAAGGGGGGGGGGAGAGGCGGGAAGTAGAAAGAAGAGGAGGAGGAGAAGAAGAAGAACTGCGGTTTCCTTCCTTTCTCTTCTCTCTCGTCATTTCATATTGAACCAACTTTTCTCCCCATTTAAAATGTTTGACGTCAATCCACACAAGCCAAAGCTTGCAAAGTCGGAGTGAGCTCAAGGGCATTTCCGGGCAGGAAACCCGTCTCCGGTGTTCTTTTAGCCAGAAAGCCTACATTATTTTTATTATTATTATTGCCATGTCTCTTACGTTTTATTTTTATGCTATATAGCACGCTTTTTATTTTCCTAATATTTACAAATAAGACATAACAGGGATAAGTACATAAGAACTTTTTGCTGGAAAACGCATCCAAGTGTTAGGTGAGGTGGATCAGAGAATACTGCTTTGTTTAGAAAGTGACGATGGTGGTTGTAAAAATTTATGTACAGTAAACTAGTGAGTATAACCGCCGAAATCGACGGAAATTGAGAGAAGCTAGTAAAATATGTCCAACTGATTACAACCGAATCGGTTACTATCATGGAGCATCATTTTTCACACAAGAAGAAGAAAGCATGTGTCCTTGAATCACAATTGTAAGAATAGCCGGAACAAAAGCATCCGGTCAGTTTTAAATCTTCCATGATACTTTCCAATGACATATAATGGCAGTAAGTAAGTATGGACACCCTCGCGTACACAGCTCCAGGGTTTCCTCCTTGATCTACTTTAAAAATAGATAAATTTTCAATCCTCTATCAATACTTGCTATCAGATAAAACAATTTCTCCCAAAGGAAATATTACAACTTTCCCTACCCTGACATTATGAGACCATTTAACTTGTCGTGTCGCTGAATGGGTTTAATATATGCCTTTTCAAGCGCGCATGAATATGGAATTGGTTTTTATCATTGTTTTCTCAAATTTGT
Organism: Sinella curviseta; assembly: GCA_004115045.4. NCBI lineage: Eukaryota > Metazoa > Arthropoda > Collembola > Entomobryomorpha > Entomobryidae > Sinella > Sinella curviseta. The sequence goes on from CM065489.1 coordinate 35,197,929, forward strand.
CATTTGATTACACCAAATTTCAACTTTTTCACTTTTCTCTTTCGAATAATTAATGGGAACGCTTGCTGATTCAAACTGTTCCAACATTTTTCAACTTCAGTTCCATTAGTTCACCTTAATCTGTAGCATTAAATATAATTTGTTACAAAATAATTCATGGTACAAGTACAGGAGGGATCCAATGCTGTTCATTCAATCGAATAATTTTGCATTTTCCAAGTTTATGATATGTGATCATCTGTTGCATGCCATGTTTCGTAGTTGATAATAAGGCATGCGTGCTCACATTGGAGAGACGACTAGTTTATGGATTAACCTTCCTCGTTGGTCATTCATTGGTAATATGGTTGGATAGTGTAAGTTTTTTTATGCACATTGTGGTGTGATTTCGACTATCCAATTTTGCTTGAAAGGGGTATATAGTAATTATTGTCATACGACTCATGACCAATATTTAATTGTGCTTGTACTCCTCTCGTCAAGCTTAACTTAACTTGACCACATTTCTATGGTCGCTCGATATGAACCTTCAGATTTTCAATTTGTCACAAAATATCTGTTGCTGTGAGCACGTTGCAGTAATTGTCGCCGGACTTGCCTTGAGGCGTAGGATAAGCCTTCCGCAAGTGGGAAGAAAATCTGCAGAGTTGTTGTATAATGATGACTGATGACGTATGTGTATATTCTATACTTTATCATGGCTTATATGTACATTATACACGACTGTAACAGGAGCACATTTTCATTTTCACGTTTCAAATCAGTCTTTGTAGGTCAACCTTTAGGCAACATAACATTTATGGATTTAATTTTTCACAATCGTTTTATTATCCTCATACTACTACTCTTGCCATTTTGATTCCATTGTGGCGCTGGCTTGTAGTAAGTCATTCGACTCGTCTGTGGAAGGGAATCACTCTGACAATACAATATATTGAAATACTTCATGCATCTCCGCTATAACGGTAGAAGTATTCAAAATTCAATTTTTGAATCCATAAATTAAGTGGGATGTCAAGAAGCTCCTACGCTTCAAGGTGAAGCAGACTATCATGTTCGTATCTGGAAACCACAGGGGATTAATACAGATAGTGCATGTTTTTTCATTGTCTTGAAATGCTTTCCCACTGTTTCGAAATATTTTATCACTGACTTTCATGCAGCAAGTCATTGAATGTGGGTTACAATCGATTTGTTGACAAATACTGCTCAGATTTTTCTGTGTCTGAAGGAAAATGTCATTTCTTGTGCAATTCACTTCACTTTCTTGGAAATTGAAATAACATCTTCTCTCATATTTTATTGAATCAGGACAAGACATGTCATTGTACACCAATTTATCAAATAAACTCTTCGAACATATTACGTATATGTACATGAGTATGCATTGTAGCTCAAGCTCAAGTAAATTCCGGGACAACCGGACAAACTTTTCAGCCATCATCATTTTTGCTCATGAAATGCAAACCACCTTAAGCAACTTATCGACTTATGCAAGTACCAACCCATGGACTAAGGTGTCTCTGAAAAAGTACAAACCGCTCTGCTCCATTTACTAAAGAGATACAGAGAGACAGACAGGAAGGCAACGTCAAGCTAATAAGCTGGGTTACAGCATTTTTTTGACACTTTGTAATGAATTACGCGAAATTTCACTGACAAGATGATATTTATGCCACTATTCCAATTTGTAAACCAAGGCCATGATAACATATTTTTTCCCTGCATTATGTTGTATTTCTTTCAACAGTGTTGTCGATAAATAGTTTGGGTGTTAAAAACATTCCCGTTTCCTGTAGCCTTGAAGTGATACGCATTGATTTTGAAATACACTTTTATAATATATATTTATATATAAATACATTTCAATTGCAATTTCTAATATATTTGCAATTTCTGCTCGAGTTGACATGATGCAAATTTTTGTACCTTCAAATTGAATATTATGATGTTTGCAAAGAAAATACACAAGTACTAATATGCATTCTTTTTTTAAATGTTATTTACAGGTAAGCAACATCCTTGTTTTCCTACATCAATACAACTATCACAATGGGATCGAAGAAAAAGAATAATGTGGTATCTAACTGCAGGTATGTTTTGTGCCCACGTATTTGCATACGAAAGGTTTTAAAACATTCATATTTTTTGATGGCTCGTCATGGCATTCACGTTCATAGCATAAAAGCATCTCCGCAAGTTTCTTTCCTCCTCACCTTTACAACTTTTACAAGCCACTAAATCTTACGCGCAGAGAGAAAAAGTCGCAGTCTGCCTCTTCTATTAATTTTTTCCCCATGTCAATATCAGAGACGATGAATCAGTACAGATAAAACTGAAAATAATATACACACACCACCTATTTATTATACGAACTAGCTGCGCGGCGTTGTAGTTTTACGAGTTGCAATGAAAACGCCTCCTGGAAATTATTTTATGCGAAATGATTTTGCTGAATGTCCACAAGCATATAACTCTAATCTACTAAACTTGCACTTACTTGTTTATAGCTTGGTTGATTTCACTATTTTAGCTACCAATATTTCCTTATGTAACACTAACACCATTTTTAGAAGAAGAAATACATTTGCTCGACTCAACCAGGAATTACCTATATGCCACTTCAAACTGTCTGAAAAAAGACTTGTTGACCGATTGCTAAACTACAAAGAAGTCAGTCATAAATTAAGCTAAGCTAACAATTTTTCGTGGTTAGTAAAAAAAACATGTAATAATCACGGATAAGACAATACAAATTGTAGTATTGTTGAATTTCGTATGCCCAAAACACAATTAACATTGTTTTTGCTGCAATATATCTTGTCTCGATGAATGCCACCACTGGCACAAACTCAAACCAAATGGATTTGTAACGAATAGCATATACTCCTGTGCAATATCACTTTACTTGAGAGGTCAAAGGTGATATTAATTTTACATTTCAAAATGGCAAAATGTTTACCATATAAAATATAATTAACGAAACTACTGACATATCGTCATAGGCGATTGCTATAGAAAAGGTCAGAGACTGTGACTTTTAAATTTTTGCACAATAGTGTTGTCTTTGCGATCGTAAAAAGGCAGCAGGAACGTAAACTACGTAAAGTCTGGCAAATGTATAATAGATGTACATGCATATACCTACATACATACATACATGTCTACATAAGCGCTAAAATCCATTTAAAATTGAATATTGTCGAATTGCAAAATATCGGAAATACACATAAGGTATAAGATAACTATCGATTATTTTTAAAACAATTACACAGAGGCCAGGCTGTGTTGCACCAAGTGTTACACCTTGTTAACTGATTCTTGTTGAATATTTCGGGTAATATACAAGGGCACAAGGATAACATAATAAATCAATAGTTTTAGTTAGTCGGGGTTTTAACAGCAAAAAGTAAATGAAAATCGAGATTGGTGCACACAAACTATGTGAAAGATTATTGATAAATGAACTGCGTAGTTTCTTAAATTCCAGATTATAAGGAGAAATAGGTTTATTTGGCCATGTTGTAAAGAACGATATTGGTTGTACGTATCTATGTACTTGTTGACGAGTATTTAGTACTAAAACAAGTAGTTTCATAAACCTAGTATGCAACATCAAAAGTGTCTATCAAAAAAGTAGCAGAAGGGAGAAAGCTGGTGACAATCTAGAACGCCTGCAGAGTTCCTGCCTGTTGTGAATTGACCCATTGCTCTTTGGTAAAACTTTATAAATGTTTGGACACAAATTTTTGATTCCCAGTCAGATTCTGCAAACATTTTTTTTCGTTTTTAAGACATTTGTAATATGATGACGACGAGACAAACGGGCATTACGAACTTAGTAGCTTTCGATATTTAAAATAATGGGTTAAGGCTTGTAGATAGTCTATCAAAACGTATGATAGTGCAGATAAAATGAAGCTATGTACGTTTTGATAATTAAAAACAATACAAGTCGGTTTTTACAGACTGCATTTTATCGTAAATACTATCGTCAATATACAGGTCAGTAAATATGTACCAGTAAAGGTCACCTTAATTTGAAGTGTAATTTAGTATTCCAGAGTTTGGACCTGCCTTATAACAGTTGCACAAATAATTGTATCTTTAATTAATCCTGAGTAATATAACTGCGGCGTCGTTTGACCTAAATTCAACATATTGCCGTATTACCGTAAAATGGCAAACCGCCATACGGGATTTAACTTTTGACACCTAGTATTTCCTTGAAATCTAACCTTTCAGTTTTAATTTGGCATTAAAACAACATATATCAGTATTTTACATTGCGTCATCTCATATTTGGGACATAGTGAGGGATAACTTATTAGGAAGAGAGTAGTTAATTTTGAAAACTGTGATGATATTATTAATTCTGGTGAATACACAGCGACCTGGATTTAAATGCTATTTATAGAAAGAAAGGCTCGCTAGTTTCAAAGTTCCCTTTTTGTTACAACAATGACGGTCAAAGTAAATACAAGCTCAGTTGCTCAATGTTACAAGTATTTTCATTTTTTACGCATCATATTGAATTCAGCTTGCCCGCATGGTCGATAAAGGCATTTGGTTGCTGTGGAACATAAGGTCAAATGTGGGAGTAGAGCATGCAAGTTAAATTAAATTAAGGGGTAGATTTCTAACCATACAGGAAAAGAGCAATTAAAGTGAGAGCTCTTTCGCTTGTTGACTAAGGTTAAGAGAGAAAGGTTTGCTGTTGTGGTTCCTACCGTTTCCTCTTGTCCACCTCCGCCACATATACAATATCATCATATTCCACTCAAAATTATTGGGGAAAAGCGGAAGACTCCTAAACTACATATTAATTAGCTTGATTGTGGCTTGTGTATTACAAGCCCACAAAATGTGTTGCTTCATATGCTTGAGCTCTATATGACAAGTGGCAGCATATAATAATATGATACGTGTCCATGTAGGATGTGTTCCCTGCTTAATTATTAATTCAGATAAATTGCACACGGGAGAAGTTGAGTAGGTAGGCTTCGATTGGCAGGAATTTCGTTTATTATTAATATCTGCGCATTTTACGACTTGTCCCTATATTTTTAACGCTGCTCCAAGGATTTTTGATAATGCCAGGGGTTGGAAAGAGGAGTTTGGGTTCGCACCGTGCTAAATATATGCAATTATTTAGTTCAGTTTTCGGTTTATGGAAATATGGGAGTAAATTCCAGCTGGGTGTCAGCTTTTGCCGTAGAGCTTCTACTTGCGTTAGTAAAGCTGGTTCGTCGTCACTTGCATCATAATTGTTTAACCAATTTTCAAAACCATAAGCTACAATCACAACAACACTATTGCAAATTTGAAACCATTAAAAACTGGGCGGAACTTTCTTTTACCACTCTTGTCATATGTTCGTAAATACGACTTTCAGACTTCTTGGTCGCTTCCTGTATTTTACAGGGAACAAGTCCATGAAATACTTTTTTCCCGCATTTCTTTACTCCAGTTATATTTTATGGCGTAGCAATTTTCAAGAAAACCCTCAGAAATTGTTTGCAATTGCGGATTTTGCAAATCTATGTAGTCAACGTAACTGATTGGAAGCGAAATTGTTGGAACTTCCTTACGGAAATTGATTATTTTTCAGTTAATTCGTTACACACCCATTATATCAGGAACGTTGATCACGTTGAACGATTTGAGCCGACCTTGAAAAAATTCGAAAATAGAACAAAGGTTTATACGTAAAGGTTGCGTAAAGGAGACTATGCTTTTACTCTTACTCTAGCTTCTTGCCTGACATTCATTGAAAATCTCAAATCTGTCAAACCAGTTTTCACGACTAGATAACCTTGTGCACAGTAGCTTATAACTACTGCTTTTTCTGAACTTGAATGATTAATCTGTTTTTTTCAATACTACTTAATGGAAAAGGCGTACTTTTTCTTATTGGAATTTAACGAATTCTCTATGACTTCGGCTTCCAAGTAAATGCACGTTGAAACTTATCACTTTGTTCCAGCGATATTGTTTTAACAAAATACAAATAGCTTATGTCAGGTTTCATAACTTGAGTACTTTTTTATTATTACCGTATATACCCAGCAGCAATCATTACATCTGTCTAGATGGTTTTCCAAGGAATCAACTCCGAAAAAGTAAATTTGTTCTTTTCTACCTACGCGACCAACCAAGCGTGCAGATTATTGTTTAAATAAAGATACGTTACGTATCTTTACAATGAATTCATAACTTTTCTTTATGCAACGGAAGGCAAAGTTTGTATTGTTAATCCAAACTTGTGTTTAAACCTTCTATTTATAATGCATTTGAATTTTCTCTGTTGGAAATAAGTGCGTCTTCCTGCTAATTACAAAAAAATGTTGTAATGAGTATATTCTCACAATTCGCATTCTTCAAACCGCCAATATTTTTTAGGAATGGTTACATTTTAGCTTGATTTGATGCAAGAAATCCTCCTTCCTTCGTGGTACTACGCCTGACTTATCACAAATCATAAATTACAAAAATGCATACCCAATATATCTTTTTTTTCTATGAAGAAATCGCATAGAGAAGACAAGCGCACATGGCATTTGAATTAGCTCTCCTCCTATAAATAACGTGATGGAGGTGTCTAATGGTGCACACCTACCTGCTATTCAATAAACTCCCCCCGAGTAGTTTGAAAAATTGCTACTTTAGGACGGCATAGTAATATCAGGACACACACACGTTACTACTGCTTCTTCTTTTTCTTGCTGTATTTTTCGTCTTCGTGTCACAATGGTTGTGGCACTGTGCAAAATTTATGCATTTTCACGGCACTCTGTAATTTGCACTCTCTACAGAAAAAGAATAAGAAGTTTTGTGCCTTCTACGCCACCACTACTACCATTTCTCATGTACATTTGTATTTTAGTAGCGAGCCCAAGATTACGTATCCACACAAGGTACATTGACAGTTGAGCGTCGTCGCACGTCTGAAAAAATTGTGAGTGTTGTTCCAAACGTGCTGAATATAATTTCCAACTATTCAAGTCAAAGTAATAGCAGCACTGCAGCATGTTATTATTGAGGATATTACCATATCATTATATATTATTTTAAAGAATGTTGCAAGACCTGCAAAAATCCTTTTCCTTTTTGCAAACACCACCACCACCACTCATACATCTCGTCGTCGTCGTTGTGAAAAGAAGCCACATAATACAGCAGGAGCGAAGTATTTGCGCGCATGAATGAGATTGAAAAGACATGCATGTCTTGATGTCATCATGATGAATACCTACATATACGGCAAACACGTGTGGAGTGTACATTGTACATTCATACATCTACGTATATATTGTAGCACCGACAAAACCGTCATTCGGCACAACAATTCCAAATGTGAAGAAATCGAAATAGCTTGTGCTGCTAACCGTGCTGCCAACTCAGTTCACTCCCAACGAAAAAACTGAAATGTTTGCATAACGCTCAACAAGAATTGCTTTGAGCGTACACAAAACATGTCTACATCCTACTCACAACAACAATATCATGAAGAGAAGCTTACAAAAGTTTGTAAAAAGCAAAGAAACGTCCGGAGAAGCGTTCAGAGGACATTACATGAATCAATCGTCGAAAGAATAGATAATCATGATGCACACTCGCGTTTAATATGGATTGCTTTTTGGCTCTTTTGCTGAGGAATTTTTCGTGTTTTTTTTCTTCTCGCTGCCACGCTACTGATGAGATGATGGTGATATTGGAATATGTATAAGTGTGTGTACTACAGGAAGGAAAAATCCTGATACTTCACACTTTTCGTACAATAATAATGGCGAAAACAAGAGCCAAGTGTTCCATGTGTTATTAGTATTTTTTGTTTTACTTTATTTTTGCATGCAAGTAATAGTGGAGCTATTGGAGCAAGCGGCGATCCTCAAAGTATACATATCTAAATACCTACTTACTTTTCCTATCCAGTCATGTAGCATATACCACCTTAGGTTATGCATGTACCGTCATAGTCGTCATTGTCATCATCATCATCATCGTCATGATCAATCATAATATAAATTTGTTATTACAACAAGAACTCTTGTGGAAACATTTACTTTGTCGCTGAAAACATTTACTTACTTTTGCCTGCTGCTGTTGCTGCTGCTGCTATATGAGGATGATAGTTGTACGGACGCGGACGCCTAGAGAGAAAACTGCTATTTTCACTGGCTTCCAAATAAAGTTATGTATGTCTCCTCATAAGTCTTGATATATTGCATAGAATAATAATATGTACATGGCCAATGACTGTTGCTTCTCTCCACCTCCTCTACCGCTGCTGTCGCTGCTGTTATAACTCCTGTTATTTTTCTCCTCCGCTGTCAATAGCCCAATACAAGGTCACCCTTCCCTTATTTTTTCGTAGTCGTCGTTGTCGACGTCGTCGTCGTCGTCTCTTCACTCACTTTGTCTTGTTCATGCATACCAATTTTTTTGCAGGAGCATCATCATCAGCAATGCTAGTAGTTTTTTTTCCTTCTCTCAAGAAGTAGTAAAAACACTTCTCACTGTCTCTTTTCGCCTACTTGAGAGAGGAATAAAGGAACTGTACTCTACGGAACGGCGGACGGACGGATGAGATGACGATCATGTTGGTGATAAAATGGTGGTGATGACCGTAAAGTAATTGAAAGCTTTTGTCGATGGTGTACGTTCTTGTACTCAAAAAAAAAGTGAGAGACCACTTTGATATCTCTTACTTGTTCAACCATGCTTTTCAGACAAGGTGGCGTTGTACTTACTTACATGGTGAAAATTGAAACGTTATTTTGTTTTTTCTGCAAATACTTTCACTGCGCTGCTGCTGCTAGAAAATGCCCTAAATTACACGCTGTACGTGGTCGTTACCTTTTAAATAGACGGCGTTTCATTAGAAGTGGATCAATACACAGCACACACACGTATTCTGCGTACTTGGGCGATTAAGAACTACATACTGTGTGAAATGAAAGGATATAATATATCCAAATAATGATGGCTGATGAAAAGTGTCTCGTAGTAGTAATATCACATCATCTCTATAATTTTTTTTCTAGCTCTTTACGTAAATTCAGAAGCAGTGTGCTTTTTTTCATGTGGCTCAGTGCCCGGCATCATTAGGAGCACATAAATATATGTATTCATGATGCGTGTATTGTTGTTATACTATGCGTAATGTAATATCATCCAGCCTTTTCCCATATCTAGAACTCCCCGAATATCTGAGTTAATAACATTTGTAACACGACCTTATTTATGAATTTCCTTGGTGATAATATGATTTCTTGAAACTTTCTCCAGCGTCCATATATATGACGCCTGTGTATTTGATAATATACACTTTTCGGATGTAGTGGTAGTAGTAGTCAAACTCATCTTGTAATGGATACACTGTGCATTGTAAATTGATACCTTGGTTGATAAAGAAAAAGCTTTAGAAAAAATATTATATGGAATTCAGTTTTGTAAGTTGTATAATCTCCAAATGGCCATCATTATCGACAGGATGCTCTCATTTCACGCTATTCATACAGCGCCGGTAGAAAAATAAGCCAACAAAAGCGCGCTGCTCTTGTAGGACTCATGATAATATGCATATCCGCGTGACAAACACGCTTATTATCCTTTTCTTTGCAAAAAAATAAGTAAAAAAGTCGCTATAAAATGTCTTGATGATCACGCTGCTCTGGTGATGATACTAGTGCTGCTAGAATTGGTGTGTAAACAGGAAAAATGAATTGGGCAAAAAATGCTAACATACATCATACGTGTAAATCCAATACGACAGCACATGCTTAATATAATATAAGTGATTCCTCAAGTCTTTTGAACAAGTGACAAATCCAACATGATTGAGGTAAAGAGCAAAAGTGTTGCGCATCAAACGTATGCCCTCCTTCTGATGTCTGAAGATCATGACTTACTTTTTTTCCAAGTTTGCACTACTTGTACGTATTTACTTTGCTGGTTATATAACAACCTGAGTACAAATTTTTTCTGGGTTGATGAAGAAACACATAAATATAACGGAAATGATCTTTGTGATATGAGTAGTTACAATCGCTATGTCGTCCTTCAGCAATAAAACCACTTTACTGCATTTTATTGTCTGCTCGCGTAATACCTCTGAAGGTATTACTATTACGAGTGCATGTAATGTAGTATTGTGCATTGGCATGCATTTTTTAATTGATAGCTGTTTTTTTCATAATAGCAAGAAGAAAAATGACAACAACGATATATTTTGCTGTTATTGCGAGTTTCTTAGTAAATAATGAATGCTTATCGTGATGATGATGGTGGTTGCAAAAAACAGACGGAATTCGAGATATGCATAATAACTGTGGAAGTGGCGGCAGTTGTGCCCAGTAGCGTAAAAATAAGAGCAAGTTTAATGTTGCGACAGTGAAATTTTTTCATAAGCAACAACTCTGCGCACAGTAGCGCCAACTAAAAAATACTACAACATGTAATGTTTGGCGGTTTGTATGTTGGCAGCGTTGCAGCGTCGCGACGCTGCGCTCTGCTGTTATAGCATAAAATTTCATACACCAAGATTCGCGCATACAACTCATTACACCGTTAAAGCAATGCGTTAAATAAACGCAGGAGCAACATCATCAGTAGCAAAGCGATTTCATTGTGAAGTTGAAGTTTGGCTTGCATAACACAAAGTAATCATCGTACAATCATTATCATCAGTTTGCTTACTCGCTTACATTTTCTTAGCATTACATAAGACGCGAAGCAAACTTGCTATAAGGTAGTTGTAGTAACGCAATATTATATAAAGTGGGTGTGTAGTTTGCACATCGCGAATCCCCTTACAACGTTGTTGCGGTGCTGCGCTGCGCTGCAAACTTACACTTGAATTAAGAGAGTAGCAAAAAAAGCTATGCCAATGTTGAATGCGAAGCAGCGATATCCTTATTATCGTCATCATTCCCCCTGTTACTATAATCGTAATCAAAGCGATACATACACAAACAAGCCAACGCGCAGAGCTGTTAAAAGTGTAACTATACAATCGAGTCATAAAAATGTCACAACATCATCACCATAAAACTTGCACACACACACATGCATACCCATATGAAATACAACACTACCGCTCTATCACTTTACATGATCGGCAATAAAATAATCCTCTTGCTGAAATTGAAATAAAATACAAGAAAAACAGAGAAAAAAAACATAATAAAGATTCATAATAATTCTTTACCAGATACAAAAAAGAACAGAACAATTTTTTTGCGAAAAAACTGGGTTTGCACAAAGTAGTGTTCCCATGACTGTTATGAAGGCGGATTGCTATTTATTATCTTGAGCTTAAAAGTGAATTTTGTTAGACCAGTTAGTAATATGTCTTTTTTTAAGATCGATAAAAGTTTTATCTTCCCTTCCTTATCGGGCTTTGGTAAAAACGACTCATTCGTTTGGACAACAAATTGGCCACAGTCACGAATTGATTTCCTTTTTTACGCCCGTGGAAACTTAACATTGTATCTTCTAAAAAAACTAATTTCTTTTTGTCGCATTGCTCAACAATCCATTTTCCATGATCACATATTCTTGTCCTTTTCGTTAAACATTTTAAAATGTGATCTTGCAATTAGCAAACTTTGAAAGAGTTAATGAACTCATCAGTGAATTCTAAAGCCGAAATAAAATGTTTAATTATTTCATAAAGTCGCTCTATTGATTGGCTAGTCAGTGCGTCAACTGGTAGCCGTCAGACATGACTAGCATTTGATTAAAAATTCAATATTTAAAAAAATATTTGTTAGCATATCATGTAGGGATATAAGTTTATATACAATTTATAATATGTGACTTGCTGTGCCGTACGCAAACTGCAGTTTTTTTACAGTGCAAACAAGCACGGTAACATGAAGACAAGGTGAATGTGACTTTCATGATGATAGTCATCATGATCACCATTGCATCGTCATCATCGCATCAACATCATCATCATCATCATCATAATGTTTCTTGTTTGACTAGTAAAGTCTTTTTGAACAGATTGAAGATTTATAGGATTGCACAATACTTTTTTATGCAACAAGTCATTATACATTACTGACTTACTACCACTTATAAGCCTATCGCCGTGTATACCACATTATAAGCCTTATTACACTGTATCCATTTTACGAAGCGTATATAACTTTTTTTTGTCCGCTTCACTATTCCATCGTCGTTGTCATGTCATGCGTAGTTATAAAATGTGTACTGCTAACTAATTCGAAAAAAAGTGTTCTTTGTCCGACAATGTTAATGCATGCAGCTAGGCAATGAAATTCAAAGTGTATCCAAAATCTCTGTATAGGTAGGTACATGCGTATCCATATATAAAAGCAAATGCTTTATGTCGTTGCCCCCAACAATTTTCAATTTCAACTATTTCTTCATCGCGCACACAAAAAAAAATTTGCAGTCAAGTCGACTGCATTTCATAGTGTGTGCAATTTTTTTTTGTCTCTTTGTACTATTACATAGATACACAACACATCATCGTCATGATCAGTATTACACACACACTCACTGTTCTGCTGCCACCACCACACGCTCTGTGCATTTCCCACAAGATGATGACTGTGATAAACTTGGGGACAATAACACAGCGGCGGCGGTAGCAGCAACAGAAAAGATAAGCATCAGACTACTAAATAGTACAGGATTCATGATGAGAGATGAGGAGGAATAAACTTGTCCTTTTATATATTTCGCAAAATCTTTTGAGGTTTGCTGCTGCTGAGAGCATTACTTCAGAGAAGCAGGAGCAGCAGGTATTTGGCAAACCTACCACACAGTGAACAGTGGAAGTGGGTATGTACGTGCGTACGTCCTTTCGTATAGCCTGTTCTTGTCACTTGTCACTTAAGCTGGTATTTTTGATGTAAGGAGCAGAGGAGGAGGAGGAATGCGTACGGCAAAATTTCAAAGCGTGTCTGTGTGCCATGACATGTGACTATAATACTCCACTTCACCACATTCCTCCTATTCCACTGGCTGGCTGACTGACTGACTGGTTTCAATGTAAAACACGGCTATTCAATGGATTGAAATTTTTAAAGATCCTTTTCAAATGATATATATATATTTTTGTTGCAATCAGAGGACAATGGCTATACTCACTCCTTCTCTCGATCCTCCTGCTATAGTGGAGGGAGGAGGGGAGGTGCGTTTTTGGGAAGGTAGAAGTAATAGAATCATGATCGCCATAGTCGTTATTATTGTCATAATCATTTTGCAAAGCAAATACAAGATCCTTCTTGTGGCTAAATGGTAATAGTTACAGCATAACAGCCACCATCACCATGATCATCGTCAAGTGAATAGATTTGCCAATTTTTCCTTTTCAAAAGGCGAAACATGGTAGATATAGTTATTTTGTTGCTACTATAACTGCAAACTATTCCTCCTACTTGCTCGCTGCTTAATCGATGACAGCTCACTATTTTTATAGTTTGATGAATGTAGCAGCAGCATGATGAAGTGTATTCACTTCTGTCATCATCATCATCATCCCAGTCAAAAGAGTAGAATTGAATCGATCAGTGTGAGTGTGAGCTAAGAAGAGTTGTCTGTCGTGTCTTGTAATGACTTCTTTACCATGTTTTTATGGTTACCTTAACTCTGACGCAAGTTTTTTTTCTTCTCCTTTTAAACTTTTGCTTTTGTTGGAAGAGAGGATGGATGGATGATAAATAAATAGGCATGTATACGCATACTATAAATTTGTCCATCGTATATAAATATAGGCATATTCCTGCCATTTCGTTTCATTGTGTTGTTTTCTTCTTTGTTTGATTGACACAACTTACACATAAATGTATATATACAAGTGAGGTAGGTTGTAGTAGTAGGTATTTATGAACGCTGCGCTGGTTATTATGTACTTGTTTAGTATGTCGTTCTGAAAGAAGTAATGGCAAGAAGAGCATGTAAAATGCAAAGAACGACATTGCAAATTACTCACGTCCGTTTTATAAATCATTATCATGGTGGGCTGCCGTTTCGCTGGCGCATACAAACCTTTACAACTACTCGTATTGCCCAATTTCGACAAGAAGTTGCATAGTCACTCAGTCAGTTATTTCAGTGGAGGAAAAGGGAGGAGGTGGGGTACCTCTTCCAATAATAATCATAATAAAGAAACAAAAAAAAAAACGAAATACAATTCGTCGCTGTAGTCCTTTCCATTTCAAACATATATGCATTCAAAATCCAAACAAACTTTTATTTTCTTGCCAATTCAAAGGAACCATTTTTTCCCCGTGAGATAACGTAAATGACATTTTTGTACCAATTTATCAACTACCTACTCAAACGTTGACAAAAATAGTACAGCTAAAACAAAAAGAGGAGAATGTGTATTCGAAAAAAATATTATTATTACGAGATAAAAAACTGAGTAGCAAATATTGAATCACGCACGTCAAAAGTTCAATAGCAAAACAAAATGTATCTATTGCACATTAAATCCGCATAGGCATTTGATATTTGCATCAATTCGCAAAGCGTCGCTTCTTTTTTGATATGACTTGAAATGAATTAAATAGGACCGCCTTCTTCATTTGTAATTCATTAAAGTCAACTTGTATTTGAATGCAGCGCAATTTCAAATTTAAATGAGGTAGTCATATTTACAGCAGCAGCGAAGCCTCAAAAATCGTATAAGGATAAATAAACGAAAATGGTTTTATTATTGCATTGGTAGCAGCGATTTGATTTGAGTCTGTTGTTGAGAGAGGGAAGGGAAAGGATATATAATATTATTTTTATTTGGTTGGACCAGCGTGACAAAATTAGGTGAAGGAGACCTTGTTTGTTTGTATGTACACGCGCAAAACTTCACAATGAATCTCACCGTCTTTCTCATCATTATTATCATCGTTGTAATCCTAGTCGTTGTCGTGACTTAATACTAAACTTTGTAAAAAATCTATATAACATCGGAATGGCGTTTGTCCCTATTTTATAACAGCAGTAGTAGTAAACGTTCAGATCACCATGACTCGTCAGCATATATATATATATTAGGATGACTTGAAGAAGAATTAAGTCAAGAGTAGTCTAGAAAATAATATAATGGCAAGAAGAATCGAAGAGCAAGCAAGTCCATTTTTGGTAAACGTGTCTCAAGTTAGAGGGAGCAAGGTAAATAGCAATCACGGCAATCAGTTTCGTCGTTGTTGCTAAACGCGTACTCACACAACACAACTCACACATAGCCCATCTAACAATCAGTAAAAACCATTTTCGTTTTCTCAGCAATCCTAATCCTAAAGGCCTCTCCTCATTGTTCTTCCTGTCTATTGCACAATCCCATCATCACCAAGCAACGCTCATCGTTTAAACGAATTGTTGACTCTGTGCTCTGCAGCTAACACATATAATATTATCCAATTTGATTTCAGCAAATTCTCTTCGTCTACATTTATACATATATACGTCATCCTTCCGTTCTTTCACAAAAAAAACTTGACATTATTCGAGAATAAAATGCTCTCCTTCTGTCCATCCACACTACAACTTTTCAGTTGTGTGGCAAGTTGCAAGTTTATTGTTATCTATTTCAAAACATTGTATTATTATCAACCTTTCTAACTTGCTTAAAATATTTCCGCTGCTCCTACTCTAATTTATGAAAATAATATAAAAAAATAAATCACATTTCAGAAGACGGTGCACAGAGTAGGTCAGTCTGCTATTTACTTTTAAATAATAATCATAATAGCAATAATAATATGTAATACTCAGACAACAATATGCAGAGCCATAAACAACGCTGCTACTGACATATGCTGCAAGAACGCTACAGCGAAAGGAAATTGCCGGTTATACAATATCATTTTAAATTAATGTTGTTTGCTGATTTAATTTAGGATTCATTAAATTTGTGCTACTGGCAGAGGAGTAGGCAAGTTTATGCAGAGGAGGAATAAGGAGGTAAAAAAGAGTTAAGCAAAAAGGAAATCGTTTTTTTAGCGTGCACTTGACAATTCCTAGAGCAAGCATGCATTATACAGCATAATATGTCGTGTGTGTGTAATGCTTTGCACTTAACCATTTAGGAGTTATTGCTTCATCAAAAATTATGCTACAACTATTAACTACTTATATAGTAGGTAATAATAACACGAATATATGCATGCAACGCCGAAGCTCTAGTTTAGTATTAAAAAAAATTATTTGTACACACGAAAAGAAACAAGGAGGAAGATCCCTCTTCTTTTTCATCGTCAACACCATCCATCCGCTTCTTGTGCTTGCATAATAATCATATAATATGCCTGTAATAGAGTAATAATAATGGGTAAATTAAATAATCAAAAATTGTACACACCACCTCCACCAACCATCTCATCATCAGCCCATTTTTGTTACTCATGTTTCCCATAACGTTTAACTTGACTCTTGACTCTTGGCTTCTGTGTGAGAAGTTTCGTTGTTGTATATCTGCTTAAGACTATACGCACTTGGCTTGACACAGTTTCGCTGTATCAATTGTTTTACATTTTTAAACTAAACTAAACGTTTCTTGGGATGTTATTGCATAACTTTCCTTTTGGAATGTGAGAACTTTTTCCACACAGTAACAACTTTGCTCTGCTTGCCAATACAATACCTATCGTATCGTAGGTACCTTTTTTTGCAGCACAACTATTATGAATGCAGCAGGAGCAGTAGTAGTAAAAAAGTCATCGTAAAAAATGCAATCAGAAGTAAAGTAATACGAGAAATAAGAAGTAAATAAGAACAATAGTAGGTGATGTGCAATGTCTTTGTGTCAAGCTTACGAACTTCACACAAAGACACCATTCCGTCCGCCGACGTGTGTCGTCCGACACAGTTTTTTTTTTGTCGTGTCGTGTGAGTTTTCTTTTTAGCTTGCTTTTTGCGCTTGCGCTGAGTTTCTCAGCTATCGCAAATTCCTTTTATGTGCTATCAGCTTGATTTCAACTTCCAATTTAAAAATTATTATGATTATAACCATTAATAATGGTGTTGTAAGTAATACTACTTCTTATCTCCACCACCACCGTTTGCAAATTCATTTTTTTATTACAATGAGAAAGATTTGTTTTTTCAAAGTATAAAGTACATTAAACAGCAACACTGCTGCCGGTGCTCGTGGCGTTGTTTAGTTGATAATGTTTGAATGACAGCGTGGATTTTTTTTAGTCGAGCGATCAGGTAGTAAGCAAATGAAAATGAAAGGGCGAGTAAAGTTGCAGATGATGATGATAATAATCATATAATGTAATAATAATAATTGTTACATAAAAATGGCACGTAGAGTAATCTATTCTTAGAGCAAGTATTTGCAAAAAAAATATATAGGACGCCCTGCCTGACTGACAAATTGTTTCTAGTGCATTGTTTGTCGGAAATTTACAATTTTCTCGTCACAAGTCGTCGTCGTCACCCATTAATTATTCTTCTTGCATATTATTTTTTTCACTATCAATAGTGTCGTAGCGTAGTAGCAGGAATGCATATGAAATGGAGAGTAATTAAACCAGATACTACTATTCTTCTGATACAATACTTCTTTCTCGCTACACCAATTGCTTCAGCTCCTCTGCATCTATGCTGCAATAGCAATCAAGAAGAAAAATCATTTACCAGTTGGTATTTTTTTATGTTATTTGTTGTACGCCTATTTTGTTTTATAACATGTTGGTAGTGATTCCATTTCACTGCTCACCGTCGTCCGCCACCATCGGTTCATTAACAATGGGCTATGCAGGTTCTAAGCGATGCATGTAAAACAGCAGCGAGAAGTAGTAATAATTGGGCCCCTATTTTCCCCGTCCTCTCTGCAACGTTGCACCAGTTAACATTGGCCAACTTGAGTTAAAAATGATGCGAAACATTATGGATGATGAATGATTTTTCTTTCCCTATTGCACATTTTTTCTACTCCTACAATACAACAACGACGACGACACAAACTGAACTAAAACGCATTTCAAATGCTAAATGTATGTGTGTGCTCTTTTCTTGCTTAAAGGCATCATCATCATCATAAGCGCTGGCAGAGAGTCTCTAGAGTAATGGATGTATAATATATTGCATTTATTGCATAAGTTCACTTTTCCGCCTTCTTTGTCATGTATAATCCATCCTCCCTTTTTTTCTTGCTGCTGCTCTTTAAAAGGTGTTAAGTTACTCAAAATAGGCAGACAGGCATACATACATTTATCCTCCTTGTGTGTCTGACGGAGAGCAAAAAGGAGTCTAGTGTTTTGGCGTTTAATTTACTTCAACATTTTCATGTGTTTCTTGTTATTCCGTCATTGTTTATTTCCACCACCTATATACCTCCATTACTGCTCCATTGTTGTTTTTACAATGCGCAAAAAAAACATGTTCAGTTTACACAATCTCAATGTTACTAGATCACTATCATCTCCCAACATCATCAAATCGGTGCAATGATATTATAAGCAGATGAATGATGTAGCTGTCCACACGTATGCGTATGCCAATTACTCACATTAGAGTACGGTAAAAAGGATATGTACCTATCTGCATGTTTATCAGTGGGCATCATCACAATCGCTATCATCATCATCTTCGTTCGTGGTTGACTCTAGAGACAAGAAGGAAAGGAAAGAGAGCTACTTGGGATTAATAATAAATTTCATCATCAAGAACATGGATGGTGGTAGTGGCGATGATGATGGGGATGGTGCTGAGTACGTGAATTCCTCCTGCCTTCGGTTATATGATGCATTGCATATTCTAGAACCCTGAGTCCATACAAATTCAACACCACTTCATATATTGGCGGCAGTTTGGCACACGACAACAGATATTTTTATCGTATACATCTTTTTATAAAAAAATAGCCATCAACGATGGCAGACAAACAACATGAAATGGTGCGTGTGGAAATTGCATTTGCTCATAGGTAATTTGTATGTAATTATAGCACGTCACATAACTACATAATAATGTGAGACGAGACGAGCAAGTGTACATAAAAGAAATAAAGTGGACATTTTTCTCTCGTTGCGTAATGTGATGAAATAAATGATCGTCATGATGATAGTGAGCAAGTTTAAATCCGCAAGGGAATAATGGCTAACTAAGTTGTAATGTTACTGGTATTGTGTTCTGCATATCTAAGCGGATACCTACGTACATCACATACCTAAGCATAATTTGCAGTTATATACCAACATTCGATAAAACACAGTTTTGTGTGTAATTAACATTGCCCCATTTAATTTTGAATGTCTTCTAATGATATGCATTTTCTTTGTTTTTGCAGGTAAGAATCGGCTCAAATTGATTTTTAAACTGGCACTTGCGAATAATTCAATTCGCGGAACATGACAGCAGAAGAAGAGGTTTGGTAACGGTAATGGTTTTTCAAATTATTACATATTTTGCATACAAACCTACTTGCATGGGTACATACATACATCTACCATTCTGTCGGCTATTCCATGTGCTTCGTATATCATCCACTTTTAAATCTACACAACTTTACCCACCGCAGCTACCACCGACCAAATCCTATTTTCTCGGGTGACACCCCCCTCTCTTCCCTCTCGCCCATTAACACTTGTTGTAATGGATCAAGAGCGTAGAGTTAATTCATTTTCATTGCTTTTTACTTGCATCATTTTATTACTATTTTTACGATGGCAGAAGACATACTGTGAAAAAAAAGTAATCTGAGCCTTGGAGAGAGAGAGACGCTTTGAGGGAACGGGCCGTGTAGAAAAGAAACCTGACTCGTGAAAAAGATGCAACAACAACGTGGTCATCATTATTCAAAAAAAATATATAACCAGATGAGTTATAAGAGTCACTGTTGGTTCACACACGCCCGCCTCTCTACCCTTTTTCCTATAGCGTGGATGATGCATGGACATGTGTACAGTTACAGAAAAATGCCAAAGCAGAAACTTTTTTGGCTTTCACTCTGACCAAACTTCAATAATCGTTTCTCTCTGGTAAAAGAATTTATATGTCCATATATACTGTTTCTTGTTATGTGAAACAATTAGGAAGATGCTTCATTCCAGTAGTGCAGTGGTGAGCATTAGAAGAACTCTGAAGAATAAACAGACAAAGGGTTTTTCTTCTTCCACGAGGAAAAGAATCTCTCTTTCCCATTGATCTGATGTCAAGACCTTTTTGTCTCTCTCTTTTTTGTGTGTAAATACCCACCAACAAAAACTGATTCACATGATGATGCATTTGAGGATCAATAGTAAAGAAAAAAGACATTTTTACGACTGAAAATTATCTTCGAAGGATTCCCTCGGTTGAACATGGAGAAATATATGTGTGGGTAGGTATGTATGTGAAGTGCATAACGTCTCAAATAACCGTTAGAGGTGGATTTTTACTGGCACATCGTAACTCTCTCTCTCCCTCTCACTCCTTTTCTCAAAGAAATTTTCAAACAACCCGATCAATGACTAATGGCTCCAGTTCAGCGGTTATACTCTTCTTTCAAAAGATTCTAAATACAATGCATAACATGACACAGAGATGGGCGGAAGATAATGAATAGAGAAAAAAATGTAGGCAATTTGTTCATTTAGTAAACACTGTCAATCTCACACAATTTTATTCAAAATTACTTGAAATTTGCATGCAATCATAAAGCAAAATTGCCATTTATATACGTTTTGTATAAAAGCAAAAAAAACCGGGCACATTATTTTAACCATGATCCCACCTTTTTAAAACCATTAAATGAGAAAGTACTGTAGTGTTACTACTTGATAGCAATCACAGTAATCATCAAATATCACGTAACCGGGGACTCTCCAGGGGAACGAAAGGACACTGGACGTTTCCACTTACGAATATCTACTACGCCTTTACCCAAGTCCAGTAGATATCTACGCCGTTATGGATATATAGCGTACCTATAAATGTGAGCCACGACCAAGTCCATCATCGTCACCATATAATCGTTAGAAAGAATCCCGTATCTTGTCTTTTTAAATATGTGACACAAATGACCCTTCATAATCATCAGAGGAGGGACCATTAGAAACCAGTCTTCTTCTTTTTCTCCTCCGTTGGGAAAAAAATGCCGCCTTCTCTTTTTTCCCATCTTCTCCCAGTCTTCCCACATGCTAACGATATATTTCTTCATCTCTCTCTCTCTCTGTCTCTTTCATCTTCATTTTAAAGACGATGAGCATGCATACATTATCATTATGGTAAACAGTAGTAAATAATAATCATCACTACAGCACTGCTGCCACCGCTACTACAGCAGCCGCCACTATCCTTCCTTATAAATCTCCTGTTCGAGAAAGAGAGTAGCGGTTCCATCCTCATATAATCATCATTCTTGTCTTATTTTTCCTCGCTGTCAGCAAGGCCAACGGTTCTTGTGTTCATCGGGATTTTTAGTTCTAGATTGCTCATCTCTCTCCCCGACTCTCTTTCACACACTTTTTTACCAAAAATTTCTACATGTGACTTTTAAAAAAGTTTACAAGTGTTCAGCAAGTTTTGGGAAGGGATGAAGTTACAGCCACTATTATTGCTACTTATTACTGCAATATGACGATGATCATCTTCTTCTAAAGACTTGGTCTCTTTTTCCTGTAAACAAAATTGGAAGAGTGCAAAGGGAAATGAATGTGTGCATTCATTTCTGTCCTAGAAAAGAGCATACGTATATGTGCATATGTAGAAGTTGCACAATGTTTTAAACTTAATGCATCTTCAATTTCAAACACATATACACATACCATTTTTTTATCGTAGCGTGTTCGCTTTGTTTCTTCCTTTTTTGGCTCTCTGCTTCTCCGTCTTCTTCCCTGTTGTAACATAATACGAGCTACAGACAGACACAACTCAAACTGTTGATGAATACTGTGTTAAAACACCAAGCAAAAAAAAATCCCAACTTTACACCAAGATGACTTTTTTCTCAATTGGAGTGCCTTATTGGAGCTTAAATTGATGCAAGGTTTATTTCTTGCCATCCATTCCAAAAAAGCGATGTCAAACATCGAAAGTCGAGTGATGCTGCCGTTGATGCAAATGTCTTGTTTTCTAGAATGCATAACATCTTAAGTGGTTGAGATGAGATGAGAGTAAAAGATTCAAATAATAACGTGACAAAGGAACGATACTACTACTGATCTTTATCGTGTACCTACTCGTAGAAAAGTGGTGTGCAAACCTATGAAAAAAATCGACACATGTGGAAAAGCTGTTATTATTATTATTGCATTGCGGTTCCTATCCTCTGGCAAGACTTACGAAACAAAACAAAAGTTGGAAGGCTTCTCAAACAGTTTAAACTTTTTTGACTCGAGAATATCCCACGCAGACAGACATGTTGGATTATTAGCAACATAACCACCAATTTTACACGTTGTTCAACTACTGATTTCATGTTACTGCTGCTGTAAAAGACAAGGTGTTTTAGCAAAATGTGTAGACTGATGAATACATGTTCTCTCTATATACATAAATAGAATGCCTACTTATGTAACAAAAGTACGAATATCTAATGATCATCATCAAGAAACAACGTTTCCAACTCAAATAATATAATATTATATCTTTCCTTGAAAATTCTCTTGGCTTTTTGCGTATTATGTATTTTTACCGAAAAACAACGTTATGAAATTTTTATGGAGAATCTGTCATTCTTATGTTTTCTTTTCCCTTTCCTCGTGGTAAGTGAATATACTTTGTGTATTCATAAAATGGTGACGTTAGCATGAGATATAAATATTATGTGATCTGATGCGGTATGTACTCCATTTTGGTCTGCCGTCATGTGTGTTTTAGGTGCGTGTAAAGTGATTCCTGGCTTTAGTTTATTGGATGGAAAACACAAAAAAAGATGATCAGCATCATACTTATGCCACATTTCCTTAACTTTACGCTTGTACCTACTTATATCCGTTTTGGCACTGACACACTGACAGATCCAAGTAGAACACTTTTCTACTCTACTACCACTATAAACCATGTTGAACATGTTGAATAACAACGCAAAATATATCTATCATTCATATCGTATACCTACATATACCACCATCCCATTATTCTCTGGCTGACACATTGTCTTTTTTGTTGCTACTGCAAAACGCTATATATCCTATTTCACCATTTTAGTCTGGAACTCGACTTTACTTTGTTGCCTACTTTTACCCTTAGTTCAGGTAGTTTTTGTTTTTACTATTACGTACATATACGTCTACTACTCCTACTACCACCACCACCATCGTTTCAGCAGTCAAGCATTTTCGTCGACATGGGTGTTGTGCAAAGTGAAAAGGAGCAAAATGTCAAAATTAAATATGTATGCAAAAACCTCAAGGATCATCATCATCAACAACAGCACAGCCATGTAACAATAACGTGCAAAGTATATGCGGACAAATTGTTTGTCGGTTGTTGTTTTGCAAGAATAAATTAGGGGCTTATTTTCCTGCTGTTCAGCAAAGGCAAAAATTGATGCAAAAAATGAATATGAAGTGAAAGAAGCAGACTTGGAAAGAAGAGAGACACGGAAGGTGAAAAGGGTTTCGCAGGATGGACCATTGTATCTACTTATTATGTAGGTTGTTTATTAGCTGCAAGTCATTGTGTCTACTGCTTTAAATTATGTTTTCATGACTTGTTTTGTTCAAAACGGGAAACAGATGAAATAATGAATGAGTATTTACGAAAGCAAGTTCAGTCAAGTGAAGATGCTCTCGCGACGTAACCGCCGCCACCACGCTCTGTCTTGTTCTTGTGAAGTCTCTTTTCATTTAAGTTTTTTTTGTGATACTGACTCAACTGGGCATTCGAATCCCTGAGAGTACGCGCGGAGTGAGTGGTACTGAAATTCGGAATGTACCGGGTCAGGATGGCCTTGAGTTGCTATAGTACCGGATTACCATAATAATCAAATGCGAAATGCATTGGGAATGAAGTCCCAGCATCATCGTCTTTGTCATCATTGTCGTCAATCTCAGTTACTTCATTCTAGACTGTGACTTAAAATTTGCTAAATAAACATGCAGTAAGTTTGTCCTCTTTCCATTCCAGCCAGGAGGATGACATACGGAGAGATGAACAAAGAAAATGTAGGTCTCATGGGGTCGTTGACTCAACTATGTCGTCGCTGTAGTGGTAGTTGGGCTACGGTGTCGGTAACGCCAAGCCACATACACCACAAATGTATTTTCTCCGTATTTTTGCTAATGCTCTGGATGTGTGCTACATAGACTATTTTTTTATTTTCAAGTTGCATAGAAACATTAACTGAGGTAATCTCTCCCGTCGACTCCAAATTACGACTACAGCATCTTCGTTTGAATCACACACAATACATTATACAATTAGCTCCAAACTATTTACTAGTCTGGACGGTTTGTTCTCTGATGCAAGTCTGGGCTGATCATGAAAATGATATCATTGTTTACATTTAGTGTCATCGACAGCTTCCATCATTCTGTCGACTGTTGACTTTTGGCTGCAATTGTCGTGGTCGAGGAAAAAAAATTAAGTGACGCAGGAGATGATACTTTTTGAAATAAAATGGGATTATCTTCGTAATCATGTCATCAGTGTATTCCTCCAGAGAATAACAATTCCCGACATAGACTCTGACTTGATATCTTATGATAATCAAGTATCGCGTATCTTCTCCTTCCATTGCTCCGCCACTAAAGTTCAACGCTACCATCATTCATCGTAAATTATTTTTTTTATGTCAGTCAGCTTATTATTATAGCCCACTAGCTCTACACATATAATTATTGTGTTTATGATCTAACCCAAGTCGCAAATTTTTTTCCAACAAAATGAATCATCAAAGTGAGCGGTGCATATCATTCGTTTCTGATTGTGAGAGAGCCACAAAAAACCCCCACTTTCCTGTCTGCATTCTTTGCAAGGGTACCTATCCAGCCAGATTAACCCCATTCAAGAAAGAAAAAAGAGAAAGACGAAGAGAAAGAAGTGATTGTTCGTCTGCCAACTTTGCAGACACCCGGCATCATTACTTGGGACGACTGCGTGATGATGGGAGACAGACAGGCAGCATCACATTTTTATTCCAGCTTATTAATTTTGCATTTTTTTTCGCAAGCACACATAATCATCAATAAAGACGGGATAATCGTAATATTGTCACTATTCATGCACCACAATTTTCTCAACGACTCAGCCCTTGTTAGAAAAATGGCACAACACAAGGCTTGCATTGTATTGCTTCTCTGAAAGGAGGAGGTTTCTTTATACCTAAAATTGACTAGCTGGTTCACAACAGACACAATTGAACCACCCATTATTTAAAATTGTAAATTATAATCCTACAAGCGTAAAATGCGTTATAGATTTATTGATTTTTTGCACAATCTTATATTTCTCCAGCATTTATTCCATTTCTTGACCCCACAAACGCTGTAAACATTTGGTCAAGTATCAGCTTGGCGACGGTTACTGCAAAAAAATTTAGAATGGAAATAGGCACTTGTTTTAAAAGCACACGTCGTTTCCATCCACGTGTCTCGTTGGATGGGACGTTTGCCTTTTGATAGAACGTGGTAGATGTTTTATAAAGGATCAATGATAATAATGGCTCTGATAGGATGAGAGTACTGAATGATGAAAAGTTTAGCAAAAACTACAAACAGTTTTGTGAGAATCTTAAAGAAGCAGCTTAAGGTGTTTAAAGAGTGCATGACCCCGAGCGAGCGAGCTGCGAAGACTCCCATCATTCCATCCATTCCAAAATAAAAGTGTGCGTAGTGCACAAGGAGTAATATAAATTTTTTTTACACTGTGTAAAATGTTGGCAAAGCTTAGGCACATAAAATAAACACTTAAATGCATGCGACTCCGTCAACTACAGAGAATGAATGAATGAAAGAATAGCTGAGAGATTGTGAGTTCAACGTACTGCAATTTTTGTCAGTGTACTTGCTAAGGTCATGAAGGGATTCTTCTCAAAAGATAACATGCTGATTGTTGTTATTATTATTACATTTATTGTCTATGCAATGGGAGGACTATTCTCCTATCGCCACATTATACAATTCTGACAATGAATATTTAATATGATTACTTTATATATGATATGATAAATGCTCCACTGCTCGCTACAGCATCAGCAGCTGAAACATTATAAGCTCTGTAACGGCAACAATGAACAAAGTGAAGGCAGATTCAGTAGACATGGAGTATAGACAGATAGGTACATACAAAGATACGTACAATTTCATGCAGCGTTATTATCATTATCATTATTGTTATGTAATTGTGCGCTCTTAACGGTATGTATGCACATCATGTTTTTCTACGTTGATCAATCCAATCTCCCCCCAAAAAAATCTCGTTGACACTACCACCATCACGAATGTCGCCACAACTGCCAACATATTATCATCATAAAACATTAGGAATACCTATGCGGCTGCTGCTAGGAACCTTCTTTTTTTTTCAAACAAAATCCAAGCACAGAAAGGTCAACGGCAGGCAATTTAAGTTTGTTGTTGGAAAAGTAATAAAATTAGCGAAAAAAAATGTAACTGACGCAAAAAGTAAGAACGGTACATGTACACCGATTTTCAATGTTTTAAAATATTTATTTTATATAGTGGGCTGACAAATTTTAAAATCAATAAATTGCATCATTCCCTTGACAATTCCTAGTTTATTGTGTGACATACAAAAAAAATATATACAATAGTTGACAACTTGCCAGCGTTTAACTGCTGCTAAGAAGAAAATATAAAAAAAACACACAATCGAATAAACTGTGAAATGAGATGGTACTACGAACAAATGCATGACTGACAAATAAAGTAAACTGGGATGGCGTAAAAGCTAAAGTGCGATGAACGCGCACAAGAAATAAAACTTTAGCACACGTTTATTGTTGTATCTATTATCATACTATTACCATCATCATCATGATTACAATTACCATTTCGTTTTTTTTTACGAAAACTGCATAAGATAGCAAAAGTTAACACTTTCAATTAGTACTGGTATGAACGTAGATAATATGATATACCTATGTGTCTATAGGATATACTGCGGCACGGCTTAATTTTATCCTGTACGTTGTGCCGTATTCCATGAAATTTCTTTGAAGGTGGCAATGCCATTGGACTTTAAATGGTTCAAACTTAACATTGTTCACCGTGATCATCACTATCTTCATCATGACTCTCCTCATGCCTCCTCCTATCATTGTTATTTATCACTCTGCATTTATCTGTACCTATTGCTGCATTTTAAAAAAAATGCAATCAAAGGCGAGCATGTCAATACCAATGGTACGTCCCAGTATTATTATCGCAGTTATCATCATCATCATCCCTTGTAATAATATTATTGTCATATGAACACACAAAAAAATTGTATAAAAAAGTAAGTAGGTGCATGCGTGCGTACGGATCTATACGCAGAATGCGACACGACAGGAATCATATTTTATGCTTCAAGGGATATTGCTGTAAATTGTGAATACAGGCATATTAGGATGGTCAATATAAAAGGTATGTCTCTGTATAATGCCATATAACAACCGTGCAGAAAAGCATAATTTTTTTTCTGCCATATTTTGTATTCTTCGCTGGTACTCATTATGTTAGGATGACGACGACGACGGCGACGAGGAGGATGATGATGATGACGACGATGAAGTAATGCCTCATCATAAAATGAATGAAGAAATGAAAAATTAACGAAATGTTGCGACACTTCCTTTCCCATTACCCACACGCTCCTTCTTCTTCTTCTCTGCGCTGAGCATAAAATTTTCTTCTTGAACAAGAAGCAGAAGAAGAAAATCGAATGGAATGGGAAAAATATTCTACAAAATACAATGTTCTTCTTACTTGTTATTGTAACGTGCATTTGCATTATTACTGCTACTACTTCTCTGCTCTAAGTTTGCTAAGCGTAAATATAGTTTTGAGATGAATATTATGCACGCATAATAATAAGTGGAGTAGGTACATATTTTTAGGTTTGCATGGCTTGGTTGGTAAGCTTGATTGCTGTTTACTGATGATCATGATCATATAATAATGATCACCACCAACATCATCATAAGCATCCTCCCTTCAGCTTATGGTATGCATGATATAATAGCTATGTGTCGTTACATATAACAGTGATGATCATTACGAAGGCGCAACTTTTTCTGTACAATGATATCATTTAATTTTTATTGGCATTTAAAACTTGGTTACAATTTTTACTGCATTTCAATATCTCGGCCAAATTGATCGAATGTAATGAGTTAATCAGCGTCACGTTAATTAATTAAACGGCCCCTCTAGGAAAGACCACCTTATTCTGGTTTATCTATCGATGCATGCATGCATGCACAGCATACATATTTAATAATATGCAGCAGAGATAATATTTAGAGGTGATAAAATATGTTCTTAGCTCAGCGTCTTATTATGATTATTGTTATAAAATTATTTATGTCATCGTTAAAACCTCACATTAATGTGACGTTACGACCATTTTGTCATTGACGGTGATGACCACGAAGTTTGTAATGTCAATGACTGATGAAAAACTTGCGTCCAATACGACACATGGGCATAAGCATGCGCTTTATATAATATACACATACCTATAAACTGCGAAATTATATCCTTATAATAAAATGAAAATTCAAAAAAAAACATGGGTTTTTCATTCCCATCATCATCATCACATCAGAAACACAGATGTACGATGCAATGCTCAGAACAACACTACCTCTTTTGAATTACTTAATATTGCAGAAACAGAACATCAACAAAAGATAATCTCTCTGTGAATGTAATCCATCAACTTGGTAGTTTTTTAAAGGCAGAAAATATGATGCAGCCGTATGAATAGTGCAATAACTCTCAACCACCACCGCCACACAGCCAGCCGTTGCATTCTACTGACAATAGACCCGTTGTTGTCTGATATCAACACACGAGAATCCCTTTTTCACTCTTATTTTCGTTTGCGCCACAAATGTAAGCTCTCATGATGTCTCGTCACCTATATTTCAGGATGAAATATGAATTGTGGTAGTAGTAGTATGTACAGATAGGTAGCTGCGTTTTTTTGTTAGAATACCTGGTGGTAACGGTATTTTTCTTTTCGATTTTAAAACTTGACTGTCTCCGCGATATTATGGGCTGATAAGATAACTGGTTGCTGTGTTGTTGTCGTTCTCGTCGTCAACGCTGTCGCTAAGTCATTATTACTATTACTTCATAACTTTTTTATCAATGTACCTAATAATAATAATAATAACGTCAATCTTATATATTCCATGCTACAACAAGTCAGCGGAATAGTATGAATTATCTATATGCATAATGGATTATAGTTTGAAATGCTTATAAAAAAATTGCAAGTGTCGTTCATTGTTAGATTGTCGACGTCGTTACATTGACCGCGGTATGTTCCTTCGTCGTTCCTTCGTTCGTTGATCTTGACTTACGCAATACCCAATCACCATCATCCCCATCATCATTTTTGCATTTTTGCTAATGTTGATGACAACGGTGACGACGACGACGACGAAAAGATCCTGATGATGATGCAGCCTACTCATTTTGCCTTTGTCACTATATACCAAGAGCAACAACATCATCCCATCAAAAACTTATTTTATGAAAGGGAGCGGATGGACAAGAAGTTGACGTTAAAAATCATATTATGGAATACATACTCTACCTTCTTTATGTTCTAACAACAACAAAACGAAACAATATTAGCCATGAAATATTATATATTAGTTATGACTATATGGTTTCGGGTAGCAGCAGCACAAATATACATATAAATCTTGATATTTTTTTCTATAATTTTGGATGGACACATCGTAAAACAAGCCCTTTACTTTATATAACGACAACAACAACTGCATGCAGAAACGACTGTTGCAACAACCTCCCCGTTGACCGGTCATCGTTCGTCGTGATGAAGACAATGATGTGCAATTGCAGCAAAAAAACAGATTTTTTTGCAACTTAATATTATATAATATTTACTACATGCTATACATATAGTTGGTGTGGTAGTAGTGGATAATCACTTCGTGTCTCTTGTGGTCGTTAAAGGGCCTGTCTGCTTTTTTTCTGATGAACAACACAGCAACAGCAGCAGAAATGATCATGATTGGGGCCTAGGCCTTAAGGTTGCTTGTTGCATTGCACTTGCCCCTTACAACAGCAGCCACAACACAACAGCCACGCAAAGAACTTCAACTACTTACCAACTATGAAGATATTACTCTTGAATTACTCTATACGCTTATATAATCTTGTTGTTTTTCTTGCTTGTTTCTTGCTATTGCTTCACTCTTGTCGTCGTAATCGTATAACTACAATCAAGAGAACCTTAAGGGCCCATTATATAACACATTATACTTATTTTTACTTAATAATAATAATGCCTAAGAGTAGTAGTCTTCATGTTATATCAAGTTATTTTTTTGCATGGTAGTAGCAGCGGCAGCGGTTACGACGACGGTTATATTGCGGTGGTGGATGTGGTGGTACTTATGGCAGTGCAGTGCACTATTGTTGTAATAATAATCATATCATAATAATATCCACAACAACTCGGCATCTCTGCCTCTCTCATTTCTGCTGCAATATAGTGCAACTAAAGGATCAAGCAAAGTTTTGCTGCTGGTATTATGCAATAACAAGAAAACGAGTTTTTTTGACAAACAACATATTATTCATATTGGTAATGACTTTTGGCACGGCTGCTTCTCACTTGCCGTTTGAAAAGTACACATCACACTATATCATATCATATTATAGCCACAAAGCAAAGTCTTGTTGTTACCCATATCACATATCATCGCATTATATGTATCAACATTACATATTATTGCTATACCGATATACAAAATGTGGAAATTAAAAAATGAATGTGGGATTGGAGCTTAGCGCAAAAAAAATTTGTTATAAATATACATAAATAATGCCAAAATAATGAATAAGTATTGATTTAACCCTGTAGCGTTTACAATCCCAACAACCAAGCAGTATAGATAGCTTTTTTATACG
Organism: Sinella curviseta; assembly: GCA_004115045.4. Classification (NCBI taxonomy): domain Eukaryota; kingdom Metazoa; phylum Arthropoda; class Collembola; order Entomobryomorpha; family Entomobryidae; genus Sinella; species Sinella curviseta. Next base: position 35,228,960 of record CM065489.1, read on the forward strand.
TCTTTTGTCTTTTGACTATTATTATTTATCGCTTCTTTAAATATGGACGCGTGCAGGTTTGCCGTGTAGCCAAGTATACCAAATTGACTTTACAATTACTTTGGCTTTTATGTCCCTACGTACTTATGTATACGTAGAAATGCACGAAAAAAGTGAAGGAGTAGGCGTTGTTGAAGTTGGATATGATGATGATAATGATGATGGTGCATTGGAATGGTGGGACCCTTAAAAACCATTTGACTGACAGACATTCTTTGGACAAAAGAGAGAGAGAGGTGTATAATACCAAAATGTGTTGTGTTCTGTCGTACACGTTTACTAATAAAACAGAGTTGCCATAACAATGACCGCAAGATGATGTGATATGAATTGATGGTAAAGTAAGGTAACAGAGTGTTAAACGTTCCTTTGGTAGTATTGTACATGAAAAAGGGCATTGACCATAGGACGATTATGTGATCCCTTCGGATGTCGCAATCCACTTCTTCTTCTCCTTCTCTCTGCTGATTATTATTTTAAGGAGAATCTTAGTCAGGCAGAGTGCTTTTTGTTTCATGATGATAATATCTTGGGATGATATCATGATGATGGTGATCACTGAATCTAATTGTCGTAAGTTTGGCATGTACATGTCATATGATATAAAATGTACGACATTCAGCAGCAATTTAAAAAAGGTACACAGTACACAGAAGAGCACACACAACAGGGCACGATTGTCATATTACCACTGGTCATCCAAAAGGGCATCGTCCAACTGTCGTGATCTTTGATGACGGAGCGGTGGTGGTGGTGTTATTGCTCCCATCTCATCCCGTACATTCACAAAAAATAACGAATATTTTACTCTTTTATGATAATCTCAAATATGATGATGGTAGTAATGCTTAATAATATTTTGCCAATTTGCAAGTAAATGACGAAAACTCTACCACCATCGTCGTCACTGCAAATTTACCAATTTTTGCTGGTGGTTGTACTTGGAAACGCAGATACATACATATATGTTGTATGTATTTTCTTCTTCTCCCACCAAATCATTCTTCCAATCACAATAGTAAACCGCATCATTTCAATTTCAAAATCTAATGTACATCCCCACTTTTGTCCTAATACCATTCAACTTGAGAGAAAACCCCGTAACCGATTTTGTTGGTCCTACTGCAAAACTGCAATGGCGATGTCATGTTTACCGAACCAACGTATTTATGTCATGAGCAAAAATAAAACGGCGGCTGTGGCGCGATGACATAATGATTCATTTCTTTGCATGCAACTGATCAGTTGGCGGCGGTGCAATGTGGTTGCCACTTGACTAAATATCCTATTCACCGAGATCTCCTTTTTTCATTTTTTTCTTTGAGAACGCAACGTTGAAAGTCCTATTGTTGTGGTTAGAACAACTGTGTAATTGAAAAAAAAATCTGAAACGATCATGCACTTTACCTAAAATCTATTAGACTTATTGTTGGGCTCATCTGAACAAAATTATATCGATATGCTCCTAAATGCACTGCTGAAGAAAAATATGACAGTTTTATGCACTTTGTCCAAGCTACTACCTACTTACCACTATTCCCTTTTCCTGTGTTTGTTTGCCTCTAGTTTAGAGGACGCTGTGTTGCTTGTGTTATTTCACCGATTGCATCACGCCATTATTAGCCAGTAAACCTCATAAAAATGTTTAGGTGCACACTGTTTTTTTTGTAGGCATCCCATACCAATTGCGATTATCTTTACCATTTCAAATTTATTGCACAAAATCATTACCAGATAATCACTATGTGTTCCATTGTTATGATAGCTAAAGTGGCAGAAGTAGTGTCACCATATTGATATTTTAAATCCGTAGTGGTGAATTTACATGCCTCATACTATAAATTGTAGAAATTTGTTTTTATCGCCTTCGCATCGTTCCTTTTTTGTGACTTTGTTGCAACAGAATCGCATATAAATGCCACATTTTACAACTCTTCCCTAATTGATTTCATCCAAAAAAAACATACGTAAATTGTAAGTAAAACAAGCAGCCAAATCCCTGTTTCATGTCATGTTATATAAGGGTTTATTGTTGCGTATTGTACAACCAACAATTAAATTGGTTATTGTTTGCTACTATTTTACTACTACTACTGACATACCAGAAAAATGGTAACAAGCCGACATTCACGGATACTTGCATCATCACTTGAGTCAGTATTATGTTTTTACTACTACGCTACGCGCTGTGTGAAGCAAGCAGGAGTAGGAAAAAGAGATAGTCGGATAATACGGATGGGTGATACATGAATGCATACATAATATCGGCCTCACACGACCAACAAAACAACAATGAAAGCAAGAGTGATTTTTTTTCAGGAGGATCGCAATGCACTAAGCCTATATGTGCAATATTATAGCGGTAAACGGTAAAATCCTACTACCTATTCCTTTTCCATTACACTTATCTTGTTAAACAATCAGAAAATGACAAAATGTTAAATTATTGTTATTATTACATGTATATAAAATGCTGTAAAAATTGGAATGAGCAACTCCGTTTATCTTATATGCACATCTACTCTATTATAGCTAAAAGAGCGCTGGCAATAAAATATATAAAAAATGGCAAAAAAGTAAAACTGATAAACTAACATGGTTATGCGTAACATTGTATATTGGACTAGATAAGTTAAGTGGCTCGTGCTATGATATATATAAAAACTACATAATCGTAACATTTTTTCTATAGAAAAAAAACATGTAGTAATGAAATGCTCATAATTGTAGAGTAATAAGGGCAATATATAGCGAAAAAAAGGATTTCATGATCAACAATGATGTAGAGACGAGATAAGTGGAAAAATAGCACTATGCCAGTAGTTCACTCTCATTGTTGTTCTAATATACAGGAATATAATGGTTGTAACAACAATATGACGACGATGATGATATGAGTCAATAGGTCTGTGTGAACGTCTATGTTCCTATTCCTGATTAAGTTGACTCATAATAAAGTGCATATTACAACGAAATAGCATGATGCAGGAGAGAAGAGAAGAGCGTACACTGAAGAGGTAATAGTAGTAGTAACTTGGTAACGCTGCTGATCATGATGATGATAATGTTGCATTGTTGTGTAGCTAAAATATAACGCAATGTCAGCAGAAACATAATAATAAGCAGCAGCTCTGTCGCCGCCGCGCTGCGCGTTGTTGTTTGTGTACGACATTGTGAATTGTGAATGCATAACTTGTTCCCTGTTTTGTGTACTGAAGCGACTGCTGCTGCTCTTGCAGTTGAAGTTGAAGCACAAGAGACTCTGATTGTTGCTGGTATTGCATTAGATTTTTTTACTGCGAGCGCTGCAGCGTCGTTACAATGTAGTGTAGATGGCTTGTTCGTGATGATGATTATGAGGAGGAGGAGGAGGAGAAGGAGGATTGTGCAATTTTTTTTTGCTAAACTCACTGACAGTGAGGCAAAATGGTGTACGAGGCAACTTTGCTTGCTCCTCTGCGATGAGATAACATTGCCATTTAGGATTTTTTGTGTGGAATGATGATGATAATGATTGGTATATATGGTGTGGGTAGAGATATGTAGGTATATACATTTCTGATAAAATAACATTTTTTTCATATAAAGTATGAAATTACTTGTTAGATTGTGGGTACAAACTATATACGCATACATATAGGAAGATATTGCATTAGCGCTAGTATTTATTATTATTATCTCCGCAACTTTAGTTGTAAGCATAATGTAATGTATGAATGTATGTGGAATGCATTCATTGTCAAAAGACATCACTGCGCTCGTGCCATTAGATGAGAGTGCAATGCAATAGACTATTTTAATGTATTTTTTCAGCTGAATTTAGATAAGCTATAGTTGTACTGTTAGTAAAATGTACGTGATGGCGATGACGACAATGTGTGGCTGTAAACAAAGTGGATGTAGTTGTAAAATAATGATATCTGTGCAGCACAAAGTTTTTGATTATTACACGGGATTGCATAAAAGTTGTCATATATTGAACAACAATAATGATATTGCTGGGAATGACGATGATGAGTATGTGAACGTGAAAAAAGCAAGAAGTCAAGTTACTCCTGAGAACTGGTGTGGTTTATTATGAAACAAGCTAGTACTTTACTAGAATATTTTTGTCGTTTACTGGTTGGTCATGATGCACACAGTGTGGGTTTTTATAGGTTTCTTTGTTTTTGTATAATATTGCATTAGAGATTCTACCAGATTTTTTATTTCAGCTTGGCGATTATTATTATGATGGTGCATCCGCTCTTTTCAGAGAAAACATTGTTTGGGTTTTTCGTTGTCGCAACAATGCATCTAGTTTGTGCAAAAATTGCCTAATAATGTGATGTACCTTTATAGTCAAAACACGTGATCATGGTTTCCCCATTGTAATCTTGTTACCTCCGGCATATACAAACATGCATGATAATATTCAAGATGACAAAATTCACTTGTCACTGCCTCCGTGTCTTCCCTCCAAAAAAAATCTGCTTCGCAAAAAGGTATATGGCTAAACGCTTCCACGCAAACGGATACATTCTTGCCAAAAAAAACTCTACCCAGAGAGCCAACTGTGTAAGTAGTGTTTTGGCTTGCGAAAAAAAATCTTTTGTTGTTTTACCAGTTTTTCTGCCCGGTCTTTGTATGGGAGCAGAGGAGCAGCCGTCGTAGCAGGAAAAATGCCACCCTTACCTAGTCTACGAAAATGCATAGTGGATTGGCTTTTAGAACGTCTTTGCATACCACACATCAACCTGACTACGAGCTGTCTGCCTGCCTCCCTGCCAGTTTAACTCGTATCTCCAGTCAGCCTGACTGGCAGACAAATATCAGTAGCAAAAACCGAGTTTTTTTCTATATGCAAAGGCAGTCAGGCTATATAGGAAAAAGAAAACATTTTGCACATTCAGCAAACGCGTAGTAGTATTATCTACAAGCAGCGCGGATAAAATGGTATGCACATCATAATCCCTAAAAGTCAGTATGCAGGCAGTACAACTATTAAAGAGGAACATGAAGATGGCAAACTTAATATATTTATGCTATATAATATGCACTGCCATTTACTGCCACTTAAATTGCATTGCGTTACTAACTCTGATAATTGCACATAATGTCACTTAAACTGCCACTACTGCTGCTGTTGCTCTTCTGTTGGCGATTTTACAGGGAAGCAAATCAAAGTGTTATATTCAATGATCAGGAGAAGAGGAGAATTCCCATAATCCGTACAAAATTACAAATAGCTTTACCATATTGGAGCAATATATATAGAGTACGAAAAGGTAATAATTTAATATGAGCATATCGCGATCATCGTCGTCGTGTTGCTCCTCTGGTATGCTATATATATGCTAGTTGCTCCATCAATAATAAGTAAAGTATGTAAGTTGGTATCTAAGTTAGTAGTAAAGACGGCGGCGATGATGATGATGATCATGATAAAGTGTGTGTACATTCCTATACATCGGTACACATGCATAGCAGCAGCATCTCGCATTACATCTCACATGCAAAAAGCGTATACATACAACATTGATGCAGGCTTCCCTTTTACAATGAAATCTTTTACAACAAAAAGCTACATGGTATAGAAGGGAAGAGTCTCTCCACTTAACTCTTTTACACAGAATACAGAATAATATGTTACGTTACGTACGTACATGAGCGAGCGAGCTAGAATGAATGCAATGCGTTGCGTTGCTGTGCCTACGTACGCTCTTTAGCTCGCTACTCGACTACTCACTTGCTCGTTGAGCGTTTAGTTGTGTTTCACCGATCCGGCTGGAAGCACGTTGCTGTCGAATGTGTGTTTGTTCATTTTTGAGAGAGAACAGAAAGAAAAAAAAAACTCGGGTATATCCCTCATTTCTTCATATACATATATTATATTTGAAATAATAGTAAAAAAACTTTTTCTTCTCCTTCTCCTTCGTCTTCTTTTTCTTCTTCTTGAATCACTTGACTTTGTGAACTTGGTGTATATACATGGTATACATGTATATGCTCATGTGTGTGCTATTGATACGTACTCGCATCCTCAGACAAGGAAAAACCGAGTTGTCAGTCTCAACTCACTCTCAGTTGTAGAACGGTCAAGAGTCCAGTAGTGCTGGTGAGTTGGTTCATGTCAGTGAAAAAACAAGAAAAAAGAGGAACAATTGTGTGGTCTGGTCTCTTTTTTTTCTGATTATGCTTATTGCTATAGTTATCAATTCAACATATTTTAGCAGGGCATTAGTAGAAAAAAAGTAGCTAATCAGACAGAACAAGGAAAAAACCGTTGACTAGGACACAGGCAGTACGTAGTGTCATGCATCAAGTGTGAGTGGAAGGATGATTTATAAGTTCCATATATATTGGGTATTGAAAAAACCCTTGTTTAATTAACAACAATTAAGTTTGCTTGAGGAACAAGAGGCCTCCTCCTCCGGTGTTACAGGTGAAACAACAAAAAACCATTGTCTACAATTACTTGGCCCTCCTCTCAATTTAATAATCAATTAATAGTGAGATTTAATCAAATTCTAAATAAAAAAGAATCAACAATTTTTTAATTAATTCGAAAAAACATCACTTGTGGATTGTGACAGTTGCTTTTCTCCACACTATTGGATATTACCAAACGGGAATATTTTCTGGTTTTGTGTTTTCTTCCTTCAACAATTGTCATATAAATATAATTATACAGCAGAAAAGCAGCAAGTGCTTAGTTTTTCATGTGCCACATTTTCGTCATTGACGGGGCACATTGAGTATCTACCTACATTCTGCTTTCTGGATAAATACTTGTTTTTTACCAAGTGGATTTTGTGTGCTTTGGTTTTGATCACAGTCATCAAATTCTCTTCCTTTCTTCTTTAATTCTGGAAAAAAAACTTTCTCAGCTGGCTGTTAGAGTGAACAGAAATAGAGAGAGAAAGAGAAAGTAAGTACCTAACAGTCTGAGTAGAGAAAGCAGTGCGTACGGTGTTTGTTCTTGGCTTGCGGAGTGCATCAGGTTCTCTCACGTGTGTACTATAGCACTCAATGAAAAGCATGTTCCTGCCTATTAGTACGTGTTGTATGCTTGTCTCATCTACAGCAATTCAAGTCACAAATAATTGTCATTATTGCGTCGAGTCGGACTTACGGTCAGTATTGGATTTGTAGGAGTATCTATTTTTGTTAGGGATCTCAACTAAGAACATATTGTACACTTCTTCTTCTTCCTCTTTTTTCCTTCGTGTTTGTTACAAGAACTGATATATATACATACATATAGGACTGAAGAGATCTGGTGAACTTTTAATAAACTGTGCTTATAGTTTTAAATGTATAATAATGGGAGTATTGAGTGAGGAATGTACCACAAGTCCCAATATTGCTGGTCATGCAAGTGTTGAAACGATGGATCAGGCTTTAAATTTTTCCACATCGTCATCAGAAAACATTAATACAAAGGATTCTAGTGTAATTAGCGGTTGTGTTAGTACAAGTAGTAATAATATTAGTTCCAAAATGGAGATTACCTCAATAGCGAGTGCTGTCAATGGTGAAGGTCACCACCAAACACACACTCATCAAAGGAGCAGCAGTCCCAGTGGAGCGTTAGCCCTTAACTTGAAAACCGTTACGGTGTCTGGTGGAAGGTCCCGGAGTCCCTCTCCATCTCCCTACGATCAACAAGAGTCTCAGCATTCCCCTAATAACTTTTCTAGTACCAGTAGTAGTAATAGTAACAACAATAGTAATAGTCGATCGCTAAAGGCGTCGTCAGCACCGTCTTCTCCTTCTTCTTCCTCCTCCCATACAAATCCGTCTTCATCTCCAGTAGTCAGTAGCAACAACAACGATCAGAGTGACTCTGCCACAAATCTGAGCACTTCAAGCCGGGAGACAGTCATGAAGTCTCCACCAGTTCCAATCCATCCAAAACGCCGTCATCTGAACAATCTTGCCCATCATCATCACCATAACAATTATGCTGGGCAGAGCAGACGAGTGGCCAGAGAGGATTCTTATCAATCTCTCCATGACGAAGAGCCACATGATCTTCATCTCCATAACATTCATACCAACTCACATCATGAGGAAGATGGGATGGATGCTCCATCATCTGAATCTGAGGAAACGGAAGTCGCTCTCGATTTAAGTTGTCACTCGAAGCGCAGCAGAGCTGGCAACGGACACAGCCGCGATATCGAGAGCAACAACAATGTGGTCAGAGACTTGTCTTCTCACCACCGGCGTCACCATCAGCTCTCGTCAAGCTCCTCTAAATCATCCTCCTCGTCGTCTCTCTGTAGTGACTCCATTTCTCCAGTCGCTATGCTTGCTGCCGCAAGGTCAGCCGCAGGCATTCCACCATACATTTTTGATCATCGGGACAGTTACGAAAGGGACTCTAGTAGTCCGCAGGATTCGGATGACTCCGATGGTCAACCCATGGATCTGGGAATTAACCCTAAAGCGTACAAAAAGTCTCTCATGAAGAGATACCGTAAGTACCAAATTGTCATAATTGACTATTATTAAATAACTACGAAAGAATGGCTATAATTATCCGCCCTGTTTCTAAATACTCTCATGACAACATCAGCAAAAGCTTCTCAACGAAAATGGGTCGCTCTAAATAGGAGCACATGCATACAACATACAGGTATTCATATATACACATATATGTATGTATGTATTTCCGTAATAATGAAACGACCTTCCGGTTCCGGAAGCTCATCGTTTTTGTCACTCGACAACATTTTATTTCCTTCATTCATTCCAAGTCACGCTAATTGATCCAGTTCATGCAACGAATGTATAATAATAATATCGTCTGCTGTGACGACGACGCTGTTTGATTACACATAATCTAACAGTATAGTATATTCATGCACTTTCATTATACTTGTGTGCAAAAGGTTGCAACAAGCTGTCTATATATTTTATACATCAGACATGTGTTTATGTGCACACGTTATCATCATCCTGATCATGAAACAGGATATAACAAAGTGTCAGTAGTACCACTCTCATTGTTGTTGTTACTAGCAAACATTTATTGCGCCATCAACAACATTGTCGTCGTATATTCAAACACACTACCTATGTTTCTACACTTTTTTTTCTCTATTTTGAATCCAAAAAGGACGTCACGTTTCCCTTATGCAAACAGTTTTCACTGTCACATCCACACACAAAAATTCTCATTGTCAAAGCGTGTGGTGTGGTGGTTGATGTTACTAATGGATGATCAGATCACAAAAAAGTTTCATCATCACCATAAAATCACACATATAACGCACAGGTATAATGCAGATAGGTACATATCTGGTGTGCCATGGATAGCCATGCTAAAAATGTACGTATACTTTTATTCAGATTCCACACCAGCAGATTTCCTATGACGACAGGAAAAGGAAATAGGGTGTGAATTTTTTCCCTTTCAACGAGTCTGGTGGTTGTTCATAAAAAAAAGAAAACGATTTTTAATGGATTGAACGCTTAAAAATTATTTGTACATGTGTTAATACCACTACTACTACAACTACTAGTAGTAATACAAAGTATTATAGGCAATAATACCACAGACAAGTAACATGGCTTTTACCAGTAACTTCCCAATTTTGATAATCTTAGTTTTTAACACAAAAAAAGTGAATTTACTTGTAAATTATTTCTTTCTCAGGTTGTCTGCTGGCATCTGATCTGAAAGTTTTTTTTTCAAACTACTACATGAATTACACATGTATGCATTTTATGAAGCATACATACCAAAAGTGTAGTAATGTGAATCCATATCAATTCATTCAACCACGCATCACTCTAAAAGAATGATGCATCATCAGCAGTGGCGATGCAGAAAAAAAACATGGCAAAATTTTTCTTTCATTTTTTACGTATGCAGAAAAAAAATCAGATTCCCTTTCAACATGACCTAGAAATCAATGTGCAATTTTTTCCTTCTAGCAGACAGTTAGAAAAAAAATGTTATTTCAGAAAAGTAAAGTTGTGTTGCTAGACGCACTAGAGAGATTTATTGATAAGGATGCAGTTTTATTTTTATTATTATTGGTACTTATATATACTCCTACTAATACCACCATTTATTTGTTTTATGGTTATATATTTTTTAAACAGTGATTAATTACTATGGTGTTGTTACTTGTGCTCTGCTACTTCTGCTTTGCTCCCAAAAAATTAGGTCTGATGAAAGAGAGAGTAAAGTTGTAATGTAATCTAATGTAATGCAACTATACTACCAGAACTACAAAAATAGCTGAGATTATAAATTTTATTTAAAAAAAACATTTGCTGCGTTCTAGAAAAAACTGCAGTGATGTGTTCTATATAATTAGTTTAATAGTACTTATAAAAAATTACATATGCTTTTTAGCGAGATATATATACATATAAGTTGCATGCGCATTTCTGTGCTCTGCACATAAATATATTAAGGAAAAGGAAATTAAAAGATTTACATTTAAGATTATTATATTTTTTTGAAGAAAAAGATATTTTTCTAGAGATTTGTTACAGATTTTATTTCTCTTATGGAAGGATGAGATTTATATGATATAAAACTTTTTTTTGTATAAAGGGAAGGGAAGTCTTATAATTTGAGTGAATCTTGTTATAATATGCACATGTGTAGAGATATATACATTCACATACACGCTCGGCTTGTTTATCTGTGGTAAATAAAGCCAACTCTGGTGTGTTATGTGGGTGCATAAAATGCATAACTGTGCTCTTTCTTTCGTATTCACTTTTCCTTTTTCATAGCGATATATTTTTTAATCAAGAACGTTTATTTTCAATGAGTGCCAAAATAAGTCATATCATCATCATCAACATACATTATACCATTTCATTCACTTAATGACATGTAATGTCGAACAAGATGAAAAGTGTATCAGAGGGAGAGAGAGAGAGATAAAAAAACTGGTAAAATGCTTGCAACACTTGCATGCGTATGATAATTTCTCCGGAAACAAAACAGAGCACAACGGCAATGATGATGAGTTGGGGATGATCACGGCTCAACTGAATCTTCATATCGAGATGACTTTGGAGTGTGAGTGCGATGATGAAGTCGTTTTTTGTACTGATTGTACAAGGAAAGGGATGATAAAAATGAAGAGATCAACACTACATCTCTAATCGTGATAAACTTGAAGAAAAGAAGAAGAAAAGTACAAAAATCCAAGCTAACCAACGAGACATCAATATGATATTGATGTATACCTGTTTTGACTAGCTGCGTCTTCGTCCCTTGTGGATTCACAGATCACAAAAGCTCTGAGCAAAAGAAGAAGAATGCAATGTCATCCTCCTTTTCTTGCTCAAGATAATCGGCAGTGTATTGGCGTGTTGGAGTCTCCACAATTTATTTTACCTTGTGGTTCTGCCTGGTTGAAAAATGCCAACTCCAAAACATGATTTCAAGGAAATGTCGAAACTCTGTGTAGAAATTTTTGTATAAAAATTGTATCAACTTTTCCTTGGCAAACCGTGCCACCTTTTCCACTCCTGACATCCCTTTTCCTGTTTTGTTCGTTTCTTTTGAACAGGAAAAAAATGTTTGCAGTTTTTTCAACAATAATAGCCTCACGTACTGATGCATGTGAGTATGTGTGTGTGTGCAAGTGCCGTCGTCGTCATAAAAATTGTTACACTTGCTTACTCGAAGAAAAATAAATTGTTGTTGTTGCTGCCACACTACTACTCTTGTGTGTAGATCATCCATCTTTGATAGTAGAATAGACAAATTGCTTACTTATCTTTTAATACACTATGTGCAACAATGAAACATTTTTTTGTGTGTGCATACATACAACAACATCATTATTAAGATGCGCACTGGTGCTATGTACTCTTAAGAGAAATAACTTGTACTTTTCTTCATTATCCTCAGCATCAGCATCTGATTGAATAAAAATCACGACGACGATTATGATGAAGAGCACAAGCAAGGCAAAAGAAGGAAAAAGGTAGCTTGATTACTTCTTGCTCGCTTTTCTGCTGCCGCTGCTACTGCTGAGAGAAGTCAGTAAAGTCACTGTCGTTTCGCCTCGTTGAGTTTTTCACTGCACATCGTCATCATCATCGTCGTCATCTTAGCGTACTATATTTTTGCTGCTACTTGAACAGTATGCAATGGCATGGCAGTGGCATTGTGAATGCAATGATGATGAGGATGATGCATGGTGGTGGTACCTCACCACCTCCACCTTCTCCTCCTCTTCGCTTGAGAAAAGTACGAAATGAGCGTAAAAATACATGGTGCAAAGTCGCCGAGTGTAAAGCAGAAAAAAAGTACTACAACAAGAGGAGATGGTGATGATGAAGAAGAAACTTGTACAGTAAAATCAAAGAAGAAGCCACAGTATTAAAAAAGTGCATCTTCCCATTATTATCAACATTTACGTCTAATGTGTTTTATCATTCTTCTCCACCAAGGCTCCAACGTATTACGCTGCTGATGATGATAATAATATTACTATTCTATTATTATTATATGATATGTTCTCCCACACACAACTGCCACTTGTGGTAGTAGTATTACTACAGCAGCTGAAGAGTTGAGCCCTTTTGGTTACGAAAATGGGGTGACCTGCTTCCTTACCTTGCGATGATGATGAAGAAGATGATACACCAATTTCTTCATTCGATAAATTATAAACGCACTTTTGCTATGTATAGTTTATGCATGCATCAAGTGCATCATCATCAATTTACTAGCATCATCGTATCTTCTATTTTCCAAAAGAGAGATTTTGTTACACCACCAGCAGTACTACCACCTATTTTTAACATTTAGTCTTTCTCTTTCTTCTCACGCACTCTGAGTAGTTGTGTGTGTGTGTAGTTTCTTCATCATACTGCCTATTTATCATCACCATCATGTAGTAGGCAGGTATCCAAGGAAGACGTAAAAAAAGGAAATTTTTCCTTTTGTTGCCTATTAAACGGAGAACCTGATTTGCTCCTGCTGTAATCTGTAAAAACTGACGTATAACAGCATATTGGCTGTAGGTATAAATATAGAGCATGCAATGCAATAATAATAAGTAGTGTGCATCACCATCAATCAGCAAGATCAGAAGGATGATGCTGCTGATGATTGAGGCATGAGCAGAAATATGTTTTTTTCGTAAAACCGCACATGCATAACATGAAAAAGAGTGGTAGATGTAGTAGTAGGAGTACAAACACGCGATTGAAAGATGGGCAAGGTTAGGTAGGTAGAGACAGAGGATGATGGAGTTGTTTGTATGCAACATTCTTGTAAACTTGCATAGAAATGCATTGATTAGCAGCAGTGAAGAATTGATGCAGTAGCTTCTTCTCTTTTTTTTGGTGAGATATATTGTATCGATTAGTGCTTCAATTCGAAAAATAATTCTTTGAAAACTGTAATCTTTATATATATGCATGTATATTTCTTCGCCTGCTTCCTTTCAAGTAGTCATTTCTTTGCAGATAATTCACACCACGTTTTTCCATTGCATGCTTAACTGAGCTTGTAGGGAAAGTAAAATCCTATATTATTATTATTGTTATTATTATGGTAGTTTTTTTTTGCAAAAAAATATATATAAAAATCGCATTTTTTGTTGTAAGCTGAGCTCATTCAAACAACAAAAATAGGTTAGATTGATCGTTTTGATTGAAGAAAGGGAAAAAAGAAGATCCATTTTTTTTCATTATTTATTTACTCTCGTGGTCGCTTTAAATATTAACCAATGCAATTGTATTTGCTCAAAACTGTAAAAAAATATATTTTTTCTCGAAAAAAATATGCATACAATATTCAATTTATATGTACTTATCAACTTTATCATCGTATACGAGCGTAATAGCAAATATTGATATGTATGGGCTGATAACAACTTTTTCTCTTTCAAGACTAGTTCCTCAAACGAAAAATTTTGTTTTCATTATTAACCGAGCGAGACGATTTAAAAATTTATAGACACACACACACAAGTATATGCAATCTGTGGAAGAAGTTACAGTATTCGTAATGATAATACTAATAAATCAGTAACAACGAGAAATAGATATTTAGACAAGCGATTGACAACGAGGACGATTGTCGTCGTGATAATTGTGGTGTGGTTTATTACTGGTAATGTCATTATTGTACAAATCAGTCCTAATGCTTAACACACCTTTCAGACAAATTTTTCAGCAAGGCCAAATGCATTATTAATAGTACATACTCACTCCAACCGTACAAGAGCCACCACCACCACACCATCATCATCTCTAAGGATGTTTGGTCATCCATCCGTCATCATTATGATGTAGCTTGCTCAAGTTGTTTGCCGAGCTGACTAATTTCCCGGAAGGGGCTTGCTTCTGGTTTTGCTGACTGACAACACAAGCTTAAAGCTTTCGATTTAGAGTCATAAGTACATACATTACTACAGACGGCAAGAAAGTGTAAGTTTTGTGTGCATAAAATGGGAAATATATGTCGTTGTTATAGAAACGCTAATAATAATAACACTCCTCCTCGCTCCTCTCACACAACGTGATTATCACCATTATCGTCACTGGTCTCTCTATCATATATTCAGTCTTTTTCATGTTTCGTCTGCATAATAACAATGTATATTTAACATGCCCATATATCTAGGTGGATCAGTTATTTGTTCACTTAGGAAATAGGAACAGCAGACAAGTAGCAAAAAAGCGGGGACCAGCAGCACTTGTCGTGTGCTATTATATTTTTTTATCTCTTTAAATTATTTGTTTCGCTAGTTACTATTATCAATATTTTATGTCAAAATTCAATATTATTCTATTTCTATTTTATTGGAGGCAGTGACGGCGGCGGCGGTAGTTGTAGGTTCACATGTAGTCATAAATATATGCATATGACATGTTATAATAGATATGTAGGTAATATTTGACCAAAAAATACTATGGTAGTAGAGTAGTAGAAGCAACAACACAAATATAGTTAACCATGTTATGAAACTAGCATGACAAAATGAACGAGAGAGAGAGAGAGAGACATGAGGAAAGGTTTTGAAGGTCAAACAAGTTGACAACGTTTGACATATTACGACTATATAGTTTTCTGTATGAACGTCCTTTTTCCTTCCACTTCACCACCAAACCAGCACACACACATCACTCACTCTCCAGGAACATTTATATAGCGCACGGCAAGCTCTATAACTGCTAATATGACAAACTAGCAAATCATCGGAAATCCATAGACTTGATGATGATGATGACGACGACGACGGGACTATTATTATTATTATTGCTGATGTGCTCTGTGTGTGTCTGAATGTGTGAGAGAGAGAGCTGCCATTACTCCTCCATTTCTGTCGGACTGCCTGAAAATTATAGCTTATTATTATTATTGTTATTTGAAAAGCGCTTCAATTGAAAAGCTCGCTTTTTTGGCAGACCGTTTGTCTATCTAAATGCACGCTTGTTTGGAGTGCTACACACAAATTATTTAAATGTATGCACAAGTAGAAACAGAAATGGCATAATGGTTCATAGTAGACAAGTAATGATTATTTGCTTCGGTTAGTCAAAAAGGCAGGTTTTATGCGTTGTTTTCTGTGTGTGTGTGTAGTAGTGTGTAGAGCGATGATGAGCCATCCGAGTTGGCCTTCAATTTCATACAAATTGTTAGAATTGTAGTGTAGCAATACAAAAATGGTGGCGATGGTAGTGGCAGCAGAAAAAAAAAGAATTTGTCCCCTTCAGTAAATTCAGCCTATATAAGTAATTGCTTATAGTGGTTGGGGCGGAACTGTTGCAGATTGATATTATTACAGGAGGCAATTTATAATTTAAATGCTTTAGCAAACCGTTCCCATACAATAGTCATCAGTGCCTCCATCATCATCATCATCACGTGTTATTCAAAAGATTTTTGTTAGTATCGTCATTCCGAAAATCAATTAATTCGTCCAATAAAAAGTATGACTGTGAAATCAACTGTTCACTTTGTTCTACTGACTTGAAAATTTCCCCATAATTGTCAATGGATATATACTACGCGCAATTCAGGGGTAGTGAAAAGGGAGTTGGGCAACACTAAAAAACCAGGCTTATATAAAAACTGATTTGATGGTGATGACGATGAGAAAACCTTCAAAACAAGAAAAAAAATATCATCATGTTTTCAAAAGATAATAACAAAACGAAGGAGAAAAAAGTCAAAGGTAATAGTAAAAAGGCATGTCATGTACGGGAATTGTAGAGCCAGCCAAGTATCCATAATGGAAAACATGACGCTAGAATGAATGAATAAATAATAGTGGAGAAAGAAAAAAGGGAAGTGGGTATGTACGTAGGTGAGTAGATGATAATAGTGGATGGATGGAGGAGTTTTGTATGTTTATAAGGAAAAGGGACGACGACGCAAGAGGTAGAAAAGAAGAGTGAGGAATGTGGGTAAATAGGAGCAAGATTGGGTTAGTCCATGATTGAGAAACTACGAAAGGACAGCAAGGTCGCAGAAAGAAAGAAAAAAATAATAATAAATTTCTCTTTACTGCCTTGGCTTTGGCTTTGACTTTAAAGCGATTTGTTGTAGCAGTAACGTCGTATCGTATGAACTATGTGTAGGTAGATGCAGAAAATGAGCTGTAGGATATATTCCGACTACCCATATACATACGTGCTCTGCTACCTTATACCCATATACCTATACATACCTAATAGTATTTTTGTGGAGTAGTTCCTCTTTCCTTCCTTCTAGCTCACTCTTGTTACTCTCTGACTGATAGTGTCCTTCGTGTGTGCGGGGCGTGTGACCCTGGGACAGTGTCTGGCTGGATTGGTTTTCCTTTGTTTTTCCTTTCCTCTCTCTCTCTCTCTCTCTCTCTCTCTTTGTGGTGTAGGCACGTAGTTCACGTTTCTATCCAACTTTTGCTAACTACACATACTTACGTTCCATTTTATACACTGCCTCTGTGCTACTCAGGTTCTTATCAGCAACTTGCTCGCTTCCACTAATGCTGCTTTACTCTTCTTGCTCCTTTTTGGCGGAGTAATAGCGCAATCAATTATTCAGTAATTTGTTTTACGTGAGACTTACCCGGAACCGCTATTCCACCTCTATTGCTATCATCACCACTACCACTACTGTCTCTTCCACAAAATGCATGCATGTATGTATTCCTGTATAAAGCTCATTAAGAATGTATGATGCTTATGCAAAGTGTTTTCGTGTCTACGTTTTTTTTCTTTTACTATCTCAACACAACTTTGAGTATCCAATAGTCATGATGATTTTGTCCATCTAGCAAGTCACCTTGCATTGAAAATGATTCGTCTTTAGATACGGACACTGCTATAACCTTTCCCTACTTTTGTAGCGTTTATGTCAACTGGTCAAGTTGTTCTATTCATTTTATTTGTTCTGCTTCCTTCTTCTTCTCTTCCTTCTGTTTACTTGCCTCGTCGTCGTCCTTATGACACTGTTCACGGGTTTTTATCATTTAAATACATTAATTCTGTCAAATGAGCAAGTAAACAAGATACAAGTTGTTTTGGTAGCAACAAGGGGAAAAGGATATGCGTAGCATTGGACACTTTTCTCATGAGCCTCACAAATTATTGCTTTTGAAAGGGGAGTATGTGTGTATAAACTGCTGATTATGAAACGAAATGGAAATATATGGGTTGAATGAAAACGAAATTTTGTAGATTTCTAGGTTATACTAATATTTTCACGCTTTGTTTGCTCTTGTTGTGACGGTGGTGGTTGATAAAGGTTTATCGAGTGAGAGAGAGACATGAGATAAAAACCATTTTTTTTTGTTTTATATTCCATACAAATACATGATACCAAATCGTCATGATATATGTAATTACATACCTTACATGTAAATTTTTGTGAATAATAATAATAAACTGTTGTTGTTCGATTTATTTTATCGAATTAATGACGCTACGTTATACTCGTTCCATTTCCTCGCAAGGTTCTGACGACGACCATTAATTTAATTTAATTGCCGTAATCAATTTTAATTATCCTCGATGTTTTCTGTAATTAAATCATCGGGATAACACCATTTAATTGTACTAAAATAACCGTTTATTGATTTTCCCACCTGGGCAAAAAAAATAATTGAAAATCGAACTCTTGTAATTACTGACCGAGTTTTAAAAGCACTTTTCTAGCATTTATTAACGCCGCGCGCGCAGTAGTTTCAATTAATTTGCCTTATATTGCCACTATTTAAGCACCACACAGAGGTCACTCAGTCAGTCATTCTGCTAAAGCTTTCTAGAATCCATGTTTTGCCATGTCATTGTCATCATCAATGTACCGTCTCAGCTTATTTTTTTTGTTTTATGTTCTACTTTTACTCAAACTTGACTTACGCATTGTATAAACAAGCGTGTCTTTTTTACAACAATGGGAACTTTTTTAGGAGACTTTTTTTAAAAATTTGCATACGTAAAATGATTCACACAAAAACTTTTTATTTCCTCGCATCAACTGCAGGAGAGCGCATATAAGAGCAACATTGATAGTGAGAAGAAAAATCAGGCCATTTTTTTCAACGATTGAAAGAGAGAAGCGTCAATGATAAGGTTGATCAGTCATTTGGGCCGTGTAATCATGATGACGAAGGATGTTGATAGTTGATAGCGGTGGAGGCAGTATATCTGTATAAGTGGTTGCAACAAGAGATGATGATAGAAACCATCATCATCCTGATGATCGATTTTTTGCGGTAGTCGTTTGGTGGAAAAAAAACTTCATACAAGGGAAATTGGAAAGCCACACTGTTAGTTTCAAGCACGTCATCTTTTGCTTCTATTTTAATCGCATTTTATCAGCTATGAACTTGAGAAGAAGAAAAAAAGTTTGCTCTACTTTATAAAAAAAGAAGAAAGATTTTTTTTTTGGCAAAAAAACATGAAATGTGTATCAGTACAAACAATGTCTGTCAAAGCTGATTATCATTATCATCACCAGCATCATCATCATAGTACAATTGGTCATTATACACTCTGCCTTTCAAGTTTATAGGATAGACCAAGATTGTTCACCATAACCTGGGAAAATAATAATGGGATTATAACATAACGAAGAAGTACTTAGCCATGGCTTCATATTGATTATAATTCTATTTTAACGCAGCCTTGCTATTCAAAAAAAAGTAATCCCTGTGTCTTCACTTGCTCCTTCCTTCAAGGTTATTGGTGAGAAGGAAAAAAGGAGAGTCTGTGTGTCTCCAGTGAAAAGGAAATTATAAAAGAGTGAGTTTCAAAAGAGCAAATCCAATAGTAACGATTTTTACTTCCAAGTCGTT
Source organism: Sinella curviseta (assembly GCA_004115045.4). Classification (NCBI taxonomy): domain Eukaryota; kingdom Metazoa; phylum Arthropoda; class Collembola; order Entomobryomorpha; family Entomobryidae; genus Sinella; species Sinella curviseta. The sequence goes on from CM065489.1 coordinate 35,248,267, forward strand.
TTCCTTCACAAGAGTGCGCACACACACACACCTTCTCCATAATATCTATATAAAAGCAATAAGGAAGGGAAGATAGAACCGCTTCTATTATTATTATGATTATTATTGAACGTATTATCGTCTGGTTTGTTAGGTATATAGGTAAACCTATTTACGTCGTGCTAAATTCAAACTTCTCAAATCTCTCGTGACAAGACTGGTGAGGAGAGCGAGTGTGTGTGTAAAACTTGTTGTTGTTATCGATACTCTTGTAATAATTTTGTATCGAAAAAGTTTCAAGGAAAACCCTTGAAGCAAAAACAAGCTGAGAGATGAGATATTTCAGTTTTAAAAGGAAAAAGGATGACAAGAAAACTCTGCTCACTTTGTTGTCCTCCTCGTCATCAACAGATAAGGTTACTACCACTGTTGCTCTAGAACGGATCCCTTCATTTCATCTATTAATAGTAAACTATGTAACTAGAGTGAGAAGCAATATATGTTATTACCTTCATCACCATCACGCTTCCTTCCTTCCTTCCTTGGCCTTGTGTTTCAAAGACCCATTAAACCCATCTCACAGATTAAGTGTCATTGTTATCATTTAGAGAGCAGGTTCCGTTGGGAACTTTACATTATATATTGACAATGCGATAATTGTTGATAAAATCCTTTTCATTCCCTGGAAGCCAGCAAACATTGAGAAATATATACCCCCTTATTAACCCAAAAATTGGATGCTTGTCTTGTTTTGAAAGGTAAAAAGTCAGTTCAGTTTGACAAGAGTGACAGGTGACGTGGGCGTTGCTCACCCCCGTGAAAAATTCATAACATAACAACAAAAGACTCGTTTAAAAAAATCTCATCATCACCCAATTTTCCGCCGTCAATTGTGGCAACGGTATATGCATACATATATTATGCATCACACCACACACACATACACACACGATATCGATATTGATTTCCGTTTTTAATTAATACATGAATGGGTTGGAATGGTGGTGAAGGGAAAGAGCCGCCTTCTATGCCACTGTATTTATTATTGAGCCTTGTCTACTCGACTTGTTTTTTAGCCGTGTGTGCGGTAACAGGCAGGCCTACTACAAGAGTGGAGCAGTAGTGGCAGGCAGCAAGGAGAGCGAGAGAGAGAGAAAGCCAGAGGAAACCCTTTCCACTCCAGGACAGTTAGCCTTGAAATTCCACTGACTTGTCTGTAGCGTGTAGTAGTAGTGAAGCCTCTCTCTCTCTCTCTCCGTTTATTGCACAAGTATGGGCTTACGTTACTTCCAACTTTCATGTTCTGTTGTTGATAGTGGTGGTGGTGGCGGCGGTGGTGGAAGTGATGGTGGCAGTGTCCTTGTAATATTACAGTTGTCTTTTTACTCGGGGTTTGCACAACAGTATTACTCTCGTACCACTCTACAAAATAAACACATACATTTATATTAGAGTGGTGGCAAACTTATTGAAAAAAAATCACCTTCAAACATCCTTCCTCCTCTGTCGGTCGTCGGTTCTTTCTGTAATACACACACAAGCGTATATATATATCCTCCTCAGAAAATTGCCCAAATGTGTCCATATGCACACACGTTTCTCTTTTTTTTAAAGTCAGTATAAAGGCCACCTGTAATAGATTCTCTTTCTCTATTCTTTTTATTGTCCACTATATTCTGTTTTTTTTTCTTTTGTAATGTCATTAAAAGATGAAAGGGATGAATGATCCTTTTTTATTACATTATATCCTTTTTTCACCGTTATCTTTTGTCCAGTCACACTCCATTAAAATAATGAATCATTTTATACTTACCGGCTATATATATGTGTATATGCCAGTAAAGTATAGGGCACATGAGTGTTAAAGCTGTAAATTACAGCACGGAGCTACCTTTGACTTTTTATTTTTACAACCAACTCGGTTGTCCATGGCTAAAATATAATGCGTGTGAAATGTTTTATCTTTTTTTGCACAAAAGGGAAGAGGAACAAACTGTTCCTTTTTTTAAAAGAAGAATAAAAAAACGAGCGTCATTTTCTTCCATTGTACCTTAATAATAGACAAAGTAAAAGGCTTGTCTTCTTCTTCATCGTCGTCGTCATCATCATCATCGTCATGAACGCCTTCCTTTCCACGTACAACAATCCATTTAAAGCGAGAGCACTATTACCTAGCCTTGAACCCAAAATAAAAAAATATGTTGATTGCAGTGTATAGATTATATGTAGTTTTTTATTATTACGTAGACATGTACGATATAAGCAGTATTATTAGACAGGAAGCTGTGAGAGGAAATTGCATAGGAAAAAAGCAAAAGTCCAAGTTAATACGGATGGTCTGGCCTGTCGGAGAGACCGAGAGAGAGAGAGAGTAATCAAAAAGAAATGGCTGGAATGGTTCTAGTGAAGTAGGCAAGGTTTCTCTAGAAAATGAACATTGCATTTTGTATGTAGGGCGGAAGGAAACAGAGTTTTTTTTCTTGCTTCCTCCTTTCTCCTCTCTCCTTGTAAATGTCGGACAAAGATAATATGTACCAGTATTAGTAGTAGTCGTCCTTCCTTGTCGTGCTAAAAGTACTTACGTGTACGACTGGGTACTCCCATCATCGTAGTAAACTTCTCGTACTAAAAGCTTTCCTTCTGCTGCTGCTCCTACTATTACAACTAGAACTAGAGCGCATTTGCGAAAAAAAACAGTATGCATGCATGTGCATTTACGAATGAATGATTATACTTATTGTATGAGTTTGGGTGGCGAGAAGAAAAAAAAGAGCGAGCGAGTTCTCTCCCTGGATTAATGAATGTTTCACCGACTGGGAAATGACGGCTGGTGTGTGTGTGCCTACTTTTTGCATGCATACTTTGTAAGGAGGAAAGAACTTACATGAGAGAAGGTTTGTTATCATTACTGCCGCTACTACTTCACCTCACTTAGGTACTCGTATGTGTGTGTCTAGTATATAAAATCATTCGTCGTTCCCTTTTTCCTTTCATCATGTTTCATGCAAAACACGAGTCTCAAGTGGTCGCCCATTGTGTCAGTGTGTGTGTGTGTGTGTTGTGCAACGGAGTGAAAGGCGAACGAAATGAAATGAGCTTCTCACTCAAGTGTGTATGCAACTTGTTCACGGAAACATGAGTGGGATAGGACATAGTATATGTGGATAGACGGTAATAGCAGTGAGGATACAGGTATATACATTTTGGTAGAAAGTGAGAAAGCTCCAGCAGGAATAGTCTTCTTGTTATTTGCCTTTCACTTACGACGACCGTACTAGACTTGTTGTGGATACTAGGCTATATGGTTGTAGTAGTAGTAGGTGAATGTTTATATACAAACAAGAAGTAAGCATGTGTGCATATAGTAGAGATATGTTTACAGCGTAGTAATAGTAGGAGGGGAGGGATGGTATAGGGAAAAGTCCAAAAATAGTTTAACATTTATTACATGTAATTCTATCGGGGCCTTTGACGTCATTCCAGTAAGGGAAAAAAGAAAGAAGGAAGGAGAGAGAGAGAGAAAAGAGTTAGATCGATAAATGTAATAAGACTGTAAAAACCCGGGCACGAACTAGACCCAGACCTACTTGCACAACAGGAGAAAACTTGGTATAGATACTAAATAATGTGTATAGGCGCACGGTATAGTGTTGGATGGTATATGGATGTACCTTTGGAGGAGGAATGCATCTATTCATAAAATATGCATATATGTTTACTGTGTAGAAAGGTATGTGCATATAAAGTGCAAATATATTATTAGGCAAGGAGGACACTCATATATTCTGAATGCAATGATAAAAGTTGGATTCGCTGTACAAGGTCCTTTTCCTCTTTTTCTTTTCTCTCTCATGTCTGCCTGCACACACAAATCCGCTTCCTACTTTCTGCTCCAGGCATATACTCTCCTCTATTCCCTATGTATTTACACAAGAAGTAGTAGTAAAAGTAGACTGAAGGTACTTTTTTTTTATACGAAGAAGAAGAAAGACGACGATGATCATGGTAGCCAGACTCATCATGGTAATATAAACGAATTGTGTAACGTGGCGTGAACGTGAGCGGCGAGGCCAAAGCCGTGCTAGAAGAAGATAGTCAAAAACAGAAAAGATGTTCCTTTTCCTCTTGTTGTTTGTGCCACTACTCTACTTCAACTTCACCACTCACTCACATTTCACCCGTCTTTTTACTTACTAGACAGTCGTCACATGATGATGCGTGCTTATTATAACATGGGGCAACATGAATATGTATAACAATAAATCTGCTTTATATACATTCTTTTGGATAAAAATGGAATGCACCCAAGATGGAATCCGCTCTCCGCTGCTGTATATTATACAAAGAATAAAATGCTCCTGGGAAGAGGAAGGAAATGGAAACCGGGTAAAGGGGACAGACTTTCCATTTATTATACATTACATCTCCCTAACAGGATGTTGCATACATCTCTTTACAGCTAGGTATATGGCCATGGTTAAAAAAAGTAATTCCAAGAAGTATGCTCTCTTTCTCCCTCTAAAAAAAACTTGGAGGAGAGAAAGGGAGCCAGAGGAGGACTGTCAGCTGGCAAGCATGCTGGCATAGTTTTGTAGGCACTGGCTATACATGTATGTATTTTAAGCCTTAAGACATACATAATACTCAACTTATGTAAGCCTAGGTTAGGGCTTCTATAAAAATGTTACTACATTTTTTTTGTGCAAATTTTCTTTTTCCCTCTTTGTGTTTCACCGACCGATTCACAACCGAGGCCTACTTTTTAGGTCTGCAGCCATCCGCATCCAATGTGCCTGCCTGCCTCTGCACGTATGGATGTATTTTGCTTGCTCCAGATTGGCAAAATCCGCTCGAATGCATGAAAGTAGAAAAGAGCGAGAGTAACAATTTTGTGGTGGTGGAAGTCGTCGTCGTATATTATGTATCTATACTATTATTATCTGACTGGCTGGTTGGCTGCTTCTGCTGTGCTGTGGGGATGATGATGAGAATGCTCTGTTCACTTTGTTCTCTCTTCCGTGAGCGTCAAGGTTAGTCCCGCCATGTACTTTGGAGACTACACACATACACGGTTTACAACAACAGATACATCACAGCATGCTCTCTTCTTTTAGAGACCTGGGAGAACAGAAAAAAATACGTCTGTTGCTGTCATCTACATATTCTGTCGTGTCTTTCCCGGGAGCTTTCTCCAGTGCACAATATTTACCAGTCATGTTGCAATATCGTCAGCATCGTCATCATCAAAAGCCTTCTACTCCGTTGGAGCTTTTACACTTTAATACGATGAAAAAAATTCTTTCCCTCTTTTCCTTCATCATCATCATCATCATCGCAATGTTTTTTTTCCTTTTCCTGTATTTTAAAAGATTTATAATATTCTGCGGTATGCATGCGTCGTTTGCCCTTTATTTCCCATTACGTGTACCAATTTGAAAGCCTCGAAATGGTAGAAAAATTAGAGCATGTGCTCTTTTCTCAACTTACATATCTCTCATATTTTTTACATTTCTACTATAAAAACTTTGTCTAAGGTAATGGCTTGCCTTGAAACTTGGCTAGAAAGTCCCAGTAGGAATGTATGACCTCGAATTCTCTCTCTCAGCAAATTTCCACTCTTCTTTCACTGGCGGATAGGCGAAAAAGGGAAAGGAAAGAGAAAAGAGAGGAGAGAAAGATCTGGTAGAACCACACAGCCTGTAGAGCGGATGGACGGATGTTGTGAAATTAATACGACATGAATATAACATGGAGTAGGAGGGAAAACCTCGTTCCCGGATGAAGCTTTTTATCTTCCAAGGTTACCTATATTCCTACACCGGATGGCATACATTTTATATGCGTTTTACAATTTCACAATTTCTCTTTGTGTTTCTGCTTTCGTCAGTCTGCCTGCCTGCTTTCTCTTTGATTCTCATCTTGCTCCCTGGAGAATCCAACTCGACATGTACCTATTTATATAACGGAGTGTATACACAGTGTACACGTAAGAAGGGTTTCTAGCCATTTCCCCAGCTTTTACCTATCACTCCATAAAAAGCATATTGTGCAGAGGGAGAATATGGTGGAATGCTCGCTGTTCCGCACAGACCCACTTTTCTGATGGGATGTTTCCTTCTTTCCTCTCTCTCTCCCTTGTGATATGATGATGACTGGAGGGGAACTTTCCAGCGCCGTGTATTAAGCATACTACTCGTGCTCATGTTGTATTGTGTACCTGACGTTGAAAAAAAGACAGGACGTCAAGTGAAAATGAAAATAGGGAAAAGAGAGAGAGAGAAAGAGAGGAAATGGGTTTGCTTTTGTTCCGGATGGAAATTCATATTAACCTATCTGGAAAAAAATAGACGTGCTTGCTATAGCGTGCCTGCTTCGATACATGCATTGTACATGCATACGTGGGTGTGTGCACTTGTACTTACTCTTGTTACTTGACTCTTTAGTATTCGCACAAAACTTATGCCTACTAAAGTGTATTTTTATTTGGGTCTCTCTCTTTTTTAGTCCCACGAATGAGTTGAGTGAATGAGCGAATATTTTTTTTCTACGTCTGCTGCTGGAGAGAGAGATGTAGGCCACTTCCGAGAAAATTCCGTGATCACGGGAAAAGGAAAAAAAATATAATCCTGTATAGAAACATAATATGGAATGATACGATTGTAATGATGATGATGATTGTTGAACCTGGCCTGGTTCACTATTCCCATTCCTCGTATTAGAACTCCAGCAAGAAAGACCGTAGATGGCTCGTATCTGGCCAAAAATCTATATTTATTAAGGCCCATTTCAGACTTATTATTACGACGGATATACATGCTCTTTTTTTGTTTCTTTCTAGAGAGACTTGGGCATACGAAGATAATAATCCAATATTCTCATTCATACTGATTGCATGACCTGCTGCACGATATGCTTCATAAAGTGAAACCTAGTACAAAAAGTAATGCCATTTTCTGGGTTCCTCGCCACTCGTAGACGAAAATATAAAAAAAACAGCAGCAAAGAGCCTTGCCACTCACTTTCGTTTATTTCGCAATGGAGAACAGCAGCAGGTGCCGCTGCTCTTGTTGTATTGCAGTTTGGGAGTACTTAGTCATATGTAGTCACTGTCTCGTTGGTACTCACACAATATTTTTTGATACACTCTCTTTCTCTCTCGTATTTTTTTTTGTCCTCAAGTGTTTTCCCTTTACAGTTTCCTTTTTTCCGTATATATTTTACTAAAAAGAAGATGAAGATGGTCGTGTGTTAAAACTGGAAGCAAGAGCTGATGGAGCGAAGCTTTTTTGTTGCAAGTTGTGTGTTCTTTAAGGGGAAAACGGGAAAACATATTTTTTGGTGGAGAGGAACAAGATCAAAGAGACGTGTGTTGTGAACCATGTCTAAATACATGAGAAGCAGAGAGTGTGGTAGTATTGACTTGAGAGAGCGTACAACAAAAGCATATACAAAACGACCCATTTTCCCTTTCCTCCACTTCACTTTACTGGCCTCTCTCGTTTTACTCTCTTTCTCTCTCTCTTCATACATTGATATTACACATTTTTTTCCACATAATTTCCAGGGAACGACTACACAACAACCACTATAACTGCTAGAACTTTCCATCTCGTTTATTTATATGTATATATATAAATGGCCTTGCTGATTTTTTTTTACAAAATGTTTTACTAACCCACACGAGGAAATAGTGAAGGAGTTGCTGCCATATGACGTGTATAAGCCTTGTGTTTGCTGTATAGCACTTTATGTCTGCTGGTCACGCTGGAATTTTTAGGCTCATTCATTCCAAAAACTCATAATATCCCCATTCATTCAAGTGGTAGTAGTATAGCAAATAGATTGGTTTCAACCACGACCATATATACCTACGTCAGCATAATAAGAAAAAAAAACAACATGTGGAAACAGAATCCTGATATGGTGAGTTATATACTCACTAGTATGTGTTTCAAGGGTATTTTCGTCTTCGTCGTCTTTGCCATTTTTCTTCCTCTTGATGTAATGCAAATAATACACAAAAAAGTAACACACAGGCGGAAGATCAATTTTTCAGAGCTAAAAAGGGAATTAGGTGACACACATTTTTATCTGTTTCTCATAATAATAAACGATACTCCAAAAAAAAATTTGCCACTGAGTGAATTTTAGTATTTTTATATATTCGTCTGAAAAACATATACCTAAGTACTTATATACAAAAAAAGTAATTGTACTCTTGGCTTTTACATAACTGACCTAAACAAAGTAAATGCATTTATATTTTTTTTTGCTACACATTTCGCCCAAACGACAACAACAACACGCAATAAATTAAAAGCCTGTTTAAAACTTTTAAAACGTAAATAAATCCTCGTTTTCGTAGACGCTTGAGAGAGAAGCGAAATGAGATGGGGCAAAGTTTATATTATTTTTTTTCAGCCAAAAAGTTTGAGCCAAAAGACAGGAACAAGAAGAAAGGGAAACGGTTGTAATATATTTTGTCTGTTTATGTGTTTCTGCTACACCACCACTATAGAAAATAAAATTAGAGCAGCATGCCATAATATGAAAAAAAACTATATATTATAATAAATCATGTGCATCATTCTCTCGCATTTTCAACCGCGGCGGCAACAGCAGTAGTGCACACAACAACGCCAGCAGCCAACATGCCATTATATTTATCTCGTTGACATAAAACAGAGACATAGAAATGAGAAATGTTTTCTTGCAATTCTATGCGACTTGTCTCCATTTTTACTCTATCATGATCAATCCGTAGCCGCATTTTTTTCTTGGAACATATAAAAAAAATTGAAAGGAACAACCGCTTTATATGAGATTAAATATAGCGAAAAAATGGCACAAGAAACCATAGTATCAAATGAAGCCAGCGAAATGAATTCTGGCCTCTTCACGATGATGATGATGGAAAGATGCAAAATGGAATGCTCCGATGATGAATGCGATTATATTCATTAATGCATTCCAAATTATCCATGTCAACGCACATTGGCTCTTAGGAACGGTACATGAGTGCTGTTATGTGACAATAATGCCGATCCGACGTCGTCATATTTAAATAATAATCTCCATCACTAATATTTTTTATTACAGTGATGCAAACTGTAGGTTGTGCACATCTGATTGAAATATGTGCATGTATTCCTACAGTTTTAATAATACGTAGTTCCCAGGAACCAATTATAATCAATATGAATCGGACAACTTGATTAAATTCGTTTAATTTGAAATTATTGGGAAGCTGCTTTCTAACGTCTCAATCCCCATCGATTTCGACGGTTCGATAACTAGTAAAAATAACAATAATAATATATTGTACAATGATCAAGCTCAAAGGGTGCGCGCGGCATGTACCGCAATTTTTTTATAGGATGAGAATGTGTAGTTTTACCTATTGCGACGACGACACTGGTGATGTGCGGTGGTGATTCTTCTTGGTTTGGGCATGAGTGACTGACTGGCAGCAGCCTGTGCAAATGAACCAGTCCTTGACCCCATCACGGAATGAATATGTAATAGTAATAATAATAATAATATCAACAATTTAATCTGCGCATACCATATATTATTGCGAAAAAGTTGTACTGAGTACGGACATGCATAATATGATTATGTATATAAATAATATAAGCCACATCAGTTGATGGAAAAAAATATGGAAGTGTACTACTACTCACACATCGACGATGATGACGATGATGTGCTGTGATAACCATACTTGTGCACGTCCATCCGTCCCTGAAATAACAAAATGAATATAATAAATATGTATAATATATTATGCGCTAACCACCAGATTCCATAATGTGTCTCGGCATGATGATCATATGGATGCATGGAACCCAGTTAGCATCTGTTGAGAGTGAATCATGCCGATGATGAGGATGGTGGTGGTTGTTGGTGACCAACTTTTTTTCCTCCTCCGTACATGGTAGGAAGCTGACAAAAAAATACAGGTACATTATACTAGACTAAACGACTTTGTTGCAAATTAATTCCTTCTCATCATCATCAGCTCTTCCTCAATTAACGCTAGACATGATATAATCAACTAGGAACTATATCAATCATAACCACACCAGTGGTAATTATTTGGACAGCGCAAGTAATAATCGTTTTAAGTTATTATGTCAACAACGCCAGCAACAAAATATTCAATTTGTTTAGCACATTGTACTTTTTTGACAACTAGATGAATTAATCGTTTCATACCCAGCCTCATGTATAGCTTAAGTAGACAGCCACAACACACACACACATTACTATTATAATATCTCTTTCTCTCGCTCTATCTTGATGATAGTTAAATTTGTGCATGCACATCTTCATCGTCATCATTGATGATCGTAGTAAAAGCATGCGTAGTAATTATCTATAATGTATATATATACATATAATATGTATATATATCCATGCAAGCAAACACTCTCCGTCTCACTCAGTGAGTAGATCTGCCAGACAAACGAAATTGAAACTGCTGCTATAAGTATAGCACATACTATAATTCGTCCTTATTGCTTGCTCATGATACAGACTCGTCTGCTGCATGCACTACTGCTTCTTTTTCTTTTTACTCCTACAACAACCACACGTATTACTACTACTTCTACTCAACCAACTTCATAATAATACAATTATTACAGGCATAAGTATCTCGTTGTTCAGAGTAGAAGTATTAGTTGTTGTAGGAGTAATATATTGCTTTGTGCTTGCGACGACGAACGGACGGGCATAATCCTAGTACACATAATACATCTTATATGCATGCGAGTGTGTGAATGAGCAATGTTAAAACTTTCGCTGTCCTACTGACATAGTTATTTTTGAAAAACCGTGGACTATTATCGCTCCTCAAGTGTGGTGGATAGAGAGATGGTTACTATTCATAGTATCATCATCGTCATTATTATCCCAATCATAATAATAATGTTTCTATATCTCTCAAGTACTTTCTTCTTTGTGTCGTGTTTATGCACGCATTGTCTCCGTAGACACATATGCACATCATGTAGCATTCCATATATCACACAAGATCACAACACACAGAGCAACAGTCACTTGCTACATGGCATAGTAGGAGAAATGCTGACTTGGTCTGTCTGCATGCATGGATGCATGTCAGAAACAGAAGCAGAGGAGCTCGTCTTATTCTTACGAGCCTCAAGTATGTACAATGGCAAGAAGTATGGTTATAATAATAATAATATGCATCAGCAATAGAGCGGAATAGGATGTGTGATGATGATGATGGGATATTGTACACAGCACTCACTCTGAATCTTTTTTTTCTCTGATTTGAGTGAAAAAGAAAAGAGTGAAATGTATGTATGCATATGCTTATTTATGAATAAAGCTGATTTTCTATACATACCTATGTACCTTTAATAAAATGTGGATGAGCCTACACAGAAAAGGCTGTCATTTTATTTCTAGTGTTTCTTGTGCCGTTTCTGTAATCAATCTTCGCAGTGATCATATCCTATTTAGCGATCTGCTTATGCACAAAAATCATGTGTAAAGAAAGGGTCTTTGTGCAATGCGAGTAGTGGACGGATTAAATAATATAGGATATTATGGAAAAGTGGATATATGGTGTCATATCACAATATTATGGGACAAGTGGCACTGCCGTGAGCATGCTACATTACACTTGATATGCACGTCATAATGTCATTCCTAATGTATGTAACTCGTACCAGTGACGATGATATTGATACTTCTTTTTATCTTTGAATCCACCTTTCTTTGAGGATTAAGTCTATTGAGTAGCTTGACTGTGTGTGTGGAATGGATCCATACACTATGGCTCTGATATTATGATATTACTTCGTTGACATTTTTTTGCTTCTTCTTTTCATGCGAACAACGGTTCAACGAATCAAGAAAGTCAATTCATGCGTAATGCTTGCTCTTGATCTCCTTTTTTGTGTGCCTTTTAAACTTGTCTTATCAAAAAACAAAATTATCGCAGCATTTTAATTATTTACTTTTTTTGCTTTTATTGCAATCACCAAACGCAAGACGTGCTCCTGAAAATCCATGTCAATTGGACATTTAAACAAACTACTTTTACGATGTTGCATTGCGTTTTTATTATTATTTTTTAAAGTTTTGAACCCAGTTAACTTCCGTATTAAATTACTATGTACACAAATCCATTAAGCAAAAAAAAATTGAATTTGTCAATAATGACAACAAGACATGGTACATAGGTAATAGTTGTACACATTTTCCCCTCTGTTTCATGTCACGTTGACTTGTACCGTAATAGACATTGAACTCCAATTTTGGCAGTTTGTCAAAAAATGAAATAAGATTTACTCTGAAATGCACACTCAAATATTACCTCCACTATTAGTCCTATTACTGCTTCTATAAAAAATAAATGAGCTGTGTGCTTATGCCATTATGATTGTAAGTACTATTGCCACCAGCGCTGGCTGTCGTGAAGGTTCAAGTTCTTTGCCCATAGTTTTTTTCATCATCGCCATCACCAGAATAGCTTGCCATGTAATAGCAATAATAATAATATCACTCATATTATACATTACATACCTATACATGACATCCCTGTGGCTGTTATGTGTGCAGTTATATATTATCTCTGTGTTATTCTTTTGTATTTTCGATGGCTGTAGAATGTAGATTATTTCAACATGTTACACGATCAGTCAGTTTAAGTGCCCACAGAGGATGTTGACGATGATGACGAGATGTGATGAGATGTGTATGTTTTTCACATGATCATCATGATGATGGCAATAACCATCAAAAGAAACCACCACACAACTACCAAGCAAATGGCAAAAAGCTTGCTGTGTGCAATTACCTAAAATATTTTACATATATTTTTTCTGTCTATGAACGTTGCCAGATGAACGGGGAGTGTATATGTATATGTGAGCCTGGCTTGCAATAACCGTTGCGTTTTTATACTGAAGTGCATTTATTTTGCATTCCTTTTGTCTTTAAATGAAAGTAAAAGTTGTTCATGACGCCGAGTCTGCAAAGCAACGACTTGCTACACACCGTAACTACTATTACTGCTTCTTACTGTATTGCACAATAACAAAAAAAAAGTTGCACAGATGACAAAATTCCTTTTGTGCAAAGCAGTGTTCCTGTGTCTCATCATCATTATCATCATCAGAGTAAACTACTTCTTTGTTTCAGATTCGCAAGCTCAAACGCTAATGTTCCGTTTAAACTTGTCGTTCAACTGAATTTTTTCAAAAGCCAATACCGTCAACAACAACGTAACAGTTTTCCATTAAGAAAAATATGCACCGTATTTCATAATGGCTGCTTCTGCTGCATGATATGATCATTACGTCTTGCTCTTACAGACTAAATGTTTTCTTTTTCAAGAAAATCGTGCAGATGCATAATCTTCTTATAAAAAGTTACGTGTATCGCATTTTTTTACTACACACACAAACACACATGCGCACGCATGATGTGATCTAAATGAAAGTGTAAAAAATAGATGGGTTATATAGGTATTTGCTGTGTGTCGTGCCGTGTTTTGCTAGGCGCTGTTTTACTAAATCGAGTAGAATGGAATGTTTCACCTCGTCTGTCCGTTGTGCTGCGTTTTTCTCAGTAATGATCACCGTTTGTATACAAAAGTGATTCAAGTCCTTAACAAATGAAAAGGAATTTGTCAAGGGACGCTGGTGGTGGTGGTGATCTCCATTCATTTCATTTTTTGTATTTCAAAGGCACCACAGAGCCTCAGCAGTCAGTGCCCTGGCTAAACACGGTGGGAGTTGCTGAGTTGCGGGGGTATACATTCTGGGGGACAGTGAAAAGCAGTTTTGGTCATATTGCTGGCATTGGTGATCATGACGTGACGCCGATTACAAGCCTTTATACATATATATATATATGCAACTGCTCATTGTGAAAAACCGTCGTTGTCATTATTAGTTAACATTCGTCGGTCGTTGACTGACTGTAGAAAATGAAATGGTATTGTTGTTTATCCTTACAATTATTTTTTTTCAAGCCGTTTATGGACATATCAGACATGCATACATGTACAATGTGTATTTTTACTCTTACCGAAAGATCACAATTATGTAATTTGACGAAGCAGCGGCAAGCAGCGTTATTGTGCGATGAAGTAAACCCAGAGTGTATAATAATAATAACAGCATAGGTAACTTATTCTTATAATTCGTAGGTACATCGCTATATAGGTACACCCATAATAGCGCAGCGTTATATATCATGTTGCATATCAGCCCCAAGTCAATATCAAATTGGGTCAGTCGAAATTATGTACATTACATTGCATGCGTGTGTGTGTAGGTAGGCTTGTAGATAGGTAAGTAGGTATGTGCATTATTATCATTATTGCAAAGGTGTATAATAATAAAGTATAGAGAGACGCACATCAGTCACTGCCATTCATTCATAACACTGCACAGCAGCAGCAGCAACAACAATATAATATGGTAATGATCTAGCATTGCATCACACATCATCATTATCATCATCGTCGTCGCCGTCGTCAGTTACCATTATTGCAGTCATCGTTGTACTTTGAAAAGTAGTAACAATGACAGTATTGTTGCTGCGGTGGTGGTGATGGTGAATGATGTATGTAGAAACTTGCGAGCAGCATAATAGCACACCATCAGCAGCAGTAACAACAACTGAAGCATTGTGCATGTTTCGATTGAACTGTTGTTGTTGCTTCACATCACAAAACCATACTGGTTACCACTACCTATCTTTTGGTTGTGATTCAATGCAAAAAGTTTGCAAGCATTCCTGTGTGCATCGTAATATGCACATATTATATATCTGATGTACCCAGACATGCTGCCTGCTCATATCATTCATAATGATGAGTGAGATGATGAAGTGAACGTTTAAATTGCACATTATGATGATTAGTGTTCGCTCACACCTTATTGCCAAAGTCACTTTTTATCATCAAAATAATCCCTTGCAGCAGCAGCAGCATTACTACAGCAAATGTGCTCACAGAACGAGCGAGAAGGAAAAAAAATAATATGTGATGGCTGTTGCAACAAATTTTGTTTTCTATGAAATATTTGGAATAAAGTGGTGGTGGTGGTGGTGGTACGTTGTACCGATGATGAGTAGCAGGTGCTAATAAAAGTAATGCACAAGATTAGAAGGTGGTGCTAACCAATATAATTTATTATGCAGCATCACCACCGTCATCCGTGTAATCACAATATTAATGTTGTTGAGTAGCACCGTCATTAATTAACGAAAAAAGTAAGTGTCTGCTTGTCTGCTATACATGCATTCTTAAAAAAATGTTTATTCAACAGCAGCAGCGTTGTCGTACTTTTTTTTCTTACTGCGAGAGAGAAAAAAGGCTTGTGTGGAGAGACAAGTGTTGCAATCGGAACGCCATCGTTATATGGTAATCAGAACTGCCAAGTGCACACTTGAAAAAAAATAACTTTTTATTAATCTTTATGTTGTAAGTGAATTAAAGAATAGAAAAAGATAATATTTTAATTAATATTCATCATGTACATAATTATTATTTTTTTGTGGTCCCGCTACAAATGTGGCATTGCACTTTTTGTGTCGCATGCATCAGGATCAGAGCCAAGTGTAGTGGGAATTACTAATGCAATGCATTCTCCCGCTACACTTTGGTAATACATAATTACAATGTATTTTATTAAATGATTTGTTAGGTAATATACCTACGTGAAAATCCGTGCAGTCTGCTTGTTAGCCAGTATGTCGTTGACAGCTGCACACTGACGAAAAGAGTCGGTTGTTCACACAAACTAAATTTTACTCGCGAGTACTGTCTCAATAACAGGTTGCCTTATATTGCGCAATCTCTTCCGTTGAAATGACAAGTATGGAGTTAGTATTAACTCGCATGTCGACATTTAAGTGTTAGCTGATACCTTTTTGTTACATGTAAACCGGAACCTACGTCCCAATTTATATATTTTTAAACTATATCCCACTATACTTGTGTAATCCTGAAGCAATGGAATATTCCTATGTAACTTGCGATTCACTTATTTAGAATTTTTTCTATCTTTAAATCGTCTTCCAATGAATCATCATCCATTTATTAAGTAAGCAAATTTCCAATAACCAAAAATGACAAAAATAAATTACCCTTTACGAATTGCGTACGTGAGTATATATTATGTACATCATGTCGTAATTTGTACTTCATCTTCATCCCAAGAAAAATGAATAAATAAATTCTCAACCACATTTTTCTGCTTATTTGAGTGTAATGGTAATTATGCCAAGTGCATGGCTACTTTACTACTCTTCAACTTTTTTGTATATCTTTCATTGCAAACCACAATACATAATCCTATTGAACCATCTCACACATAATTTACTTCATACATATTATAGTTTCTATAAACCTGTCCATTTCTTTAATAATGATAGGTAGCTACAAATTGCAACAAGTGCCATTTGTAGTCAAGTACACCACTATTTTGCAGTGTACACACACCATTATGCAAATTAATTGCAGTCAGTGTTCAACATCAATAAATAAATAAAAGCAAGCAGTATATAAAGTGCTCTTGCAATATCGAAAGTAAATATCCCTTTTATGTGATTACTTTTATCATTTTGCTATATGGCTTAACTTAAAGGAAATTTTACACAACTCAATTTAGCAGTGTAGTAAAATGCTGTATTAAGAAACAATGGCATGTAATGGCAAAAAAAAGAGACAACAAATCATTAATGCAATTTTTTATTATTATTGTTGTTGCTGCAAACTGTTGCAGAAGCGACTGTAATTGAAGCGTGGTTTTAGTAGACGTACAAATGGCAAGGTTTGAGCCCTTGCTCCCTATCCTCTTAACAGAGAGCACAGAGTAGAAAACTGCAGCAGTTTGTGACACTCTGTTGGTTTTGTAGGTAGAGTGCAATAGGTTGGCTGGGTGTGGGATGCAGAGAAACAATGTAATAGCGAATGGCTACCACACTACAACTGCTGCTGCCGTTGTTTGTTGTAGGTGCTTCCTTCCCTTTGACCTATATTTTATGACATTATGTAATGTTTCATTTAGCAGTCATATTCGTTCGCTTTTATTGCTCCCACTAAACTGTAGCTCAGCAGCGAATAACAATCATATCGCATTACAAAATGCAAAGCAAGTTGTTTGGGTGGGAGTGCGTGGAGTAGTATTGCCGACCGTTTTACAGTGGTACATATTTATTTACACATTTGGGAATTTACTTCCCATTCCCATGTAACAATTCACACAGTTGTTTAGTGTGTGTGCTAAGCCACACTTCAATTCGAATAAAAACGGAAAATAAATTACTGGTTATTATAGTTTTTTGTGTTGCAAAATAAATATATATGTACAAATTATTTTTTACAGCGAGATAGATGGTAGATTTCAAGCGAAAATTGTTTTAGGGTAGCAAGTTCAATTGACTTAATATTAAATTATTATTAAATTAAGCATTTTTTATGTTCTTTTTACAAAAACTGCTGAAAAAAAGTAAGGAGATCGATAAGGGTTTTTATTTTCTTGTGCGGCGGTACATGGGTGCCTCACTGTTCAATGTCTCATTACAATTACGTTACTACTATAGCTACTACGACAACATTATTAAATTGTTGATGCAGCAGCGGTTGCTCTTGTATTGCATAGCCTTCGCCCACTTCTTCATGAGTTGACTCTTTGAATACTTGCTCTTGCCACTATCACAACAACCACTTGCCATATCGCCTACCGCTTCCACCACCACTACTCTCGTCCTTATCTATTTTGCCGTCATCATTGTCGTCGTCGCCGTCCACTTTTTGCATATGATTACCAGCGGCAGTATTTCCCTTCTTACTATCATCATCAACGCGTATATTAATAAAAGAGACGGAGGATCGGAAGTGTGACCAACATTGAAAGTCGCAACAGACTTGACTTGGCTATATGTATAATAATATATGTGACGAATATAAAACGAAGGGGATTCCCACGTCATCATATGAATGGTACAGAACGTCTTGTGCCTCTCTCGATTGCTTCTTGGGTACTTGCTTCTTATTCTCTGTGATTCATCATCATCGTCATTCATTTTTGTTACTGTTGCTCGAGTATACTTGCTCAAGCGCGGTGAGCACATGCATTTTTGTCTCTCTATTAGTCAACACATTTCCGTTTCCCTTTCAGTGCACACACTCACTCACACACACAGCCAACCGTATACTTACTTTATTTAGGTCATTATTACTGTGTCAGGTTGACTCAAGCCACTACCATTTTGATTGCGAACAAGTTAAAGGAAATGATCGTCATCATGATCAAGGCAACCTTTTTTTATACACTGAATAAAAAAATACATGTTCTTAATAACCAAATGCTATATGATAAATGCTTTTTGTTTCCAGCTTTTATGCTAAGCACATATTATAATGATGATGTGCATTTGACCGGGGCATATTTTTTACCACTTTTGGCCAAAAGAGTATTTTTAGTAAACTAAGCAAATATTTTTTTCCTTTGCACTACCTTTTGCTTTCAATGAAAAACAAATAAGTATAATACCAAGAATTAGAAGTAATAGTGAAAGTAAACATGTGCATATATTTATTGTAATCGTTATTATTATGACTCTGGCAGTACCTGTAGTCCTGGTATAAAAAACTCTGTATGCCGTATAATAATAATAATAATAATAATAAAAGAAGTGGTGTCGGTAGGTACGAGGACTACTAGCCACACTTACTCTCGGTGAGTACAAGACGCGCGGTTGGTATGGTAATGGTATGTTAATAAAAAACGGCTTCACATATTCTACGTTCCTTTTGTTTGCAATTCCATTACATGCCATATAAGTATATATCTAATATATAGTAATCCTAGTAGTAAGTACGTATTACGTGCCGCATAATCCATATATATATATTTTTATACTTGTTTTTTTGTAAGAAGAAACCAGGCGCTTATTTAAGCCGAGTGTAATTCCGCATGGAATAATAAACATTTTTTCCTTCCTATTAGTTCTGCTGTTTTTTATACTTGCTCAAGTATGTTTGGTATATATATGTAGCTATTTGCTTTTGTGCTTCAGCATGAGATCATCTTGGTAAAATGCAATCAGTTTTTTTTTCTTGTGCCACCTGTTACTCTCAACGAAAAGGGAGACAGAGTCACACACATCCAACATAATCCCACTGTTTTTTTATTTGCCTCTCAGGAGGAGTGGGGTTACATAACACGTTGCAAAAACCTTGAAATTTTTAGCACGAATTGATTGTTCAACAACAACAAAAAAAGCACTTGAGTTGGCATTTTCTCTTTCGAGACTTGCTTGCTCTCTAAAGTCCTGCTTTCAAGCTGATCTTCCGGCAAGGAATAATGAGTCTCTTAAGCGAAAGAATTATCGTGGCAAAGTTTATTATTCGGCCTGGAGGCACGAACCAGCAAAAAAACCATGTACAAAGAACGTGAGATACTATGCAGTGCAATACTACTACTAATAATAGTAGTAGTAACAGAATGCACTGTGCACACAAAAATTATTCCGCCAAAAAAACGAATGTGTGCAGAGTGAATGTCATCTCTTGAAATTTCAGGTCAATTGAAAAGAACAATCAGAAACAGAGCTTTGATTGGGCAATGAGAAAGAATAGGTATTAATAATAACACGAAGAAAAGGATGATGATCATGCATTTGTTAATAGTATTATCTAATCAAGAGAGGGATGATATATTGGCAAATTTCACGAGCTCTCTTCTCCACTCCACACACACACATCTTACATTTTTCCCCTTTCGACAAACGACAACAATAGTCTCTTTTATTACCAGTGCTGAGATGATAGTGCTAATTTTTTTGTTGTGGTGGTGGCGGAGGATCGAAACGCAACCTTGAGCTGCCTAAATCATCATCCTCAATTCCTGGCTCAGCTCAATTGAAAAAAGAATGGGAATAAAATTAGAAAAGAATTGTTACACAAAAATATATATATATATCACACCATCCATATCACACAACAGCAAATACCTGGCTTATGCACAAATAAAGAGTGACAGGCATAAGCAGTAGCACATATGTGCACTGCAAATAAATGCATGCATTAATTTAATAATGATAATAATAATAATATTATTATTATTATTAATGGGGCACACACTATTCATTTTTGGATTCATGGTATGTATTTTAATGGAGTGTTACTGATGGTGTGTGTGTGTGGGTGATTATGATGATGATGAAGAGATCACTCTCTCGCGCAAAAAAATATTAATGAAATAATGATACCAACACAGAGACAAGAATCTAGGGTAATGCAGTTTGTGTTCTGCAGTAGCACGTTCCCAGCCTATTAATAGTCGCAAAACAACAACGCAACAAAAACATGCAAATATTGGGAGAAGGGGAAAAAGCTTGAGCTAGTCCGCAGTAGTAGTGGTTGTTAACGCTGTGCTAATGGATGTGAATTTCATAGAGTAACAAGTGGTAACAGACGGTAATAATAATAGTAATAATAGCAATATCCCAAATCTATTAGCGATTTAACATATAGATATTTAGATTAAGCTGGCGTTGGAATGTTCTCTGAAAATGGTGATGATGACTCGGATCATGTGAGCAAATTAAATTGCATCACCGCGTCATCCTCATGTATGAACAGAAAGTTTTTTTTATCCTCCGTTGACTATTGAACCCAGGGAATTGGCTCATTCATTTGCTATACTTTTTTTGTACGGGGGCTTTTACATGTATAACCTTCGATGACTCCGTTTTTTATCGGCATCATGTGTGCCAATAGTGAAGAGCAGAAACCTGAAAAATATGCATGGCTCTATATACCTACTCACATTCATAGAAAAATTTTGATGCGATGCAATTGTTAGAGGAAAACAATGAGTTTTGTCGGAAGCCAAAAAATTTTTAATTGAGGACAAAAAAAAATTCCTTCTTCTGGATGAAGACGATGCAGATTATATTACCCAGAACTAGCATGTGCATTTACAACTAATACAGCTAGCACACGAAATTGGATTATTGAGCAATGGTATCAGTTGTCGGAGTGAATTTAGAGCAGCGTAATATGGCAACTCAAAACGGTAGTTGACCTGATTCTCAAAGGGAGCAGGATGAGGCAAAGTGTTCAAAGTTGGGAAGGCAACAAGAAGGGTCTCCTACGTGTGGGTCGGAACATAATATGATCATGCATGTCTCTAATCACTCTCGCAATGGCTTATTTGTTTTTATATATATTTGTAGCGAGTTTATAAGAAAATCCACAGTTAAGTGATAGGGCAGGAGTAGTAGTAGTAGTAATACTAATCATACACCTTAAACATGCGTTTACACTACATCCACACAATCATACGTAAATAAGGAAAAGGAAACAGATTTTATTGTAGTCTGGGAAAGGAAAAGGGAAAAAGAGGAAGAAGAAGAAAAGAAGCTTGTCATAATGTAAAACCACTTATTTTCAATGCTCCTTTTATGCCTTTTGTTGTTGCGATATATGTTGTTCAGTTGTTCTTTTTGAATGCATACTTGTATACCAAGCAGTACGAGCAGCATTGCTTAACAGGTTTTCCTGTAAAACACACACAACGCACACGAGAGCAGCATGCTTTTCAAAAGAAAGAAAGAAGGTCCGTATTGTTTTGTGTGTGCATGTGTATTGCTCGTCGACCTAGGCACTCAATTTCATTCACGACAACCGACGACGACACTCCTACTACTTTTACAGTTCCGTCGTATTATTAATAATAATAACAAGTAAATCATTTAATTTCCCCTTCTCAAACACAGAAAAAATATATTTGGGTCAATAGTCCAGAGAAGGAAAATGCATTACTTGAGAACGTATATAATGGCATGAAATGGAGAAGAAAAAAAAGAGGACCAGGGCAGCGCAAAGGAACAGGTCAAAAAATGCACCAAAAGAGGAAAAGTGACAAAAAACACAATCCAATTCCATAAATGTTCAAAATTCTGTGCTACGCTCCCCTTTTTTGCCCTGTTCCGTACTTTTTTCATTACGCTTTTATGACATTTATTCTGACAATTATAATACCTGTGTCAATATATATGCGGTCAACTGATTTTTATTTCTCCGTGTGCAATAATGTTGATGGCGTTTCCCTGATAAATGGCCTCGCCTCGTCCTCATGACAAATGACACTTTTTTTTCTGCCGCACAAGCAGTAAGCAAGGTTTGCTTTTTACTCCATATTTTTTGCAACAAAAAATATCATCATCATTGCTCACACAGTGGCCGTCCACTCACTGTGCGCCTTTTTTTGACGAAGAAACACACGTAATAATATTAGTGGAATAAGTAATGCATTTTATCTGTATTACATCTTTGCGTGCTCGATATACTAACTGGACTCATAAGAAATTGTTACATAGGAAAAATAGGCAGCATAATAATAAGCAGTGGTACACAGTAGGCCAACCAACCACACATCATGGCCAAAAATTGCTTGCTTTTGCTTTTGGTTGTTGGAACACAAACCACCGCCACCAGTTCCGATCTCATTTGATAAATAGATTAAGCCATGTACATATTTATATACTACCACATCACTACTGATGCTGCTACACTATCTCCTTTTATGAGTATCAAATAATATGATGACTCGATATGATTATTTTGAACTTGGCAAAGTAAATATTTATATGAATGTTGACTTCTTCCATCACTTTAAATTATTTCCAGATAACCAGCTATAGCTGTGTTACTTGTATATTATATGCAATACTTTCACTGATCAACTGATTTAATATATAGGTAGCATCCATCCCGGCTTAAGCCTTTTTTCTGTTGAATGAACTCATTCCCTTTTTTTGTTTACCATCATCAGCCAGCAGAATGACAGTAATAAGGTTACTTCCCATGTTTCCAAGAAGGATAAAGGATACACAACGTTGTTATAAACAGACCAAGCAAGCGGCCAGTCAAATACACAAGGAAAGATGTAATGGTGCTGCTGCTGGTATGGTGTTATCACACCTATTGTAATCATTCAGTTTGGTCGCTGCTACTCACCAAAAACCCTTTACATGATGATGATGAATGGTAAATGATAGGAAGTAGTTGCAATTGGTATATATTATGAGGGTCTCCTCTTCTGTCAGTTTTTGAAGCTTTTACTTTGAATACTCACTTAAACGAAATGCTGCTTGCTTCTACTCTTCTTGTTGTTGACGGCGACGATGATGGAGAGTAAAAATGGTGGCAGTGGGCTAAATGCCGATGTGTTGTTGATGATGGTAGCGGTGGTGGTGGTGGTGGAACAGGTTGACCTACATCAGCAGCAAACATCCCTAAACTTACTTTTGATATAATACATAATAATAATAATAATGCCTACATACACACACACATATAGTTTTGATCAAGAGAGGTTGATATAAGGTATAGCAAGTGTGTGCGTTTTATAAGAGCAAATATACGGTTAAAGATACCACGTTACGTTATGCCACATCAGGGAATCCTCTAATGTAAAAAATAGGTCATGAGACTGCCCGGATCCAAAACTTTTTTTTACCTACTTACTTTGCTCCTCTCACTATAAAATAACTAAATACAGTTAGGGCCAGTATCATCACCGCCAACACTGCTTGTTGGTAAATATAAGTGAGTTGAGTGAGTGTGTGTTTTTTTATTGGAGAGGAGGAAGGAAGGAATGTTCCCTGTGGAGATTCAGTCGAGTAGATACATCTTTTCTCCATACCATTTTTTTAGTTGAGGTTTTTTCTTTCTTTCCTTAAATTAGGATAATAATATGTCGCGAGAGAGATGCTCTCAGCTCTCCAAAGAGATGGAGAGAAAATAAAAATCCTGGAGCAAATGCATAATTTTTATGTACATTCCTGAAAATGAGATTCCGTTACGGCAACAACATCAGAGAGCAATGATTATGATGATAATAATAATTTATATATGTGCGCGCTCTGTGTTACATTTGATTATGTAAATAGGGTCGAGATGGATGGAGGAACGGAAAGTGTATTAAAAGGCCGACTTCATTAATTAATGTGGATGTTGTTGATATTATTATTATTGCAACTCCTACTACTATTATTGTTGAATCCTACGTGGAAATCTGTTTTCCCCTCTAGTCAATTATGAAGTGGAGCGGAAAGAAAATGAACTTGGTAGATTGGAAAAAGGTTTTTGGGTTGCTGAGAGACAACTCATGTGGGGATCATGCTGATGATGATGATTATGATCATGTTAATTAATATGGTATTTTTATGGCTACAACTACTACTAGCTGGGTAAAAAAGATGGCCTGTGTTTTTTTAAAAGGTGGTCAGGGTAATGTAGTTAGCTGTGCTCTACAGGGAAATGGAATGATAGGCCAAGAGAAAGAGTGAGAGAGAGAACAACAATTTATCCGGGGATAGGTCGGCTCCTCTTTTTCTTTCTCTCTGTGTCCGTTAAAGTGGGCAAGTAGGAGCGCAAACCTACGCAAAGGCGGAAAGAAAGAATGTAGGTCAGTCGATTTGGATCGGATTAGATTAGAGGCATTCTACTGCTGCTCCTGCTGCTAACAGCTCGGAGGATTGGGAAAAGAATTCAATCGGCTTGTGGCACTCAACTCACTCCACCATACATACATACATCATGCATTCTACACATCGTAGTACATACACTTGTTTGTTTATTTGGGATGACGACGATGACGACGATGATGCGGCGGTGGTGGTGGCATGGAATGGAACGCAGTCTATTACCATTATGATTATATTGTTATTATTGCTATAGAGAGCGATCCTCTTCTTTTCTTCAAGTGTACACAACATACACACTCGCTCAATTCAGCCAGAGAATTTTGTATATTTTCGCTTTCTGTCTCACTCTCTATATATGCCTGCCTTTTCACGCTTCATCTGTGTGAATAAAAGCTAAGAACCAATTCAAGGAGACCCGATTCCATCCTTCTTTACTTCTTGGAACCAGAGCATCATCGTCATCGTCACCATTCACCATGCATGTTCTTATTTTTCTTATGATGACGACCAGTACTGCTTTAATTTATGTGCCGTCACCGTTTCATGTTTATTACATGTGCACAATAAGATTAATCAATTCGACACAATTTTCCTCTTTCTTTCTATCTTTTCTCATTCTATATTTTTTACACTGCCAAGTCAAAGCTAAAACCCTTTAACTAAACAATTTTTTTTGTCTCGAATGGTTCGTTCATATAGGCGTGCTCTATGACCTATTGCTTACTGGGATTTTTTTTTCTTCTCTTTTGACTGGGTGGTTTGGCGGCGGTGGTGGTGGAATGTTATACAATATATTGCTAGAAGCATTAAACCCTTCTCATCATTTTTAGTAAGGGAGCAGCACCAATAGCAATCAATCAAAATAATAAGTGCAATGTTGTTATTACTCTTTCTCTCTGTTCAGAAGCCGTTAATAGTATTATTTAACATGATGAATAATGTCAGTGGCACGCTTCGTCTTGTACTTTGATCATCATAGTAAACCAGAAAGCCAGAAGGAAACGAAAAATTTTCCTTGTCCATAGCTCTCTCTGCAGCGCTTACCATTTCCTTTTCTCTTTCAGAGAAAAATATAATCATAGCAATTACTGTTGCTGCTGGTGGTCAGATAATATTATTATCTGGTACTACTACTTGTAAGTTTTTGTGGTTAGGGAATCTTTCCCATCTCAATACTACAACTAATTAGGTAGTAGCGTCAGTATAATTTTTTATTATCATTTCTGGAGCAAAGTTTTTAGTAGTTGGTTGGAAGAATGATTACGACGGTGGCATATATCGTCCGGAATAGGATGTGGTGTGGTGGGGCCACGAAATATGGTCCAAATGAAATATTATTTTCCCTACGACCATACACCAAACTGAATTTAATTTTTAATTTCAACTTAATGCAGTTCTTCTCTCTAATCTGTGCGTTATTTAAAAAAAAAAGAAAAACAGGCATTAATTTTTTTTGATGTTTGGCAACCCAAATAAATAAGGTGTATTTTTGACAATATTTTATCCTCCATCTCTGTACAAACATATGAGTCCATATATCTTGTATTGCGTAATCTCATCGTACGGCGAAAATGGATTATCTATCTTTTTTTTTGAATTTGGAACGTATTTGTCCTCCTCAGATAACAAAAAAACCATATTCAGTTGACGAGAGAAAAAAAATGAATGATAACATCTCTCGTTTTTTTTCTGTATCTCAACGACAAAATTTGCATGAGTTTGGGTGATACAAGCGTCCAACATTTTGTCCACTTTATTTTTCCTCTTGATTAGCTAAACAATTGTGAAGTACATTAAAATTTCCTCGATGATGAGTCAGCAAACAGACGCAATTGAAACTTATTCCTTTTGGTAAACCTCAACATTAGAAAAATCATCATTCTTCAGCATAATAATAATTATACACGAGTTTGGTAATATTATGGAGTTGCCTATCTCTGTGAATATTATTATTAAGCATATTACGTAATGCAAAGCTATCCCTTTTGTTTGGTAGGCTGATTGTCTGTGTGTATTTTTTATTTGTCTAGCCACACGGTAATCATTAAAGTTTATGGTTCTCCGCTCTCCTCTGTAGGTATTTGCAAAACTTTAAAATGCATATTTTGACGACGACGTAGAAAAGTTGTGTGCTCGTTTCATACAATAAGGATGATGATGATAATGATTATACACGAACCACCGGAAAACCTTGTCAAAAATTAGGTATAAGAGAAACGAAGGAGAATCCTTCTCGCTCTCCTGGTGATGTTGGTGGTGTTGGTTGCTCTCCTCTTTATCCTGCTATTTTTTTATTACCATTCATCATTTGCATTTTAAACGACCACTTTCTATAACTGCTGCATATAAAAGCATGCAAATTCTGCGAAGATGCTATTATTCCATCATTGGTTTGCCCGCATATCTATATACAAGCTGCATTGTTACTCGTTATTCATCCAACAGGGAAAAATATGTGTCAAATTCAAAAACCTTTTGTCGTTCTCATCATCATTATCATCAACTTCGACGTAAAATATTCTTTAACACGGTATCGATCATTCACCAAGAATATAAAAAAATGAAGAGGACTAAAGTCTAAAGTGCGTGTATACCATATACCGTCTTACGTGAGCATATATTATACTCTGCTTCCAAACACATATATCAGCAATTCAACTTCGAACGCAAATACTTCGACCTTCAAACAACCATACTTGATCATCCTTTTAATGCGCCTTTGTGGACAGGAGAAGGAAAGAAAAATGGTTTTGTGTGTTCATCTCTCTCTCTCTCTCTTTTTAGCCTGTCTCTTGATTACACTTTATTGTTTAAGAACGGATTAAAAATCGCATAACATTTATCATTGTTGCTCAACTTGAAATATATATTTTTTGCGTAATTTTAACAGAATTAAACCGTAGATGTAGTATAGGTAGCAGCAGCACTACTTTTGGGAATATTACTCCAATAAAAAAATGTATATACCGAACAGAAAAATGTGGAGATAATAAGATTCCTAGAAAGGAATATAGCTCAAGAGCAGGAACCTTGCTCCTCTCTGTTCTGCTGATGTTTATTAAAAATCAGCTTTATCATCAATCTTATCAATCATCCTGTTTTTTTTTTGCTTGTGTCTGAGGATGATCGTACCATAAATGCACTCACCTAAACTACGTACATACGTATATATATTCGTACCATGAAAAAATTTGTAACCTTTGACAGGTAAATATGCTTATAAGCATGCAAAAGATAACCCGTTATATAAGCAACCAATGGTCCTAGCAAATGGCACAAGATTCTCACATTTAATAACACGTGCAAAAAAGTTTTCCATACAAAAACACTTATTATTTATTGTACGTAAACAGCCTCAACTTTAGCATTATAATAATCACCCGCTATTATTAACCCGTCTACTACATACTAGCATAATATATACGTAGTAAAGGAGCAGCACTATAAGTGTTTCTAAGTCTCTATACAACTAGCAATTGTCACGTACTTACGTAGTCAAGAATTTATTTTCTCAATAAAACGAGAGCCAAATGGAAAAAATAAGAGCAGTGTGTGTGGCGAAGAAGAGTCTATAAAAATACACTAATAGGTATTTGCTTTGCACACACACATTGATATTTTGTCGGAAAGCTACATCACTTCAACTTACCAGAGAGAGAGATACATCATACACCTTTTTTAAGTAATCATGATTGGCACTTTTCTCTCTCTCTCTCTCTCTCCCATTCCTATTTATACTTTTAATGCTCTGGCATTACTCAACCCGAAGAAGAAGTATTTTTTTCGTGTACACAGGGGAGCATACAATATTGTGAGGAGGATGATGATGATGGTGACGTTGACGATGATGACGGAAAGTATTCAATTCAATTTATTATATATCTTTCCAGATAAATTATTATGTATGGTGATGGTTCTCTGGTATAGGTACATGTTTATTATTATTGTTATTATTAGCAAATAATATAATATAAGCAGTAAAAACTACTCACGATACTGTACGATAAGTCGTCCTCATCATCAACAACACCGTCTTTCGTCGTTGTATTTTGTTGGGGAAGGTGTAATGCACGGAATCAAGGACATTTTTTTTTACCTAACCATATGAAACCACACATGCTGATGTAAATGCTTGCCAAATACCACTACTACTTATTGTAGAAAAAAAACATACGTACAATTATAGTGCTCACACACACACGTTTTGATGCCTATGTGTGTAAGTATGTATGTGTCTGTGCATGTTTTTTTACCTTTTGTGATTAAACTTTTAATAACAAATTACATTACAATGTAGGTGTATATTAATATGCCTTATAGGATGTTTTAGCACAAAAATAATATGCGTGCACGCTCCCAGTGAATGAATAGCAGCGAAAAGGAAACCTTGCTAAAAAAAGAAATGTATCTGAAAGGAAAAATGGATATAAAGAAGCTCTTCTGTTCGTAATTTTCAATAGGGAAAAAATAATGGAAGGAAAACTGAAAAGTTGATGGCAAACGAATATACATAAATAGTTGTGTAGGGAACAAAGTTGATCAATGGCAAATCACATTTCACAAGAAGAAAATATGCACGCACGCACGCGAGAGAAGAACAGCTAGGTCCTGGCAACCCTAAAAAGTTGGCAAAAGAATAAAAATAATATAAAAGACATGCTAAGGCTGTGTTGTATTACATATTTGCAATTTAAAATGTTACTGTTGTTGTTGTTAATGCAATTACAGGAAATATGGGTTTATATAATAGTAATCGTTTTGGGTGGTTTTGATTGTCTAACTTGTTTGCTTGCTTTAGTTAAATACAGAGAGAAAATAATAGGTAGTATTAAAGGATAGTGCGTAAGTAGAGGAAAATATGTTTTATGGGCAATACTGGAGAAATAATAATAAAGTATACATAAATACATATATCACGCTTTTTCTTTGTTTTTTTACCATTCTGCTCAAAATCTCGTCAGTAGATTTTTGCAGGAGATTGGAAAATGGAATTGAATAATGGGTTGCGGATGAGAAGTGAAGGTTTTGGTATTGATACCAAAGGACAAAATTATGATAATATTATGGAGCAATATTATGATCGTAAATATGTATATATATTTTTTGAAAATAATACAATCATGTCCTAAATATCATTTCTTGGATTTTTTATTGACCTGTATTTTTGGTATTGTGTAACCACTTTTTATTATTTTTTTTTGTATTCTTTGTTATTATTTTCTCTGCTAAATGGACTTAATGGACATTGAAAGGGAACGGAAGAAGATTTTTTTTGTTTCTTTCAATGTCTTTGACGCAAACGACGCAAAAGTAGTTTTTACTAAGACGGCAGATTAACTACCGCTGTTTCGACAACAACAACTCTATACTTAACTTATACATTCTGCTTTTGTTAACGTTAACCGGATCTTAGCCAGTCTGTTGCTGCGTGCACCACTTTCCTTTGTTAAATATACTGCTACGGTTATTATTATTGTTATCATTATTACGAAACGCTGACTGAGCACACAGAAAAAAGATTTTAATTACATTCGTCACATGGCGATACCACTACTATTTCGGAGATATAAATGTAGTCGTGAAGCACACATATGTACCCATCAGCATCAATTTTTTTCTTTCATCCATTTCCTGAGGATGGACGAAAGCAGTTGTTCTACTTATATCGGCAGCACGTTTTTTCCTGCCACCACCGCAGTCCATATATAAGTAGCATGCATGGAAGCATGGAAAAGAAAACAATATTTTTTAAGCAGTCTCTCAATCAGAGCAAGTTGATTTTTTAAACGGTATACAAGGAGAAGGGAAGAGGATACTTGAGCAACAAAATAAATGATAGAAGAAGAAAACAAAAAAAAATAAAGACGGAAATTGCCAAGGCTTCTCCTCTCCTACAACTCTGGTCATTGCCATACACATACACACACTCACATATAATGCGTTGTATGTAGATAACGTGCAAGAGTTGCTCCATCCATCCTCCTTGTCTACCTGTCCGCCTGTTGCATTGCATGGTGGCGTAATGATTCAGGCTGGAAAACGACAAAAGGAAAGAGGGATAGAAAAATAGAAACAAAAACAGAGGAGCGACAGGTGCATGCAAACAGCAGCAATATGTTTTTTCGTGTGTGTGTAGCTTTCGGAATATAAAAAAGTGCATGCATGAAAGACTCCCTTATATATTTTCTTGTGTGGAATCAGATAATCATGACGATAATATGACGCGGTGGTGGTGGTAGTGATGATGATGGTAATAAAATTGTATACATTTTAAAAGTGATGCTGTTACTGCTACCAAAAAATATAAAATAAGCGTTTTCCACTCATATATACTGTAATAATAATCACCTTTGTACAGGTGTAGTACTGATAACTTGCTACTGCGTAGGGCTGAATAAGACAACGACTACGACGACGACAGGAAGAGGCAGATATTATTTCGTATCATTCTACTTTTCTTTTTCTTCTGTTTCCAGACACTGCGAGAGAGAAGCTGAATGAGGGAGAGGATGATAGTATAATAACTGTTTTGTGTTATCATCATCATTTTTAAGAGAGATTTTCTCTTTTCTTCTCTCCATCTCCCATCATGCATGCTCATAACGATATCATGATATTAGGTACTCATCATCATCATCATGATGAACAGACTACCTGTTTCTCTGTTCTGGTCTGATGATCACAACCATAGGCATCGTCGTCATCAACATCATCATCGACGTTATTAATGCTTTGGCGTTTTTTACTTGTTGATATATTTTCGGTTATATTTTTTCGGCTCACAAAAACTAAAGTAGCGAGTTCGTTATGTCATCTTGTCAATAATACGCATTACGCAACTAATAAGCAGTTAATGAAAGTCACTTTTTTTTTGTTCCTAATACATTTTTTCTCGTCTTTCACTTTTTTGGAACAAACAGATATTTTTTTTTGTGTATGTATTTATTATTGGTTTCCTTTTTGGCAAGGATTAGTTTTTCTTCTGGATGTTTCTGATGTTCATATTTTCTGTTGTTCTCATTTCCTCTCTCTTTCTACTCGGCTCTCCTCTGAGAAACTTAATTTTTAGAATTTAACTTGTATAGAATGAATGTGTGTATGTAGATATAAAATTGTACTAGCGTCTTCTTTTCTTCTTCTTCTGGTTGCTACTTTTTTGTTATTATTTCCTGTAAATGGATGAGTGATTCCTTTCTCATCATTACAAGTAGATGGAAAGGGAGAGAGTGGTGTCAGCGTGGCAGTAGTGGCAAAGCAACCACCACACGTAGCAGGAAAACAATATAAAGCTAAAAGAGACATGGAAAATGTTGTTTTCTTCGCTGTTGACTAACTGCTGCTGTTACTCCTATACTTCTTTGCAACTGCCTTTGTTATTGCTCCTTGGGAGGAAGTTGACTCTTCCTGTCGACGAATATATGAAGACGATGCTGACGACGACGACGTCATCCTCTGTTACTGCTCTGCTCTTCTTCCAACAGTTGTTGGATAAAACTTGAGGCGAGAGAGAGAGAGAGAGATCCTAGATAAGTTTTTTTTGTCTACAGTGTAGTAGTAGTAATATCATCATGAAACGGAACATGAACAACGAAAACTATGAAAACTTACAAATTTGTTTTTATCATGATTATTTCTTTTTGGTAAGACAAAGGCCATGATTACGGTTTTGTTGATTCTTCCATGATGATGAGCAAAAGATGTAGTAGCATGAAGGAAAATATGAATTTTGCACTACATCACAATGCGTGATTGTAATAATAATATGATTACTGTTGTATGACTTCTTTGGAAATTCGTCATCCCATTTCTCATCTTTGAATATCTTATTATCTCTCACACAATCTATCTGTCTGTCTGCCTCCCTCTCTCCTTCTTCATTTTTTGTTGAGATGGTGTTCCCTCTCGCAAAGAATTTCAAATCAAAATATGAAATTACATTGGACAAACCTAGATGAGCAAATACAAAAAATATATATATTGTATCTACTTCATAATAAAATGTTACGTTACATGTAATTCGTAACAAAGCACAATATAATATATTTATTACTAAAGTAAACAAATATATATAAATTTTGTATAGAAAACGAAAATAACTTGACATCAAAATAGAGACAGGGAGGATAACGAAAGAAAAGACGAGCGCGAGAGAGAGAGAGAGAGAGGGAATAATAGAAAATGGGATTTTCTTTTTTATCTACACGGTTACTCGACTAACTAGGACATCCTAGGTTGATCATCATCATTATCATCATCATTGCCTTAAACCATACTACAGTTGTACAATGGTGAGGTAATAACATTGAAATGACTGCGTCTTCTGCGAACGCTGCTGATGATGATGATGTGCTGTTGTGGTGATATTATTATTAATAGACATTGTAGCAACAATGCAATATTATCCTTTCTTCAAAAGTTAAAAAGTGTAGTCGACTCCCTAAAACAGCATTTGATGTTGTGGCAGAGTGACAGAGAATAAGATTCAACTTGACAGTGTTTTCCTGTGGGTCAATTGTTAGGTAGTTTTTTTTTCTCTATGCCCAACAGCCAACAACAATGTACTCCAATGCAGCAATATAGACTGTCGTCAACAGCATTGCATTGTCGTCGTCGTGATAAAAATTTACACGTAAACTTTTGTGCGCGAGGATGAAGAAAAAGGAAGAAATTGAAAGTGGTAGAGGCTTACTGTTTGCTACACTAACCTGCTTTCAATTTCAATACGACGACGAGCTATGGCTTGTGCAAATAGTTGCGCTTCAGCCACAACACAGACTCGCCGCCAATAAAGAAAGAAGGTGTGTTGCGAAATCTGTTTTTCTTGACAGAAATGGCAATTGACTCAGTCATTTAATCACAAGCAACATTCATGCTTGTTATTACTATTATGATATTTGTATGGCAACTTTGTGTGTCGTATTCCTATATATTATAATGTATCACTATAGGAACGACAACTAATCAAGATGTCAAATAAGGTAACAAGTAGTTGTAGTAGATGCTAAAAATGGAACTGGAATAGAGGACCGGATTAGGCAGTTTTCTTTAGAAATGATAATATATAGAGTACAGCATATAAAAAAAGAGAGGCCGAGTCAATTTTTGTCCCTCCGCCTAGAAACGAATTTACAAATGGTCTTGACGATCCTGATGATTAGGATGAAAGGAAGAAATTACAAAGTGGATGTTGCAATGCAAATATAGTTGCTGCTGCTACTCCAAAGTTGATCCTTTTGCAAAAATGTATGTATCTAAATATATTACATAAGAGTTGAGCGCATACAAAAATGATTTTTGTATTCAGCCAATCACTAATAAATTGAATGCATAATACAAAAAGGGAAAGAAAAAGGAATCCCTTTTTATATATAATAGTAATTGTTCCTTGAGGGCATCGTCGTTTTTTTTTTCTTCTCTTGTGTATTATTGACCGACCATCTTATTTCCATTTATCGGTTTATGTAAAGCCGATAAAGGAGTCGCTCGCTGCAGCGCCTCAGTCGCTATAACGGTACGGTACATGCCACCATGCACTCGTGGTGAGAAGATTGAATGAGCGCAAGAAAAGGTGGAGCAGATTCCTTTTCTTTTTATTATTATGTCTGCCTCTACTTGCTTGTTTGTATGCATTCATTTTATATTTATTACCTATCTTGTTGAGCGGCGGACAAGACCGCTGCTGCAGCAGCAACGTGCACCTTGCTTCCATAAATGGAATGAAAGAATTTCTCAATATTAAATATTACCCTTATAAACATTCTTTGAAAAAACAAGTGAATTAGTAGTACGCATGCATTTTTTTTATTATTTTTCATGACAACCAACTTCTTTTCTTTCCTCAGGAAAAAAGAGTTTAAGGGTAAACATGTACAGTTAGGAATGCTTCTTCTTCATCGTCGTCTTCTTCTATTTTTCTTAAAAAAGATAATACAAGGCCGATGAGAGTCATCATCATCATCATTGGATTGGAATGGTGTTTATCTGTCAATAGTCCCAGGGTATGCATGTGAAATAACGTCTTGTTTCTTCTCTCCGTCGTCCTCTTTCTACAAAAAAAACCAACTTTTATTTGGTTCTCCTCCCTTTTAAAGAGAAAAAGGGTTCCTCTTCTTCTTCCTTTTTAAAAGAAAGGGTTGTTCTCTCTACAAGAAGACGATATATATTTCTACGTGTGTTGTTGTTGTCTTTTTTACTTTCATCATAATATATTTTTACAACTGTGTAATATACCTCTCCCGTTGCAACTCTACCACACACGTATACATTTCTCTGTGCTCTTCTGGAGCAAGTAAGAGACACCCATTTTCCCAGTTTACCATAGTAATCATCATCATCATTATCGTCAATCCCGTATTAGAAACATTGCACAGATGACTCAAAAGAAGAAAAGACGAAGAAAAAAACAGTATGCCCGCATCATCATGTCCTTAGGAAAACAATAATAACAACGGAACCCTTCTTTTCCCGTCTCATCATCATCAGTTCAATTTTTACTCCTTTTTTTGTTATTATCCTAATTTCGTAAAACATCACATCAGCAATGCATGGCTATTATCGTCCTCATCATTTTCACCACCACACAACCAACTTTACCATATTTACTACTGTTCTCATCATCCAGCCAGAGTAAAACTTTCCGTTTTTTAACAGAAAAAAAGGTTTCCTTTGTGAACCTGATGAATTCAATGCGTGATGGCAATGATGATGAATAGGTAAAGACCGTAATAAAAAGAACTGTACAGGGACTTTTTACCGTTTTATTTGTGTATGTTTTACGTTGTCTGCACTATTTGGGCTGGAGAAAAAAAAGGTTTTTTGAAAGGAACCCTTTATTGGTCATCTTTCCACACCTTTTCTCCGTCAAGAATTGTTTTTTTACTACGTACGTACATAACTGTGAATTTATTTACGCATACGTGGCCATCAAAGAAACGCGGTCACAGACAAACTCGGCAGCTTCCAGACATAAGATTTTAAAAGTAAAATGTGGCCTAATTTGCTAAAAATAGTGTGGAGAGCCAGCATATTAACCAGATATATTCCAGTAAAGTTGCATTTTTATTCCGACGGGATTAACTTATTTTCCATATTATTTATAAAATTCCACAAAAAACCAAATAGTAATAAAATAGGATGCATAATAAATGGCAATACAGGTAACATCACCCAAAATCCCATTTTCGTTTTTTTGACGGTTTGACCCGCTTCCCTGGTTTCCTTTCTCGATTTCATGATAAAATGCCATCTATTTTTTTATCCCATTCTCCT
Source organism: Sinella curviseta (assembly GCA_004115045.4). NCBI lineage: Eukaryota > Metazoa > Arthropoda > Collembola > Entomobryomorpha > Entomobryidae > Sinella > Sinella curviseta. The sequence goes on from CM065489.1 coordinate 35,284,009, forward strand.
CCAAGTGTTAATGTACCCATGATGCGGGCATTTTATGATTGAATGCACACATGCATGCAAGCAAAAAAGTAATACACAACAAGCTACCGATTCCACTTTTTCTTTTTTCCTCTTTTGTTTGTCCCTGGAGCAACCGATGCATTCCTTATTGTCGTCATCATCGTCATGATTCCATATTATTATTTATTCTTGCACGTGTTTCCACAATTCCGTATTATTGATAATCCAAAAAATATTATATTTACAAATTATTCTACATATTATTCTCCAACTTGTGTCCTGATTTATTTTTTACGGCAAAAATAAGCATGGTAATGTGCAACCACGTATATATATTACAATTACATTGTTAATAACTATTTCTACATACAAAACAGGTTGATTACATAGTATTATATAATTCTATACTAATAACGAGCTCAGTTCTGGATACATTTACTGCGCGTTTTGACGGTTTACTTGAGTCACTCGCCGCCGCGCCGCTAAACTTGCTAGAGCGCTCTCGTTTCACTTGAGCAGTTAGTTTCCAGTATCTGTTTCTTGTCTTGGGAGACATGAGCATAGGGCATTGCATGAGAAACTCATGATGGTGATGACGACGTTCCTGATGGAACGAAAGGAAGTAGCAATCATGGCGTGCACTCCTTTACCTTTCATACTTTTAATATACATGCATACATGTAGTATGAGTATCAAAATGATAGAGTTGCATGCATGCATATCATCTTCATCATCGTCATGACGCATATGATTTCGACTTTGAAATCGTTTCTTCACATTTTTCCACTCTACAACTCCTGCTTTAAGGAAACCTCCAGCAGAATAGCTTTTTTTAGTGAACTCAAACACAAAGGAAGTGAATTTTATACAGACTAACTAGCAGTACTGGTGAATAATAAATATAATTTATGGCGGAGGAAAAAACACGGCATTATAGGAACACGATGTGTGATGGTTTAATTTTTTTTGACGATGAGAAAAGAGTTTCCATGTAAAAATAAAAAGACGGTGAGTCAGGTTGTCTTGAAAGTGTACAGGGAGAGGAAAGGATGATACTATTACGTGTTTTTTTACTGAAACAGGTAGATCAAAAAAAATCCAGGCATTTACCGTGCTCATCAGAGTGAATCCATGCATACCGTGTGTTATAGCTTCCACTACTACTGTGATATGGCATCGCATCAGAATACAACTTATTTTTAGTAGGTGGAAAAATTGCCCGCGGGGCCTGCTTTTATATCAAATTCTGGTGCATTTCTCAAAAAAGCACACACTCTGACGGTTCCGTTTCTTCTCAAATCTTTTGTTGTATTTTTCTCCTTTATTGTATACGCTGCTGTTGCGTAGTAGTGCGCTTACAATGCTCCTTATCGACAACGTCGTTGTCGTCGTCTCGATTCGTAGAGTATTTATCGTCTCCTCTGGCCAACCTGCACTCCATTTTTTTATTATTACAATCGAAAGGAAATAAAAGGAAACTGTAGTTTCATTTTCATTTCATTCCTTTTTCCTCGAAAAATCTAAAATAGTTTTTTCCCACTCGTCCTTTCAAACAATTGAGAGGAGGAGAGTGATGACGATTCAGATGGTGGTTGTGGCGGTATGGTATTATTATTATCATATTATAATCAAAAGCAAGAAGAAGACGCAGCTTCAAGTCAAGCTATCATCATCCCTGTCGGTGTGTGTCGGTTACATTTTGATGAGCTAAAAATATGTACACATATGTCTTCTGTCTTACATCACCATACACCGCTTCTTGTTGAATTTCGACAAGAATCCCATCATTCTGTGTGGGATCTACATTTTTTTGTCTTGCCCACTTTTCAACAACAATAGGAGCCGTGTGACATTAGAACACCTTCCATACTTCCACACTGGCAGTTATCGCAGCAATTTGCTCTGGAAGACAGATAGCAGCACTCTGTGTGCAAAAGTATGACCAGGATCATTATAGTATCATCGTCGTGTCATTTGACAACAATGAAAACTCCTCTTGTGTGCGTCTTTTGACTTGCGCGACAAAAACATTTATCTCTCACAGGAAATATCCTAAAAATTCCCATGATTCTCTCGTCTCCCGTGGCATTGAATGCACTTCCTATGATAAATTATGATTTTTTTTCTTATCGCATTATCACAACTACTTTTGTTATCATATATTGTCGTCATAGAAAATGCGCATATATTTTAGGTTTACTTGAAAAAAATATCTTTATATAAATACCTGCTATAATTACGTGCTGTGAATATTACAACCATTTACTGATGATCATTATTGCTGTCAGTCAACAACAAAAACACACCTTCCCAATAGGTTCATTACCGTACAATATTACGGAGCCTGTATATGAATGAATGCAGGCGCATTTATTTGGAGTTACTTGTCTAGCCAAGTCACAACAAAAAAATCGCACATGACAATTTTTGTTATTGAAGCCTATCAATCTATCAGTATATCATCATCAGCATCACGCATGGAATAAAAAGAGCATGCATATACCATTTAGGTACATATAAGCATGTACGAAAAACAATAATGTATGCCATTATAACATCAGTCAGTATAGCTTCAAGTTATACTTTACTCTCGCGCTGTTGTGTGCTACCATATTATATTTATTTTGTGTTGTTACTCACCCATAATAGTATTTATTATTATCATCATCAGCATCGTTGTTGTCATGTTGGGAAGAGGAACGGTAATCAGGACAAGGTAAAGTACATGAAGCCGTTTGAATGGCGATGATGACGACGACTACGACGTCGATGATGATGATGATGCATACGTTAAACTCACTTTTTACATGCATATTTCATATCTACATCCATATACGCACATATATATAAATCGCTAAAAATATGATAGTCGTGAATATTATTATTCACTACTCCTGATATACTTTTCACGGCAGCAGCAGCAGCATTACGTGGAATATTTCTACAAGAAAACCGTTTCAAATGAAAATGATAATCAGTGCATAAGTAATAGGCTACTTCCTCTCTGCCTCTGTGAGCTTGCTGCCTCGGATACCTATATTTTTTTGACCGGCATTTTATTATGCTCGTATGCTCGCATAGAGATTATCTAGTATCTATTGTTTTTAAATTATTATTTATGATAATAGTTATGAGCAGTGTGTCCTACCTATTGACGACTACTACGATAGTAGAGGAGGAGGAGGATGATGGGTATAGTCACGTCATCTGCATCATCATCAAAATACAGAGCGGTTGGTGTTGATGTGTGTGTGCACAGCTGTAAATACACACATTTTTTCGCATAGCCATGAATCTTTTTCTTTTCTTCTTGTGTTAGTTTCGATTATGCATGTGCATCAATGATGTGCTCGTAACGATGATAATGACAGATATACATTGTAGATAGTAGAATGGATATATTGGAGGTATGCATGCATGCATATGTAATTGCTGGGGTGAGTGTAAATATGACAAACGAGTGCTGTTATTGGGATTGCTACATGAATTGCTAGACGCAACAAGAGGCAAGGAGAATCTTATCAGGGCAATCTTCTTCATTTTGTTGTGTTATCTGTATGGATGTAAAAAAGGCTTATGTAAAATTGTGCATGCTACAGTTGATAGGATAATATGTCTTCTACAAACTCGCTATATGATATATTCCTTCTCGCTCTCAAGTTGCCTGAAGTTTTGCAGTAGTCCTTGGCTCTATTTTTCGTTTCCTTCCTTTTATCCTCTAAATATCTTGCTTTGTACCCATCGCGTTAGAGCACCAACCATTTTTAATGACCAAGGAAGTTACTTCTATTTACTTACTTCTGTGTACCCATCTTTGTTGGTGGTGATGGTGATAAAAAAATGTTTCTACGCAAATTTGTCCTCCTCTTCCGCACTAGTTTAGCCATGGCAGCTTAACAACAGGGTAGGTGGATCGATGTTATGGGTAGGTAGAGGTATATTGGCAGTTTTAGGCACCTTTTTTACGACAAATTCGTATGCACAATTGAATTAGCATTTTAGCATACAAATACACACACATGCATGCATAGGTATTTTGGAGTTCTTATGATTGCTCCGATGAAACGAAACTGTCACGACTAATTCTTGTTGGCTTAAAAGAAAATCCCACTTTTATCGGAATTGACATTCATCCAAGAATATTTATGGTTTATGGGTTCTGAGGATGATGATGATAATAATAGAAGCAAAGTTCAAAGATATCAGTGTCCAGACGAACTTGATCTGTCAGGAGGAATGAATAGGAGGAAAAAGAGCAGATGAAAGGATGAGCAATAAAAAGATGTGACGTGATTCTTATCGGAGGATTTTATTGATTGGAAAAGGTTAATCCTTTCCCGTCTTTTCTCCTCTCTTCGTTTCATGATACGTTTTGATAAAAAGTGGAACGAACGGGATGAGGCAATAAAAGATGCACACAATACAATGCAAAAAGGAAATGCGCACGTAAATGATATTGTGTATACATACATATATGTGTATCCATTCCACAACTGTTGGCGAAAAGGGTTTAATTATGCATACAAAAATGCAAATATAGAGCATTTAATGAGAGTTGTCATTTATATCACCTCTTCTTCTGCTAATGTTCCCATATGTGCCATTCAATTTCCATATTCGAATGATTTTGATCATTGCATAAAAAATATTGGGTGAACGGTAACTTAATATATTTGTATTTTTTTCTGATTACAGTTGATAACAGCGGCGTCCGATTGATTGGGCCAAATGGTTTATTGGAGTTGGAAGGTCGGAGATCTCCTAGAACATCGCCACAGCAGACGTTACTCCAAGGGATTCTGAATCATCATCCTGGTGCCTCCCCGTTACTCAGTTCTTTGCAAGGTGGGCCCAACGGGATCCTTGGTCCTCACAGGCTTCCTCCATATACATCAACATCAACTGGTCAGTATAACATTTAAAAAAATAATCTCTTATAAAAAATATATATTGCTTCCCCTGGAAAACATAAAGTAATCATGATCAGCAGCATGTGAGAACAAAAAAAATGTATCATATCCGCCGCTTTACTTGTTTCTTTTACTGTTTCAAGAAAAAGGACTTTTTTATATTCTTCTTGTCTTGTTTGTATGCATGGATGTATCATGTAGATAATGAAAGTAATAAAATTGTTATGTTGTTTGTGTGTATGTGTGTGTGTACTTTTCAAGTGAACGAATGGGTTCAAGGAAAAGATGGCCACCCCAAGTTCCCACGATCATTTCGCTGGAGGCTATACCATACAAAAACATTTTCTTGACTTCCTCTCACTCTTGTTTCGTTACCACCACCTCCACCACCATCACTTTTTCGTCTTTGTTTTCGTGTCTTCCTTTTTTCTTGTTGTTCATATCAATACTACTACTCTTGTACTCTTTACGTTTCTCGTTATTTCATACATTCATACACGCATGTATCCAGCAGCAGGATAAAATTCATGTCTTTTTACAGGTGTCTCTTTTTTCAATTTCATAATAACAATTTGGCAATGCATGCATCAGTATTCCAGGGGAAAGCGTTCTCTAATTCATTTTTTTTTCCATTACCATGATGACCATGCTTATTATTATCTCATCATTAAGGAAACGCTGTAAATTATAATCATTGTTAAGAAAAATGTATTATTTTCCTTTTCTCAGGTTCACTTCCCCCAAGTCCAGCTGACAGTGGCGTATCTGATGTTGACAGCAGCAGTAGCGGTCACACATCCAATGATGAAACCAAAGCTCGTCTCCAACCCACCCCTGGTAAGTTTTGTAAGTCTCATCACTGACAAAATAATATATATATTTTTAGCTTTTTTTACCATCTATCAAGCAACAATCATCATTATTACTGCCATCACACGCACACATGACCAAACTTGGTGTGAAATTGGAATCCCAACAAAATCTTGTCATTTTATGACTTCAACAAGACATTAGTTTTTACGTAACCATATTGTAACGGTAATAGTGTAAATGACTGACTGTCAATAATAATAATAGTAAAAGGAAAGACGGGGAGCTGGGGAAGAAAAAAAAATGAATGAACATGTGGATAGGAAGTGTTGTACGCTCATTCTTTTAAAAAAATGTGTGGGGCATGAAAGGAAGAAAAAAACGGGACTCGTTTTATTTTTTGCTTTAATTGCTTGTCATTATGTCATTCATCTGTTTCATTATTTTCCCTCAAATCATTCATCCATCCTTTTGTCCCTTTTTTCAACAGCTCACATCTTTTTTTCTGTTGACCATCTAGGTTATTCCCAAAGATTGGGATACGCAAAGAAATAATGTTTTTTTATTAATATTGCCTTTTCCCGTTTCTTCACACCACAGCATATAGAGTAAGTAGTAGAGGGAGACGTTTGTATGATAAATGAGAAAAATGATTAGTTAAAAAAACAAAGTGTCTCGTGAACGCACACACAATGTGTTCTCTTTCTCTGTCTAATTATCTGTATCATCCCCACAATGATGACCATATAGCACATACCCCAAGATATTTTTTTCCAGTCGTGTCCATCCATTGTCAAATTATGGATGACAAGGTCTCTTCTTCCAACGGAAATCCCACTCATTAAAAGTAAATCTACCTCAACAGATTTTTTTTTGCAGCGTCATATTTACACACGGAGAGAAAAAAAATGCCACATTATAAAACTCCACAGATTGAGTGTGTTTCTTGTTCAAGTATTTTTAGCTTTATTATCTGTTTCTCTCACACATTTTTACTCAGTGCACCCCTTTTTTAATGTGTTGCAATTTTTTCTTGAGGGAGAAAAAAAATACAGTACTAGTACATATTTTAAGTTAAATAAACAACTTTTATAGCGTGTCCAACCAACCACAAGTATTTTGTTTGCTGCTCTTTTTGCTGTTCAATTCTTTTTCTGGAAGGAAGGAGGGAGTAAGATAAAAATCTTCGAAAAAAAATTTGGTAATCCTGTACATATATATATTTTTGCCCGTGGCATGTCAGTATGGACAGAATAAAAAATTAGCTTAAAGTTAGGCATTTAGCTTGTTAAACTAGCACCACACATTGAAGTAAGTCGATGAGAAATATAAATTTGTAGAGAACAGGAAAAGGAAATGAAAATTGCAGTAAATAAAGTAAAACGAAAAGAAAAGAAGGAGCAAGGCGAAAAAAGGTAGCTTTTTTAAAGCGGTTTTACTTGATACTCACTCAACCAAGGAGTTAGATAGCGATACAATCGCACACACACCAACACACAAGAAGGCAGACAGACTTGAGCAAAGGGTTTTCTTGTGTTCCAAAAAAGAAACCCAACTGAAATAATGTGCACCTCACAGCCTCACATAGGCTATTACAATATATGTGTCTTGTTGCTTTTTACACGTTTTCATTCTCTGTAAAAGAAGAATAAGAGAGAGATTTGATAGTAAGTCAAGTAGGTAAGTAAAATGAAATTGGATGATGGAAATGGAAAGGAAGACGAGGAGAAGAGAAAAAAACCGGAGTAGAGTAGTAAGTAGGATGAGAAGGCGTGTGAGTAGTGTGCATGTGTCCTGCATACACCCAAGTACTCTGTCAGTGTAGTGCAGTAGTGGTAATATAAGAAAGCAGATGGGTAATTTAGATTAGACAATTTCCGCAGTCGTCCATCCATACTTTCTCACTTGGTTACTTGTTGTAACAACACACGTTATTATACAAATGAAGAAAAAAAAACGACTCTAAAATGACTTTCTGACTATGTCTATTATAATCTCAGGTATATCAAGGTTTTCCAGTGCTTTTAGTCAAATCTCAGCACTCTGCTCTCCTCATGTCATATAAATGCCCTAAATAAAATTCAGCCTTACGGGAAGTGCTCTCAACGACGACGACGAGTGCTCGTTGTTGCTCGTCTTTCGAAACATTTTCAAGAAAACTCCCGTCATAAAAATGAACTAATATCCAATCACGTACATACTGACAATAATAACAACATTTGTGAACGTATTTTGAGTCGTCGTCGTTCATTAGAGTAAATTACATTCTACTCCTCTACTTCTTACAAGAGTCATCATGTGAGTGGGAGTTGTTATGTCACAATATAAAATGCATTGCTTACGATATAAAAGTAGAAAAACCTCTTTGCCCCCTTCTCTATATCAGTCTTAAACGACATGGGATGGATGGAGGGAAGCGAAGCGGAAGTGGTTAACCAGGAGGAACCACCCATGCTCCATAATATATCGTCAACTTACACTCTGTTGTATGTTGCGCCTGCATCCATGCGTGCATGCAATGCATACATGCAATTTTAAAAAATACAAAAAAAAAGTTTTTTTCTTCTTTCCACAACGACCAGAGAGTCCCAATTCTAATAACACGTTTTCATTTTTATTATTATTACCACCGCAACTTACATGAGTTATTAGAAAAAAGTTGTGTTCCAGATTGATGCAGTGTTGAACGGAAATAGGGAAAATGCTATATTTATATACGCGTATTTATTAATAATATTTTATTGTTATTTTTATTATTAACATGTTCATTCAGAACATCATATAGAATGGGAACTTATAAGTGTATCCATGTTCCACACATGAATGGCCTCTCCGAGAGCATTTTATTGAGGATTCCACCAAAAAGGAAATGTGTGGTGTATATGTGCTGGTGATGATGATGGTTGTGCATATCGAGTCATGTTATCAACGGCGCTACTCATATTGATGTAGTGATGAGATGAAGCTTTAAAAAAATAAAACTGATTGCCTTTTGCTATGCTACTGGTTTTTGTGTTGGATTTCCTGGGTTGTATCATCAGACGAGCACGGAGAGAAAGAGAGACAGAGTCCTTGTTCCCACTGCTCGTTTGACGGATTGACTCTCCGAAGGAAGGAAAGAACCAGCCAGCTAGCATGGCTGTCTGCATATGTTCAATTGACACAATGATCTTTCTTTTTTTCATCTCATCATCACATCACATGAAAAAATGAACATGACCTACAAAAAATATCTCCATAAAATAAACATTCCTAACTTTTGATTCATTTTTCTTTTTCTAGTGCCAGCTCCTCACACACCGGACAGTCCCAGTCCTCATGGTGGGCTCTCACCTTATCTCTCATCCCCATACTATCCTCTTAACCCTTCGAATCGTCATCCGTACCCGCTGTCCCGACAAGGCTTACCAGGTCAGTATCACTTTATAAGTACGTACAAAAATCTTCTTTTATTTACTTTCTTTTTTTCCACACACGCACAAAAAAATAAAATTTCATATCTGTGATTCCTTCAGCTGGCGCTATTTTTTAATGAGACATTGTGAATATTTCATTATATGATAATAACCATACGTATAACTTATTACTATACCTATACAAATTCTGGGTAATCCACCAGTGGCATGGCGGTGCACAAAGAAGAAAAATCTGGCCTCAACACTCTTTTCTCTTTGTAAATCATCATTACCATATAATATTCTCCACATTTTTCCAAAAAAGGGGAAATTTTCTAGGGAAACCCTTTTACTCCACTGCTCTGCTTTTGTTTATGTTAGAGAATCAAAAGCAGCAAAACCAGAAGACGCGCAGAGAGAAGCACCCCCAAAAAAATGAGCAGCTTTGGTGGTAATGGCAATGAATTCCTTTTTTTTTGGGAAAAAAGAAAGAATGCCTTCCTTTGTACTAATCTTTTTCGGAGGGATACAAATGATCCTCATGATGAAGATGATGATGATGGTCCCAATGTATTTATTTATCTTGGCGATTCTCTCTTTCTGTAAAAAAAAATTTGTGAAAATCATTACATCCTTGTTTGTTCCCTAAAAAAATGTATGTTGTATCGGTTTTTTTGTCGGATGGTGTGAAAAAATATATGTGATGTGATGATGATACAAATGGGCAACACATGTAATCTATGTATAGGAAGGTACATATATTTGTATTTTTTTGGAAACCCTTTTTTAGCATTTCCCACGATTTTTCCTCTTTTCACACTGACACAAGCAGTGAAAATGTACAACTCTTTTTATGGGTTCGATATTTCTGATATGATATTCGGATTTTCCTTTTCTGGAAAAAAATGAATAAATAGATCAATGCCGATGAAAAGGGTTAAGCATTTAACAAAAAAAATATTTTTATTCTCCGATATTGCCTTCATTATGAATTATATTTTTTATATCTATCCTTTTCACCCAAAAAAATAACAATATTTCCCTATTTGGCTTAAAAGAGAAAATGAGCTTCAAATTTAAGTTTTTTTCTCATTCTGTAAAGTTCATTGATTTTTCATTGAACATTTTCTCCAACATGACGATGAACATTTGAGAGACAAGCTTGATGATTATTATTACGTATGTATTCGTGTCACTGTCCTCGTGTGTATGGAAGCTTACTTCTCATTTTTATTTGCTGTAAAAAAATACACAAAAAAGTTGTCGTTTTTTCTCTTCCCTGGAAGAAAACAGGGATCCATGAGAAAAGCTTGTTTGTTTCCCGCACACAACTACACATACACACAATGTTCATAAAAAAATCTCGTGAGAAAAAATCAGAATCCAGCGGTAACAGTTAGCGTTGTTGCTTGCATTATTATTGGAAGAAATATTAATTGCATATACACCTTATTTTATGTGGAAATGACTCTCTCTCTGGCTATCCCCTAAACGTATAAGGATTTCAAAAAAAAATTATTCTGCCATTTATTACCATCCGAAAGAGCTAGACACTCCAACAATGACCATAAGTTCATCAGACCAGTTAGGACAATGTACGCATTGTGTGTCGACAATTAAATAACAATGCCCATCATCTTCATCATCATCATCATGTTTTCTCCCAACAACAAAGACCGGATATTATGGAAGATGGAAAATAATGAAAGTGAACAATTGCCACTGTGTATGCATTTACATATATACTTTAGAAAGAAATAGTGTAAATATGTATTCATGTATGCAGAATAATAAGCCATCGTACATGGTAGTCGTCTGGAAACAATTCTTTTGCTTTAACCTTTACTTTAGACGTTTCACTGAACTGGAAGAGTGCAATAAACAGGAATAGCTAAATATCCTTATAAGAGCACTTGTCTATACACATATTCAGCTAACAAGCAATCAAGCAACAGTGGGAATTGGAAATGCTAGAGCTATTGCTGTTCCCATCATCATAACCAACAACATTTTTCTAGCCGCACCGACCACCAACTTAAACGAAAGTGTGGATTGGATATATTATATTTTCCTGCGCCTATTAAACGGATTCTGGTGCTGGAAATGAGAATTTTGCCCAGCAACAGATATTAGATAATAATAATAATAAAACTTACAAGTGTGTGGTATTCAATAGTATTTTTAAGTGAATAGTGTGCTGCATACACACACATAACACTCTTTTTTTGAATAATTACCTATTCGGGATTTGAGGCTTCCTCTTCTTGCTTCAAATTTTGCAATGTGTAATCTGCTGCGGTCACAAGCCTCACTTTTTTTTAGCAAGCAGTGTATATTTCCTGGAATAGGAATGAAAATTGAGGATAAAACTTAATTTGTGCAGGAAATATATACAGTGTGATGAAGATGAATGGGGACTAACGAACTACACAAGAATGACAATATAATGTTCATCCATATAACACGTTGTTTAGCCTATCAATTTTTTTTATGTACGAATCATGCTTGTGCATATTATGGGTCATTATAATTTAATTGATTACTTAATTAACCTCTTCCGGCTAGAAATAAACTGCAACGCATAAAATGTGGTGTGGTGTGATTAGCTGGTAAAGCATATTATGCTGCTGTGCTGTTGTTTTTTTTTCTCATGCTTATTTGCTCGGGTGCAAAAATATAAACTGGTATTTTACAACTCTTATTTTATGTAATGGGTTAAAAGGTGCCATTCAAGTGGAATAAGACTATTTTTATTGTTACGTGCGCATACTTAGCATAATTTGGAGGGTGTTGCCATCATCCTATGACATGTTACTTGTATAAAACTTTATTCAAAACGAATCATTGTATTTTGTGTTGATTTTAAAAGGAGGTGGAGGAGGATGATGATGATGATGATAAAGCGACTTATTTATTATTGTCAAATACTTCTTCTTGAACAAATCAGTAAACATTAGAATAGTAATCACGAACGAAAGCGACAGTAAAAAAATTGTTGTTGCTCTCGACAAATGGCAATCTGTTTTTTTGCCCTGCCCTTCCTTTTCCGTTCAATTATTATATTAAGATACACACATACGCATTGACAATGTTCCATAATACTTTGGCGTCATCATCTTAATAATAACAGTAATTATTACATCCTCCTTCCTCTGTTGAGGTGCAATCCAATCGAAAAAAAATGTGTCGGCAAAGTCAACAACAATTTATGTATTTTACCAATTTGGCACGTACAAAATTCCATGTCAGTAAAACAAACTTGTTATTTGATGGGTTATTATAGTAGGCACATATAAATAATCTTAACCCTTAGCCTTCGTTTTCCATGAATACCTTTCGCGAATTGCGATAAAGAAGCGGCATCATAAAACCCCGATCAAGTATTGCAAGTTCAGTCACTGATACTAGTAAAATGCAAGGATTGCTAAAAATAATCTGCACAAGTTTTTTTTGCGCAAATCAGTATCAACAATTAGCAAGCAAAAAAACAACACTTGAAACTACTCAATACTCTTTTTTCACACTTCCATTCGTTATCATCATCCTAAAAAAATTCCTTCATTAACAGCAGCAGTTTGGGCAAACAAAAGACTCTGAATGAAACGCATTATCTGAACTATAAATGGGTAGAGAACTACCTACCTACAAAGCATTTCAGTGACATTGCACTAATTCCCTTTTTTTCTTTTTCTTTTTTTATATTACGCTCATGTTATAGTAGTAAATAGAAATACAAGCCGCGCGACTCATAAACAAATTTGCCAGTAGTCGCGTCGTTCACAAACATTTATTGTTTGTTTTTGTGTGTGTGCCTGCAAGAGAGATAGAGAGACATGGAATTTGAGAGTGTGGTTAATTACATCTTCTATTTTCTGTAAGGAACTGCTTAAAGACTCTTTCTACTTCTTTTGAAAAAGGTCTCCATCTACCAACAATATATTCATACACTGATATATACCTGCCACTTATACTCTACGCTCCACTCACCAACATAAATAGTCTGGTTGTCGTGACGACGTTCCTTTTTCCTTTTTGCAATGAACTCGACTGCCTTTTTTCTTCTTTGAATGGTATCAATGCTCCATAATAACAACAGTAATAATGGGAGATTTCGTAATACCCTTTTGTTTTTTTTCCTTCGCCAAAATGATATGAAGCAACTCTGTAATATTTATTATCGAGATGTACGCTTACACTGTATCTTGTATAGGATCCATGGGTATGCCCATGTAATATTCGCTATTACTTCATTGTTTTTTTAAAGGTAGGTAGAAAGGTAGAGTCAAACGATGATGATGATTTTGATTACAGAATGGAAATAATAATGGGGTATAGGCTAAAATGCTAAATTCGGGGTAGTGATCATGATGCTGTGATCATCATTCTGCTACAGAAATCGTGTTTTTTAAACAGTTTATCATCATCGTCATCAATTCTAACGAAATATGCGCACGTTTTTTTTTTGCTTTTTTTTTTCTTTACTCTCGGCAGACAGAAGAGAGCCAGTAGTGGTGGTGGTGGTGGCGGTTGCTGCTGCAGTTGAAGTTGTTTGTAAACTACGTTCCCTTTCTTTTCCATATACCTACCAAATTTGACTACCCTATTTTGTGCTTGCCATATAATGCAAGTTGTTGGGGGTGTCTCAACAAGAACAAAAATCATCATCATCTCCTTAGTTACCTAATCACGGTGCAGTTTTTTTATTCAAAGGAAACTAATCAGCATGTTTTTTTAAAAAGAAGATAGGAATGATGTTGCTTTTTTTATTGCAGCTGCAAAAATTTATCTAAAACGCGCACACATTCTGTGCCTATACCTGCCTGATAAACACAAAAGCTGCTTATTGCACCGTTTTCATCATATGAATGAGCGTTCGAAAAGAATGAATGAAGCACACTTAAAGATTTTAAACGCATTATGCTCGGTTCTTCCTTCAAACAGGCAACTTGAAAAATCTTTTTTTTTCTCTCTCTCTCTCCGTCTCTCTCTCCTGCTTCTTTACTACCCCAAATGTTTTTTATCCCTGCATATTCAAAGTGAACCATATTTAGTTTTGAATTTATTAGAAATACATTTTTTCTCTCGAGATATTTACAAAATTTTTGCTATACGTAATACTGCGTGTATAATAAAATATTATTATTCAGTATTTTAAAAATTACCCACAAGAAATATTATCGTCATCTATTCTACTATTTCGTCTTTATCATTATTACATCATCGCTACAACAGCCAAGTTAATTACTTGTGCATGTCATCCAAAGTAATAGCGTCAGGAGTAGTAGTAGCAGCAGTAAATAAATAAGCAATAATAGGTACACTTTTGACAAAGAACACTTCACGACAACTTCATCATTATCATCATCAACAACGTGCATCGTTAATTCCCAAAAAGGCTCTTGTTTGTTAAAAAAAATCGTTTAATATGTGCACAGCTTTATAGCAGATAGACATACAGACATAGGTACAAAAAAGCAAAAAGGAGTTTAGCAGCAATCGTGAAAAAAATGATAGGAAAAATTTTGCAACATGTGTTTCGCAAATTTTTTTTCTGTGTACTCAGCAAACACACACATACATACTAGGTATGTCGCTCCTCCAGCGTATGATTATGCTCAGCAGCAGCGCAGTCGCTTTTTTACAAACAGCAGCGTATCTCGCGATTCATATAACATGTATGCAATGAATATTATCTCTCTATTCGTTCTCGTCACATGTTACAGGCAGGTAAACACATATATATAGTTTTTTAACTATGAACGAACGCCTTTGATGATGAATATAAATAATAATAGTAATAATGGTAGGATTGAATTGAATAGGTGCTTGCTGCGCTACACTGCCACACTATCTTGTGTGTAATGTAAACATTGAGCTGATTGAGGCATTGAGCATTTTTTGCAAGTTCCTTTTTTATTAATCTCTATACCAGCCAGCCAGCCATACATGCATGCATAACAACAAGGATAAATGATGATGATGCGTGCATTATAAATCACCGTCACCATCACCGCCACCACCACCACCATGCTCGATTCTCCTATGTGGCAACGGCAAATAGCAACAGATTTAACGACCAAGACAGATAAAAGCACAAATTGCTCCTGTTGCTGCTCCTTCTTACCTTGTTACATTAATAGTATTAGTGCATGCATCCATACTACTCGGAAAATGAATATCATTATAGATGGATGTTTTTTAGTAGAGGTGTATAGAATAGCAGCAGCAGACATTTAATGTATGATATATGGTAACGTAGGAGTGCGAGAGAGCAAGAGAGATAAAAAAAAGCTGTATCTGTTTTGTTGAATGGATATAGCCTTAAAGAAGCGCAGCACCAAAAAGAACCAAAACGCTTGGTTATATAGATATGATGATAAAAAACTGATGGGGATGGCGATGATGGTTGTGGTGGGTCAAACTCCTTTCTCAAGGTTGACTTGATTGCTAAAAAAGAGTTATGCAAAAGCATAATATATATTTTTTTTTGCAAACTCAACATATATACCTACAATGCATATTACCTTTCATATGGATAAAAAGAATATATTGTATGCATCAGCAACAGACATGCCTATATAATATCTAGGTATGTAGGTAGGTAAGTAAGGATAATATTATTTCAAGTGCGCAAATTTATTCCAAGCAGTGTTTTCTTCCCTCTTGCAGAATAATATATAAAATTCTGCTGCTTGATTCTATCTATGTAACTGGGTAGGATTCCTTGACGATTATTGTGTTTGTGAAGCACATATATTGAGAGGTATATATATACATATGTATATATTCAGCTTTAATAGATTGCTGCTGCTGCCGGAGGCTATACACTTCCATTTTATTATTATTATTATAGTATGTGTCTCTGCTCTGCGCGAAGTAAAGTATGTGCAAATTAGTCGTTCTGCCTGCAGTTTTCCATGTGTGTGTGCATGCTCCGATTAATGGGATTTGTTCTAGTTGCTAAAAAAGGAGTTTCTGCTTCATGCCGTCATATCGTCGTTTTATACCTTTCCGTGCTCATCATCATCGTCACAAGGTTTATCAAGGAAGCTAGAGAGAAAAATAATAAAAAAAATATATAAAGATGTTTTCTGGTTACAATGCAGTAGTAGGCATATTATACATAATATTTTGCTGTGCTCGTCTATATGGACGTGACGCGTCTCACCTGTGTGCAAAAATTATATGCTGGCTTGAAAAATTAATTCTCCCGAAATGCATGCCCACACAAGGAAGCGTCGCTTCAAAATTCCTGTGGTATTGCTGACTGATGTAACCAAATCTGCTGCTCTTTCTGCCAAGCAGTAACGCGTGATAAAAGTCTAGCAGCAGGAGCACAGCAGATTATATACTTTTCATACAACACACAGATTCGGTACTAATGAATGATGACACGGGATAATATGAAAATTGTAAAGGGCAGTGGTTTTGTTAGTTCTGTGTAGGTTTTATGCATAGTAAAATACGTAAGGTATAATACGAGGAAGTCTGGTGATGATATTGATGAGAGAGAGATGATGAAGATTGCGATTACGCAAAAACTGCGATATATTTTTTTTCACCGTTTTTATTATCCAGAGACTAGTACAAATTAAAATGTTGACTATGCTCATCAACCTTTATTGATAGATGGAATCCATGCAGCCGTTTCATATGAAATTATGTGTGCCTGGGATAGAAAGTTTAAATTAATTTTTTTCAAACTCCATTTATATTTGCCATCATTGAACGTACAAATGCCTTTCAAGGTTGGATTCAGTTCGAAGAGCTCTTCTCTCTCTCTCGCTGTACAACTTCTGATCATCGTCACTATCACCACTCGACCAAAATGGTAATAATGAAAGTGATAGAATGCAATTGTCTAGTCCATCTGGAAAATTGTCGCTTGGGTTAGTGAATCATCATTTCATATTGCACAAAACTTTTTTTTGTAGAAAAAAAACTCTGCTCGTGGGATATTGTGACATAACTGCAATTGTAGAATTTCAATGTCACCGAAGTTTAAAGACCGATAGTGAATTCCTAAAATAAAAAAAATGTTTCCCTTGCCTGTCGAGATTATAGTGGTGAGTACGTGTGGAGAAGAAGAGAGATACGTTTTAAATTATGATTACTAATTTGCTTATCAAAAGCACGTCCTATGAATATGATGTTATTTTTTTTACATAAAAAGTTTTTTTTTGGACGGTGGTGGTGGTGAAGGTTGTGACATGTCATCAATTGCCATTAAATGTTTGAAAACACTTCAGTATTTTTTCGTCAATCGTCTACTAAACTTGCTGTAGAGGACGTAGAAAGGACTGTCCAGTATCTTTTGATATAAAAAAAAGTTTTCCAATCCAATTGGTCATCATGTCACCAAGCTCAACATCCTTACACTATCATCACATCTCCATCAACATAACATCAGCACGTTCTACCGGACCCAACCCAAAAAAATAAAAACAAAGTTGACTATTAAAAGCAATAATAATAATGAATTAAGAATATATGCATATACCATCACTTTTTTTTGCCACTACTGGTCATTCACAACGCAGAGAGCTCCCAATCAATTTGTACTTTGAAGCTTGAACTTGAGGTGATAGAAACCAGAGTTTTCATGTTTTACACAAAACGTTATGCATCTCGTAAATACTTATTTTTGCTTTAATTTTTTTTGCAAATGTCCAGTATTTTCCAAGATACCAAGAAGATACGCTCATCATATATATTTTGCTATCATGCAGAAGCAGTCAATGGTCAATGTAAAGAAGGAAAATACTCAGAGAGTCAGTCAAAGGCTGAGTGCCTGGAAGTGAGTGTCAAGGTTGATACTAGCAACACATGATTCAACCTCTGTACAAATAAGATACTTGTAAAAATATTTGCGCCCTGAAAAACTGTACTTGCACACATTGCATGATTAGTTGAGTACGCGTATTTTTATTCCCTGAAGCTGATGATGACGATGATGAAAAAAGGGGAGCACAACGCATAAAATGTTCTGCATCATCTCTCATCATGCAACTTTTAGTAGTAGTATTGGAACTCTGATACTGATAATTTATTTGATCATTAAATAAAGTTATAAAGTCTTCCTCTATGAATGTGCATATATTTGTTATGACTATATATATATCGGTACATGCATAATAAACATATATAGACATATATATGGATAAATAAAAAAAATATGTTCGAGGAAGGATTTTCTCTGCGCTCGTCTCTCTCTCTCTCTCTTCTCCTTCTCCTCATCATCATCACTCATCCCTCTCATTGTCAAGGTTAAGCTGGACACGGGGTTAATAGCCACACACGCCAATCTATTTCCGACGTCAATGTCAACAGTCCATTCATTCTTTTCTTTGCTCGCTTATTTTTTTTGATTCGTAATAAAAAATGTACACTATGTACATATAACTAGTTAATATACTGCTCCTGTTGCTCCTGCTGTTGATGATGATGATCATATAGAGGAAGAGGAGCGACAAGCGTGATTATGATGATGGTTTTATCAAACATGAAAGTTCCGTTTGTTGCCATTCATCGGAATACACATTATTATAAGTGATGATGATCGTCGGTGACCACGACCACACTGACATGACTACTACTGACCCTCTTGAGTGAACTTGATTTCACTATCTCTCTCTCTCCGCTATGAGGTATTAAATAGCACGTATATATTGCTATAAATATTCCAAATATTAATGTTTTCCAGATATGTACTAATTTCTTACTTGAAGAGACTTGGATGTACATATATTTGCTGGAAATTGTCTCTTCTACAAAGCATACTAAACGTTTATCATGTTCGTTACACAAGCAGCTAAAATAAATGTACGGACTCGTCTACAGTCACTCATCCTGATCCAGTCAGTCAGCAAGCTTGAAAAAATCTCTTGATAAACTTGACATTGATGGCTTTATTCAGTGACGATGATGATGATGCGAGTATGAAATGCATTCATGAAAAATCCTGTGTACACACATAATGCGCCCACTCACACACACACGTACATATGTATATAGTGACTATGTACGTTTATAGCACTTTTGCGAATTTATTTGCACACTAATTTTTTTTATATTTGACTATATTTATAATACCTTCTGCTATATTGCATATTTTTTTATTATGTGCAATTTTCACTGCCACATAACATGCTCATATAGCTCGCTTGCTTGTGTGCCTTTCTACTTTGTACGTCGCTGCTGTAAAGTTTTGGTCTGTTTTGTTTCTGCTGTTGTTGTAGTACACTACTGATGTAACCGTTTATGGAACTCATCTGGAGTTCCTCATCCATAAAATTTCTGTCCATCCTGTCCTTAATATTAGGACTATCAACGCTGAACATGTGGCAAAATTGTGCCATCGTCATCACATTTTTGCTAGTTTGTAGAATAGATGCGAAACAGATGATGAGGATCATTTTAAATAGAACAATGACAAAATACAAAAAAAAATCTGTATTGATTTTCATACCATCGTAAGCTACTTAAACGGTTATATGAAAGTCTTTTAAAATTCATCACATCTAATCATAATTTGATCATATTTATTTTAAAAAAGAGTCTCTTTATCTTATTTATTACACGAAACAGGTTTTTTATGGTTTGTCTAAGTAATCTTTATATATTCCATCATGCCATCTGCCAATTTTTTCCTCGTTGTAATCCTAATGGTTTATGTATGCAGTACTAATTGGATTATGCAAGTTACATTAAACGGTGGGACGAGGATAAATAGAGAAATCGAAAGGAAAAACAAAGTGGGAGAAGAGAAAAAAACCTGAACCAGTTCCTTTCTTCATTGTATCAAGTTATTTTTCCTACCTTTTTTTGCGGAACGGGAGGAAAAAGCGAACGATCCACCCTTTGTATATTTTTTTTCTTTCCCTTTTTCTCTCTCCTTGCTTCTATTTTTGGTAGTTTGCAAACACGATGGCCCATTGATAGATAATGCATGCTTTTAGCCAAAAAGAGGAGCATCAACAGCGTAACAGCGTTTGCTGGTGGTTGTATCAGTATCGCGAGGATGGATGGAACATTTTAATTTAAGTGTATTACTTTTTTCCTCTTTTCTCCCACCCCATCCTCGTTCCACAATGAGTTTCATAATGGCAGCACTTAACTGAAGCAAGCAAGTATCGCAAATATCATGTCATGATGGAACATGAGAGAGAAATGGCATGCAAAAAGCAATAGACGCTTAAAGCTCATGTTATACTGGAAGACATACGTAACCTATTACGATTGTGGAAAAAAGTGGCATGTTGAATGATATCTTTTTTGCAGAGAATGTAAAGAGACTGGACAATATGCATCCTTTTCTTCCAGCGCTGGAAGAAAGTGTCTAGGTGGAAGTTTTGGTTCCACAAGGTAAAAAAATGTATACACTTGTGCCAAACTGGACGAAAATAATGCTTGTGCAGTTTGGGTGGACGTGGAAGTTTTAGTCATCCGAGTCTCTTGTGTTGTTATGATAATAGGCATGGGTGTTTATGCAAATATTGAGAACGTGTCCATCCGAGAAAAGAGTGAGTGGTGGTGGCGGTGGTGTTGCCGTTGTTGCTCCTCTGTGTGTGCTAGTTGCTTTTCTTATTCTCCTTTCCTTCTTTCATGCTAAAAGTAGTACGTGAATGAGTTGTTGTTAGTCTTTTTCGAGTGGATTGGTTATTATATGTATTATAGTAAAACTTGTGTTATTATTATTATTATTATTACAATTTTACCACTACACATCATGAAGTTTTCTTTCTCTCTCTCGGTCCGTCCCCGCACATGAAGAGAGCATCATACATTGTAGTAGTGGCTCTGCACTCCCGACCTTTCAAAGTCAAAGAGTCGACGAACCTGTCCTCGTCCAACAGATTCATCTTCGAGGCTGTAGTAGTAGTTGTGGTAGGAGCAACAGTGATGATGATAGTGATGATGTTGATAGCGGTACAATAAGCAGAGGAGCAAAGCAACAGTAAGCAAAGCATATTATCGTCATTATCATCGTCATCATCATCATTCCATATCAAGTTGCTCCAGCAGCAGCAGCAGCACCAACCCATACATTATCAAAGACAGTCAGTCATCAAGCCACAATAACAGCAAGGGGCTAACCTCACTTTTTTTATACTTTTTCCTTTTTCTTCCCATTTCTCTCTCGTTTCACTCTATCGCCTTCCACTTAACTTGTTGATGTGGTAGTGATAGTGGTGGTGGCGGTGGAGGTGACGTCGGAGGAGAAAACTGTTGTTCAACGGTGATTACTAGGGAAATGCCATGACACTGATGGTGATGATGATGATGATATGATCTCTATACTTACCACCACCACCATCATCATCTCTACCGAGACACACACACGCAGTCCTCTCTCTGCTTTTTCGAGTCCCTTTTAATACCCAACAGAAATCCCTTTTGATTAAATAGAGAATTTCCTTTCAAAAGGAAGAAACAAGTTGCTGGAGCCACAATTTGCCATCCACACTATTACACTCTCTCCACTATCATCGGCATCATCTTGTTCACTCTTCCGGAGTGAAATTCCTTTTTAATGCCAGAAACGGGAAAATGCATATACGTGCCTTTGTATACAATTTTTTAACAGCATCACAAACACGACATGCATCACAGCTTTTCCCCATTATGCAGAATAGGCGTATATGCAGCTTTTTTCTCAAGAAAAGCGCCACAGATGACGACGATATGCTACTGTGCAAACTTTTTTTAAACGCACTTGGGAGATGACCCTGCCCTTTGAAAATGCATACTGGCTAACCTACCTACATCTCACATGATTTCCGCTCGGAAACAGAGGCAACAGCAGGAGCTTCCTCTTTGGCATCAATCCAAAATTCCTCATCTTCCGTTGAAAATAATATTGCATCAGCAGCATCAGAGTTTTAAAAAAAGTGCGCTGACTTGTTTCTCTCCTAATTATTATATTTTTTTCTTCTCGGCGATCATTATGCTAATAGACTAAAATTGGAATCATATTGTGAATATGAATGCAGGTGTTTTATGCCAGCGCACGTCCCCATTATTATTCTGTGCTAAATCTTTTGATAATAGCTAAAGTATTTACTTGTTAGCAATATGTATTAATCTATGCAAATAAATGAAACAGATTAGATCAGCTTTATACTGACCGGGTGGCAGACATGCTTTTGTAACTAAAATAGTAAAGAATTAGACAAAATCAGCATCAACAACAGGAGCAGGAACAGAAACACTTGAGACAGACAATAGGGAGTCAAGTAGATGGGTACACAGGCTCAGAATATCATAATATGTCATGATGGAATTAGCAATTAGGTGTGGTTTTCCTGTTTCCTGTTTATCCTATCATAGTAAACTACACTCCAAAAAACCGTAGTTTAGTTTAAGCAATCTATCATTCATCATCGTCATCATCATGATGAGTTGAGTGTGCATTGGTTGACGCTGAAAAACAATGCAATGACAACATATGCAGTAGTAGCAAGTGTTGAGGACAGGGACAAGCGTAAATTACTTACGTGTGATGCATCCCGCACGACTCAATAGTAATTAAATTATACTTGGGAGAAAAGTAGCATTGTTCAAGCGCGTGTGAGAGTGAGTTGCTGGCACATATATTGCTCTCTACTGTTTATTTGCTCATGTGTATACATAAACCTTTTGTTTATGTTTCGTCTTCTTCAAAGGCAAAGGTGGGATATGAGGTGGCGGCGGCGGTGGCGTTGGAAGAGAAAAGAATATTGTACTGGCGATGATTATGATGCTGGTGATGATGATAGGATCTCGGAAACGTTACAATAGGATTTGATGTAGGGGAGAAACCTCAGCAAAATGGTTTTAATCTGATTATAGGCAAGTGTAATACACTTCTTTTCTGCTTAGAATGTACTTCCAAGCTAGTTTGTTATTTTGGGTTGGGGAGGGAGGAGGAGAAAAGTAAGTTGTACACAAGTTGTTAGGACAGAGTATAAGACACCGGTTAATAAATAGGCATTTGAAAGGAGTAATTCTGATGATCCTCGGAAACGTTAATTCATAGCTACATAGTTAGTTTGTTTGGTGATAGTTGCGCGATAGTTTGTTGAGAGTTTCGTACTTCTCCGTATGAACGATGATGATGATGAACAACGCAAATCTCCTTTTCACCTTGACACGAGTTACAGTGGCATTGTGCTCTTGTCTCTTTCGTTCTCTCTCTCTTATACATACAAATATACTCAAAAACAATTTTTCCCTTCAACTCAACTACTGACAAGCAAAAAATAAAAATAAATGCTGGTACGTAGTAGTAATAATAATAATGCTGCGAATAATGCCATTTAATACAAAATGTCATGTCAGTCTTCCGCTGATTTAAACCACAGAACAAGAGAGAGAGAGAAGAGCAAAGGGAATTCCGTGGTTTACTGATCAAACAATTTGTTCCTTGTGCATGTTACTATATTTTTTTTGAAGTGGCAGAATTCCTAACTACCACAACTACAAATAGCTGTGTAGGTAGTGTACTCATAAAAATATTGGCAAATAATGTATAACATATAAATCCATGTAGGAAAAAAAATGCCATGTCGTCTATCCTGCAGAATAAGCAAATATAATTTAGTTTTTTCGTTATGTAGTCTTCTTTGCATTCATTCTCCTTTCAAGATGTTACCCGTGTGTCCCAGCAGGACACTTTTGAAGACCCCAACAATCTCCGCAATTTTTTTTCTTCTTTGTTTTATATTGACCAGCAGGAGTAAGAGCAGCAGCAGCAGCAGGTAGAAAACATGAAGTCATCTTTCTAGCAAGTAATGAAATGAACGCTTTAGTTTTGTTCGTTCCTGTTGCTCTCTTCTCTGTACAATTCCATTTGTTGAATGGCTTCTTTTTTTGCCATCACCTCAGGGATTCTCTCTGGCTCATCTTTTTTTTGCAATTGTTAAAGAAAAAGATGATCATGACATGACGCTCATGTTTATCAGATGGAGGAGAGTTTGGTAGGTAAATAGAATTTTCGTGTCTTTGATTGGATTGTCGTATTGTTCGGGTTGAGCGGGCAAAAAAAATATACAAGTAGGGAGCAAGACAGCTTATTACGAGCACGTTTCGTTGTTGGGTGGATACGAAATAATGAATGATGATAATAATAATAATAATAGTAGTAATAATAATGTTCCAGCATCTTCGGATGGTCTTGATCATCAATAGGAACGCTTCTTCCAGGAAAGGAAAAAGATTAAATATTACACATTTACTTATTCATCATTATCATGTTTTTGCGTCGTACCTAAACCAACCTTTATACTTGCATATACACAGCGTGCATATGTACACATGGGAATTTTTTGGTGATGATGAGAATGGGCTTGGTCAAAAGTTCTAGTATTGCTTCACGAAACGATGATATGATGTGATGAGAAGATGGAGAGTAAAGTAGGTGTGGGCAGTGGAAGCTATTAACTAAGAGATTTTTTTTTGCAAACTCTCTCTCCCAACTAACAATGAATGCAAAATTCAAATATGGTTCAGTAAGAATGAGAAAAAAAAGTTGGAAATCCGAAAAGGAAAAAGGATGATGATGTTGATGATAATGATAAAATGACAAGCATGTTAGTCATGTCATGATTATTATTTATTAATGTACTGCCTTTTTGTGTTGGTTGGCTCTTTTTTCTTCTCTCTCTCCTGGAGGTAGGTGAGAGGAAGGATATTTTTTCCTTTCTTTATGGAGCACTCTTGAAGAAGAAAAAAACAAAGCTACTCACTCACCTGACTTACGTAATAAATAAAAAAAGAGTGGATAAAGAGGCGAGCGTCTTGAGAAACGGAGAAAAGACTTGAAACACAAAAGGACTGTTAAAAATCGTTATAATAAATAACTCGGCAATATTGATGACGACGATAACGATAATCATAATGATAAAGGTTTTTTAGGAGAAAAGAGAAGAAGATCAAGAGAAGAGGAAGGAGTGATTTTCTTTTATATAATTTATATGCATTGCCTTCCCTGTAATATTTTATAGTACAAACAAATAGAAGTTTTATTGTTTGCAAATTTGCAATAATGTGAGCATGGAGCAGCAGCGGGTAAAGAAAAAAAAACATGGGAGTAGGTAGAAATCACGCTCTGCATGGTATGGTTCTCCTCCTTGGCGAGTCTGACGATAGTGGTGGTAGGTTGTAGGCTGGCTTTTTCTTCTCATTCTGACCACCACCACTCCACCAGCATGCCAGTGTGAGTGACCAACGTCAAGGACAGAAAGATCACGAGCGAAAATTCCCTATTGTAGTTTATATACATACCTATGCATATATATATATGCAAAAAAAATAACACTATATATCCATATTGCTCATTTCTTCTATACACATGTAATTTCATACACATATATCGTATTCAACACATATGGGAGTACAGGAGCAAAAAAGCGCAAGCAATCGTTATTTGCTAAATCTTTTTGCAGTCTTCTCGCTCTTCTTCTTCATCTATATATTTTCCATCTCATTTCCCCGTTGAAGTAAATCGCAGTAGTCAGTCACTCATTCGACGTCTCTCTTCTCTAACAACGTTGCTGAACAAGAAAAAGAAAACGGCTGACTGGATGAAACATAAAAAAGCAAAGTTGTTTGTGTTATCTTCTCTCTGGTATGTGTATACACATGTCGATATGACTTTGAAATGGCCCATCTTATATCCATATATACAGATCTATATAAGCAGCACATATATGTATACATTTATTTATTATTACATTATATCTACTTGTTATATTACCCACATGCTATGTAGTAGGTAGGACCAGACGCACCGTGAGATTCATGCCTGTATAAACTTAAAAGGTTTTGGCGTTAATCGTATTACTACATTGCTAATTTTTCCCCTCTCTCTCTCTCTCTCTCATTTTCTGTACTTGCCAATCTCATCACCACCGTCGTCGCTTCGCTTCTTCGTTTGTACTCCTCCGCACCTCCACCAGCAAGCAGCGTTTACGTCGTCGTCGTCGTGATTTCTTGCGCTGATATGCATGCATGGAGTCCAACTGGCTTGGCAATTCTGAGCGCACTAAGATCCTCACTGGCAGTAGTAGTCAATGAGGTTGTGATGGTGTTATTAGTAGGTACCCGAGTCTCTTTCCAGGAAATTTCCATTTGTTTCAATGGGAATTGAATAATTTTCCTGAGCGTAATAAATATTATGAAATGAAGCCTGCCTTGTCATTCGACTGGGCAACACGAGTAGAGTGGGCATTTTCATGAAGAAAAAGTGGGTGTTGTACAGTGTACACTGGTCATATAGGGAATATATAGAGGGATATGCATACATGAAATGGTTTTTACTTTCGCTTGCGTTTTATTTGTTGCGAAAAAACGGCAACGGAAATGTGCTATTCGGTTTGTCTTCACTTCATACACATTTAGGTATAATGGATAATAAATTGTAGTTAATTGTGTGCAGCTTCAGGGCATTTGTACAAATTGCACGTGAGCAGGTACAGCCAAGCTATAAGATGATAATAATGATGATGGTGGCAACTTTTTTTTTGCAAAAAAAATGCACGAGACAGTACCACACAGAAACATAGAGGTTAATACAAAGTAGTACTAGTTCATGATGATAATAATCATAATGGTAATGAGAGGGCGTGTAGTAGTTTTAAGCTCGCAGGAGTTAATGTAAAAATTGCGAGGATGATGATTGTGAACGTTGTGTTTTGTCTGCTGACTTGACTCTCCGTCCATCGTCCATCCATTTAGGTATACTTAGTTTTTTATTCGCTTTCCTTATACTTCTGCTGATGATGATGATGTTGACTGGCAGCATAATTTAAATCACATATGGACTGTGACAGCTAGAGATGGATTTTAAGAAAGTGTTTTTTGTCAAATTCTCTCTGTATCCATGAAAAATCAGAGGACAGGAGCAGGAGCAGCAACAATTTTTGATCATCACAGATTTTATGGTCGATTTTTTCCCCTGCATCTCAATCCTTTTGAAAGAATGTGGTGGTGTCCCATTGCAGAAGAATCGGATGAATAGTAATAATCATATTGAGTAGAATTGGAAGACGAATAATATCAAGAAAGATGAACTTTTTTTTCTTGCAAAGCTTTCGCGTTTTATTACCAGTGTGGTGGATACCACATTCTTACAGTTGGGTAGGTATGTTCATCAGCATAATATTTTATGTGCTGCCATGTAGGTATGTGCTTATGCATTTTTTTTTGCAGAGCAGTGAAGATTGAAGAAGCCCTGCTGGCTGGAATATGTTCACAATTTTTTATTATTATTATTATTAGAGGAACATGATTCATAATACAATTCTTATATTTTTTCATCTTCATCTTTTTTTTCCATTCACTCGCGACTAAGAAAAGGACAACAATGGAAAATGTT
Source organism: Sinella curviseta (assembly GCA_004115045.4). NCBI lineage: Eukaryota > Metazoa > Arthropoda > Collembola > Entomobryomorpha > Entomobryidae > Sinella > Sinella curviseta. The sequence continues at coordinate 35,311,479 of CM065489.1, forward strand.
GCAAAGCATCTTCTTCATATCATCATCATGTTGTTTTGATGATATTGATGATGATGAAGATGGTTCTCAAGGTGCCCTTAGCTATCAAAAGAGATATCATGACGACCGTCGTCATCATATCGGCTTTTTCTTAGCCATCATCCTCATTCCCTCTGTCCAATGCAGTATCCCAAGCTGACCATTGTTGGCTTGTTTTTCCTTATACGGTATTTAACATGGAACACCTATTTATTTTTTTGCTCATGTGTGTGTGTGTTGCCAGTATTACATACCATCATGCAGACCAGGTTTTACCTCCTATAATATTCCGTCCTGGAAAGATAACATTCATACATGCATACACAAATCTAGTATGGAATAACTGACCACAACTAAACTAAAAACTGGTACTAGATTGTTTCACATGATACAAAAGCCGATGCCACACACTCATCTCATCATCTCACCAACTTGGTCACGACTAGGACTACTGCTCCAAACAACAGTGACTTGTTGTATGTATTGTTTTGTGCTCGCCTTGATTTGTTGGAGAGCAGAGGAGGAAGCAGTTTCTTGCTGGATGCTGTTCTAATGCAAACTGTAGTCAATTTTTTTACGACCCGGACTCGTTTTTTTTTCAGTTAAGAGCAACAGGTAGAAGAAGATTTTTCCTATTTTGTAATTCCAGTATGCTGGTTTTTGGAAGGAAGATATATGCGAGTTTTTTTTATCAATGTCGAAAAATCGCGCACTCGAGAGAGGTGTTATTCTGGTTACATTTTAATACATTGCGGTTTCGTTACGCTGTCACGGCACGTTCATATTAAGGAAATCTTTTGCTCAATTATTCCGTCCCGTCAGCAGACTTAACAACAAAAAGCCAGTCTGGCAGTTTACATGAGAGAGAGAGAGAGAAGATTACTGTTAATGCTTACCAGTTTTTATTCTTGGGCTTGGCTGGTTTTAAGTTAAGTGGGGATTGAGCACGCCTGGATATATGCATGTACATAATTTTTTGGTATAATGACAGCCTACTTACAAAAAAAAAATACCTACCTACCAGTCTTATCCTCTCTAGTCAACTTGTTTCTTCATCTTTTCTTGTAAATGTTTGCGTGCTGCTGCTGTTGTTGTTTGCCGCTCCGCTGAAAAAAAAAATCAAAAAGTATTCATTGTTTCTCTTTTCAAATGGCAAAGTTTATGGTAAAGACCGTGATTTGATGATATGCTCTGCAAAATTCCAGCCAACTGTGTGTGTGGAATCAGAATTTTGCACTCTGTTTTTCCTCTAAAAAAATCATTCACCATCCTTCGTCATCACCATCTTTACCACCTACTTACCAACTCCGCGTTTTTCATTTCATGGCGGCGCGGGTACCAGTCACTCCATTTCCACTCTGTCGTCCTCTGTATTCCTTCCCATCATTATTATTATGCAGTTTGCAAAAAAATTATATATATACTTGTTCCTCCTCCCAGTTCGAATATTATTTAGAGGATTCTTCCTCAAAGAAAGCGAAAAAAATATAGAATGGTTTATAAGAGAGCGTGGAGCAGATGTATCCGGGATGAACATGCTCATCCTCATCAACCACCACAATCTCATGATTGTGGCTGTCCATCCATCGTCATCGCATTATATTATGTATATATATCGACCAACTCTACTACATGTTCTCCTACCATCATATTCAAAGATGCTACTTATTTATGGGGATAAGGATAAATCGTATAAAAAAGTAATGATGAACAAGTTTTATGTATTTTTTTTCTCTTACATTGTCCACCAGAGTGCACTTACTTTAAAAAACATGTGGTCATGGTCATCCTTGTTCATGAGGTTTCCATCCAGTAGCTCCACAGTCTACTTACATTCCAAGACACTGCATTCCTCTCCTCTATAATATTTAATAACAATATATTCTGTTTGTTCTATCCCCAATTCACTGGGCTTTGCAAAATAATCAAGAAGCAATCTTAAAAAACGCGAAATGCGTTACATGGGAGAGCGAGAGAGAGAGAGAATCCGATATGTCCATCATCAGAAATATGATGATGTGTGGTTTTTTTATATGTAGCGTGGAAAAAGCTTCTTCATCTTCTTTTCTTTCATCCATCATTTTTTTCTTCTGCTTTTCGATTTTAATGCCTTGTTCAGTTCCCTCTCTCGTCTTTGTTTTAACGCTGCATCATCATCATCGTATTCCTATTTTAGGTACATGAAACACGACAGGCGCATTTCCCAAAAAGGGGGAAATGGCAAAAATATATTATGGTCTTTGGTCGTGTGGGCGAAAAATACTACGGTTTTGTTATTCCTCTTCTCTTCATCATCTTATTATTATTATTAGTATTATTTTACTACTGCTGCTGCTATTGTTTGTCAGGATCATTTGTCACTGTCTCGTTTGTGTTTAGAATGGTGTTTTTTTTTCTTCTCCTTTTCTTATTTTCTTCATCGTCAAAACAGACTCAAATCTTTTTTCGTTGTTTTTTTAAGAGAGAGAGAAAAAAAATCGTTTAGCAAATGTGTATAGAAATATAATATGTGCTTATAGTTATAGTGTAAACAAGAGAATAGGCACTTGATTATTACTACATATTGCATTTTATGAATTTAACCTTGACACTGGCCAAGTTTGGACATGATGATTGTAAACTACGTACCGCATATTATGTAGTTTTTCTGTTGTGGTGACTACATTACATATTGTCCAGCACGAGAACTAGTGAACTGGAGATAGAAACCAAAAAAGCCACACAATCTGTATGCATTGCATTTCGTCAATCCTCGTACTATAATATGTGATGTAACATCATATAGCACACGCTACTAACCCAACAAGGAAATTTCCACTTGAGGAAGGAACTAAACAGCGAAAAAAAAATTATTATCCTCACTGCTCTAGACTCTCGTCTGATCAAAAATTCAGATTGGCTGTTGTTGGTGTAAAATTTCAATGTCAGAAGTGCACTCACTCAAACAAAATCAGTTCTCTCCCTATGGGCGTAACAAAATACATTTTGAATGAATTGACTTGGATATGCGAACGAGTTGCTTTTAACTAAGAGAGTAGAGACGAGTACCCAAAATAGTAATTTAGAACTGACCAGAGTGTGAAATGTGAAATGACATGGAAAGGAGTAGTCATGTTTGACATGTTTCGCGTCGTCGTCTGAAAAAAAAGTATTTTTTTCTCTCCTCTTCATTTACACAGCAAAAAAAAATGCGCATATAAGACAGCCAGTCAAAAAACTATTGAAGCATTTCACAAATTAATAAATAAATATGCATTATTTTCCATGTGAATAAAAAATGAAGTGAAAATCTTATGATGATTATAATGTATATAGAAAAAAAGGAAGTAAGGCATAAAAAAATAGAATGGACGGACAAAGTTCTCAGCAGAACCCTTTTTTTGCTTTGTATGGAAATTCATGGAAATTTGTGTATTATTATTTTTATCAAGTTGTATTCCCAATAAGTTGGTTGCAATGTATGATGCATGATGTGTGGCTCTGATAAAAAAAATATATATATAATACGTAACAAGTTTGGAGCAGGAACGGAAAGGGCCTCGATAATGCCCAGGCATGCAATATGCTGTGCTAGCACACATCACTCAACTCACCTCTCTCTCCGGTCGGTCCACATTTTCCATCCGCCGCCACCATCGCCAGTTATGCATGTACAACAATAATAATTATATCAACCTATTTTTTTTCTTCATTTCCCTGCATCGACCCAACGCAATTTTTTATATCCACCATTCATAATAATAGCATTAAGGAGTACATATGTAACAGTTTTTTTTTGCTCTTGCATAAAATATGTAACAGTAACAAAGTGAAAAAGGCATAAAGCGAAGTGCCTTGTCGTTGTATTCAACAGGTGCTCCGTCTTTTTTTTATGCACACAAAAAATGTGTATTCATTCATTTCACTCTCGTTCCCGTCGTCCCTCTTTTTTTGAGCTCATCCGGTGTCCCCATTTTTTTTATAAGCAGGCTTTCCTTTTGCATACAAACAAAATACTAGCACCGCCACCACTACTACTACTACATATTAGAACAGCACAGAGCACACCTCAAGATTTTTTTTTCGGGAAAGAGCCGCTCCTCTTGGTTGCATCCATCATCATTCTGTGATGGCACCATGGTGAACCCCATTTTTTTTGTTGTCGGCTCAAAATTGACAATAGGCTGTTTCCCATAAGGTTAAAAGGGCTCTAGCAATTATAAGCAAACAACAAAGGAAGCTTTTTTCTGGGCAACCCTTTCCTGGCGTTTCAGGTCGATATGCTAATCATTTGTTTATTATTTAATTCCACCACTTAATTTATGTTGGTTTTGAGAGGGATAAGGAGGAAAAAAATTGGATGCTGTTGCATGGGTCGTGCGCGTATTAAACTGGACGGTTTGAATCCTCATTAACATACATGTATAATGTACACAGTTTTTTTGTAAGGATGATGATGAAGATGAAGTTGATGGTTTCTTCTGCTACACGGTATTCTTTAAATGTTGACGAATGCTTGACATCTTCCAGCAAAAAATATTAATATTGTCCGAGAGAGAATCAAAGTTGGTGGCACGGATTTTCGGCTGTAATAGTTTTTGCCTTTATGGGGTCTCCTCCATTGAATCAGATTTTTTTTCTGGAGACGGAACGGAACACTTGGTAAAAGAATAATTGAAAGGTCGAGATCTCATTTAAATAATGCGTGATTGAATATTAACAAAGTAGCCTGGTGGTGGTAGTAGAACGGTCATTATGCACAATTGAATCCTTTCTGCTTTTGACTTTCCGTGTACAGATATTTTTTTTCTTGGCTCAAGCTGTGTTTCCTTTTTTTCCGCTCCGTTAAAAATTCCAGGCTATTTTTTATGCAAAGTTTCATACATATATAAAAAAACTGGACCGATTTACATAAGCTCACCGTTTCATATATTCTTGGTGCAAGTTGTTTCACTTTGTGTCGTGATTTCCGTTTCATATTTTTTTTCTCTCGCGTGGAGCTTCTATCAAATGACAAAGGCAACGTTGAATAATAGATGAACGTAGTAAAGGAATCGTTGTAACAGTAACAAAGTCGCAAAGTTGTAAATTGAGAGCAGATGCATTTCACTGTGTGGAGTATTTTTTTTCTTGTGATCAAGAAAAAAATGGATACGTAATAAGTTCTTTTTTTTCGTGGCCTTTGAACAGTGTTATGTCATGACTATGTATGCAATCGAAATTGAAACGCACCTTTACCTTGTGAAGCTGCAATGCAAGATGATATGAAAATATTGTTGCAGATGGCAAAAGTTTTTTTCTTCCTTGGCACATTCTCGTTTAATTACATGCTGTTTTAAATACATAGCCTTAGCCAAAGTTTCACCTGGCGCATTTCGTATTAGCTATAATAATTGCGATTCAATACAAGCGAAACGGCAGTGGAAGCATTCCAGGGCGTTCCCCCGTATTTGCCTTTCTCATTTCCGGCGATTGTTTTCCTCATCAAAAATTTTTCCACTTTTCATTTCATTTGTAACAATGCCCTGCAAGGAATCACTATATGTTGTTGTTGTGTGTGAGAGAAAAACTGAGACTGCAATCTTTTGTCGTTTTTCACCACTCTCGCAATTTACAGAACTGTCAATTAACCTTTCTTCCTTTTCTTGTGTTTTTTTATAGATGGCTACCCATTCGGAGGCCTTCCAGGGCAGTATTGTGACTTGAACAGTCCAACCACTCCAACATTCCCACATCACACACTTCTTGGACATGGACCCGGTCCGATGCCAGGCGGTGCAGGAGTTGGTGGCCCAGGTCCCAACTCACCAATGCTCAATGGTCACGCACCTCATCATCATCACTTGGCTGGTCTAGGTGGACCAGGCGTGATTCATCAGGCCCCTGCAACGACGAGCCCAAGCAGCTCATCCTCCATGGAGGAGTTCTACCTGGCTGAGCTCGGCTTCCCACCAAGGATCAAGAAGAAACCAAGGAAGCCAAAGGGTGTGGATAACGGTCCCATGAAGCGCAAAAGCAGAGAGGGTAAAGGTTTCCGTGTCTTTGAAACACAGATTCCCAATGTCGTACACAAATTATTCCCGAACACAGAAAAAGTTGATTGTTTCTAATTTTTTGATTTCATTTGTCTGTTTTCTCCTTTCTACAGGATCTACTACGTACCTGTGGGAATTCTTGCTGAAGCTCCTTCAAGACAAGGAGTACTGCCCTCGCTACATCAAGTGGACAAACAGGGAGAAGGGAATTTTCAAGTTGGTCGACTCAAAGGCTGTGTCCAGACTCTGGGGACTACATAAAAATAAGCCCGATATGAATTACGAAACTATGGGTCGTGCTCTCAGGTAAGGAAACTTGTTGAAGAACATGTCATCATCTCCTCATCTCATTCATTATCGCCTCATTCAGAGAGCTTATTCAGCGCATCCATTCAATGCATTGACCTTAACCCTTCAGTTTTTTGGGGTCAAAGCATTGATGAATAAAAAATGAGCATTTCATTTCAGCATCATTAAACAAGTTCCATTCGCGCAGATCCCGGAAAATACTGAGAAAATTGTACTTTTTTTTATGTGCCTATTCAAGTAATAACTCAAGAATCTCTTGACACATGCACACACAAAACTGCCTTATGCTTCTTTTTAGCATGTAGTCCTTAATTGACCATTAAGTTTGCCAGAGTACAATATTCCCATTCTCCGCATGCTGTCTTGTTGTCTGCCTGCCTACTTTTTATTTCCATCCTCGTCATCATCATCTCGGTAACCAAATAACAGCCATTATTATACTCATGCCAGGAACAGGCAATTTAAAACGCGCAGTTTCCTTGTTTCATATAGTTACAGGAAAATGCACTCAAATTTCACAAAAATATAATCACAGCAGCGCGTTTTATATGAACTCCCCATGAAATAATATTTGCCAGTCTTTTTTTTTACATCATCACAACAACAGACCAGGAGAATCGCTTATTTTTAAAGCAAACTATGAAAATTAAACCCAATGTCTGTTCATGTGTGCATATAGTAGCAAGCGCTTGACACTGGAAGACAGGCGCAGATATTGTGTTCCTTTTCATACAACTCAACAAGTTGTTATCTTTTGCCAAATTTTTTCCTCCTTTTCGTAAAAATTAGATAACGACAGGAGTAAACATACAGGTAACGCACACAAGTGTGAACAGCAAAAGTCGTCTACGAAGTTACTACCGCTGCTGTTGTTATTCATATGAAAGTAATAAATTATAGATGCGATGACATTTTCTAATTTTTTGAATGGCACATTAAACTTGTTTAATTGTTTGTCTCGTATAGTATTATTAGCCGAGTCAAAAAATTATTGTTTAAAAATAAATAAAAGGAACGCGTGTAAAAATAGCAAATTTTAAAAAAGAGATTTTTACTAAAAAGTTAATTGTCAATTGTTAGTCGAGATCGTAAAGAAGAAGCGACTTTAAAATGTTTAATGGAACAATTAAAATCATTTACGCTTATTGCTTTGAGGGATGGGTAGGTAGACAAAACAGAATGATTATTGTTAGAAAAAATTTAAGATTTGGTGGCCATGTTATATATTTTGATTGTCTTGTTTATTGATTTCGTCGTCATCTACGCCAGTAAAATTATTCTCTAGCTGGTTTTATTACTTGCTGCTATAGAGAGCTAATAATGATATACATAGCAAATTATTGTTGCTTCTTCTTCGCAACCACTACTATCATCACAAACTCGTCCTGGTCCTGACCTTCTAATTTTTCCTACAATTTCCTCAAAGTTCAGTTTCCAGCCTGCCAGACCAAACAGAAGAGCTCTAAAATGTAAAGCAATTTAATATATGCATTCGTTCTTGTATTATGTAAGTCAAGATGGCAAATTAATGGCAAAACTCGACTATATAGGCTGAGTATATTGTATAAGTATGAATCTTTTTGTGATGATGATATGGCCGACTATAGTTGTTTTTGCTATGCATATTTTAGCTTGACCCTGAAAGAGTCAAATCTATTTGTAATCATTTCACATCACAGTTCACCACGCTGACGATGTGCAACATTTCACGTTACTTTGCAGACAAATGTAAATGTACCCAATAGCCATGCATCCCAAAAATGTATAATTTTCAGAATTCATGAGAAAAAAATAAGATTTATTTGCGGGTCCAGTTTCCAGAAAACAAACCATAACTTTTTGATTGCATTGGAACTTGTGTCTTTGATGCTTAAATGAAAATGACAAATAGTTAATGTTGCAAGCTTGTGCATGCTGTTTGACGAAACAATTTGAAATTTGAGTTCTAATCAAGATTTGTTAATCATCCAATAGGTATTACTACCAGCGTGGAATTTTGGCCAAGGTGGACGGACAAAGGCTCGTGTATCAATTTGTTGACGTTCCAAAGGACATCATCGAAATCGACTGCAGTGGAGTATAATAGAGAAGCCTCTACTACAAATCATGCATATATTTATATAAAGTACATATATAATATCTCCGGAGAGAACCATAGAAAAAACCGAACGCAGCAGAATGAACAGAAAATATGGAAATTATGAAAACTTCTTGACTACAACATTAAAATATAGATATATACATAGATATATTATTCTTATTATATATATATATATGAATAGATCATACTACTTTATAATAGCAAAGTATATATTAAATATTATAAATATATATTTACTACTGCTACTATTACGCATCCATAGAAAACTTAATGAGGTAGACTTAATTATTCTTATATAAAATATATGTAGAGATATAAAAAGGATAAATATATATATATCTACAAGAAAAAGGAGCACACACACACACGTTGAAAAAATATAGATTTTTTTTGGGTGGTGATGATGATAAATGGAAAGATTCCAAAGAGTTTTTTAAAAACGTTGACGACGAGAGAAAGGTTTCTGAAATGGTTTTTCGGAGGCACACACCACAACAAATAATAAGAGCATGATCCAAGAAAAAAGAAAAGTCTCCAGGAAAACAAGAATACAAACAATTTTTTAACAAAAGAAAAAGCGCAAAGATACTGCGCGCCCAGCAAAAAAAATGAGAGAGATGAGAACAAAAATAAAAGCTGTATATTTTTTGCAACAAATGATCATAAAATTATTATTATTATTATTATATATATTATATAATGTAGGTATAAATACAAAACAGGTTAAAAAATTTTTATTATTACGACTATAGGACTACCATAATATATTATTATTACTAGTACTATGAATATTCACAATTCGCAACGATTTTACAACCTTCCTACGTCTATATTTTGAAGGATCAAAAACAACACAAAAAGCGTATGTGGATGCTGATGATGCTAAGAAATTTTTTTTATTAGTTTCCTTCAAACTATTTGATCATTTCTATATACGTATTTAGTTTTTTGGTATATAAAAAAACTAGAAGATAAATATATATCGTTACAATTATTATTATTATTATTATTATAATGCTAACTTTTACGGATACAATATAACTACTACTACTACGTACAACTTTTAGTCAATCATTCAAACAGCTAATCATACAATCAATCAAAACTATTTTAGACTTAATTTACATTTATAGATAATTATTGGATAAGTTGATGCTTAGGTTATGTTGTGAGTAGATACTTTTAGGAGATATGATAATTGATGATGCTACATATTATACAGAACTTCGGATTTTTTTTTTCATAGGTCATAAAAAATATATAACCCTTCTTTTTACTCTTAAGTCTCCCCTATGACGACGATGCTATATTATCTGTGTACATACTAAGCACATTAACTTTTACGTTTTAAGCAGAATCATATAAATATAATTATATTAACAGAGTATATATATATAAATAGTTAGTAAAATATTATTGAAAACACAAAGTTATTGTACAGTGTACATAGCATAGAGTTAGGTTTTTAAAGCATATATATATATTCTTTTAATAACTGATAGCTTCACACTCCGTCAGCGAACATATATATATACAAGTTGTGTCGCCGTTCCCACAGGCGGACACAAACACACACAACAATTTTAAAAAAAAGTTTTTTTTTTCCTGTCCATGTACAGAAGATGATAGTTTTTAGGCATGTTGTTAAACAAAAATGTGAGATGATGAAATGAAAACAAAAGTGTTGAAAAATGGTTATGATTGAGCTAGAAAGAAACAAAAAAGGGTGGTGTTTTTTATTTTCGGGTCTTTCTAAAATCTTGCTAAATAAACTATTATGTGAGTGAAAAATTCAAATCGAATTCAAACCAAATCGTCCAAAGCAACAAAAAAAGTATATATATTATTATTATTAAAGATTTTTTGTTTTGTCGTGTTTTAAAAAAAAGAGCAAAAAAGAAATTGCAAACCTGATGTTCCTCCTTTTCCTGATGAGAAAGTTAAATAGTGATGATCAGACTATCGACATAAAATATTTGTAATAAGAGGTTAATATGAGAGAGAAAGAAAGAGAAGAAAATAATTATTATTGTTATACAATTTAAAATATATAATATGAAGTTTATCAAAAAAGAAAGGCTGAATATTTTCATGCAACTGGTGTGGCTTGTAAACAAGTTTAAACAATGGCGTTTTAGGGTAAAAAAACAAAACTATGAACTGAACGAGAAAAGTGGCAAGTTTTTTTTTGAAGAAAAAAAAAGTGCAACAATTTCGGAAACAAAAAACATTTTAGCTCATTTTTTTATATACATTCACATCCTTATTATTATTATGCTTCTTCTTTTCTACTCAAACAGGAAAAAAAGTCTTGAGAAATTTTTAATTTTTGTTACAAAACAAGGTAATATAATTACTTCTTCATTTTCACTTTTGTTTTCTTTCTTTTCTCTTTCGTTTTTTTAAATATCGTCCAGTCAAAAGCGATTCTTGGCCCGGAAGTACTTTTTTTTGAACAACGGAACACAATTTCTAGTTATGATTATTATAGCGAGGAAAGACTTTGTATGAAAATGGCTAGGGACAAGGTTTAAAAGAGACAGTGATTGGTTTTGGCATGCAACCTTTTTGACAAGATTTTTTTTTTGGATTGAATAATAATTAATCAGTGTAGAACAATATGCGATGCATATATATTTATTGGCATTTTTTTGATAAATTTTTTTTTGATGTGTGGGGCAACATTCCTTCTTGATGCTGCACATCCGCAAAGGCACAATACACACACACATACAAACAAAGAAAAATGAACACAAGACAGGAAAAAGAAAGTTTTTTTTCTCTCTTCTTCTTTTTTTCAAAACCATTTCCAATCATGTTTGATGATCAATGTACAATTTATATTTAAAAAAACTAATTCTATATAAAATATGCTACTACAATATTGCTATTATTATTATTATGGATACTGATATAAATTTGTGTGGTAATAATAATAATAATAACAATAGTTTTTATTAATTACATTAATCCAGAGAAATAAGCTCGTCATATAAGATTTTTTTTTTGAAATCTTGAGAGATCTGTGTTGTAAGAGGTGCAAATGTTGTCGCTGTGTGGAAATGTGTTTTTTATATCTAGGATATAATATAACGCGCTGTTGTTGTGTGCGAAAAAAGTTAGGTACAGGATTGTTCTGCTGCCCCATTTTTTCATTGTTAGGTCTCTAGTTTGTTGGTGAAAGTAGATTTACCTATATGCGTATAAATACTAATACATATTATTAAACAAACACACACACACATACACATTTTACCTGTCCGAAGAGATATAAATAGTAAGGTTGATTTGATTGAATGAGTTTGTTGAAATGAACAAGGGAAAAAATACAATTGAATGATTATAGTTTATGTCACGTGTACAACCAAGTCTGTTTGCATATAAATTACTACAATTTTTTTTGATAACACAGGAAATAGTTTAGCTTATCTTTAGGCTACTATAAATAAAAAACCTATGATAATATATAACGGTAAATGAGATGATGTCATTTTCATAGGATTAGTCGCGCCAATTTTTTTTTGTTGACTCTTTTTTTGTCTTTCTCTCACACACACAATGTTAACTTTCTTCACATATATAGCCACTGTTTTTTTTATTTGCTTTAAAACTTTAATGACGACGCGTTTTTTAAGGAAAGAAGAAATGTAAAGATGGATTTGTTTTTTGAGAAAAATAACCCGAGAATCATGTTGTTGTGACACCACTTGCTACGGTCTCTCTCTTTTTTTGTTTTTTGTTGAATCTTCTTCTTCCTTTAACTTACATAAAAAATATATACATCTTGAAATACCTGTACACACAATTTCTACTTGATGGGAACAAAGTTTCGAACCACAAAGAAATGTGAAAGAAAAAAATTTTTTCTCCCGGAAACTGAACGCGATATATATATACGGACGGAAAAGGAAATATATATATTTTTTTTTCTTTTTTTTAACAAAAAAACCTCTATATAACCAAACGTTTTTAGACATCGGATAGGATAACATACTGATATGTAAAAAAGAACCTTAGCAATTATTCTTGTATATTTTTTCGACGAGAGCACTCCTTCTTTTAAAACAAAAAGTTTGGGTGCTACTTATTACAAAGCAAAGAAAGTAAATAATGGAGTTTGTCTTCTTTCAAAATGGTCGTCGTCGTCATTAAAGAGAATAGAGTATACACTTAACGTTATTGTTATTCTACAATTAAAATAGGATGCGTATGTACGTGAAACTAGTTTATCGTTATTATTATTATTATTATTATTATTATATTATATATTGTGTATATAAATTGTATAGCTTTTTCATAGTTTCATATATCTATATATATTATACATATATATATGTGTAATCAAATATCGCTCACTATATTATGATTTTAGAATAGGTTTGCTGCAGAGAGTCGCATGTTTTAAAATGATAAATGTTTAACTCTTCGTACTTAGTCTTGTTTAATTGTACAATATATTATTATTATTATTATTATCATTACGATTCATTCAATGAATTTGATGATGCATACACAGCTTTACACAAAGAAGGAATGGAAAAGAAAGGAGAGATGTGGAGAGGCAGGAAAGAAAATAAAACGAAACATGAAAAGTTTCTACTTGACACTGTTTTTCTGTAACATACCTTAGGTTTAGGTTTATCTCGTGTCTAGGCAACAAGTTTAAAAACAACATAATATATATGTAATGCTAATTATCTTTAATATTATTATTATTATTATATATTATGTCATAATTACGTTCAATACAATGATATATATATATGTTACATAAAAGAAGAATAATGATTTGTACATATACGGAGGAATGATGATATAAAATATATGTGACGTGTATAAAATATAAGAATAAAAGGATATAGCCGTAGTGATACAAGATATAACACAACAAATTCAACTGAACGTCAAAAAAAAACTGGCCCCGATATTTGATACCTATATTGATACTCTAACAACAACAACTACAACTCTTTTACCTGCCAACGTGTGAGAAAAAGAAATTAAATTAAGTGTACATACCTTATATACATGCATACCTTCATATTATACTAGTTTTAGTACTCTACTAAAAAAATGGATCAACAAGTGTTTTTTTTAGTGGAAGGACACACACACAAACAAGTGACAAATTTGTGTTTTGATTTTTTTTTCTTCTCAGAATAGAAATATTCTATTAATAACATATTATATAATTATTATTATTATTATGTAATGCATCATCATCATCGTTGCCGTCATATGTCGTCGTCGTCGTCGTCGTCCTAGATGTTTATACAAATTTAATAGAAATTTTATGTTATGTTTTTCCTAATACTACTATAATATGTTAATACTGCTGTATATGTACACTATATTCACACACACACAGAGAATACAACGTAAAAAAAACTTTTTATGTTCATTTTGAAAAAAAATGATCACTCTCCAGACTTATGATTTTTATTTCTGTCGTCTTTTTTATTATTATTTCAGATAAACATGATTGATCTTGTATAAGGAGACTAATATCTAATTTAAAAAAATGAAACTTGTGACAATGAAATATATATATATAATATAAAATATCTATGTATAATGTAAGATAAGTAAATTGAAATATATATATCTATATAATCTAAATACAAATAGTATCTATTATTGTGGAGACGAGTAAATGAAGAGAATGTACACACACACAACAACAACAACAACAACAGTTTTTAGTTTCTAACGTAAAAGATAATATATATAGACTTATGAAACTTACTTACGTAATCTATGAATACACACATATATAAAGTGTATTTTATGTTAGTTTCTAAAAAAAAGTGAACACTTTATTATTTTAACTAGCACGTAAGCTTACTTTTACATTTTGCTGTAAAGTTGTAGCCATGTAGATTTGATTTTTTAGCCGGTAAATAAAGATGTGTAAATGTGTGTCCGTTAAAACAAAAAAAATATAGAGAGCTATCGTGTGATTTTTATTTTATTTTGCATTTTTTTATAATTTTATATTTTCTTAAGGAGCGACCAAAAAACAAAAAGCATATATTACTTCTCCAATTCAATCAATTCATCGTTTTGATTCATTTTAAAAATCATCATCAAAAAAAAACTTTTCGGTGCAGTTATTGTTTGGAAACAACGTAGACTTATCTAAGATTTCCAGAGGCAGAAGCGATATGCTTATCATTTCCCCAGATTACGTTTCATTTTCCCTTTTACAGATCAACGGTTCTAGATGTGATGCTAGTAGAAAAATCGTTTGCATTATCTTTTCATAGATCAGAGATGGAAATCGTTGTTGCGAGTTTGTAGGTTATTATAAATTTATAACCGCTGAGTTTAACTGACAAACTACAGACATGATGGCAGGTTTAAAGTTGTCACTTTTGCTTAAATTGTAAAAGCTATATATAGATTATTATATACAAACATCCAATTTGGCACAAGATGCCCCATCGCCAATGAAATCCCCAGAAATGTTTAGGGGCCATTTAAATGGACGTGTACAATTGTAACGGACAGCGTCCTAATTGATTAGCTAATAATTAATGACATCTCTGGCTGGAATGCTAAAAAAAGTATGGAACGGTCAATTTGAATATTGAATGGAACGGCACTTGATAAATTGTTCTCTGTGCGCAAAACTAGCGACCTGGTCTCTATTTTTTAACCTTCCCTTTACCTGTGTAACTGTCATGTTATGTACCTAATTAACTTGCATATATATTGATGATACATAAAAATGTAACCTAATACATACGTCTGTCTATCTACTACCAACTAATCGATTAAAGAGTCTATACACAACTACTTTTCTATTTAAGCTATACTTTACTAACGGAATTAAAAACATTGGGAAGAAATAAATGCGTTCAACTGTTGACTGCCGAGTTTAAGTTCATTTTACTACGACCGTGTTCCACAACAGTAAAAAAAATCTTGTAATGGGGAGACTTGAGACTTAATCGTACCTTTTGTGCATATTAAATACGTATTTTATATAAATGGTTGGTATAATAATACTTAATGCATTTTAACTAACATCATTACAGTTGTAAGGTAAGCCATTATAAACGGTTAATTTTGAACAACGTACCCAAAAAAACTGTTAACGTTGATACCACATCACAAGGATCTCTGTGAATACTTTTCTCTGTCAGTGCTTACCATTTGTCTTACTAACGTAGCGATACAATGTTTTAAAAAAATGTGTTAAAGGATAAGTCAATTTTAAGACGACAACAACAATGGCTACTTATTGTTAGCTAGCTGGTAGCAGGCTGGTATTGGGGACATATATAATAAGTATATGATCAAGATACTACTACAATTTCATAGTTTAAAATAGTAACAAAAATATTTAATTTTAGGTAGCTGTTTATGTCAAATGATCAATGTATTTGGAGCAAACGTGATGTCAATGTGTGTAGCATTCCTTAAAATGATCAATTTGTAGAGTTGAGTAGGTAATCATATTATGTATTTGATTTACTACTTATTATCCATCACAATTTGCCACTCACGTCAGCATCAAATGAATGTTCTATTCGTCATCGCTTTTCATAGGATTAGCTGTTATTTATAGATCTACAGGTGGTTTTCTGTAAAAAAATTTAATTACATTATAAAAAAATATGAAACAGGTTACAGAAACATTATTCAAATCAAATCCTCCACACAAATTCAATCAAGCTAAAAATAGGTACATACGTCCCACAAAATGAAGCTTACAGTAACCATCCAGTCCGTTCATTGATCAATAATTGATCATGACGACGACGAGTGAGATTCCTTCATATTACAAATACATTAAAAAACTGACATGAGATGAGATGTTATTGCAAGTATTAAAAAATGGACAATGTCGTGTCGACTATCACCAATATAATAATATTTACTATGAATGCGGTATGAACATTCATTTTTAAAAGAAGTGATCGATTACATGATACACATGACTACAGCATTCAAATTTAATTTATTTTTACATACATGAAAAATTAGAAATTAAAATCAAAAGCATTGATCATCGTTTACAAATTGCTGTTACCAGTACAAGCTGTTTGGTTCTGGATCACGGAAGAAAACAGAGTATCCTACGTAAAAAATGTGCTGTAATATTATAACATGGATATTGAATAGGATACTAAAAGTTAATGTATTTACTCTACAAAAGTATATATATGATTAAGGAACGAAGGTGAATCAGGAAATACGAATTACCTGACATGCCCTGTTTAAAAAGGGTAACCTCTGATATTCCTTTTAAAATGTTAGAAAATTAGGATAATGCCATCATCATCACCACCAGAAACAGTGAGTACTTCAGATACGTTAAGATAATGTTAAATATTATTAAAATTGTCAAACGTGCGTTCTAAATATAAAAAAATCTTTACGCACATTTCAAAATGGAAGTCAAGTTGTTACATGAAGTTAATTTGGGCGCCTGAGAAAACTTTAATGAATTGTATGGATAATGGATAATGATACCTGTTAAAGCCATGAAAAATGTCAAAATAGCTGTGAATGAAACAAGCAAAGTGACAATGGTCAAGGATAAATGAATTATGGTGCATTACTCCTCGACAGTTGCCGATAATTCGATGTAATTTAAGTAGGATAACGTGTTCATCAAAGTAAAATTATTTGTATCATTGGTTTTATAACGTGGACGTTTGGAAACATATATTAAGTATTTAACTGCATATGTTATAGATATTGTACATTGTAAGTAAACATAAAGTGAGCGTATCTGTCTACGAATGGGTCTGTTCTCATTTCTACTTCTACCAATATATATACATATAAATATAAATAGTAATTAATGTGAAATGTTACAGTCACGTGAATGTTGTAACTATTTATGCTTTAATAATTAAGGGTGAATCATAAAATAAATATTGTATTAGACAAAATAAACTCTCTCTACTTACTAGACTTATGCTGTACAGACGTCATTTATTTATTTCCATCAATCATATTTCATATAAACCTTAATCGTCGGATGTGAAATGACGGAAATGCTATTTTGGACCAAGTTGCGTGGGGAGAGACGTAAAAACCATCATCAAATTCATTACAATTACTGTAAAGAGTCTTGGACTTTTGGACACAGTGCTTATTTAGATTTCATCCTTAATTGAACCAATTTTAGTAATTTCACCTCTCTATTTGTACATATATACCATATTCACCAGAAATGGTTGGTCACCTTAAAAATTGAAATCCAGACGGGAAAATGCTTGTCAGGGATAACCAACTCAAGTGGTTCATCCACCTGTTGAAAGCCACATACATTGGCCAAGCTCAGCTATTCCAATGGAATGAGCCCCAAAAGAAACTGTTTCCAAAGGCGGACGAAAATTTGAAATGTTTCCAGTGGTTTTGTTACGTCGGGTGTCCCTTCGTAGCTATTGTTTCAGCGCAGTTATTTTTCAGCAGAGAAGTCCCGCGACCCCTGCTTGCCCAAAGTATTCTGTTTATTGTGGCATTAGTTGCTTCACTGTTTATTCAACTGATTTTATTTCAGTGGAAAAGGGAGATTGCTGCGCATTTCAACGCACTTTTGGACTTTGAGGAGCGTCATCATCGTAAATTAAAAATAGTCATCAAAATTTCATTCAGTACCTTAAATACATTATTACTTACAAAAGGTTATCATTTTTAATTTAAGGATCTTACACGAATACCAGAGATTGGACAAGTTATGTGGTAAAAACTATACTGCTACTCGCGAGTATTTCGTCTCCTATTTTGCCATTGGCGTATGGTGGGATGATTTACTTGGAACCTTGTATGCCATGCATTTTGGGGTATTTTGTGATTCCGCAATGTCATCATCATTATAATGGCTTCTCATCATTTCTGCAAACCGCGTATAATTTGGTAATAAAGTTGTCACTGACAATAGCCAACTTTGCAATGAGTAGATTTCTATTCAGTGGATTTATTTTGGACGCTTCTGGGTTTGCACCGTTGACGTGTAATTGCATGCGAACTATGCTGCTTCTTTTGAGAAGGTAAGTTATACTTTTTTATAAATATGCTGGCTATTTCATAACTATTTTATTATCTATTATCGTTTAGGCTTTTAAAAGATTCCAGCGGTTATAGCCAACGGAATATCGAAATGTTTCGGCAAGTCCAATTATTGGAAATCGTTTTCAACAGTTTTCATCATAAATCCGTAGTCTTCAAGCTAGCTACCATGACAGTTGTGCTACCAATTTCACTATTTGCACTTATCAAAGTACAACTGAATATGGCACAAAAGTTGTTTTTCTTCCTGGCTGTAGTGGACTCGCCTGTCGTCATCGCTTGCAATTTTGGCTTTATCGGGGAAGTGCACAAAGCGTCTGTCACTCTCTTAAATAATATAAAAGCCGACTCTGCCGTTCAGCGAGACAGATATCTAAAACGGCATATTTCCTCATGGCCTCCGCTGAAGGCAAGATTTGGGTCCGCCAATTTCGTTGACAAGTTGACTCCGGTGAAAAGTTTAGACCTTTCCTTAAACGCCACCGCCAGCTTACTATTGATGAGTTAGTGAATGAAAACATGAGACATAAACAGAATGATTTATTTTTAAATTTTTATTTCGATAATGTTTATATCAGTGGCATTTTACAATTATAAAAAGCTTATGGTATCTTAAATCTCTATAATTATCAATTATGTAAAGTATAATGGTGCGTCTACCTAATTGTTCAACAATTTCACTTTGGTGTAATATCAAGTCATGTGAAAATTTTTATCCATTTTACTTACTACATTAATTAGTAATCGCTTTCCATGATGAGGACAATATTTTATCATACAATACATAACTAGAGGATATTGTAATGGCAGCCAAAAATCAGCTTAATACTTAAGTGAAATACTTAGGTAAGGGGAAAAAGCTTGTAATTAAGGCGTCAATAGAATGCATAATCAAGACGGGGCGCTGTACAGTTGATTGTCTAAGATTCAATTTTTTTGATCCAATTGAGTTTTTGGGCAAGATTTTTAAAAAGCATTGCTAAAAAATTATATAGCTGTGCTACCAACAACCATCATCCGAGTAATGTAGTAAGTTACAATTTTGTTTTTTGTTTAAATTAGGTAGTGTATTTATGTGTAGGTATCTATATTTTCTATTAATAACATCATTGCATTTTTTTATGTACATATAAACCCATGAGTGTGACTAGAAGCATTGCACTAGAGACAATGAACCATAATATTATCAAGTTACATGATGATGATGATGGCACTTGATATTATTATCCATTGCTAACAAAGTTGACGTATTTATTGTGTGTAGATTATTTATAGGCGCTGTAAGTCAATCAATATTATTGTAGTTTCCTCCTACCCATTTTTCATTTCTATTTTTAAGCTCCTTTCCAGAGAGAGTGAGTGGTATTCCAGTCTTGGTAAAAAGACAAGAGGATATTATTATAAATTGTAGTAGGCGATGTACTTTAAGTAGCAGAGGAGTCATGCTTACAAGAAAACCTAAAAAGTTCAATGTTTGCTTCTGCGTATTTTTTTTGCTGGTTGTTAAATATAGTTATGTTGCTAATTGCTAGTACATGAGCTCTATTTTTTTTGGTACTTGCCACATGAAAAACAACGAGCGAATCTAATAATTAATGACAGTTGTTGCTGTAGTTGTAGTAGAAGTAATAATAATAATATTGTTGTAGGTATAATTGTATATATCTAGCAATAATAAGAACTAAAAAAATCATGTATTACGCATAAATGTACCGTTAAATCCACGTTATCCTCTGCGACGCTGGCTGTTTTCGACAAGTATAAAAAAATGACCAGAAGATCCAAAAAAAAAGAAACATGAAGAGAGAAAGAGAAACGTGAAGATCTTCCTTTTGACTGACAATGAGTAATTGTTTGAGAGGTACGTTGTTGTACTTCAAAAATAAAATTGTCATTACGGAATCACTACAAACATTCCATCTTACATTAACTGACTGAATTATTACAAACAGTCGAATGGTAATAAAATTATGATAATACGAATTTTACGTACAAGTAAATGTAGAAACTATCGTAGTAATAATAATAATAGTAATAATAATAATGATGATAGTAAGTAGTAATTGTTGTATACAAATATTATTATTATTTTCTGCGAGAATCCGTTCATTTTTTTTTCTACCAGCTACAAAATTATTATACTGTACAACACGTCAAGTGCTTCGGTTTCACTTGAGAAACACGAATAAAAAAACGGAGAGAAAGAGAATGAAATCTTTTTTTCCGTTTTAAAAGTCATTTGGCTTGTTCCAATCCTCGTCGTCCTCTTGGGGACTCAACAGGACGGTGATGCATGTTACTTTTGACAGTTCGTCGTGCGTCTCCTTTGTCAATGGATTTTGACGGAAATTGGCAACCTTGAGGCAACTGCGCTCGGCCAACATTTTGGCATCAATGTCTGCAAAAAAATGTAATTTCAATTAGTTGAACATTCGTTTGTAGAATTCTTTTCGTAAATCTGTTTGAACGATGAATAATCTCCCTGTAATTTGTTTTTAGGTGAATGAACGACATATTTTTTTTCAATTTACTTACCAGAAATGTAGTTCTTTTCAGCGTTGATTTGTTCCAACTTGGGCAACGTGTACGTAACCCTTGGCAACGAGACGAAGGCATTGTGAGAAATGTTGAGGACGGTGAGTTGCTGCAATTCACCAATCTCTTCAGGCAACTTGCTCATCCGATTATTGGAGACGTTGAGTTCTAATTTGCAAAAAAAAATCAAACAAAACCAATTTATCAATAAAAGTTGTGTATGAAATCTCTCCCCTCTCTTTATTTTGCAAATGCATAATTTTTTATGACGATGCTAATTTATTCGAACAATTTTCAAATTAATCATCAAGTAACGAGTTGTAAATTACAGAGAATTTCTTAATAAATGGCGAATCATTTAATTGTTAACAAGATGTATGTACAAAATGGTTTGCATACATTTGGGAAATTTGCAACAAAGGAATTATAAGAAATATAAAAGCCTATAGTCAGTGAGCAACCTTAATAATTTTATATGAAATATCGTGTTATGATATATTGCATAAATTATTCATTATTTTCTGTAAACACGACAATCGGCCATCGCTTCTTCTTCTTGTCTAGTGACCTCGTAAAAGATATCGCTGCTGCGTTTGTTTATTTATTTATACTTGGATTTCCACAAGCTTGCAAAATTTTTCTCTTGACTCCACCAGCCCGATTTCACGTGATGAAAAACATGGTTCATTCACGGTTCACTCATTTGATCCATGCTTTCTTCGTCGTCACGCTACGATTTTTTATTTTTATTTTCGCACATGTTTTATAGCCATTGGAATACCCTATCTCAAATTTAGATCTATATCCCTAATTTCCTCTTACATCTTACGTACGTACATGTTTATAATCTTTTTTAGTGCGCAAGCACATAAATAATGTCATCTCATGTAAACACTCCGTTGTGTGGTAAGCCAGAGAGCAGATTGGAAATTTGGAAAAAGAACGGCCCTGGAAATGTGCCAATGGTTTCCAACAACAAAGGAAGGACCTCAGCTTTTCGAACAGTGGAATCAGCTGAGTACGAGGACATGTATAATCACACTTTCAAAAAAAATTAATCAATCTCTCTTAAAAGCTTAAAGTGCCAAACTTGTGCAAGGCAAGGCAAAAAAAAACCTGGTCCTCTGACTCTGAGTCATTTATTAAATTATGTGAGTATGTAAACCATGCAATTACGCCAAAGTTGAATGCACACAACAGACAAAAAAGTGAGACAAAGAAGTTCCTTGAAAAACTTGAGAGAAAATTACGTTTTTTTCTTCATCTTCGTCTTCAATCTCCCTTTCTCCCACACTTTCATACTCCAAAATGTTTTTGACCTGTCGTGTTGATTATTTTGACAACCAAGATTTTTTTATGTTCAAGCCATCAACCGTAAACATAACCCTGTTGTTTCTCTGCAACTACGCATTATTTTTTTAAATATGCCGTTGATAGAAGTAGCCCATAAAGTACGTTGACTGCTCATATGAGACGGTTTCAAAAATTGTATACAAAGTTATATAAAAAAATGCATATCCGTAGTTTGCATCTTTTTTTAAGAGCTTTACCGACTGTCCTCACATCAATCATAAAATAGCGCTGTAATAATAATAATAATAATATTCTCTGAAATAATATAATAATATATACTGTTTCGCAGAATGGAGAGTATTCATACGTACAAAGTTTCTTGGGAGTTAGGCAAAGGGGCGCAAACAAATATAAAGAAAGACTAAAAATATCGGGAAATCCCGAAAGTTATTTATAGTTGCCCTGAGAGCATCATCATCATCCGCATCATTCCCGTGTGCTTATCACAAGTAAAACAGATGCACACACACAGTTCAAAAACTGATTTTCTTTTTTCTCCGAAATTACTACTACTTCTTACTACGTATTATCATATTATGCACTTTGATCCTTAGAAATAGTACTGCCTCTCTTCCAATTACGCTTCTTTGGAACATTATGGCGTAGTATTTTCTTACTTCAGCAGCATACTTAAATATATGATCATAATAAGAGGATATTACAACGCAACGCTAGCCTATTTCCAAAAGATTTTTCATGTTCACGCTTTAATTGCGTTTCTAAAGAGGCAACAAAGATGAAAGAGTCTTTTTTTCTTTTTAAAACAAAATCTCTAGTTAAAAGTCAAACGCCTTTTGAGTCTTGTGCTTTTTAGTTTAGTTTAGTAAAAAAAATTGTATAGCAAGTGCATTTTCCATGTTGTCCTGTCGACACTAAATAACCGTCATCATCATCATCATTCATGAGTCGTAGGTTCCAAACCGTCTATTGCTCTCTCGACGATTTTTTAACTGATGCAACGCATGGCAATACGGAACAAAGAAAGACGGCGAACAAAAAGTGAATCTATTTCACTTATTCCCGTCGTTGTGATGGCTCATTGGTAAACCCGAAATAGGCTATTATTCCCTTGTTCTGTTGTTGTTATGCAGAAAATGCTATTCCAAGATGTGTGTGATCTGTGTAGCCAACTATGCCATGACATGACATGCATTACACGTGATTTCGTGTTTTTCCCGAGAAAATTATTTCTTGTCTGTGCTTTCACACATTTTTTCTTCTTTCTCGAAGAAAAAGGCACATGATGCGGAAGAAAAAAAATGATGATTTTCATATGAGAAATCAAAACTGTTTCAATTTCAATTCAGACACAAGCGGATATTTTACCTGTGATGCAGGAGAACTTGGCAGCCAGTTTGGGAGGGATTTTTGTGATGACGTTGAATGATAAATCACAAGTCTTCAAATTGGTGTGTCTCATCAGGTGAAAGACAGCATCAGGCACTTGCATCAACTGACACTCGGACAAATCTGCATGCAAAACGAAAAAGAGAGAGAGATTTGTGTGTAAATTAATCAAGAGAGATGTGCTGAGCATAACTCTAAGAATTAATTATAAATAAATAAAATACCAATTGAGATTTTAATAAGGTCACACAGTGTCTACCTTCCAAGAATGATTCGACCTATCACAATGATCAAGTAAAACATGCGAGAATTGGCCCGTTTTTTTGAGTTAATGATAAAGAACGCTGTTAATAGACCATGCACTTGTAATTATTAATTATCACGCCAATAAACTGAAGCATTCATCTTTGCATTCTTTGACAGTCCTACAGAAGCGTCGGTCAAAAGTAATGTAGAGCTGCCAATAATAATCATCTCTTACTCATTATCCCCAATAGACAAAAATCTTTTCAATAATGGCAATAAAAATAATTTTGCCATTTTTTTAGAACAGAGATCACCGTATGATTGCGTAACTGCTTAACTGCAGCCCAAAATCCGTTTTTCTATACTTTAGCTGTCCTAAATCATTGAATAATAATACAATGTTAGTTATTAGTATGCCTTGTGTACTGCATGGTCTTGTGATCTTCAGCATGAGTAGTGTGAATTGAGACTAATATTAGGGATAATCAGTCATTCAAATGCTATAACAGTTCCTGACTTATTCCCTTTTCTGTGATAATGATCGAGCTAATTAGTTTTAGCTGTCATGCACTAATAACGACATAATAGCCGCTCAATTAATCATCCACCTAAACACTTTCCAAAAGAATGGACAGTAATTATATTGCAATGATGAATGACTAAAGTCTATCATTGAAATAAAATGTACAACAAAGTGTTTCTTTCGTTCTACCTGTCTTATTAGCTGCTAAAGCCTATATACACAGCCAAATAATTACTTCAGCCTTGCCTATGCCAACAATGCACTTTGCGGGTGGCATACACATCCATGCACAAAATATCTATCTGCTATTCTTGAACTTACAGACTACATAGTACCCATATCACTATAGTCCTTCTAATTGATTTGACCACACTGATATTGCTTAGAAGACGGCATGACAAGATATTCATATAAGATATAGCATTCCTTTGAGGAGCGAAAATGGTTTCAACTTCAGAACTGCATCTTGCACCTGCCTTCATATATCACTGGCATCAATGTACTTTGAGGCAATCGTCGTTAAAAATATAACATGTTTGTTAAAACTGTAGAATTTAGCATAATACTTTTCCATTTTCGTTGTTATATTTTGATGCCTCTTTGTCTGTTTGAGTGAGTGAGAAAAATAGAGACGAGCACGAGGCTCGTGACGAGATGAGACTTGCAGCATTCAATTGCATAAGAAGCAAGGACGAGGCTTTTCACTTTCTTCAACGGGGAAGAAAGAAGAACATGCAATTCCAATCTACTGGGTGATTGGCGAGAAGCTTTTAGCTTAACCGAGTTTCGAGATTTGGGCAGCTTGTAGCTGAATTGAAATTACGAGAGGATCCGATCAGTTAATTACTGTACGGAGATTATTGAGTTGAGTTGGGCAGCTTTTAGCTGAAAAATCGAGTGCAATTAATAATTGCGTAAAACATTTAAAGAGAGCAGCAGAGAGAGCATCCGAGTTATTTTAAATTGAGTTTTTGGTGAATAAATTATTAACATTTAACTTTTCCTACAACTAAATACACTGGTGTCGTAAACATTTATTAAACGGGCAGTTGTAAACTTTAATTCTCATAATAACGAGCATCTCATCGTCCTCATCATTCACTTCGAGTTCGTCCATTGGAAGTAAATTGAGGTTATCAGTTACATTCCGGACATTTTGGTGACCCCCCAACGTGATTGTGATAAGTGAATTGGAGGCGATGGATGAATTAACACGAGCGAGGCGCCCAGTTCGGTGGGAATTCAAGAAGCTGAGTGCGGAGTTGGAGAACCTGTTGAAGGACAAGACCCTGAAGCCTGAGCCCATCCAAGTGAAATTCAATTTGATCACTGGCGTGTTCGAGAAATTACAGGAGCACGACCGCAAAATAATGGAGCAGCTTCTGACAGATAACAAGACCGAAGATGAGGAAAATAAAGAGGTGGAGAGCATGATGGAGTTGAAGAGCAAGTACGAAGAGTTACGTGTTTCAAAGGAGTTGCGGTTGCCAGAGAAGAATCCTTATCCAGAGAGTGTTTCCGGAAGTGTCAGCATGGAGACTATTAAGATGCGGAACTGCAATTTACCTACGATAGTGATGAAGAAGTTTTCTGGTGAATTAGGCGATTGGCTTGGATGGTGGGCACAGTTCGAGAAGATAGATGAAGACCCCCACATGCGCGGCAGCGATAAATTCTCGTTCCTTCTCAACGCACTTGAGCCGGGTACTGACGCCTACGAGATCGCCGATGGATACGCGCAATCCAATGAGAATTATGCCAATGTGATTGCAGCGTTGAAGAAGCGATATGCAAATGAAGACATGTTACTGCAAGTCTACATCCGCCAGCTGCTGAACTTAGTGATCTCCAACGTGAACGCGAAAGAAAAGATACCCTTGAAGAGCCTCTACATCAAACTGGATTCCCATTTGCGCTCGATGAAAACGTTGAATTTGGAGAAAGCTGACCCTGCGACCTGGTTATTCCCGCTTGTGGAGTCAAGTCTTCCAGAAAAGACCCTGGATAACTGGCAACGGAGTCCCTTGTCGTCAAAGGATGCGAGTAAAGAAGACCCTCCCAAAACGAGATTGGATCTGCTTATGGAGTTCCTGGAGAAGGAGGTAGAGATAAAGCAGAAAATTGAAATCACTCGAGCTTTTGCTACCGAGCAAGAGAGAGGAGCACATCAGGAGAAGAAGAGTGAGCAGCGTCCTTTCAAAACTGCAAACCGGAAGTTTGAGAAAAGAGCTCCTGTTCCAACTTTATCGTCATTTCATAATGCTGAGAGAGCGGGATGCGTGTTTTGCGGAAAAACCAATCATGTTAGTCGAGATTGCTTCAAGGCCAAAGAAATGAGCTATGAGGAGAAAATGACCATTCTGAAGAAGAAGGGACTGTGCTTCCGGTGCTGTGGACAACATCATTGCAAAGACTGTACAACATCAAATTTGGAGTGCAGAATTTGTAAGAGGCGTCACCACACGGTATTGTGCAAGGAATACGGCAACAGAAAATCATTCAACAACAGAAATGAAGAGCCAACTTCAAAACGACCAAGAATGGAAAAAGAAAAAGGAGACAAGCCAGCTGTTCAAACTACTTCCAGCCATGCAAGTATTGGAGCAGCCAATGATGTCACGTTGCAGACTTTAATGGTGACCGTCGTCAACAAGGAGAAGAAAATCAACTTGCGAGCTTTTATTGACGGCGGCTGTGAAAAGAGCTACATTTCGAAGAATGCTGCTCAAAAATTACGACTTCAGCCTGTGGGAGTGGTGCGATCTATTCATTGTTTGTTTGGAGGACATCAGACTTCAACGGTAACGCACAACAAGCATAAACTCGACTTGAAATCAGTCGAGAGTAATTTCCAGCTCAACATCGAGGTTCGAGAGCAAGAGAAGATTTCTACCGCTTTGCCGACTCCTGTCTACCAATATCCAGCAATTTTGGAGGAATTAAAATCCAAACACATCAACTTAACTGACGATGGGAAATCAGAGATTGATTTATTGATTGGGGCGGATGTGTACCCACACATTATTACTGGACAAATTGTGAAACTGAGCACTGGAGCCGTCGCCATTTACACTAAACTTGGCTGGACTGTGATGGGAGAACTGAAGGAGGATGATGATGAAGAGCAGAGCATTTCCAGTTCATGTATCTCCATGTCAGTTAATGACGCCAGGATTGCTACTCTCTGGGAATTAGAGACTTTGGGAATCAAGGAGCCAGCAGAGCAGAAGGAGATTCGGAGGAAGGTGGAGTTGGCACGAGAAAGTTATGTTTCCAGCATAAGAAGAGGAAACGATGGACGGTACGTGGCGAAACTACCTTGGAAGGATGACCTGCCACCTTTGCCTACCAACCGGCCAGTAGCTTTCAAAAGGCTCCAATCAGCAACAAAGAAACTGACGGAAATGGGCATGTTTGATGCATACGATAAAATCTTTAAGGAGTGGGAGCAAAGTGGATTTATTGAGAAGGTGCCGCTGGAGGATAACGCACAACGAGTACATTATCTGCCGCACCGCCCTGTCATAAAAAAGGAGAGCCTGACGACGCCAGTAAGACCAGTTTTCGACGCCTCCTGTCGAGTTGGAAAGTCGCCCTCCCTCAACGACTGCCTTTTCACTGGAGAAAGTTACGTGCTTATGATACTGGATATTATTTTGAGATTCAGGGAAAAGGCCATCGCGTTTGTCGCCGACATAAAGAAAGCCTTCCAGATGATCGGCCTACATGAAGAGGATCAAGATGCTGTTCGTTTTTTATGGTGGAGCGATAAGGAGATGACCAAGGTCATGGAGTATAAGCATGTTCGAGTTGTTTTTGGCGTCACCTGTAGCCCTTTTATCCTGGCCGCTGTCCTGTATTACCACTTGTCAAGTCTACCAGGGAATGAGAAGATATTTGGAGAGAAATTACTATCAACACTTTATGTTGACAACTGTGTCAACTCGGAGGATACGGAGGGAGATTATGTGCAATTCAAAAAGAAAGCGGTGAAAGTAATGGAGGAAGCGGCAATGGATCTCAGATTATGGCAATCCAATATTGAAGATACTGAGAACGAGTCAACGCGCATTGTTTCTGTTTTGGGGCTCTTGTGGGATAGGAGAGAAGATTCATTGTTCGTGAACATGAAGAGCTTTACCGTTCCAGAGAAGGTTACGAAGCGCACAGTTTTATCAACGATCCAGAAAATATTTGACCCCGTTGGCTTCACCTCCCCCGGCGTTCTTCCTATGAAGATTTTGTTGCAGCGATCATGGCAGAGTAAACTGAAGTGGGATGAGGATTTGCCTGAAGAAGAGAAGCAGAAATTTTTGAAGTGGTGTTCCGAGGCAAAAAGCATAGGTGAAATCAGAATTCCTCGACTATCGACAAATGGCACTAGTGACAGGAGGTCATGGTCACTACACATTTTTGGGGATGCTAGCAAATTAGCATATAGTTCCACAGTTTATCTTCGTGTGGATGGAGCAGAGGCGGTGACAGTGGAACTTCTTTGCGCAAAATCTCGAGTTGCCCCCGTTAAAGTGATGACCATACCAAAGCTAGAACTGATGGCGTGTTTACTTGGAGTTCGTCAATTCAACAATGTCAAGCAAGCGTTAAATTTGGAGAATGTTCCTGTATATTTTTATACCGACTCCACGACAGCCCTTGCGTGGATAAGAAGGAGTGACCAGTGGGGCACTTTTGTCGCAAATCGTGTTCGTGAGATCAATCAGTCAACAGTTCCAGAGCAGTGGAGACATGTGGCTGGAGTCGACAATCCAGCAGACTTACCATCAAGAGGATGCTTTCCACGAGAATTGAAGAAATCGAGTTGGTGGAGAGGACCTGAATGGCTTTATCTGGAGCAGAGTGAGTGGCCCCGGCCATGCGAGATTTTCAATGAGAACGAGATTCAGGAGGAGACGCAAAAGACAAAGCCTGTAGTTTCCTTTTCCGTTATCGAGCGAGTACAAAAGTCGCATACTTTTGAGGGACTGGTGCGGATTGTTGGTTGGATTAGGAGATTTCTTTACAACAAGCTAGTCAACGAGTCAAAACGTAGAGCTGGGCCACTAACAAAAGAAGAGATCCGTATAGCTGAGATCATTTTTATTCGAGATATCCAAAGACAAGAATATCCAAAGGAGAATCGAGCAAAATTAAAGGGCCTGGAGGTGTTTGAAGATGAATGGGGACTACTGAGAGTCAAGACACGACTAACCTACCGAGAGGAGTTGGGAAATTACCGTTATCCTATTGTGTTGCCACATTATCGAGAAGAGGTTAAGCAGCTGATCAGGGATTTTCATGAGCGGCACACTTATCACGCAGGAGTCGGGTTCCTGATGACCATCATGAGGAACAAATACTGGATTACGAAGGCTAGGCACACCATCAAGCAGGTGGTGAACAAGTGTGTCAGATGCAAACGCTTCTCCGCAAAACCAGTGATTCCAGTTCCGGCTCCGTTACCATTGGATCGAGTCAAAGACGCTGAGGTCTTTGAAGTGGTGGGAATAGACTTAGCTGGGCCTCTACTATTAAAAAACGGGAGTAAAGCATGGATGGTGATTTTTACTTGCGGTGTGTATAGAGCAGTACACCTGGAGGCAGTGAAGAGTCTGAGTACAGCAGCATTTCTTGGAGCATTGGAATCTTTTTGCGAGAAGTTTCGGAGGCCCGCCATTATCTATTCCGATAACGGGACAAATTTTAGAGGAGCAGACAATTTATTTCGTAAATTGAATTGGGACGAGATCGATAAAGACGCCAGCATTTCCAAAATTGAATGGAAATTTATTCCAGTAACGTCAAGCTGGTGGGGAGGCTGGTGGGAGCGGCTCATTCGAGTTGCAAAGGATTTGCTGAGGAGGACTTTGGGAAAAGGATCATTAAACTGGAACGAGTTGAAGATTTCTTTGAAGACGGTGGCTGAGGTTATGAATGCACGTCCTTTGACGTATGTGAGTGAGGATCCCAATGACCTGGAGCCGCTTACCCCGTCGTTATTCCTGCACCCTTTTGGAAATGCAAAGTTTCCCGAGCGAGAGATTACTGAAGCAGAGAAATTGCGAGTACGAGTGAGCTACATGGAGACGCTGAAGAAGGAGCTGAAGGGACGGTTTATGAGGGAGTACCTATCCATGCTGGTCAACCGTAATGTGAAAAAGCCAACGAGGGAGCTTCGTGTGGGAGAGATTGTGCTTGTCGGTAACGACAACGAGAAAAGACTGGAATGGCCACTGGGAAGGGTTATCGAGAGCATTCCAGGAAGAGATCGTGAGCGCCGATTGGCGAGAGTACGCACCCAGCGTGGAGAGATAGTGAGATCAGTCCAACGGCTCTACCCGTTAGAGGTAGATGACGAGTCTGATACGAGTGAACCGTTACGATCGGGCGTAACGAGGAGTGGTCGCAGAGTGAAGCGTCCAGAGAGATTCAGAGATCAGTCCAACGGCTCTACCCTTTAGAGGTAGATGACGAGTCTGATACGAGTAAACGTTACGGTCGGGCGTAACGAGCAGAGTGAAGCAGTGTGAGTTCGAGAAGTGGCCAAATGGGGCTCTCATTAGTTTTTTCTTTTATTTTCTTTTCATTTTTTGAGAGCTGCGCAGGTTTTCCTCTTAAATCTTATTTTTCAGTTAGTAAGAGGTTTTCCCTCGTGCCCACATAAAAGTAGTATTTCCTATTCCATTACTTAATGAAAAAGACTCCCGTCCTTTTCATGGCGGGAGGATGTTAAAACTGTAGAATTTAGCATAATACTTTTCCATTTTCGTTGTTATATTTTGATGCCTCTTTGTCTGTTTGAGTGAGTGAGAAAAATAGAGACGAGCACGAGGCTCGTGACGAGATGAGACTTGCAGCATTCAATTGCATAAGAAGCAAGGACGAGGCTTTTCACTTTCTTCAACGGGGAAGAAAGAAGAACATGCAATTCCAATCTACTGGGTGATTGGCGAGAAGCTTTTAGCTTAACCGAGTTTCGAGATTTGGGCAGCTTGTAGCTGAATTGAAATTACGAGAGGATCCGATCAGTTAATTACTGTACGGAGATTATTGAGTTGAGTTGGGCAGCTTTTAGCTGAAAAATCGAGTGCAATTAATAATTGCGTAAAACATTTAAAGAGAGCAGCAGAGAGAGCATCCGAGTTATTTTAAATTGAGTTTTTGGTGAATAAATTATTAACATTTAACTTTTCCTACAACTAAATACACTGGTGTCGTAAACATTTATTAAACGGGCAGTTGTAAACTTTAATTCTCATAATAACGAGCATCTCATCGTCCTCATCATTCACTTCGAGTTCGTCCATTGGAAGTAAATTGAGGTTATCAGTTACATTCCGGACAATGTTCTTTTATTTATTTAAATTCATAGCACAATATTGTTTTTATTTGTTTGCGATAACACGAAACCAGGAAATATGATAAGCTACACCCGAGCTTAAATAAATTGTCCATGACATTTTTATTTACATTTTTAGTAATTACGCCGTTTCTGCTACATTTCATATTATTAAACGGTACATAGCTTACGGTTTAAAACTAAACACCCATCTTGGGGCTATTGTCCGTAGTTAGTAAATATGCAACTAATTAATAAACTTTATATAACTACATTAATATTAACATAAGAGTAACTTCATGGAAACATGTACATTTTGAAGGCCTCTATTTGTCAGCAAGAACTGAGTATCAGATTGAAAAGTGAGTGACGCTGTCAAAACTAAAACCAACAATAGATCTATTCTAGATCAGCTAAACTGACAGTTATTTGCCATGCTTTAACTATCG
The DNA here is from genome assembly GCA_004115045.4 of Sinella curviseta. Lineage (NCBI taxonomy): Eukaryota > Metazoa > Arthropoda > Collembola > Entomobryomorpha > Entomobryidae > Sinella > Sinella curviseta. Next base: position 35,343,739 of record CM065489.1, read on the forward strand.
CTTTTTGTGATCATAATAATTTGCAGCTTGGGGCCCCTTTCACAAAAGTGAGAATTAAAAATGTCAGCGTTATCTTTCCAACTTCAAGTTTGAAACGTTACGAGAAGTACAGAGCGTTTTATGTTAAAAGCTCTCCAGTAAGTAGGTATTCTGATCTACCTTGTTGCTTAAACCACAAGTACACATCGTCATCATCATGGCCAATTGCTAATACATCGGCAGTGCTACTGCGTATTCATACGTATTTTAATATTACTTCTCATGTAAAAAAAATCTTGGCAGCTTACAACTTCCTATACTACTACTCACTCCCTACTTTCCGAACTCGTCGAGTATTTTTGAACCTAAAACAACGTCGCAATAAAGAGAGCAGTAGTAGAAGAAAAAAAATCATTTTTACGTAACAGATTCTTCGGAAGCCACATGACTTCCTCTGAATAACAGATTTTTCTTTTCAAAGTAGAGAGCACATTTCCTTCCTCATAATAAAAAAATATAAAAAAAGTTCACTCTCTTTTTCTCAGTATGATAATCTGGCTTGTTCTGCCTGGATAAGTACTACATAAGCCAATAATATTACTTATGATATGACGTAGCCATACATAATGGTCGTCCCACAACCGTTTGCATATCTATGCATTCAGTTCAATATATTTTTTTTCTTAATTTTTCATCGTAAACCGCCCATCATCTATTCCCAGAATTTCTTATTTGCATGTCGCGCAAAGTGTGGTGACAATGTCTTGTCTTGTCACCTTTTAAACTTGAGAGAAAGATTATTACTCCTTTTTTAAACATAGGTGATTAAAACCCGTGCTCGATCATTCATATTGCTAGTTAATATAATTGCAAGATATGTGCCTTGTTTCTACATGCAGCCACAATTACGTATTACATACCTAGTCTCTCCGACTCTTGCGCGTCTTCACATCGGTGCACTACGCGGGTAACTTCGTTTGCCATGGCAATAAATAAGTAATTGGACAATTATTCACAGCTTATCAAATCCCTACAGAAATGTCGCCAGTCACAGCAAAGTTCAACGTTTTATTAATATTCTCTATTCACTTATAATAAACAGTGCTAAATATTTAATTATATTACTCACTGGCACAAAACAGATATTAAAAATCCTGACAAATATTTCTTTATAATGACATTCGACAGGACAATGGTTTTTTACAGAAATTCTGGTAAATCAGGCAAAACAAAAATCAGCATGAGCACTCGCAATCCTTTCAAATAGCGCAACACTACACTCGACGTTGGAAATGCCTACACACAAAGTTAACAAGAGTACTCATTTCATCATCATGTTCTTCCTACCATATGCATATCTTATGGCATTTCATGTATGTATAACAGCTTATCTCGCCGAGAACAAGATTGCCTGTACTAACCTAATCCGTGTCCCATTCTGAAATTGTTAGGATGCTTTAAAAAAACTTATTCTGGAGGTGGAGTAAACACAGCAGCAGTAGCAACAACGTGCTAAGCTCGTGTATTCTGTATCATCATCATAATATCATCAAAGACCAAAAATAAGATGAGCTCTTTGCATACGAGTCTGCCTTATTGCATGAGTTGTGAATTCTGTATAGCATGCAGTTCAATCAAGGGTGATAGAAAGGTCTAGTTTAATGTCTACTGTTTTGCTATTTTCAAATACTCGGACAAGTTTTATCATTTTGCATATGGTTTGTTTTAAAATTTACTAATTTTATAAAGCTCTACTAACAAGTAAATCAAAATTTCATGAAAACAAAGCCTTGCAAAGCGACATATGAGCCATGTGTGCGCGATAATGTATTGCAAATATGACCTTGCTGCTTTTTTTGTCATCACGCACGACGCCAAAAGCAAACCATGATCTTCATCTCATCATCATCAGGCAAGTGATATGACTAGCACTCTGAAGTACACATATAATCAGCATCAAATTTATTTATACGACTATGACCAACGCAACATTAGTCCTTCTTACTTTGCAACGCAGTATTAGCATCACCACAATTTTGCATGACATGAAAATTTTATATTTTTAGCTTACCCAAGTTTTCATTCTCCTGAGCGTCCTTGCAGCGTCCAACAACGCGAATAATGGCAATTCCAGCCAACCGAGTACACATCATGGCTTGATGGTACTCGGCAGCATTGGTCTGATCCTCAGCCTGACTATTTGTCAAATCGGAAAGCTTTGGTCTCATTTTTAATGTTTTCTTGTGACACGCGTGGGATTCCTTGTCTCTTCAATAGCAGCGATGTGCTGGCAATAAAAACCCCGACAAAAAAATGGGAGCGTGGATGTTGATGATGTCGACTTGACGGCGATGCTTTATTTATATTTTTATATTATTATTGTTGTTATTCTCGCACTCAAACAACACCAACGACACACTCGATCATGGAAATCGCGAATGTTTTATTTTTTTTAAATAAAAAATTGAAAAAAATGTATAAACTGCGTCGTGGTTTTTTTGTAGTATTATTGATTTGTTGATTGGAAAGATATCCAAAAAAGTAATATTTCCTTCCTTTTTGAAAAATTTTTCTCGTAAAGAATTTAGTTTGAATTCAACTGTATATTATTTTGTCAACTCGTTTGCACCCGTAGATGATGATGAATCTATAAAAAAATACACAAAATCAACAGATTTTTTTTCAGTTTAAATCTTAATTGATCTAGCACAATGGTTTAGTAATGAAGTGAGCACTTAAAAAATCCACCTACAATTTTTGTGTCTATGAAAGAGAGGCCTATGATTATAGGATCTGGTTTAGAACACCCATTCCACCAACAACAACAAAAAATGCACAACAATCTCCAAAGACATCGTAACATTGAATGAGGAGCTATTGTTGTAATCTGCTAAAATTTTGCTGACAGTTGGGTCTCGATGACCAAGATTCATGAATCTCAGCCCAGCAACATTTTTTATGATATGATCACTCATTCATATACTACCACACATGCTCTTATCATGTGTTTCCTACTATTTTTACGAATCTTGCATGCAATTTCACATGATGATAATGTGTGTGCGTTTGTTTGTACGCAAAAGCATTGCGTTGTTGGTGATGATGATAATATTCGGAGTCGTTTTTGTTAGTTTGCTCGAAACAAAATGGAGTAGAGTACATACGACATAATATATGTATCATATACAATGATTGTAAAGTAAAGACGCAAGTACAACAAAAGATAATGTATAAACATACAAACATATATTACATTTGTATATGAATTGTTGTAGTAGTTGCGGTTAACTTATGAGCTATATTTACTATAAATACTCTCGTGCTATATACTTCTTTTTTATTTGATACAGTACAAAAACTGTAATAATGAAACAGAGGCATTTTTTTCCTTTGTTGTTGTTGGTTGGCCTTATTTAATTACACAAAAAAAAGCCAAGCATAAACAAAGGTGATACTTTTTGCAGCTGAGAACTCAGTCATGCGTCCTATATGTAAAAAAAATTGGATGGCCAGTTTAATTCTTTTTTTCTGTGCACTATTAAATACTCTGCTTCTTAAATAGTTTTGCATGATGATAGTTAGTTAAATGTGTGGCGAGAGTACTGGTATGCATGCTGTAGGTATGCTACATACAACACACAAATTGTAGTAATGTGTGTCTATCAAGTTTAAGTAATTTCTTGTTCGGAATGCACTATTTTTCTAAAATAAAATGACCAAATGATATTTAAAGGGACTATCCGTGTGTGAGTACGCAATAACTTGTCTGGTAGGTATTTTGGGGATGATGATAATTCCACGCAACCCACATACCAATACAACATTATAGTCTTTTCCCCTTGACATAGCATAATATTTTTTACATGCTTATAAGAACAAAAAAAATCTTTTCAGCAGATTTTTGCTCAAGATAAAAAAATTGTTTTATATAATCCTTTGACTGACTGACTCTGTGTGTGTGTGTCCGCTTTGAGTACAGTAGATAGGTATAGATACTTACACAGTACTAAAAATGAAATGATATGTAATTGCTTCTTATATAATCATACTGATTATATTGTTGCACACAGGAGGCTTAGCCAAAATGTTTCTTATAAAACGCCTTTGTTGTTGTTACTGAAAAGTACATGTGCGTTAATGCGCTATTGCAGAGTCGTTTTCATTCTAGCGTCTGCTTTGCCACCAACTAACCTGGCCTGCCTGGCAAGTAAACAGTGCTATATTATCGCAGCCTAGCCTTTGTTACATGACATGCAATAAAATCTTGTGCGCGAGCGAGCGAACTGACTTGACTGAACTATTTACAAATGGATTATCTATCATTTACTACTACTGCTAACTTGACGCAGGTATATCCCTATACACTCTTCTGTACTCATTCTTATTGATTGTTTTACCACTACGATAATTGTGTAACAGGCATAGTTCATCTAAATAAAGTAGGTACATTATAATTTAACAGTTTTAGCTATAATATTTATATTTTATACTGTCTACAAACACGTTGTTGCGTTTATTTCCTAGTAGTTCCCATTTTGTCTGCGATCTCTGTGTCTCCTCATCTGTGCTTACTCTTTTTGGCTGCTCTTTTGTTTTAGTCCCAAACTCTACAATCGTATGCTATTGCCAGGCTATATGTACGCGTATAACAATAATCTCCTTTTATCGCACAAAAATGAATCAGAGAGAAGAATGCAACAAGTCACATGAATGTTGTTAGTTGGAGTTGGATGGAAATAAAATGTAGGAGCAGAGCAGTGATTCATTCGCTTCGCAAACACGCTTACCATCTCATCATAATATGCCAGAGTTATAGCTGCTCAGAGAGTGCTCGCTCATGTACGAGTTTTGTTTGTGAGCAAACACTTCTTGTTCATGATAAAGTCTTTTGGTACAAATTAGCAAAACTTGAGTGACCACAAAATACATTGTTCTTTTTGTGTGTCTTATGCCTTAGTTCCGTAGACAGAGAGAGAGAGGACAAGGAAGCAATTGAATGAATGGATGAAATGCAGGTGGTGATGTTTGTGTTGAATATTGAATAATGCTTTTTTATATGTATGCGTGTCGGATGAAGTAATAATAATAATAATCATAAAAATGATTGAATGACGACTCTTTTTTTTGTTGGCTTCACTCGGCGTTTTATTTACAAAAAAATGGCACAACGCGAGCTGCAAAAATATTGTGATGATAAAAAAGATTGAGTGCCTTCAGTCTACTCTCAGCCAATAATAATCTGCTCGTAGTAAAGTCCAATAATTTTTATTACGTTTAATTGTTGTTACACAACACACAAGGCATTATACCCATATAGCTACTGCCATTCACCTAATTTCCTTTAATTTTATATATGTACCTATTGCCATTACTTATTTTGATTTTAAGGATTTTTTGGGGAACTAAAAAACAAAAGGATGGTTTTGGTATTTTTTGATTTAATTAATTAAATAAATTATAACTGTCTATATACTACTGTTTGAGTATTGCCGTTTCCGGAGGACACACTGTATGTACACTTGGATGATTAAATGAATGAGTTTACGTATAGGAACATAACCTGATAAATCAAAACTGGATTAATTGCACAAGTTAATTGACTTGCAACCACGTACAAATTATATGACATTTTTATGTCCCTACCTGCTTGGTTTATTAATTTGTATGATTTTTTTATTCGTGTCAGAAATAAAAGTAGAATATATAGAGTATATACACTTTTCAATAAAAACTTACTGAACTTTTTGAGGATCCAAAAAACAGAGATGAAGAATAATATTTTGAAAATTATTTATGTATATGATTTTTTTTGCCACGAAGGCGTTGATGATGATGACGCACTTTTTCCTCTCCTTCCTTTGATCAACCTCACTATAGAAAGCAAACTACACAACGTCCCATGAGAAGAAACTCTTTTTGGAAAAGTTGATTCCAGTTTCGAGCTGAAACACAAATTGAGCTTGTGTTCTGAAAGTCTCACCGGTTTTAAAGGTTGACTTTGGTCGTGCACTGCGCTGTTTGTTGTCTCTTCTTGACAACAACGGTCGGATCATCATCGGATGGACGGGAAATAGGAAGACATGCACATACACAAGCTAGAAAATCAGTGCGAATGCATTACCATGATTTGGAATAGCACATATAATAGTAATGCAGTATTGCAGTGTCATATATTATTATACAATATATAACTCGCACTAAAATCTCGATTCATATCCTCAAGATGATTATATTTAGTGCAGGAGGGTGCTCCAATATATATATATATATTTTTATCATTTACACTCACACGAAAGGAAACCAAGAAAGAAAATCCTACATGGTAAAATATTTACGGAGATTTTCGGCATTTGGCATGCATGCATGATGATGATGATGACATTTAAGGTACATATAACTATAACTACTCGAAAGTAAGAACGTGTAGGAATCGCATACGTAAATTATGATGATGACGATCATTTAAAATGTCCATGTTCAATGTTATTCTTCTTCATCATCATCATCGTCGTCGTCTTCGTCTTCTTTCTTTCTCGAGCAGTTTGTTGGAAGATGTGCTGCTGCTGCTGTGAAGAGAAGGAGGAGTGAAATGCTGTTGATCTTTGTCTTGTCATCTTCCTCTCAGTTGATGATGTTGTGTGTGTATATGTTATATGGGCTATGAAAATCCTTCGCCGCAGCAGCCAGTGCAGTAGCATTTTTATAGGTTCAGATGATTTTGCGCAGTCAATGTTTTCAATGACGATTTCAAACGTACTCCTTTACACTTTGTTCAATAATGTTTGTGTTTGTTGATGATGATGACGACGAGGATGTTGGCTATTGCGTTTTGAGTTGCACAAAAGGAGCACATGTTCTATTTATCGGGTGCAAACGTACCTAAGTTTATAATAGCTTTTGTGTATATGTATGTATTTACCTATAATAAAACAACGTGATGTAATTTGGAATAACGTATGCAAAAAAATATAAAAATAAAAAGCTGGATTCGGTAGCAAATGATATGTATCATGTACGATTTTGTTTTGATGTCGTGTTCTTTGTGATTAAATTTGTCCCTTTTAATTCTATAGATAATAGTCACCTCTTTCTCTCTCGTCATGTGAGTTCAGAGTGCATTTTTAAAAGTCATCGAATAAAAAAAACGGTCGTATGGATGGAAGGTGTAAGTAGCATCCACGATTTCGCGAAATGAAAGCATACACTAATTTCGCAGAACGGGCGTTTGTAGACACGGGATGAGGAATGGAAAAGCACCAGATTTTGTACATTAGTTTTGATACTTTTCCCGTTTTTGCACGCTCTAATGCGCAATTTGAACTAGAATTGGCATTACGTACTTTCTCTATAATATATTGTTATTTATCCCAATTCCCGAGCATTTTTTTCTGCAATTTAATATTGTGCAATAACGTGCTTGTGCAATGAGCCAATGAGCGTACTAATTAGAAATTAGTGTACAAAAGGATCCAGCACAATGAACACGTAGTAGACCATATGGAGATAAATATCTCAATTCTTTTGAATGGCGAAAGTTCAGCAAAAGTGAAACGAACTCACTACGCCAGCAGTTCTAGGAAAAAACGGATGTGACTGTGAGATGTGTGTGTTTGAGGAGAATTTAAGTGTTTTTTTTGGGAAATGCCAAAAATTTGGAAAGGAAAAGGATGCGTCGAATTAACCACTCATTCAATCAGGTTTAAGGATCTGTCAAAGAATGCGTGGCATATTAAAGGGAAATGACTCAAATGACTTATTCGTCGACCATTAGAAATTCAAACAAACTAATTGGAAATATATAGTATGACATTTTTAAGGCAATCATTAAGTCTAGTGAATCTTTACCGCCATCGTAGATGTGCAGCTTTAGAATATTTATTATTCGAGTGAATAGAAAATTGAAGGGAAAATAATAATACTAAAGTCCAATATAACTATAAAGTGTGATGTTATATACACTTGCCTGTGTGGTAGAATGCAAAGTATGCAAATGGTTTTACTGTTCCAACGCCACATAACTCACTCCTCATTATCATATTATTGTCGTTCAAGTCCCAATTTTGTGCCATTTTCCATCTTACATCTTATAAATGCGTAAAAATTTACTAGCCCCCCTTTGTATGCATCAATTTAGAGAGTTTGATTTAATAATCTATAAAGTATGTGAATTGTGAATCACCATTACCTATTCATGATACATAATGCTCAAAATTGATCTTACTTGACCTTTATTGTAGCAGATTATTGAAAAGATGCAATTCAATTATTTATCTATTCATGTCTTTAAATTAGACTGAAACGATTTAATACTTTATTATTAGTTAACAACATCCTTGTACATTTGCAAATAATGTATACACAATTTATTCTATTACATATACATACAATATAAATTCTACAAAAGTAATTCCAAACTGTGGACAACATATAGAAAAATAAAGACATGTATTTTAACTTTCCGGTAGATTATGTTCTCGGCTAAATAATTTTTACATTGTACACTTACAAACATTCAGGATTCATGAATCATCCATCGTCATAAAATACTACAAAAAATACATGCATTCCCCCAACTCACCCCAGTTTAGAACGTTTGAACAGGACATGATGAACAGCTAAACGCTATGTCAAGTTACCTCCTAGCAAACCAAATGATCTCTTTAATATTGTTACACTCATGGTCAAAACTGAATTGGCAAAGTGACATGGATGATGGACATGAGTAAGAAATTTAAACGTTCAAGTAAACATTTTTTTACAAGCCGATGTCTTATCAGCTTGCTCCGCAAGTGTTTTTTCATATTGTTCATACCCTGCTATTAGGGTACTAATTTGCAATCACAGACTATTCTACTTCTCCATCTGCATCCCAAAGACCATCACCAGATAACCGTTTCCAAACATCTCACCGTTCCCCCACGTTAGTCATTAGCATGGCGTTTGCATGGAGCTAAGGTACTTTCCTCCTACTAGTTGCTCATCTTGTGTTTGTGCAAGCACTAGCAGTAAATATGTTACTATTACTTACGTTAAATTATCTTTCAGAGATACATGAACAAAATTCAGTGAAAAAGCACGTCTGCCTGCCGCTATAGCATTTATGCAGATATAAAGTTATCTAAACAAATGGATGATGATAGAAATTGAGAAGCTATTAACGACTCATCTACACAGAATACTATATGAACTTAAATGAACATGTACTCCTGTCCTGCTTAATAATTGCTATGACTGGACTGGTCTTTAGACAGCCAAAACATTTTAACTGTTGAAGACGTATGGATAGAAGTACAATCTCTAATCTAGTAAAGTTAATTCATTTCCAGTCTTCTAAACAATATTGTGAAAATACAGACCATTTCTTGTGAAATTTTTTTTGATAGTAAACCGTGACTGTTTCCGTTAGAGCAAAAAAAATATAATTTCCCTGAAACGACTTGTTCAACATGAAACATGCCAAGTTTTCATGGAACTGGATTTATTTGCTTATTTATACAATGACCATTGCGCCACTTCCAACAGTGTTTGGTAAAAATCAGATAACATAAATATTTGGTGATTATTATTCGAAAAGTGATTTATGATGGCATTCATGAAACATGTTCATTTTTTTCCGGAATAGGTGAGTTTTGCAAAACTCCAAAGCAGCAGCCTGGAGACTGTATACCAATGCGAGATTGCAAGGAATTATTTCAGCTTCTTAAGAAGCATCCCATTAGTCCTTCGGACCTTTTGTACCTTCAGGATTCCACTTGTGATATCACAGGCTCACAACCTCGGGTTTGCTGTCCTAATAACGACATCAGTAGATATAGTTCAACAACAACTACAACAACCACTACAACGACTACAACAGCAAGACCTACATACAAAGCGCCTCGTCCGGCTCCAACAACAAATGACCTGATAGTGCAAGACCTTCAAGCACATCGAAATTATCATTTGCTTCCAAATGTGTCTGAATGTGGTCGATCACTACTGACAGATTCGACCGTTGCGGATCGTATTATTGGTGGTCAAGATGCGGGACTTGGCTCGTATCCCTGGATGGCCTTACTAGGATTTGCAGGTTTTATGGAAACATTTAAATGGAATATGTATGTAAAATGAATGAATGAATATTTTTCCATGTTTTGACATTAATGAACGAATTCTGGATTGCAGCTGGAGACGAGACCCCTCAGTACGCGTGTGGTGGCACGCTTTTGAACAGTAAATACGTGTTGACCGCAGCACATTGTGTTGCAAATTTACCTTACGGTTATAAACTGTAAGTTTCATTTGAAATGATGATTCATTAAATTTGAATGGAAAATTAGAAGCTTAAAAATTATTTTATGCCGTTTTTACAGAAAAACTGTTCGTCTTGGGGAATATGACCAGAAAAATGAAATTGACTGCGAAAGTACAGAGTCAGGACGCAAGCTGTGTGCGCCACCAGTCCAGGATATGGAGATCGAGAAAATTATTCCGCATGAGCAGTATGACCAAACGAAGAGTAGAGAAAATGACATTGCTCTGATAAGACTGAAGAAGCATGCTGCTTTGGGGCGTACGATAGTTTTTGTTTTAAAAATACAGACTAAGTGTTTTGTACTTCTAATAATACTGTAGTAAGTAGCTATTACTCTAAAATGAGGATGTCATTTGAATATTTACAGCCTATGTGACCCCTGTTTGCATTCCACGCGGAGAAAAGTTGCAGCGTGCAGGTGCGGACAATCAAGCGTTTGTGTCCGGTTGGGGTCGTTTGGCATATGACAACCCGGACAGTGCCCCTATTCTTCAAGTAGTAAAACTGAAGTTGGTGTCAATGGACCAATGTAATAGGTTTTACGCACACAAAGAGAATTTCGGAGATCAGTTGGATGATGGAAGGGTAAATTCATGAGATTTTTCATGTCTTTAATGAATTCAATTTTTAAAGCATGCAAAAATGATCTCAATGATGACATATTGTTATATATTTTTTTAAAGTTTTGTGCTGGTGGAGACAAAGGCATGGATTCTTGTAAAGGCGTAAGTAAATATTAAAATGTGCACCTGTCTAACAATTTGCTCTCATGACACGGAATGCAATTAGGTATGTACAAAGAAATTCTTTCTAATCACCCTATTCTAGGATAGCGGAGGACCTTTGATGATGCCCTTACGACCTAAAAGTTTAGGCACAGCAGCAAGAATATTTCAACTTGGGGTGGTTTCACTTGGCCCTTCTCGCTGCGGGCATGCCGGGCAGCCTGCACTATACACTAAAATTTCTCAGTTTTTAAAATGGATATATGACACTATTGAACCATAGTAATATCCCAGATTTGAAACAATGCTACCTTTAATTTGTATCCTTTTTGAACCAAGTAATGATTGTCTAGAATATTTACTTTTGTTTTAATGAATAAAATATGAAATGACAGGAATAGTTGAACTGTTTTATAAATTCTCAGACGACTTTTTATAAATCTTTTGTAAAGCTGTGGAAGACTATGCATTATCTGTTACTGTTACTATAATATGCGCAGAAATAAACTCATTTTTAATTTTGATGCTGAAACAATATATTATGCAGTTTTACTTACTGATACAATGGCAAATGCAACAAGTGTGTATAGCACGTGAAGTCAGTGCAATGAATGCTCCTTAGTGAGATATGAAAAGCTAGCTGCACCCTTTACTTAAAATGATAAATTAAATTGCAGATAGGCTTTATAAATTATGTGATGTGAAGCTTCGGTTTGTTTCGTCAACCGTTTTGCATATTCTAACTGCATGTTTATCTAGTGGCAAGAAATATGCTGATGCACCTTAAAAGTAATTTTGCAAGTGTTCTGATTTATACACGCTGCCATGTCATCTATTAACTACACTACATCATTATTATTAAAGAGATCATTCGGTCGAGCGTATCTATGTAGAACATCAATTTTTATTAAAATGTGCATTTTAAAATGTGAATTGAATACAATGATACATAGTTAAATACCTATGTTATAAGATTACTCAGTGTCGTGATCACTAATACTAATACTATCGTTCACTGGCTCTGCAATGTCTGTATCGGCGTAATCGGTACTACTAATTAAGATCTCATCTTTCTCATTTTCTTCCAAATCTTGAACATGCTGAAGTCCAGAACAGTAATGGAGCATTAGTAGTGACAAGGCATGGACTTTTTCCTCACATTTCGAGATTTGGAAAGCGATATTTGCCTTTGAGGTTGGAGGGGAAACGGACTCTTCCTTTGAGAGAGCAAGACGTTCGTTAGTGGTTATGTTGATCTCTTCTTGCAGACGGTTCAACTATAAACAACCCCAATTGGAAAACACAAACAGTCAGTAGTGACACAATCATTAATTTATTTTTATCATTTGTAATTAATGTAAAAATCTGAAAACAGGTTTCAAAAAATGATCATCTCAAATGCAATTCACGTCTGAACAATTCAAGTGCGTACACAAAGCTGTGCAATGTTAATTACAAATTTGAAGGTTAACATGCATTGCATCTTGTGTGAGATTTTTTAATACAGGTTTATAGAAGAAATCTTAATGCGAGGGTACTAGCATTAAAAATATCAAATAATCAAGGTAAAATAAGCATTAGTTATAAGAAACGCACTTTTGTTATTTTTCGAACATGCTATACATTTATTAAATGCCTTATTTACATTAACACGTAGGAGGATAAATTCAGAGAGTACACAACAAGGGAGAACATTGTTTTTATTTCATTAACAATATTTAAGTTTTTGTAACACAAAAAGCTTAAAAGGTTTCAAACAACACATAAAATAGTAACGTTAAATCGATCAACATTGTCATGCGCAAATTCTTGAAAATTAGAGAACTGCAAAAAAATTCATGTTATTTATATACATCGCGAGATCAGACTTTGTGACTTGTGGTAATGATTTTGGATTTGGTAGCTTTTGTCTGGGATAAGTGAAGTAGGTAGTTTGAGCCCCAGCAAAGTATACCCCCAAAACCAAAATTTAAACTGTCTTTTTTTTACTGTCAACATTTGGTTGAGAGATAGAAAATACTAAAAGAATAGAAGTCAGCTCTACCTTATAGATTATTTAACATTTATCTATCATTATTCTAAAGAGAAATGCATTCCATTTAAATGCGAATTTGCACAAACCGTTTTCCAGCACCGTCTAACACAAAACTAAAATATTCCTTGTACCATTAGTTTGCAAAGGAAAAAGTGAATTGAGATACTCTCAAATACATCTACTTTATTTATGATACTGAAATTAATGGAGGGTATGAAATGAAATAAAGAGATAGCACCAACAATTAATTAAGGTATATGGAAAGTAAGACGGATTATCTCGCACCATAAACTAGAGGAGGGAAATACATATTACTAAAAGAAGAACTGACAACAAACGGAAGTCGTCAGTCCCAGCAACAAAATCATGATGCAAACAGCGTAAGTACTAACCACATTGTTGAGCTTTTGTTTCCTCTCCGAAAGGGATAAGTCACAGTAAATGTCCCGTCCGGTTTCTTTTGCAACAGACTCAAGATCTTCATTTGGGTGCTGAATCAAGTGATCTATTACCGCTTGGAGATCCGAATCTGATGACCCCAGTCCAGAGGCATTCAATATTTCGAAAGGATTTGTGGGCCAGCTCCCTCCTGCATTTCCTCCCGTAACTGATGCCTAAAATAGTATTGGAGTTTTGTGATCTCAAGTTAACTTGTTCGCCATAATGTCTGACTAATTACGCCAATAACAGTATTTACCTTGCGGCTGGTAGTGGGTGATGCCTGTGGTGATGGGGGTAGGCTTTTGGAAGTAGAGTTAGGATTAAGGCTAGGCGGCAGCAGCGTCGTCGCAGATCCGGCACGTCGTAGTTGAACAGACCGACTTTGAACAGCGCTCAAAATTCCACCAAGTGTTTTCCTTCGACTAGAACTCCCATTAGCAGAGGAGGAAGTTGAAGGTTGCTATTCAAGAAACAATGCGTTTATTTCAGTGATAGAACAGTTAAAGCTTCAAGATGTTGTATTGTAAAAAAATCTTTCATTAGCAGACTAGTATTTAAAATCTTACAAGTGCTGGTGAACCAGAAACTGTGCTCTCCGCGCTCCCTTCCGCTGAAGGTCCATCGGTCACTGGCTCACTTTCAGTTGTAATTATTTCTGGAGCTCCTCCTGACTGTGAGGAATAGGGCGAGGCCGGCTGAGTTCCAACAGGAGGATAAGTACCTTCTCCTTTACAAATTGTATTTGCAATGCAACGTTCATTACATTTCTTGTGGCATTTCATATTGCACACCCGACATGCAAAGGCCTCTTTCAGCCAAATCTGATAAGATAAAACATCATTTTAGTGACATTGACAGTCAGTTAGTTAAATATGTTTCTGACACCGCAGCGTAATTTCCTGTAACGTTTTCTCGCGCATTACCTTTTTGTTACAGTAATCACAAACAGTCGCACTCCGAAAATGCGTACGGACAAACTGATGTGACTGCGGATCTTCTGTAGGACTCAAATTGTTGGCTGACATTGGCATTGCGATTGCTTCCTCTCCAATTTCGATGTGGGGTATTGCCGATCCTGATGAGCAAGAGTCTGCAGAATCTTTTCTCTTGGAAAGATCCTCCTTAGCTTTGAAGAGGAACGACAGAGAAACTTTACCGTAGCACATGTGAGGCTCAAAGCCAGAATGATCTGAAAGCTGGTTATGTTTCCTGAAATTATATAAATTATAAAAATTCAAAAACAGTCAACAATCTTTCCTTTAATAAGGCAAAGCTTCCTTACGCATCAAGGGCTCCTCCATCAGGTGAGCATAAGTAATAATCTTTCACAAAATATCCCATTCCTGTAGTGCCACATTCGGAAATGACATCTGACAGAGGAATTGATAAGGTTCCAACTACTCTGTTTCCATTAAATGTAATGAGATCCACATCGCAGCCCTGATAATATAAAAGGATTAGTATTAAATACCTTATAGTTTAATTTCACAAAAACCAAAGTAAAAAGAACGATTCTCACTTTTGATTTTTTCGTTGGACTGCTAGTTGGACTGGAATTTGGACTGCCAGGTGCAGCGCCATTCACCTTAGCACTCCACAAGGAAATGTTTATGTATCGGTTGGAATCCTCAATGTCAACATTGAAGGACTCCATGAAGATGGGATCCTGTTATGATTATACAAAAGAATACATTTATGACCGTCATTTCCAAATAAATTTTCAAAATATGCCAAATTCGATAATATACGTACTTTGCAGCAGGGTAAATCGGCTGATTTAAGGATACTAGGGAAAGAAGTCTCGGAGCAGTAACTACGAAGTGGAAAGCTTGTCCTCCTCTCATTTAAGTCACCCAAGGATGCAGTGTCTCCATTCGAGGGAGTCGATGGCATGTCTTTAACCATGGAGCTTCTTCGACTATGACAAGGTGTTGTGTTCGCCGAGCTGCTCAAAACAGTAAGTTCACTGTAGCTCTTACTGTTCCTACTTGAAACCTCGAAAGCTGGCGGGTTTGCCGTGGTTGGCGTGCTCTCCGAGACTGTCTCCTCAGGCCAAGGATCCATTTTACTGGGTGTCAGCGATGAGGCACATCTCCGTTTCACTCTCCATACGACTTTCATGGCTGAACTGTTTTTGAAATTCTTAATACATTGTTTAATACTGGTGACTTTCCTCCCATCAACAGCAAGAATCTCATCACCGGGCTCGAAATTAATCAGGCGGAACGACGAGGTGGCCACATTTGAATTCAATGACTCAACAATGATGGTTTCATTCGCCCTATGATATATTCAACATACACATACAATTCAGAAATATTTTATCTTTTGGCAACTCGCAATACACAATATTATCCAATGCCTCACATTGCTAAGGTAAAGTCCAAATTAGCTTCCCTCTTTGCCGTCTTTATGTACACTATATCACGTATCAGGAAATTACTTCCGAAATCATCAGTGTATGCTGCTATCCAATCAAGATCACCTTAAAAACACAACAAGGGTCCAAATTAGTATAGAATTTTAAATGCAGCCGCTACCACACCTACCCTTAAGATTTATTTCATTTTATTTCTTACCGACACCAAGACTGGCATAAACATTCCCATTCAAAATACTGTTCATTAAACCACGACATTCAACTAACGTTACGCTAAGAGATCCCTTGGCTTCTACTCTGGGTGCAGCATTGGGTACCAATGCAGGAATCAAGTGTTCAATTCGGCTAAAAAACGGTTTGTATCGGATTTTAAACATGGGAAGGGTGTGTTTTTTCCGCACAGACCGTTTAAGCTGCATTCAAAAAATAAATTACATTAGCGAAACCAAAACCACATAACACTTTGATTAAATTTCATTAAAAAATTGAGTTGCATAACGTGATCAGTTCATTTACCTGATTGGATATGACGGTAGTAACCTGATTAAAACTTTTTCCATAAAGTTGAGAAACTACTGATATGTCTATATCGGGATTTTCTACGAAGCTAAAAGACCAGTGGGCGTAGGGTTCTGTAGTGAATTGGAGCCTAGCTTGACCCTTTACTCCATTAACTGAAAGTGTAATGTAATAAGTAATGAATCATAAAAGATACTCTTGGAACAAAGTAGTCCGTTATTCCTCAAAACAGGATCTGGGACAAAGTAAATTGTGCACATACATCTCACAGATAGGTAAGCTGAGTGCCGCAAATGAGTTTCCGCCTGAATGGAAAATTGAAACCCTCCTGCGTAATCTAGATCAACTAATATATCTAAAGTGGAGATATTCCTGAAAACGGGATGTAGCTCGACTTTGGATGTTTTGATCCAGTTAATAATGGGAAAGTTCTGGCCAACATCAATATTTTGTATCTGGAAATATAGAGAAAGCAAATAAGTGATTTTTCTATCAATTTCGGAGCGGATGCTCTGTTTATAAAATGCAACTGAGTTCTTACAGCAATGCT
Source organism: Sinella curviseta (assembly GCA_004115045.4). Classification (NCBI taxonomy): domain Eukaryota; kingdom Metazoa; phylum Arthropoda; class Collembola; order Entomobryomorpha; family Entomobryidae; genus Sinella; species Sinella curviseta. The sequence continues at coordinate 35,360,662 of CM065489.1, forward strand.
CGAAAAGAATTTTCCCAGTACGGAGGTTGCAAGGAGCTCCTCAAACTCTAACGAGAGTTTACGCAAAATCCACCTCCTGATCGCTTCAGAATTGCGCAACTCCCGAAAAAGGAAGTATAGCACAAAATTGAACGCCCAGCAACTTTCCTTTGACTTGCAAGACTCATCGCTAATCTTTGTAAGAAGCACCTATTTGGAAATGGAAAAATGCAATACGTAAATGCAAAAGCATACAATGTTTGTATATTTTTCACAATTATTTTCCTCTAATTTGTTGTGTTACCGGTGGAAGCTGAAATGTTGCAGATGTAGGCAGTTCAGGTTCTTTGCTCTCCGGAGTCGTCTTATCGGGGTCATGGAAAAAATAGCTCAGTACATACCAAGCCCCAGCAGCCACCAAACAGACTCCGGCTATCACCCCCAGAAGGAATGTACATATTGCCCACATGAAACTGGAATCACAAAGAAAGAATCAATACTACAGCCATATCTCACAAAAGAAGCATTCATCTTCTCTCCTAGCGATGAAAGGAGAGTAAATTGACGCTTTGCAAATGCAATTAGCGAATTGGTAATTAAATTACAACTTCTCCATTCTCAATCTTACCTCATAGTGTACTATTTTACGCTGTATATTATTGCACGGATTGCTTCATAAGGTCGTCGCGATCCTTTCCGTTTTTCTTCGTCCTAAGTGGTGCAGTGACTGAGAATGCTTCATTGGCTCAATGTCAATATCGTAATGATCATTATCGTTGAAGAATCTATCTGTCTACTTTGCAAGTTGACTAGATACAATAAAAACTTTTCATGTCCCGTTTTTTTGCAGGTAGGCAGGTGATCTCCCAAAGTAATTTCGAAAAAATTAGCACACTATAGTGATTGCGTGGAAGACACCAGAAATAGCGTAATAACGACAATATAAAAAAACTTTGCACCCGCTCCCTCTTAAATATACACAGATAAATGCGATAAAAGTTAACTAATTTAAAATACAAGTAGTACGACTCGATAACTCTTTAGTATGATAGCTTTAAGTACTTTGAATTTTCTTTAAGGTACATTTGACGTTTCTAAAATAATGGTGTGAGGTAAATAGTAAAAACAACCAAGGATATATATTTATAATATATTTCACGGTGTCAACAAGACTGCTGCCTGTTGTAGTATCGCCCAAATATCCACAACTTGTGTCACCGGCTCCAGTCTCACTATCGTCCTCCCAGTTAATGGCAATATCCTCGTTTCCATTAGCTCTTGTTCTTCCTGTCGCAGCCTTTCTAGCACCATCTTCTTCCCTTTAAAATAACGTGTCTGCAAAAATTAGATACATACAAAAAACAACCATATCACATTATTATTATCATCATCCTCATATCATTAAATTATAAGCCATCATTATTTACAAGTCACGTTCTGTCTCATGTCTCAATCCACGGCACAAGCCGCACTGTCACAAAATGGCTATAAAATCCAGAGAGACAGATAACTCTTATCCAACATTAAATGCAACATTAAACATAAACCACTTGTTATCCACACGATAAATCAAAAAAAATCCAAGTATCTCTTCCACACTCACTTAAACAAAAACAATATTATGACCATGCGCACAAAAATAAATCTCATCTCTGCTCCTCTCTTACAAACCAGCCATAAACGCAGAGAGATGAACATTTTTCAAGTGGTTTAAGTTAACTAGCATCATAACATGCATAATAATATGACGTATTTGCATACTCGCTCGCAAAACAATGACATTTGTGAGTACAGTGACAACAGACAAAGACCACAAAAACCAAATCTCCTCCAAACTGTCCAAACACGCGCGTTTTTGTATTTACGTACCGATTAATAAAAAACGCAGTCGTATTACTTAGAATTGCACATGATGAATCACCATCCTTATTTTTATATATCTCCTTTTTTTGTATATAAAATAATGAATGTTTTAAAAAAAACTAAATTTAAAAAAAGCAACGCTTAATAAAACGCTGTTTATCGCTGCTGCTAATGAACTACTAGACGGCCGCTCGGCCGCTGCTGCCGTTTGTGTCTTCTTTCTCTCTCGTCGTCGTCGTCGTATGAGCTAGGTTAACGTTCTACTCGCGTCGTCCGTCCGACCAAACGACCACTACAATTGTGTCCATCACACAATTAATGTTTCTTTTTTTTCCTCTCTATCCTCCGATTACGCTGATGATGACGGACACTCTGCACACAACAAACGAACAACGCTTTTCAGAGACTTTCAGAGAGTTCATCAGCAAGAATCCTCTTCACTCCTCCATCATCCTGCCTGCCTGATGATGAGCAAGAACAAATTCTTTATAAAAAAATCTACTAGACTAAAAGAAGAAGAGGAGAACAGCAGAGCGATTAGTGATGTTTTTCACACTTCTTCTTCCCATTTTGTTGTCGTCCTGTTTGTGTGAGCAGCAGCAGCAACAAAAGGGAACGGACTTGAACGGAGGAGCAACATTATTTGTGTTTTTTAAAAAGCCAAAAGCAGAGAAGAGCAGCAGGCAAGGCAAGCTGAGTGTGAGTTGAGAAAAACAGAGAAAAAAAAGGGGTTTTCAGCTGCTCGTATTTTGGTTTGATGCATCGCATCGCAAATCGCATGACTACATGCTTTACTTTTTACTAACATGCTTTATTTGCTACAAGTCATTCTTCTCTTTTTTTCCTTTCTTTCTCTCACAACACAACAGCAGCAACCAAAAGTGACATGTATACAACATGCATGGTTTGCACTGGTAGTGGTGGTGGTGGCGGTGGTGGAGGAGATATAAAGAGGAGGTGGTGGCGGTGCTGTATTAATAAGTAGAATGGTTACTATGAATACTACTACTACAAATATATATGCCTATGATTATTGCAAATAGCCACAATGGAAATGTACATCTGCTTTTGTTAGAAGTACAAATTTTCATTTAGTTTAGTAAGTAGTGTATGATGAGGATTGTGTGTGTAGTAGTAAGTAATTCCATTATCATCATCATGGTTCATGGTTGTGTGGTGGTGGTGGCGGTGGTGGTGGCGGCGGTGGTGGAATAGTCACACATCACACAAGAGAGAGAAGAGTTGACTAGATTATGCGTGTAAATATGAATGCCTGCATGATAGCTCTGGTGTTGTGTGGTGGTGGCGGTGGTGTGGCGTGGTGGACTTACTTTTTATTTTATTTTGGACCGACTTACTACAAACTACTATTACTACAACTAGTAGACATAATACTAGACATACCCGATATATATTTTATAGAAAAGCAACTTGCGTTTGCTATTTGCTGCTGTTTTGTTGTTCCTTGTCTCTGTGGAAGAGGAACTGCAGAGGTTGCCTACTTTCTTTCGACTTGAGAGAATAAGAACGACTTGAACCACTTGGCTTAAAGTTATTTAAACAGCTAGTGTGGATAAAAGTAGTAACTGTGAGGAGAGGTGGTGGTGGAGGAGGCGGAGGAGGAGGTGTATATGATATGATGAGGTGCATGCAATGCAATGCATTTTGTTGTTGTAGTAAAGCTATTCGTGAAATTCCTGGTAGCGCAAAGAGTCTTTTGTGTGATATGGTGGGTGGGTGTGTGTGGTTTTATAAGAGTACCCTCTCTGATGATGTAAGTAAAGCAAGTAGTAAGCAAGCACTCTAGCATTTTGTGCAAAATATCAACTTGTATTGAATATAGAGACGTTGCAAAACAAGGAAAAACAAAAGGCATGCTGATGATGATGATATGAAATGTAAGTAGTAGTAGCAAAGTACCTACGCAGGTAGTAGTAGTAAAGTAAGTAAGGTGATATACCCGACTAAGGAAACTCTCTCTGGTGAGAATTTGCTCATGGCTTTGAAAAATGATATCATGTAGTAAGCCAAGCTCTCGTTGTCTATTGCGTCTCACGAACGAACTATCTAAATCTAAAAAAATGATATATTTTTCTCGTGGCGACGTTCACCATGATGATATGCGCTTGTATGGAACAACAAAATCAGTTTGTGGTGGCAGAAGTTGACTCTGTGACTTATCGTTACATGTTGAACGGACAGGTACATGCATAACAAAATGTTATCATATTGAATGCATATGAAAATGGGTATATACACGAGGAAGATGACATTGACAGAGACAGACTATCTATAATACAAAAAACTGAACCTATAAACTATGCACTTCTCGACAGACCAATTTTCTTTGTGTGTTTTGTCGGTAGTTATATAGCAGCAAACGCTTTTATGACTCTGACTGACTCTGCTACTTTTGTACAGTTATTACTATTATTATGTGTTGGTCTTTTGAGGATGATTTTTTTTGGACGCGGAGGAGAGTTTGTTACACAAAATGTTCGATAAAGTGGCTCAACAAATCTTTGCCAACAACAAAAAAGCTGTGAAAGAGAATGAGAGAGTGAGTGAAGCGTCAAGCATATAATATGAGAGCTGACTGACGGAGAGAGAGTGAGTCGCTCTTTAGTAGCAATTATGACATGAAGGTTTCAAAAAAGTTTCTTTGTCATGGCATGATACATACCAGCAGCATGTTTGTAACAGCCAGCCACAGTCAGTAGCAAAAAAAATCCAAGCGACGACTGACGACGCGGATGAAGAATTTGTGTGTGTAGTAATAACAAAGTGTAGTATGTATTATTGGCCATTAACCGTGGCATTCCCGATTTCCCATATATCACACACAATTTCACATGATTTGTACTTTGTACTCTTTGGCATCATCAAAATGTAGTCATATAAGCCATCATCATCATCACATCACCGTATTACAGAGCATTACACACGCTTTCTTTATTTCCCTCTTGTTCACTCTCTATTTTCTCCTTTTTTTATATGCATCGCTCGCCTGTGTCCTTTTCCTATGCTATGAACCGTTCATAAAAATACCCGGGTATTGTATTCTGTGATGTGATATGTAGCAAATAATAATGATGATGATAGTAGCGGAGCAGTAATAGTGGCAACAAACTATAGGCTAAACTTTTTTTCTCTCTCCCAAACTACATGGTAGTAGGTAATTTTCTTTTCTCTCTGAATATTTGATTCAACCGAGAAAAAAAATATTTGTTAGGCATATGCAGACATGCATACATGCATGACGACGACCAACGGTTGAGTTGATTCGGTAGTGATGATGATGATGATGACGATGATGATAATAATGATGGCAGTGGAGAGCAGTGAGGTGAATATTTACCACCTCACTTACTCGCTTTTATTTCCTTCCGTTTCATTTTACACAGAGGACAGGAGCGAGAGAAAAAGGAACGATGAGGACGAGCGACCAAAGAGCATATTATAGTCAGGTTTTGTGTAGTAGACAGACAGGACAAGTAGTAGTAGAAGTAGTAGTACTAGTCGGTAATAATATTTAGTGAAAATTGTTGGAAAATGGTGGTGTAAGTAGCAAAACCAGCATTTTAGTAGGTGCATATGCGTTTGTGTAACATGAGCAGCGGTGTGGCAGTGGCAGCGCAGTAGAGTATTATTATTTTTTAAACATGAATGCATGCCATGCACTGATAACCTTCAGGTTGTCTGCAAAATAAATGTGTAATTTTGTGTGTGTGCCTTTCTGCTTTCGCTTGCCTGCCTAGGAACAATCCAATTCATATTGGATTGTGCATGCATGTCATTCGCCAATATGGAATAGTGTGCATGTATTATTATTATTATTATTACAATATATTATTATTATCATTTTTGGAACATGGCGAAAAGGGGAGAATGGATTGAAGCAGTGAAAATAGTAATAATAATCAGAGTATTACATCGACAACGACGAGGAACGTTGTGATGATGATGATGGTGATGATAACGACGTCAAGAAGAAGAAGACCATTAGCAGCAGTAAGTTTTTTTTTGTGTGTGGGAACTATAGTCGATAATTTGGAAGCACACACCAACACCACACACACGGACACGGACAACTGAGTTCAATATGTATTACGAACAACGTTCACAGAACAACTCACAGAAAAAACACAAAATAAACTTTTATCCACTTCACGGCATCTACAAATAGTGCAAGTACCACTTCACAAGCAGTAGTACAATATATTATTATAGTAGCAGCTTTGGAAAATGAAATGGAAAAGAACTAGTGTAGATAGTACTAGAACTTTAGCATTTCTTTGTCTTTTTTTGCTACGTGCACAATGTATCTTTACTCTCTCTTGCTATATAAGAACATGTTATAATTAACATGGGCTGACAGATTGGCAAGTGGACAGGAAAGAGGTAGTAATTTCAGGCAATGACATCACATAACAAGACAAGTAATGCATAATACGCGGTTTATTTCCGCCACGCCAGATACATTCCAGAGTGGAGTGGGTATCGAGTTTCTCGCCAATCCACCGCGTCTGCTACTGATGCGTTAAGCTAATGCTTTCTTTTCTCTTCTTTTCTTTTTTTTTTGTATCTACTTAATATTGCAAACAGGATTGTCGTTACGTCTAATTTTTTTGTGATTGTCTAATTCGGGATAAAAAATTGATATGCATGTAATGGTAATGTAGGTATGTATAATCTCCTCTCTTTCCCTTTTGAGCTGGCTAAGCCTTCTGTTCAAAAGCACGAGGTATTGGGACAAGGAACGTCAAATAGAGAGAGTGGGTGAAAGGAAGAGCACTCTACTTACAATCAGCAGTCATTGTTTCTCTCGAGCCTCCTACAAGATATCAAAGAGTATTAATAGCCTTTTCATTTATAAATGTGTTCCCTTGTCTCCGATTCTGGGCTGATGTTAGCTGTGCGAAATCACTGTCCAGTCCAGTCAAGTCCAGAGGAGCGGAGAGAGAAATGTGTACGTTTGGGATTTTTTTTGTCTACTTTTTTCTATGTGCTTAAAACAGTAGAGAGCAGTTGAACTTGTGAGGATCAAGATAGCGACTTTTTGATGATTATGATGCCTAGTCACGCTCAAGTTCGTACAAAGATTTTCAGATTATGAAGCTCTAGTTCTCTTGTTTTCAAGAAAGAATTATGACGACGACGACGTTGATGATGTTCATGCTCTCCGTCTTGCACACTCGACTTACGTTGATACGACGTAAACCTACTTACATTACTAGAATTGCTTCCTTTATTTTCTATGCGTGTGTCCTCCTCTCTGGTTGAATTCCAGCAAAATATATATATATAAAAAAACTGTGAAAATTCCTTTCGCGACGTGGGTTGACTTGATTCTTCTAAACAAACTTGCCGAATGAGAAATGGAATTCACTTTATAATATGCTCTGACTTTTTTAAAGAAGAGAAAATAGATATTTGGAAAAAGAGAGAAGGAAGTACAACAACGCTTTTAGTTTGTCCGTTTTTCCTTCATCCATCCGTTTCGCCCTAGTTCCACTTGCACTTTCGAAGGATGGAAAAAGTTTAGAGAGGGAAGGAAAACACTTGAATGCTACTTATATGATCCTTGATATAAAAAGAGAGAGAGATCTCCTCTCTCTTCCCCTCTTTCTCTCTGAATAACAAAGTAATGAATTAAATAGTACAAGCATGGAACCGTCTTTTTTCCCTTTGATGATGGAAAATAAGCTGAATCTGATGCTGCTGCTGTTGCTGCTCCTGCTATTAGCTAGGCCATGCCAGGCCACGACGGCTACCTTCCGTTTCCTCGTGATCCCATACAGACAACCGCACTACTGTTAGTGGAGAAGAGAAAAACGGAGGAAAATGTGCAAACAAAGTAAACACGGGATCTGTTGGATGGATGGATAAGAAGACGAAGAAAACACAGGGCTCTTCTCTCTATAGCTCATCCAGTTTGAGTACCCAGTAGTAGTAATGGAGTAAGCAAAGTGCAAGTTGGGTAGTAAGTTATACTGGTTCAGGGCAAACGATGAAATTCATGCGAACAGACTTTCACTCTTCAAGAGAGAGAAAGTCTTTCGGAACTTTTTTTTTGTAATCTTACTGCCAAACAAAAACGGCAACGAAAGGATTTTTTTTAAAAAAGGGAATGAAATATAAAAGAATCAAAAAAATCTTTGGAGAGTTTGAGGGCTTGAATGAGCACTGTTTTCTTCCACAATGGTACCATTTACAAAATTAGCAGATTGAAACGCAAGTAGAAAAGCTTGTACCAAAGTAGGATGAACTTTTATAAAGAGAGGAATGAGGAGCATGAGAGCAACAAATGAAAATGCTGTCGTGTTTGCAGTTAGAAAATATGTACTAATTGATGTGACCCCACTCTATCTTCCTCTAAGTGGATCCATTTGACACATATTTCAACAAATTGCGCTGGGAAGCAAATTGATTTGCTAAAAATGTTAATAAACAGATGTAGTCATATTTTAAGAAAAAGATCCGCTCAGTTTTAGAGAAAATTGCAAGACAGACAGACATAACGGCACATGTCGCCAAGAAGCAGAGATGAAGATGCTGGTACAATTTAATAATTCAATGCTGTTTGCAGAGAAACGACGACATAGAAAGCTAACTACTCTAGAACAAGTAGTTAGGAAACCTCACAAGATTGCTGTATTTCAAAATTTGAACTAATGTTCAACCTAGAGCTACAAGACTTTTACATGATAAGTTTTACTTGTTTGGGGGAAATATATGAGAAGGGATTTGTATCTGTCAGTATCGTCAACATCAGTCAGGTTGACAGACTTGTTTGTGTGTATACAGTGGAGAGATGGAGATGATCATTGGTTGACCGACTAAGTAGCTGAATGAGAAAAGTTGAGCAATTACTCTTTCCTTTCTACTCTTTGCCCACGTCTAACTTACTCGGCGGAGGAAAAAGTTTCCAGCATTTATTTGCATTTTCCCATGCTACTTTTTCCACAAAATTGAAAGTACAGTAGTCATCAAACGACCACACGAGAAATTGATTAAAAGAACCATTTTTACTTTATTAGAAACCCACGCACACTTTCTCCGCAGCAGCAGCACACAATCAGAAGAGAGTGAAAGAAGACGCTTCTTTTTTGCCCATTTATTTTCTAGTCACAAATAATCATGCTTTTCATCGTGATAATTCGAGGAAATTCGCAATTAACATGATAAATGATTTCCCTAATGACTGAAGAGAAAAAAAGGAAGAAAAAAAAATCTCGAACGTTGTAACCGTTTGCATGGCCACCTTTGCCATTAAGCACGCCCACAAATTTTACATTACATGACGAGTAATTTTTGCTCACCTATTCATACTTTTGGTAATGTGAAAATCTCCCACTGCCACACTACGTGCCTTCCTGCATTTTTCATTAATTTTCTCGACTCTGCCCACACTGAATTACATACCGTAACCACCAGGTCACTATTTACTATTCTACTACTAGCTTCTCCCAACTAGCACCATCCCCGACGTTAGAAAGTGAGGAAAAGCCCGTCTTTATTTATTTATCATTATGATTATAAAAACAGGAGTAGGAGAAACCTGCCACTTACTTGCATGCCCATAACCCTAAATTCACATTCTTATACATGCACATGTCTGTACATATATACACATACATACGTAAGTACACACATTGTACCTGCATGCTTCTCCTTACATATGTACGTCACGCTGAATAATATATAATGAGAAGAAATTGGGTTAATTTTTATGAAAAGAACCGCTTAAACTGATACCCTAATGTGCTTAGCCATATAATATGACGGAACGTTGAAAATGCTAAATAGCCACCAGCACTAATCCGCCTGGTTTTTCGCTATATAGCAAGCATTGATAGTCTGTGAAGGTCTAGTACTTTGTGAGCCATGTCATGTTACTTTTGAGAAGGAGAGAAAAGTAAAAGTTGCTGGTTACATTTTCACTGCTGCTTTCAAGGTATATATAATACACTTTACAAAACACGGAAGAACAAAGAAAAACTTGGGAGAGCAGAAGCTGTACCAACAAAACGAACGGCAGCATCAAACGACGTGAGGTGCGTGGTGGCAGTTAGTGAATAAAAAAGGATATGGTGCACACAACTTGTATATCTGCGGCACCAGCATCTTTCGTCTCACGACTCTCGCCATATTATACATCCAACCACCCAATTGACTTTTTTTTTCTTTCTTTGATGATATGAAGATGTACATATACAGCCATGTCAGTAAATTGTACTCTGGTAAATATTTTTAGGAGGACGTGAAGTAAAGAGAAAATGTCTATATGGTAGCATATGGCTTTACATATTACACATAATAGTTAAAATTGGCGAGAGAGAAAGCGTGACAGTGAGAGAGAGACGGAAGAAAAAAAATGTGACTGCTTTTTGTGGATCGTGATGATGCTGCTGCTGCCGTCCGTTGATGGTCGTGTGGTGGCTATTTCCTTATGTATTTTTTTCTCTTTTTCCTTTTCTCTCTCTTTTTTATCCATTTTCTTGGTCCGCCTGCCTTCAATAAAGTTGTTGAAAGCTTTAAAAGAGCTACTCCCGTTCTCGTCTTGCAAAAAAAATCGAGAAAAAATAGTAGAAATGGTGGAACTATTTATGTAGCCATCATAGCGATAGAAATGTTACCTTGAGATCGTTTTACCAGAGAGGTACGCGCGCCGAGAGAAGAGAAATCGCAACATAATAATATACACAGAAATTCGGCTCAGAGGTACAAACATACTGTAGAATTGCCAGAGAGGAGAATATGGTAAAAGAAAAGGAGATGGGTTTATTCTAGGATCAAGAAAATTGGAAACGGGAGATGAGACAAAATCGGAGAAACCAGCTTTATATTTCTCTAGGCTCCGGGTATTGCGTTGCAGAGAAGCAGTGTGAGAGAGAGAGAGAAAAGACTTGGGCTGGAAGTTAGGGCGTGTAAAATGGATGAGATTCCAGGGAGATGAAGCGGGGACAAAATTTCAAAGAATTTTCATAAGGATATCCTGAAATCCATAGAAATAATTTCATTAAATGCCCTACTAGAGTTTCACTATAAAACAGTAACAAAGTAATAATTAATGGAAAGAGCAAAATTTCCCCTTAATCAAAATCAACTGGAACTGAACTTGAAAAAAAACTTGAAACAGATCTTTAATATTGGTCTTATCTGTGGAAAATCTTTTAAAAGATTTTTTTTAAACCGCTCTCAATCTACCTATTGCTGCTGATGTTGGCTGTTTTATGAAAGGTGGAACGCAAAAAAACGGGAATGCTCAGCTTATTTTTTATACTTTTCTGGGTATCTATTTTGTTTCATGACCATATTTTTTCATTTTCCCTGATAGTAACAGTAATAAATAGAAAAGGCATTTGTAGACGGATTTATTTTATTTTTTTCCTAAAGAACTGCTCCATATCCGTCCTAATGGATAAAACCTTTTGTGCTATATACTTGCTTTGGGGGAAAGGAAAACGCGGAGAGTGAGAGTATTGCAAAGTTAAGATGAATTTATGAGTTGGAAAGCTCCATTCCGCCATACTAGCTCAGCAGCGAGCCTGCTTCCCAAAAGAATTGTGATTCTTGCTTAGACCAAGTTTTCTCTCTATCCGTCGAGCTTTCCCATCAGTTCAACACACACGGCTCGCATATAAAAGTGCTAAAAAGTGAAAAGCATGCTCCGGGGCTACTTGAGTTGTGTATGCAAGAACACTTTTTTAGGTATTTACCTTTCTTTTCCACTCTAATAAAAAACGTGTGCCTATCCTCTCTCTCTCTCCAGCCGTTTCCCTATACCAAACACCGAAAAGTCTCCTCGACCATTTCATCTTGCGATGACGGTGCGAGCGGAATGAGCGCATTTATTTTGCATGACTTCGTTCGAACTGGTAAATATTGTTGCACACAAAAGAGAAGATTTATTATTTATTTAAGCGAGCGCAATTAACACGATACGTATAGTCATTCATCATTCTCAAGCGGTGAATCAAAATCCGCTTGAGTGGGGCATGCTTGCCAGAATAGGTGAGCTATTCTTAAATAAATAAGCAGAGAATAATTTAATCAACTCGGTCATTCAAAAGTGTAAAGATAAATCATTTATCAGGGCCAATGCACAAGAGTGTCTTTATTATGAGTCGTCCTGCAGTAGATAATCTTTATCGCTCTTCTCTTATCATTCCGCCGCCCAGGTTAGAGAAGGCGCCGCCGCGACTTCCGTCATTTGTGTCGGTTCGTAAAGGGCAAGCACATGCAAATGGAACAAGGGCAGAATGGCATTTCATTTGTGGTTTGATTCGTTCGTAATCGACTCGGCTTACGCAAGTATTAATAGATTTGCCAATATAGGAACAAAGAAAGATAAATATCTTGTGTTGATATAAGACAGAACAATGCTTTTGTGCTTAAATAATATGTACAATATGTACATTTGATCGCGATTCATTTTCTTTTAATCAGATTAACAGCTTCTTTGCTCTGATCTAACTCAGTATGTCATTATTGAACTCCCTGTAAAGTCTTTTTTTTCTGCGTTGATGATGATGATGCAACTACTTAACGAGCAGGCAGACGTTCTGCACTTCATTGCAATGTCATTCATAATTATACTCACTCTAGAGAGCTGAATGCGTACGCCTGCCTGAGTGTGTGCCTCATTTCACAAATTTTTAATGGACGAATGAGACATGAGTTGGGTTTTTCTCTAACTTCTTCTTCTTCTGTGCCGTCGTCGTCTTTTTATTTATTCCAAAGAATATCAAGGAGATGCAGCCTTGACTGCAATGGCGTAGTTTCTGTTCAGAAAAATATTCCAGTTGTTGGCGAACATCATTTACATGCTGTGTATTTAGGGTTTATACAAGCCGCTATAAGGTACTGCCAGGGACAGAGACGGTTGGCTATAAGGTATTTAACAAGATATATGCATACGTTGAAATACTGCAGAAACGTGCAAGAATTTATGATGATGATTGGGGGTGAAAATGATGATGAATGAGTACAATAAACCGTAGCCAATAAATTGGCAAATTGGCACGTTATGTTTCCCATAAATATTTTCTGCCTACTTGGACCTGTGATGATGCGGGTTTGGTTGGACTTGTGCTACAACTATTACCACAACAGTATACGAAACAAAGTTGGTTTGCAGAAGAAGGAAATACGATACACTCTTAAAAGACTTGTACATTTCGCACTTCTTGTCTGTCTGCCTGTCAATCTTTGTATTGATCTCGTTACACATACTTTGTTAAGGAAATTTTTCTGCAAAGATTATTTCTGGTATCATCATCGGATCCAACCTGGAACAAATGGGGCATTTAGAGACAGCCGAGTTCATAGCTCCATAAAAAATGGTGTGACGGTATCTCAAAAGACAAAGCAGTACGTCTCCAATGCTCTTTACAAAACTTGTTAAACTTTAACTGTACTCACCGTGCTGATCATTCCAGATGGTGGTCTTGCAAAGTCAAAAGGCAAAGGTTAGCGAAAGGCAATATAAGAAGCTTTCAGTAGGCTGCCGTCATTCATACCATGTTGCTCTTCTTTTGTTGCTCAGTGACAGACGCTGATTAGGTATATAAAAAAAGAAAATCTGATCCAATTAAAATACATGTATAATAATCGCCAGGCAAGTGCTGCTGCTGCTGTTGTTTCGATGTAGCGAATTTCTTGCTGCTATTTCACCGTATGTATTTCCAGAAGATTTACATTTTTTCTAGGTTACTGTGTCAAGATTTCAATTGATGCAGCAGCAATGGCAGTGAGCGAGACGGTCATGAGGACAAAACATCGTGCCTTACTTACTCTCCCATCGCATCAGTTTTTTGCTTTGATACAGAGATAAATTCAATGAAATCATCATTCCACTTAAAATTTTTAAAGTATTACGCTGTTGAATATTCTGCACATGGCAAGTTATATTAAGCGCATGTATATTGAAACACAATATTGTTCAAGGTTATCTGATAAAAATAATAATAATGATGCAGTTTTTTTACTCCTCTCTCATTTTATTGCATTGAAAGGAAGGATGTCATAGACATAGGTACGACATAAACAACTGGGGTATCGACATCGCAATCGCATCTTAAAAAAATACGAATTTTCCAATCACATTGTCAACCTTGTCAGGCGCAAGCCCCATAACAACAAGCGAGGCCCGGTCTAGTGGACTTTTAAGTTTTTTTTCTACTTCTTATGAACTTCTTCATGTCGATCTTCCCAACTACTTAAGTATATAATATTATTATGGTATAAAATGTATGTAAGATGCATATTGTTGGACAAATGAGGCTACTTGTCTAAAAGTGTAGCATATTACACGACAATGTATGTATAGATTTTTCTCTGTCATCACTAATAACCGTCCAACCGTCGTTTTCCATATAATAAGTTCTTGATCGTTCTACCTACTTCAGGTCAAGCAGCTTGTTCTTGTGCTGCTGGAGCTATAAAATATGTAATAACATTTTTATATTTTTTGTTGTTGCATAAGCAAGTCCAATTTAAATACATATGTAATAAATAAATAATACTATGTAGTGGTGATGTGATTGGAGTTTGCTGCTGGCTTCTACGTTCTTCTACCTCTTCTTCTTTCTTGTATGTGGAATCATGTCAAGCACTTTATCCAAGTGCAACGTCAAACGTCTCGAGTTGTTGTTGTTCTACCTACCTAGCGCCCACTTATATAAATTGCTTGTATGCATGGATTTGCCGTTCGTTAGCTATCTTTATGTCATCCAGTCGTTCCCTTCAACGACAGGTTTTTGACATAATTCTCTCTTGCTCGGAACACGACACAACAAAGGCTTATATGGTAATTTACAACATACCTACCTTACTCTGGCATCCAAAAAAACTACCTAAAACTTGGTATTTCTGTCAGTTGACGTTTCCATTTCCATTAACCGGATTTGCAAGTAAAGTAGGAGGAAGGTAAAGCAAAATCCTAGTCAATTCTCATTACTATCACAACACACACAGACACACACACCAAGTCAAGGTTAGGTGGAAATAGACTGCAAACTGGGAGAAAATTGCTCAACATGCATGGTGAATGGTGTTATGGGAAGTGATGATGATGACGATGATGACGATGATGCAGGTAAATAAATAAACAAATGAAATAAATATGGTAATAGTAATGGAGAGATGAAAGAAACACGGAAAACAAATTTCACTCCTTTCAGTATAATACCTGTGTATATAAAAGGCAATTCTAATGATCACTGCTGGATACAGCCGGGTTGTGCTGGTCCTTATGCTACGGATGCGGATGCTATAATCAGAGGGGCATTGTGAAAACAGGAGTAATTAACTACTACAGCTTAATGAATTTAAAAAATTGGAATACATGCTCATATTTGAAACTATATCCTATATATCCATTCATCGGTAAAGTTGATCGCACCTACTGCTGCAATTGTAATCCTTTCTAGATAGTTCTGGATAAGCTTATTATAGAATCCTTATATAAAAAGGATGCTAATTCCACAGTTGAGAGGGTTTGTATAACATAACTACAGTAATTATGCATAGGTATAACGCAATGTCTATAAGGCAGTAATAACTTCAAATGACAAGCGTTATTACAAAGATTAGATTGGAATACGTAACGGAAGTAAGTGAGTTTTTTAAGCTCATTTCATTTGACGAGACATCAAAGTCGTCGCAGATTTGTCCATTAGTTGAAAACATTGTAGATGTCAACATTTCAAATAATATCCAGAACGAAAAGTACCTCAGAAATTGAGCAAATAAGTTTACTAGGAAGTAGTGTGGGCGGAAGAGTTGCAAAAAGTCTAAGAGTAATAACGGATGGGTGAACAAGAATCTGCGACTGATGTAACTTACCTGTTTGCATTTCTTTATGAACAAAAAAAATGAATGTAAAGTTTGTCTTTTTTTTTCGTTTTTCCAACATTCTTCGAAACATTGCTACTATTTTTGGAATCAGGTAGCAGACCTCAACGGATGGATGACGTTGGTTGAGTCAGTCAAAATGTGTCAGAAAATACTGACAAGGGAACGTTGTTAGGTGAATAGAGCCTAGAGAGAAACGAAAATATACGTCTGAATCAGAATTTTCTGCTGATTCCAAGGGTACCAACTTTATTCTGCAGAAATGAAATATGTGGATTTTACGGTGAATTTAAGCCCAGGTAAGTTATAATTTTGAGAGAGTCCGGTAATACACTAACTGGCTTAATGGAATGGAAATATAATAATGGAAAACAAATTTGATCATTACGTAACAAAACCTAAATTCGTGTAACGTGCAGTGAGTGAGGTATATACCATAAGGTTAATGCATTTTTTATTTCACACAAAAATCCCTTTAATAACGACTCTCAATATATATTCCTAGTATCACTAGTACGGGACCGCACTGTTGAGGTTAATTAGATAATGCCCAGTAGTATGTTGTTTTGCCATTTGTCACTGACATGATCGGCAGTATGGCTAGGCAAGGAATACATTCTATGCATAGATTGCTCAACGTGAGCTAAAACATGTGACACAAAATGCTAACTGTTAATATGAGGTAATGATTTAAGCAGCTTAATGCACACAAGCCTGTGTGTGCCATTACCTCAGCAACCTTTATTGACAATCTGAAATATCTAGATCTAGTTATACTAGATAATCATGATAACTTAAAGGTTATTAGCTTTTTACATAAAATACCAGCTTTTGCATAAGTTTGAGCTCTTGGTATATTCCAATCACCCTGCTTACTCAGCTTGAAGGTGTAAACACAAAAGTGGTTGTAAAATCCGCAGATTTCATTTCTGCAGAATCAAATTAGTACCGTTGGAATCAGCAGAAAATTCTGATTCCGATGTATATTTTCGTTTCTCTCTAGGCTCTATTCACCTAAAAACGTTCCCTTGTGAGAGCATACTACTTTTGTTCTATAACAATAGATATGATAAAAATAGAAACACTTGTTGTGTACGTGCTTCGTGCATGCATGAAATCTCACTCTTTCGATTACACCAAATCTCACTTGTCATATCTGCGTGGCATCATAATGTGAACAATTAGCAAGGGTTTTAGCAAAATGCGCAAAATAGAATTTGATTATTCTCAGCATGTTGGCTAATAACTCCAAGACATACACATTATATAAACATAGCATGTCATGAAGACAAACCGTGACGTAGTTGCACAACTGCTTCATCCTTACTCCCACTTTGAAGGAAATGATATTGTATTTTATTTACAAAGCAACATATGTTGAGAAAATTCACTCTCTTTTCTCCAGCTTCTCTCTCTCCCAGTATCAGGTTTCCCCGTAATAATTGGAAACCCTTGAGGGCCATATGTACACAAATGGAGCGTGTAGGAAGAAGACATTGCTCTCTCTCTCTCTATTTCTTTCTCCTTCCAAGATCTCCGTAGTCGCTGGTGAATATCGTCGGAGCAATTGTTTATTCATTCACCACTGCGTAATACAGGAAACACGGTTGTTTAAGACGGAATAAGAAAGTAGCAGAAGCACACGAATTAATTACACCTGCTTGCATTTTTAATGCGGTACTTTTGGTTGAAATGGGTTCTGAAAATTGATGAGTGAATGACTAAAATTTAGCTTATCGCTGCAGGTAATGCAAAGAATGACTTCATACCTCTAGAATATTACAATAAAACATGATGATGTGTCGCAAGATGAAGAATGCGGACATACATTATCGACAAATCCTATGTATATTCGCTTCATTTCCGGTCCTGGAAAAAATACTGGGGAGAAAGTTTATTTGTTTAATAAAGAAAGTGGGAAGCTTTTTTCCATTTGCAAATGTATCGTTTCGCTCTAATAATGATACAACTGACAACGTTCTTTTTTAAAATCAGAAGAATACAGAGAGAGAAAAGAAAGACGAGAATGGTGGTATATATAAGGCTTCACAATAAGCTTGAACCTTTGATCTTACTTTATTCTATTCCAAAGGCTAAACAATCATTTCATTACTACTTGGTTGGTTCGTCTCTCTTTCTCCCTTTCTCTGCTTCTCCATTGAGCCATTGAAATGTTAAAGGATGGGTGCAGTGTTCTCTCGCTCTCCATTCTGCTGAAAGAATAGAATAGCACTTTTTTCAATGTTGATGAAAATGACGATAAGAGTCAATAGGACTGGGAAGCAATGAACGATATTGAGTTCAGATTTTGGTGGTGTGTGTGTAGGCGTGTTAAAGAAAGAAAGAAAGAGCCATGAGCTCACTCCACGTGATTTTTTGACGATGATAATGATGATGTAAAAAGCAAAGCGTTGGCTTTCAACTCTCCATTTCTTTCGCAATGTTTTGCAGGAGCACACACAAAACATACACGCAGTATAAATTATCGACATTAATCGGACTTTTAGTTTCCGTCGCGTCGTATTTTAGATAGCCGCAATAAAAGTAACGGTAATAATAATAATAGTAATGATTCACTGGAATTGAGCCTTGGAGTACATAAAAACTCCTTGGAGCAATCAAAATCACCACCTAAGCTCAATCCACAATGACATTATTGCGACGCGACTATAAACGTTACGGTTACTACGGTACATGGTTGAAGGAGGAAAATAAAATGGTAACGTGTGGGCGAGCCACGATGATGACTTTTTTAATGACACAAAACACGGAAACAGTAGTCAGAGGAGTAGTAATAGTGCTCATGTGATGGTCGCAGCATCGATCTAGCGAAAAATAACTGTAACATATGCGAATAAATTAGCGGTATTCATTCATTCGTCCCAGTGGACCACACAGCATTTTTTTAATATCTTCTAATTCGAGTGAGGTATAAAGTGCTGCGTGCGGCAAAAAAATAAACCCATTTGGTTTAATTTGCCGTTTTTTGCCGCTTATTCTTTTGAACGTCTAACAGACTATTTCAAAAGACGACACACACAAAAAAAAATTCCAAATACGTATTCAAATCCAGTAACCATCATTATCTAACTTGAACGATGATGACATGGTAGTGATGTTTCCTATTTCCAAGAACATTGTACAGATCACCTTTGAGAATTGCATATATGGAATCAATGGGAGATTTGACCAAAGTCGCGACTCTTGACCTAATTAAAAGAAAATATGGCCAATAAAACGACAGGGGATAATATACTACCGATGCTTCTGCTTTCGCTGCTTTAAATACTAACCTTCATTTTTTCTTTGTAAATTAAATTATCTCACAAGTCCAGTAGCTTCAGCTATCTCTCTCCTTTTATTATTCTGCTAAACTATTTCTGTCCGTTTGTCTGCTTAATATATTCAAAAAAAGGACAGACAAAAATGATCGCATATGGCACACGTGTTTGTGTCTAACGGAACCTGATATCAACGAGTAATTGGTAAATTTTGATTGAACTATTATTATTGAGCAAATATAACGAGACCAGGTTGGATCAAGGCTGTAGGTGACGCAGTTTGGGAGTAATTATCTCCAAGTTTCTGGGTATCACATTAAAATGTGAAGGCCTTCGTTAAATGGCGGAAGGTACTTATTTGCTCCAATGCTCGTGCCACTTGGGTACTCCGACTTGACTTTGGTGCGTTTCGTGTGCTTTATTAGCTTACGTGCTAAAGTGTATATATAGCAATGAAAGATGCGCGTCAAAAGCACCGCTTGCTACTGATGATGATGCTGCTTGCCTGCTGCGTTTACATAACGAAGATGGAAGCAAGAAAATGTAATTACAAATTATTAATCCTAATACATACTGTAAATGACACCACTGACATTTTTTTACGCTGGCGAAAAAAAAAACGTCAGATTAAGTAGTGATTTTGACGATATTTCTTTGTCGCATTAATACATAATAAGAACAACATAATAGCAGAGTAGAATAAAATGCTTTGCAGTTAGGGTAACTCTGGTTATGTAGCGCCGTATAATATAATTCTGCTATGTTGAAGGCGATGATGTTGATGATGATGGTGCGTCACGTAGCAAAAAAATGTGATCCACACACGCCATCATCCACCGAAATCATTGATTCTCCTTCAATCATAATCATCAACAACAATAACAACAACTCTTTCTTCGCTTGTTTAATGTCTCGTCTTTTCTGACATATCCTGACATGTCCTGTTGTGCATATTAATGACACTATTGATAATACTATATCATGTGCAGATTGTATAATTAGTTTGGATTATGCATGATTATTTTTTTTCTACAAACGATTCATTTTGATTTTCAGGGGCACGGGCCACACTTAAATGTCTTCCATGCTTCTCGCTATTCGTTATACTTTAATAATAACATGCATTGACGGAATTAAATTACGGACGCTATATAATATTGGAATGAAATTATAATGGCTCTATATAATGATGATGTTGGTTTGATGGCATGGAACAGTGTGACATCATGGTTATCATCGTTTTATCCAGAAAGGTAACTGAAGTACAGGGTAGATGTATGTATATAAAAAGAGGCACATTTTTTCGTGACACATCATTCCAAATATACATAGTTGAGTGACCACACGACAGTTACTGTCGAGGATTTTGTTGACATACATATATATTCGGAAAGTTTAAGTGTTTCCTAGAGCGATTCAAAGTTGAAGACAAACTAGTTATGTATATTGAGTCAGAAACTAGAAAGATTTGACTTTTGTTACAGTGATTCAAAAAAGGAATATTATTTTTGCAGAACAAAAAAAAGTGTGTGCAAGTGACTACACTTACAAAAAAGACATCTATAATTTTTAGTAAACGGGAACATGCTCCTTGTTTTCATAGTGTTCACTGGATCCTAAAACTTGAGTTTTATCTACCAAAAAAATAATACATATAAAACATATCAGTGAAAAAACGTAGACATAGAATCGAAAATTATCAACGTTCCTGTGTGCCTTTTCTAACAAGACATAAAATATTTTTTTGAGGACAAAGTCGAAAAATGATTGTTGCTAACAACGAAACGAAAAAGGAAGAGTTTCCTCAGAAGAAATCCTACAACATTGAGGTAAGAGGAAGCGGGGATGAAATGACTCCTAAAAAGTCTAGAAAAAAATAATAATTCCATAAGATTTTAGCTGTATAAAATGTATGTACTTTTATATAAGCAGTGGTTACATTTTTGCCATGCGAGCTCTTTTTCTGCTACTGGTATTTATTTTGCTCCTTGTACTCGACGTCAACCTAGCCACGAGTTGCATAAGCTTTGCCAAGAGAAAGCTTTCATTTTCTAGAGACTTTCTCTGGTCTCACGAGAGAGTAGCAGTTGCTGCTGCTCCTTTTCCCTTCTTTCTAGCAATGTAGCTAAGTAGATTGGTAGGAGGAAATCTCCTGTGACTTGCCCCTTTAATCCCTTTCGACGATGATATTATCAAATCTGAAATTATTATATAATTTAGAATTTCGTCGACTCTTTGTCGTACATGCAATAATAATACACGGTAGGGAAGAAGATAGAAAATATTTTTCCAAGAATTCCATCATGAGTCATCAATTATCGATCGGCGATTCATGTAGAAGCAAACGACTCAAGGCCCACGACCATTTATGGCGTTTTAATTGATAAAATCAGTAAACATGATAGAGCAGTAATAAAATCTAGTGATGCAATGACCGTTAGTTAGGTTGTATGAAGAAAAAAACATTAACGCATGAATTTTTTGGTTAAATATATTTTGCAGTAATGTAAAAATAAGGTATGTTAATAACAATAGAACAACCTCTCCTGGACTGATATGATCGAGAGCAGTTATCCTGCGGCCCGTCACCCTTTGGCTCCCACCGCTGCTGACGATACGCAAACCTGGTTGAAGGACTCTTCTGAGGAGATTCTCGTTTTAAAAACTTCCAACATGGGTACCACTGAGAGGGGCGTGGAGGAGGACAAAGTGAACCCGCCCAAGCCAAAAATGCATGCAAATGTCAAGAGTAAGGTTGAGGAAAGTGAGCACGAGGAGGCCACTTTGGTTATCAGCCTGAAAGACAACATGACCTGCCTTGCTTTAATTCTAAAAGCAATTGACGTAAGATTTACTGCTATTATTATTATTATTATTGCGTTTAAGTAACGGGCATGTGTGCAGAAATAGCTAACGTGCAGTATTTTTGCTGGAGTGCACTACCAAAAAACGTGGCTCTTCCCGGTTCAGAGTTCATACTCTACTTTTCATGAACCCAAAAAAAATACAGAAAATATTATTATCATCAACCTTATCTAATTTCGTTTTTACTTCACGCGTCATTACAAATGCTCTAGGATGGCAAAGGTGTGCTTGTCCATATGGAATCGCGACCTTCTCGGGAAGAACTCTGCCAATTTGACGTTCTGGTTAAGATGCAAATCAACTGGTCAGACCTTGCTGAACTGCTCAAAGTTCTTCGCAATTATCCTTCCATTTATATGGTGAACGTGATTTCCACTCACGGCACAGTTGTGAAAGGTTAGTTTTTTTAATTGCTAATTAAGTTACACCATTAGCGCTATCATTCGTCACCTTATCTTGTTTTATGTTTTCGTCGACCATGACATTTGCACTAAAAATATTATGATTTTGGTTTAATTTTATATAAAATGTATGAAAAAGTAGCATCCTAATTGCAATTTAATATCTACCCACTCAATAATACTTTTTCCATCGTCATATAATCAATTTGCTTGTTTTTTTTGCACCTTCTAGAAGCTTGGTTCCCTCGCCATATTTCCGAGCTGGACTTGTGCAATCATTTGATGACGAAATACGAACCCGACTTGGATATGAACCATCCCGGATTTGCGGACAAGGCTTATCGAGCTCGGCGCAAGATGATTGCGGATATTGCTTTCGACTACAAATTGTATATCTTTTATATGCATTTAAGCTTTGCATGATATTTTTTTATGCTTGTTTGTTATATTTTTTGTGTATGTGTGCGTGTGTTTGCTGTAAACAAGGTAAAAAAATTCTTTTGTTTCCTCTCAAACTTTTATCAATATTTGCAGTGGTGACCCCATTCCACGAGTCGAGTACATGGAAAAGGAGATTGCAACTTGGCGTCATGTTTTCAACAAGATGGCCTCTCTACTGCCAACCTATGCCTGTAAGCAATATATCGACACGTTTGAACTTCTACAAAGGGAGGTAGGCGTTGGACCAGACAACATTCCACAGCTGGAGGACGTATCCAATTTCCTGAAACGTAAGTTTTATTACCTATTTTTCTATCCATTTCTTTGCATCATCATCACAGAAACGGAAAGAAAAGAAGAAAGTACACACAAAAGAATGAAATCTTTCAATCTCTTTGACCATCTGCCATATATACCATTAATGCGCAATAATATGACGCGAGGGAGAATAACCTTTTTTCATTCTTACATTTTTTTTATAATACATAAATTATACAGTATTTGATGAACACATGACAAAAATAGTAAGACGAAGAAGAAGATACCATTTTTGCTTCATGATTTTTTTTACTTCCTTTAGGGCGAACCGGATTCACATTACGGCCGGCTGCCGGTCTCCTTTCTGCCAGAGATTTTCTTGCTAGCTTGGCTTTCCGCGTTTTCCAATGCACACAATATGTACGGCACACATCGTCCCCAGATCACTCTCCAGAACCGTAAGTGACTTTATAGTTATTGGCAGTTGCGAAATAAAATGGGAAGTTAATTATGTTTCTACTTGGAGCACATATATGCTAATTGAGATTATCATTTTATTTCTTGGAATGCATTCGATTTAATGAAGGGATTGTATACATGAGCTTCTCGGACACGTTCCAATGTTGGCCGATCCTACTTTTGCCCAATTCTCTCAAGAGCTGGGTCTAGCATCTTTGGGAGCCACTGATGAGGAAATTGAAAAATTCTCAACGGTACGTGATTAAGACCTAATAAAATTGCGACATGTTCATACGTAACTTATCAAGGGCAGCAAGGAACTAATAATGTACATGATTGTATTTTTTTGTTCGTTCAATTATGCAGCTCTATTGGTTCACTGTTGAATTTGGCCTATGTAAAGAAAATGGGGTGACCAAGGTTTACGGCGCTGGTCTGCTGAGTAGTTATGGTGAGTTGGAACACGCTATATCTGGCAAGCCTGAGCACAGGGTTTTCGATCCCAAGGTCACAGCCATCCAACCCTACCAAGATCAGGATTACCAAGACGTATATTATGTGGCAGAGAGCTTTTTTGATGCAAAGGAAAAATTTAGGTAAGGACAAGGGATAGAGAGTTTTGACCTTTTCTTTAAAAAATGCGCAGTCTAATTTGGGAGTACCTTGTTGGTTTCGTGCATAAATAATTATCGATTCGTATTATCCATTTTAATTAAATTTTAATGATCGATACACTCAGCAATCAGCTTGCTTGCTCTTTGGTGTTGTTTGGGCGTTGTGGTTATTGAAGCAAAGGTCAACGTCATACAAATGAATGAACAAATGACATTGAGGTTCAGCTGCGCTTGTGTTTTTATTATTCTGATTCATTTTTTTGTCTTTTTGTCTTGCAGACGCTGGGTAGGTGAATCTATGTCAAGGCCCTACGAAATCAGATATGATCCATTCACGCAGAACATTGAGATCCTCGACTCAGCAGACAAGCTGGACAAAGCCGTCATGCAACTTCAGCTTGAAGTTAATTATCTTAGTAATGCAGTGTCGCACATGAAATTTGGCTAGTATACAGTCTTCTCCCGTAATCATATCGTAATTACTATATTTTAGTTGGTAATGATACACTAATCTACTGTTCTTGTAAGATCATAATTAGTTTTGTTAGGAGGCAGGCAAACTTGTTTCTGCGACGCTGTGTGCACAATATGTGTTGTCATGCTAGAGCTAAAAAATCCTCCACTTCCCTGACTACACATATTGGCCATCATAGACGCAAGAAACAACGTTGTGTATGAACATTTACACTTTTTATTACTGCGTAGCGAGATAGTTTAGCTTAAAGATTATATATTCCAATCAATGGTGAAGGGGATTGTAAACACAATGTTACTTATTTCGTTTTATTGCATTTTCACAATTTCCTATATACACTCCGCTTATTTTACATTTATTTTATTTTCCTTTATTCACTCTTTTTTGGTCTTATCCGTGGTTTTGGTTTAACTATTTACTATTACAGTTTATAGCATGTTTTTTAACATGCTCCCACTTGTATAGTATGAATACGCACAATAAAAAATTGAATAAATAAACTTTTTTTTGAATAAATGAATAGCCATGTACAAAAAAAGAAAAGGAAATTCGTAACTTGATAGCGCATCATTGCATTTATTTTGGATGGACCAGTACAAAGGATCTTGCAACTGTAATACAATTGATATTGGAAGCTCTGCAAAACTGTGCAATGTGAAGTGAGGGCAGACTCAATAGATACCGATATTCCGCACCGCTCTATTTCTGCTCATTTATCACTTTTACGGTGAAAATTGTGTTTCACATTTTAAATTACAATCCATTACGTCAAATGGAACTGTACGGACTTGCAAATGGACTCGCTCATTTTGTAAAGGTACAAGTGTATATGCATGCATGAATGGTGAGAGAGGATAAAATGATGGTAAAGTGTATCATTTCTTTTGTAGATTGAGCAGAGTAGCAACAAAGGAGAAAACCACCCTTCCTCGTTACTCACAAGGTACATGTATTGGTATGTATGCCGTGCATCTGCCAATAAATAAGTAGTGATACGAGAGAAAGCTCTAGGTTGAGATTGAGAGACAGAGAGAAAGCGACTCCATTATTATTACATTCCCTTTAAGAGAAAGGCGGAAATCGTTAAGAGTCTTTTAAACGGTTCGCCAAATTCCATCCCCTCAGAGTGAACATTAATATGGCATAGAACATTCTCAGCGTATCAGTCCTATGAGTTTGATCAATACTTACAACAGCATTATCAACTATAAATACATTCGAGTATGAGCATATTGTGATGTAATATAAAAATGTCCTGCTATCTATTTTTACGTTGAGTATATTTTTCAGCACATCAAAACTCGAATGGTTTTGCAGAATCATTTTTGCTACATATCGTTACATACATACAAACTGACAGTCTTTTTGATCCTATCGAATAGTATGATTTATTGCACTTTGCTTACTTTTTAAAAGAAATATCTGCACATTACAGTTGTTTTAAAGGGTGGGTCTAAAATATAACCGTAAATCTCATTCGATTCTGAGCATTCTTGTAATCGGAGAATCCGCTGCACAACATGACGCATTTTTAGTCATACCAAAATCTTGGCCTAGTCTTCTTAAGCACCAAAAAGGAATAAATAGCTGGAGGGGATTAAGTGACTGATGATTGTTGCTGGCTGAGAGTAAGAGTCAAAGTAAAGTGTTAATGGAATGAGATGAATCTGAGTCGCTCACCCATAAAGCACCATGCCCATTATATTATTCTGAAGGGATAGTGAGCGAGCGGAAGTAGTTAAGAGTTCACTAAGTGGTTCACCAGCTCCATCCGCTCTTTCCCCCCATCTCTCCATCTCTCTGGCAGTAACCTCAACCTCTTTCCTCTTCCAGCACCATCACATACACACGCAGTCAAGATGCGGTGCTAGCAGGGATGTGATGACATTTCCTTTCCTATAACATTTATAGTCCCATGATCCAACAAGTAAACTGTATACACTTGACTGTGTCGTGTCATACTTACATAACAGATACACATCACACTTTCCAGTCTAACTTTTCAGATCGTCCTTCAATTGCTCCGCTGTCATTTCAAATGTGAACCGATTTCATAACGTCAATTTTCAAAGTCTTTGAAGCCTTGTCCTTTGTTCTTTTATGTTAAATGTATTTGTGTGCCTTTTATTTTAGCGCTTGAATGTTACAGTAATTTCCGTTTCTATAATTCCATTTCAAGAATTTTCTGAAGGACAGAGTCAATAATATTCTGTGTGCATGATAATATGTGCGGTAGGTACATCCTTAAAATAGTCTTTTTCTTCAACCACCCACTTTTGCAGTTTTCTTCAAAAGAAAAAAATCATGCTCTTTGAAGAGCCAACAACGTCTCATTTTAATGGTGACGACGCAAAGACGTTGATCATGATGGTGATGATGATGATGACGCATGATGAAGCATAATCCTTTTCCGTGCCTGTTGCCATCGGAGAAAATAAAGTGTTCATTGAAATGCATGTCTTGGACAGGTATTAGCTGGTGTAACATGAAAATGGTTTTTACCGTCATCATTCTCCATGCCATTTCGTATGCAGTGCAGTTTCTCTAATGCTCCCGCTGCATATGCCCGTTCTGCACAACTTCACTTGTTATTCTAACCAAAAAAAGAATAGCAAAGAAGATTGAGTGTCCTATGCCATTACAACTACTTCTGCTACTACTCCTTTAACTACTTGATCAGATCATCAATCCTTGGGTATGAACATGAGCAAGTGAAATGTTGACGGGACCAGTAAACCTGTTCCGTGTACGTTGGTAGACCTTATTATGTGGGTGGAACGTGTAAACAGAACTTTCTTTTTAGTGGAAAACTAAAGAGCATTCCTTTTGACAGAGATTGTTGGAGGTCAGCCATTACGTAATCGAAGTATTTCAGCTCAGGGATAATTGAAGTGAAAACACTCTAAATGCGATTATCCCGGGATTCTATGACGGATATCTTGATTTTGTGGGAACGGAGGAGTTTTACGTGCCCATACAGTCGATTAACATATTCTTCGGAAACGGTTGTCTGTTTGCGTTTCTTCAATTTCCTTACAACAAATAGCTTGACTTGTTGATAGGGAAGTCGGACCGTCTGGAAATGGCAAACAAACTGGTATTCCTTTCAACCCTCATCTTTTCTGTAAATCTCTGGAGGAAGCCTCCCACTTTTGAGTATTCCTTCCTATAAAGCGCAGTTGTTGTCTAGAATTAAAAATAGAAGTACGAAAGCCTCCGGCATTGAAAAACAAAGCAACTACAACAAACACTTTTATATAATAATATTTTCTTTGTGTAGCGTAAATATATACCTGCATTTTAAAGAGTGGATAAGCGGAAGCTCCATAAGAACCCTTTATCTTTCCTCCTACTCAAGACCAAAGCTTTATATACATATCATGTACATTCATGAATGAAACTCCTTGAGATCATACGCTAAATTGACCAATCATCATGCTCAATACTATTTCGTTTTCGTTTCTTACAAGGAAAACAATTTCGGTTTATAGCCCCCGGGCATTTCCACGCAAACAAACTGTAAAAAAGCGGAAGTATACAGTATTTACATGCCAACTTTACTTCTTTCTCAAAGAAATGAACAGCTTTTAGCTAACAACTAACAACTGGTAAGATTTAAGGATGTACAATTCCTGGTGGGCTAATCTCTTTGATATTATGAAACATTTTTCTGGCTGGTTTTTTTTCTCTTCGTCCCAAATGGAGAAGGCGTTTCTGGCGAGCCGTGCGTTCAAAGTGCCGAGAAAATTTGTGGGCATAAAAATGGATGGCTAAGTATAAAACTAGGGCATTTATTGAATCTGAATGGGTGAGCAAATAAGAGAGCGATTGAACAGGGTGGTTATACAAGGTTTCAGATGATACTTGTTCATTTTAAGGAACTCTGCCCCGACCAGTCTCGAATTTCCATCATTACCATCATGACTACAGAAGAGAAAGTGTTTAGTTAGGGCGAGGGAAAGCAACAGCTACAAAGAAAGCCAAGCTCCCCAACATCATCGCTTTCTTTTCTCCGTCTTATACTATATGCTCGCTTTCCTCCCTCCTGTTTTTTTGTCTTGTTGTTGGTTGAAATCATCAAGTGGAAGTATGCAATTCAGTACAGAGGACGTGCTCCGTCTTATTTCCACCACCACCACGACAAAGTTTCAACAGTTTTCACAGTCACTTGGTATTATTTTCAGTGTGGCGCTACGCTCCGTATCAGTCCTGTCCGGAGAAACGTTTCATGAGTATCCCGATCAGAGGCCATCATAATACTACTACTGCATGGTTTAGTGCGTATTACGCAACGTAAAAAATATATATACTCCATTTCACTCAATTAGCCACTTTTAATTAGCCAACAACGGAAAAGTGGGTCCATCATTGTGTCGTGGTGGTGGATGTGCTTAGAGAAGCATTGCTAATAGAAAAGGGTGAAGTTTCAGCAGATAAAAAGGAAGGCACAATCTTGGAGAAGATCAGCGGTGTCTTTTAACACAAAGTTGGACAAGGAAGGAGCATCATCGGAGTTGAGTAAGATGATCGTGTCAAGTAGGAAAAATCGGGAGAGATTTGCCATCACAAAATCATACAGCATTGAGGTAAGGCCTTAAGAAATCTTTCTTACGTAGTCAATTTATCTATCTGCTTTTTTTGGGTGTAAAATGACATTGGAATTTTCAGAGAGAATCAAAATCAAAAGCTTTTAAGTTCTCTCTTCTTTGAGATATCTCAGCTCTTTTCAAATAGGTAATAGAATAAAGTTTCATGATGCCCCAAATTCGACACATTTCATCTTTGAATGTACCTTTCTCTTAATTTGAAACGTTTGACATTTTGTTTCATGTTTCTCTATCAATCAAACTTTATGTCCACTTTAAACACTTTTGCTACTACCTAGTTTGCTTTGAAATAAACGCCAATAATACAAGTCCATAAGCGACGCACTGGGTGGCTCATGTAGCTTGTATCTACTAAAGGGATAAATATAGACTAATGAAGGATTATTAAATACATCGTAGCAAAATATTTTATTACAATGCGACAATCTATAAAATATTAATATTTTTCACGCATTTAATTCCACAATGGAGGGATTTCCAACTTTCTGTAGTTATCTGTTAACTTTGCGATACATGCACGAATGCGAGTAAACAAAGACAATTCTATCGTGTACAATGAACATCCAGTCCAGTTTGCTCCTCGTACCCATAAATCATAGTAATTTTACGAGTTTTAAATTAATGAATTGCAATACCGATGAAATATACGTGAGTTAAAAATTTTAAAACGACATGACATGGTTGTTATTTGAAAATTGTAAAGAGCGTGTCATGTTGTGTTATCATGTTATCATGTTTCTTCTGAAACGCCGCTCGCGAAAGCAACTTTGTTGAAACGAGTAGATTAAATAAAAGGCGACTTTAAAAATAGATTGTTGGCTTTCTTGCGTCATTGTCCTGGGTGTTGTTGAAAATAAATATAGAGAAAGTTAACAGAATAACGCAGGGGGAGCGGAATACCTTTCCTTCCTACCATCCGCACTATTGGCACAGCAAAAAAATCATGCATACTCTATACGTACCACTTGTATCAATTTCACAAAACAAGGAGATACGTATGATGAACGCACGTACTTAAATTGGCGATGCTCAAGTACTCTGCACTTTCACCACCTCAACCACCACCACCCACCTTTGGCCAATCCAGTACTGCGACTAGAGTCGTAGTATTTCTTGGTGAAGAGAAGGAAAGTGAATGGATTCCCCACAGTCACTATGCATGTGTGGATGAGGACAAAAGGAACTTCTAGGGGAACTTCAGACGATGAGTTTCTTGTTCATTTTTACATTCCATCATCATCATGGATCTCAGTTCAGTTTTCCAAGCGATCAGACACAAAGGAGTAGCTCATCATCTACACAATTTTCTTCCCTTCTTCTCTCCAATCTCTTCTCCTGCACCAGAGACTGATTTTAATACAAGTAGTAATAGTAATTAGATTTACTCAGAATTGTTATTCTCACATTATTTTTAACAATCTATCCGTTTTTTATTGTAGTAGCTTGTAGCGTTATATATACTATCTGTATATATTTCTCTCCCCTTTGGTATCGTCGCACCATCCTTTATTTTTTTGTATACCTTTTCGTGAACATAACTGGCATAAAGCTGGAGTTTAAGTTTGGATTGATAAATTACTCCTATAGTCCCAGACCCATTTTTGACCCCTCAGAATCCCTTAAAACACAGTTTGACAAACTTGTCTGTGTTCCAGCAGCTCTTAAACCAGTCAACCAATATCAATTTGTTAATGCTGTAGATAGTGAGTGTCCAGAGGGCTCAGGTGACCTGGCTGAGTTACCTTCGTCGTCGTCCTCGGGCGTTATTAAACCCGACGAGAGTGTTAACATGATTGTTGCGAGTAGAAAAAATCGGGAGCGCTTTGCGATTAAAAAGTCGTATAGCATTGAGGTAAATTGTTATAAACTTTCAAGAAGCGATCACGTCTTTTTGCGTGGGCGTTGTTTCACATTGCCCCAACTTCACCTGTTTACTCAAGTTGATCTGGTAGTCTAGTCGTTCTTAACTATTCAGTGACGTGCCAGTATATAGGAAATATTTATAGCTTTCAACACGCCATTTTTATTGACTGTGCAACAATTTATTTACTTTTTGTAGAATGGCTATCCGTCACGACGACGATCCCTTGTTGGGGACGCCCGATTTGAGACCCAGTTGAATAAAGAGAACAAGAGAAGCTGGCTTCAAGAAATTCGTCAATTGTCACGAGATTCAGAGTTGTCAGAGGACGATCTGATTCTGGTGGATGATGACACCATTCTCGTGTCTCCCACTTTGGAAGAGGAGCCATTCGAAGAGGCAGCTGGGGAGGTAGCGGCAGCAGTCGCTGCTCCCATTAAGGACAAAAGGGAACCAGTGGTCATTAAACAGGCAACAAAATCGGTTGAGGAAAAGGATCACGAAGAGGCTACTATCGTTCTTACGCTGAAGGATGGAATGGTTTCACTAATGAACATTTTGAAGACGATTGATGTAAGATGAAAAATTTTGACATTTTTTTTCTGCATTTTGCACATAACCCTATTGCCATCAAGCAATTACTAGCCATATTATTTGTTGAACATGTTTGTCCAACCACAATATTTTTGTGGTCCTGTCCTTACTAGGAAAATAAAGGGCAAGTGGCGCACATGGAATCACGTCCATCTCGAGAGCAAAATTGTCAGTTTGACATTTTGCTAAAAATACAAATCCCGTGGTCCAATTTAGTTGGCATGCTGCGTGCACTTCGGCAAAATCCAAATCTTTATTTGGTAAACGTGATTTCTACGCAAGGGCACATTGTCAAAGGTGATATCAATAAGAACAATGAAAAAATCAATGAATGGATAAAAATAGTAAAAATTTTGGGAAATTCTACATTTCCGTATTAAACAAATTTTAGAACCATGGTACCCTCGACATATATCTGAGCTGGATCAATGCAATCATTTAATGACAAAATTCGAACCTGATTTGGACATGGACCATCCTGGATTCGCGGATAAAAATTACCGCGCACGACGAAAAATGATTGCAGACATTGCATTCGATTATAAGCAGTACGCACGTATTCCCCTAAATATTTTAAAATTTTAATAATTCACAACATAGCAGTAATTTTTCATTCATGCGAAAAATAATATTTCAATTGTCATCAGCGGTGATCCAATTCCACGAGTGGTTTACCAAGAGAATGAAATCAAATGCTGGGGCCATGTATACAACAAAGTGGCAGAATTTTTACCCACCCACGCATGCAAACAGTTCATTGATGCAATTTCACTCCTTCAAAGGGAGGTTGGCTACGGTCCAGAAATGATCCCTCAGCTAGAGGACGTGTCTAACTTTCTTCGCCGTAAGTTAAAGTCACCTTGTTATCCACATTAATTACATGACCTCCGTAAAAAAAATTGTTTCACCTTTTCGTTTTAGGACGCACCGGCTTCACTCTACGTCCAGCGGCAGGGCTGCTAACTGCCAGAGATTTTCTGGCAAGTTTGGCATTTCGTGTATTCCAATGTACGCAGTATGTACGACATAGTTCATCTCCTGATCATTCTCCGGAACCGTAAGCGAGTTTTATATCAATACATGCATAAACACATAATTGAGTAATTAAGTTGCAAGGACCGATTTTAATTATGTTCTAGTGACTGCATACATGAACTGCTAGGACATGTTCCCATGTTGGTGGATCCTACCTTCGCACAATTTTCTCAAGAGTTGGGCCTCGCCTCTTTGGGAGCAACTGATGAAGAAATTGAGAAATTTTCAACTGTTCGTATGAATCATGATGATGCTTCATGTTTCTTATTGAATGACAATGATTAAGAGTAAAAGCAGATTTGGAAAATCTTTCTCTTTCTCTCTCTAGCTGTATTGGTTTACCGTGGAGTTTGGATTGTGTAAGGAAAGTGGCGTCACAAAGGCATATGGTGCCGGTCTTTTGAGCAGTTATGGAGAGTTGGAGCATTCACTGTCGGACAAACCGGAACATCGTATTTTTGAC
The DNA here is from genome assembly GCA_004115045.4 of Sinella curviseta. Taxonomy (NCBI): domain Eukaryota; kingdom Metazoa; phylum Arthropoda; class Collembola; order Entomobryomorpha; family Entomobryidae; genus Sinella; species Sinella curviseta. The sequence continues at coordinate 35,393,718 of CM065489.1, forward strand.
CCAAAGTTGACAGCAGTGCAGGCCTACCAGGATCAGGATTATCAGGATATCTACTTTGTGGCAGAAACTTTTGAAGATGTGAAGGAAAAGTTCAGGTAAGCGTGCTCTTCATTTAAATTCATTCAAGTCTTTAAATATATGACACTTGTCAGCGTCAGTAATCTAACGCGTCGTGTTTGTTTGATGTGCATTATTTAGAGGATGGGTAGCTGAGTGCATGTCCAGGCCGTACGAGATACGATATGATCCATTTACGCAGAGCATTGAAGTTCTCGACTCTGCTGATAAACTTGATCGGGCAGTAATGAACCTTCAGTTGGAAGTGAACTATCTTAAAAATGCTGTTTCGCACATGAAATTTCGTTAAGTTTAATTTGACATTCTTCATTAATTGATTATAATTGAATGCATATTTTCACTGTTGGTGAACGTATTGAACGGTAGTGGTAGCGAACGATTTACTTTTCCAATTTCTTTCCCAAATATTTTAAGTCAGATCTTAACTATTAAAACAGTTTTATGCATGCCAAATGCTATTTCGTTTCACAGCATACATTATCACTGAAAAATCATAATACTATTATTAAACGGTTAAATGGAGTCGAAATTAAAAATCTAAATATCGTACATAAACTCGAAATTATATACTAAACTTAAAAGAAAACAATTAGCTCGAAGAAATTGTAGATTATTTAACAGTTTATGGTTGATACATTTTATCCAACGGAATAGTATCGGCTGCGTAGAAATTAACTCAACGTAAATGACTTTGGAAATAATTAAGGGGCTACTTGAGATTATAAGTATCTGTCCCCTGAGGACCAATACATTTTGCAGTAAAAAGTGTCGAAATACAATGAATGCCATCAAATATAATTGAGGGGCCACCTTTGCTTTTAAAAACATGCTACATAAATTATAAGCGTCAGTTCTTCATATTATTAATGTGATGTATGGGATATTCTGCATTTCCAATTAAACGAGTTGAAAACAGGCGGTTTATCATGTTGTGAATTGCAATCATCAATACAGATTAATTAGAATCGAGTATGTTTAGTATAGTGATGGAGTATCATTAAAAGTTTAAAAAAATTATAATAACAACAATCCTTCCTAAAGTGTACAATATTTATGTAAGATTTGTCCTGTACGACGTATTATGATGCGGACCAACAAAACGTAGTATTGAATAGCGTTTGATCTTTATCAATCTTGACTCGTTCTACATACTTAATTACTCTATTTAGGCTAGAATGATAAACCTTTAATTTACTTTAACAAACTTCAAATGTGTAAAAAGAATAGCGCCTGCTTTGTTGGAATGTAAAGCAAGAGATGGCTACTTTTTGCATTCACCGACGACGGTTGCGCGTTATATGTAAGCACGGGTACAACGAAATTGCTGTATAGCTGTAGATAATGCATACATAATTAAGATTATTTATTTACTCTGTGGATTATAATTAGGCATACAGCTCAACTTTGATTTTAGTGCTTTCTATTTTGCCAAGTGGACAATATTAATTCAACGTAACCTCTCTGTGGCTATATTTTCAATGAGATAAATGTTTTTAAAATATTTTCAGGTTGTATTTTTTCTTTAAAGACAGTGTTTTTTTAAATTTTAATTATTGTATTACTTGCATCTAAATTCCTGATAATATGTGTATTGACAGTTAAATATTTGTAGTAGTTGAAATAATTGTTACATATTGCAATCCAGTTAATTTTTTAAAATCTAGTGGCAGCTGCCATCTAATTGTAAGTAGTATCAATTACGATAATAATGAAAACGGGAAGGACCAAGCCAGCTGGAATACATGGGACCAATTCACCATAATTTCAGGTTTAGTGTTTAGCCAATACAGCAAAATGATGTAGTAGCTAAATCATTAAACTTGATATAGTACGTACGAAATGTTTAAAATGCATGCTATGTGTATAAACCTAATATTCTAATTATGAAATAAAATCTACGTCTTTTCTTCACTCCAAGCCAAACAATGTGAATGTAGCATTATTTACAGAGTGAATGTCTCCATCTTAAAACCAATTCATAACGTTCATTGGCCTTATCTATGAAAATGTATTACTATCTATTATTCACTTAAGCACCTATTTTACTATTCTTTGAATACTGCATTGTAAAAATACTTCCAAGAATTTGGTTGGCATCAATATGATATAGTTGAAACGACCAAGAGTATATGAGTACCATGCCTCGGCATGCCAAGCATTTTGGGTCTTTCAATGATATTCGCGATCTCTTATCACTTTGTATCCTTTACAATTTCAATATTCAAGCTTTATACATACACAGATATTCAAATTAGCACTTAAATTTGAACAGAACAGAGATTTTGGACCAGCTTTGAGCGGTTGGACTTGGGGCTGGAAATCAGTGGTTGCAGGTATGTACATACAACATAGTGTTATGAGAGCTGTCCAGTACCCGTGAAATTGAATTTCTGATCTCATCCCGTTTTTAGAGTGCATCAGTAATAAAAACTTGGAAAGTTGTTGCGTAGTTGCGTGTATCTATATACTACTTATGAAAAATATGAAAAGTTGCTGCGCACACTGTAAATTATCTTGTTTTCTTCGAATTTTTAGTACAGATCTTGGTCTAGTATTCTTAGCAATAAACGCAAGCAACAATGGCTCGTGCGTTTATCATTAAAAAAATCAAAAAGCCAGACGAGGAGCTGTTGGGAAGAAGTGATGAAGGTGGTTTCTCGGTACCCGACAAACGAAGAGATGATTTTCATATCAATCCGTAAGATATATTGAAACCGTTTTAATTACAATTTATTGAAGTAGTTTTGTATGTGGTTCTGGTAATAATAAACATTACATTGGTGTTCTTTTTTTTCTTTCTAGATCTCAGGTTGCGGATCTTACTGGATTGAGCTTGACCAAATTACGCTGCGTTATATGCACTAAATTTTCGTCTGGAAAATTGTACGAGTGCAGAAAGAATGGTCATGCGCTTTGCGAAGACTGCTACACTCTCATGGACCCTCAGAGTGGATGTATCGCCCTAGTTGGGAAATGGAACAATACCCGGTGCTGCAGCTCATTTTCGAGCGAACCTCCTTCAAACGCGCTGGATGGTCTGATGTCGACTGTGAAATTTCGCTGCCTCAACAGCAGCTGTCAGGAACTCATTGGAAGGGGGAACGACTGGAAGGCGCATTTGGAGACGTGTCCACTTTTGAAGGAATTTATGGCTTGTCCAGACATCTTATGTGAAGGAGGAGTAATTGTCAAAAGGGAGATTGTGTCACATTGGCAAGAAATCCACGGCATTCCGTTGTCACGCTTGGATGAAAGTGGTCGTGCTTACCTTTCCCTGGATCCTTCCAAGTGCGATAACGGCCCTAAAATATTAATGACCTTGAGCCATGAGGGTCACATCATCTACTTGGCTTGCAGAAATGAAGAGCAGAACTGTCTTCGTCTTGCGATGTTCATGGTTCAAGGGGATGTTGAATGGGCTACTCGTTTCAGAGTGCTGATGACAAGCTGCAATCAGGATGCTAATGTGAGAAAGCCTTTTTTTATTTTGCTTTAATTAAAAATTGGAGCAGATTAAAAAAAAAATATGTTCTTCAATTTTTTATGTTTTGATAGATATCGCTCTCATTCAAAATTAATCCAGTGGAAAGGGACTGGAATGATGTGGAAATCTTCGGAAGATCCCAGGTTCTATTTCAGGCGCAATTGGATGGCACGTTCATTAACGATGGACAGATTTCAGATGAAGACCGAGCTTATCAATTTGAATTAAAAATTATGGTATGTATATATTTCTTTAAATGATATTATTAGTATTTATTATGTATGTATGTTATGGTCATAAACGTGATATGGTGTCTTCATATTGCCAGGATGCTACAGAAATGTGCACAGATCCTCTTGGGGTTTCTAAATGGGAGCCACTTCCCGACGACATGGAGGTTGTAGATGTTGAATCGACCAATCAATGCAATCAAAGCGAGCCGGATCAGTCAATGGAGATTCCGGAGGTTATGGAATCATATCAATTCCACCAGGAACGCGACTATGAGACAAGACCCGTAACTATGAACGAAATTGATTACTGTATTCTCGAGGATGATGTGGCAGCGCAAAGAGATACGAATAATGTCGACTACGACACCAGATATCCCAATATTCCAAATATTCGGGCGCTAAGGATTTTTGATGATAGCGTTGAATAGGGACGAAGGTAGGAGACTAGCAAGGGAAACAGGGGAAATATGATATTTAAATAATGAAATTGCTCATAAGTTGAGTACCGTTTCTGATCACCTTCTAATGAATGACATGAAATCATGTAAGTATCAACCGACTGACATACTTACGGTTAGTTAGCTTTATTGTTAGATATTAATTACGAGTATCTGTTTAAGATTTATTTTAATAGGTAACGTTAAAGGTAAGGTGTTTGCGTGTGGTATAATAAAATGAATTTATTAGATACAATTGAATTTATTATTACAATAACTGTAGATAGTTATCATTATCTACACATAATGGACACGCACGTCATGTATATATTTTGGTGGAAATTACTTTAAGGGATATGGTGCATAGAAATTGTAAAATTAATATGTAAATTCGTATGATGAGCCCCATTTAAAAATGTACTAACCAGCTTCTTGGGAATTAAAGTAGTCTAGATGTTTTGTGCAAAATCTTTTTTAATTCAACCATAATCTTGGATCTGTCATCATTATTCAGCCATAAGCTGTCGAGGTGTTGGACAATAATTTTTTCTTTGTTCTACATAAAGGAATCATAAATATATGGTTATCATATTAACTGGTTTGTCTTTTCAATCATGCTTGTGCAGATTTCAGTGCAATTTTTCACATGAACATTCATAATTCTTCATTCTTCATACCATGTATTCATATTGCTTTACATACATGCGTGATCACCTTTCAAGGAAAGCATTCAAAGATGATGCATACATGCAACGCAACATGTTGGTTTTTGCACAAAGCAAAAAGCCTCATAAATTAAACTCATAGCCAACATTCAAAATAGCGACCTAATATCCTTTTGCCATTTACAATGATTAAAACGTACTTAAAAATAAATTATCTTCCGTCTCCTATTCATAGACACTGAAACAATTTTTTACCTTTGGTTTTATAATATTGTTAAACAATTTACTTATTCATAGAGCTAAGAATAAACACGCTGGCGACGATAACATTTTCACTTGCTTCCTTCTTCACGCCTTTCGTTACCCAATTAATATTTAAATGCGCTGCATAAAATATGTATGGATTTTATTTTCGCATGGTCAATAGTTACAGCTTTCACATGGGTTAGTGACTCATGGCCAGTTTGTATCAAATTTAGAGTCTGCAGACAGTGCAAGATTGGAATGTAGCCTTAGTTACCAAGACTATAGGACCTTCCATTCCAATGAATGCCATTTTCATTTCAACAACTTTCAATACGGAAAGGAAAACTTGTTTGTGTTTTTGAAAAGTCATATAAATTCGCAGAATGAGTCGTGTCACAAAAATATTATATGCTCGGCAAACTAGCAAAAAAAATCTTTCACTTTGCTTCTGTTTCGTTTGTTGGCGTTGGTGGCAACAGCAATCGCATAATGTAATGCGCGTTTAATTTGTTCAATGTATGCAAGTAGTCGAAATCCCGTTAGCGTTGCGCATCTAAGTTACTTCATTAAATTCTTTGGCGGGGCAACGGCAGTGATTTTTGGAGATCATGAATGACACACTTTTCCATCAGTTGACAAGGCTTTATATCAGTTACACACACGAGTCAAGGTTTTCGATCTGATGCTTTTGAAGTTGAAGCAAGGTGCAATTTTTTCAATGCCATTGCCAACAGGAATACGCATCTACCGTAATTAGGAGTTAATTACAATGACGGGAGTTGTAATAGTGTCGTTAGTGCTGATAGTCGGTGCACAGCATGTGCTCTGTTCTGGAGAAAATTTCAATGGAGCAGAAAAGGAAATTGTCCCTGCGACAAGTTATGTGGAATCTCGGAGTGCGTATGCAAAAAGTGATTTCATAAAGTATCCAAAAGTGTATCCCGTGTATTCCAAGAGAGAAGATGGATCCAAGCGGTCAAAGGCGAAGGGAATCAGGAAAAGGTTATCCCCAACGTACGGTATGCTGTTTAAAAATCTAATGACTTTTGAATATGTAACTTCCTCACGCTTGAAATGTCTTTACTGTATGAAAAATTTTGAATCAATTAAAAAAGAGACATAAAATATTGTTCAGTGCAAACTGAGAAGGTTAAAAATTGTAAAACATTTCCAAAGATTCCAACGTTCAACCACCAACTGAGTACGAGAGCTCCGTCGGATCTTCCCTGCCCTCTGGTTTATACAGTGCTGCTCCATCTTTAAGCTCGTACCAATCACCTCCACCGGATGCTTCTAGCTCTTACCAGTCTCCACCTGTTAATTCCTACCAGTCCCCTCCTGCTAATTCTTACCAGTCCCCATCCGCTAGTTCTAATCTGTCTCCTCCAACAAGCTCTTATGAGTCACCTCCTTCGAGCTCTTACCAATCCCCGCCATCCAATTCGTACCAATCTCCATCTTCAAGTTCCTATGAGTCACCTTCCCCTCCTTCGGCTTCCTACGGATCACCTCCGTCAAGTTCATACGAATCACCTTCCCCTCCATCGACCTCTTATGGATCACCTCCGTCAAGTTCATACGAATCACCTTCCCCTCCATCGACCTCTTATGGATCACCTCCATCTAGTTCATATGGGTCACCTTCCCCTCCATCAACCTCTTATGGATCACCACCGTCAAGTTCATATGGATCACCTTCCCCTCCCTCCACCTCCTATGGATCGCCTCCCTCCAGCTCATACGGATCGCCTCCCTCCAGCTCATACGGATCGCCTCCCTCCAGCTCATACGGATCGCCTTCTCCTCCTTCCCCTCCTTCAACCTCCTATGGATCACCCCCATCTAATACATATGGGTCACCGTCCCCTCCATCGACCTCTTATGGATCACCTCCATCTAGTTCATATGGGTCACCTTCCCCTCCATCAACCTCTTATGGATCACCTCCCTCAAGTTCCTACGGGTCACCTCCATCAAGTTCATACAGATCACCTCCCTCTAGTTCTTACGGGTCACCGCCTTCTAGCTCCTATCAATCTCCTTCAGACTCTTATAAATCTCCTCCGCAATCGTCTTACTCTGCATCGTCTCCTCCTTCAGATTCATACGGAACGCCACCCTCCACAACCTATGGAGTTGAGATGAAGCCAGTAAAACACATGCACAAATTTAAATTGGGACCTGTGCTTGTCCTCTTTGGCTTTTTTATGATAGGATTGATATTCATATTTTTGCGAGTTGGATTTTTCAAGCAAATTGGGCAAGCAGGAAATTTCAGGTCACTGTTCGATACCTGGGTGGATACGCTGTCCCCAGACTCCAAATGGGACATTGACACAACGACCACAAACGTTATCAACGCAATAGGTAATTAGCTACTTTCTAAACTTCTAACAATGCATGACTGTAGCTGTAGAATGAAATGGGAGGAGTAACTAAAGTGAACTTTTTTGCTCTCGCGCATTAGGTGGATTTTTCATGAAATCGCCAGTGGAAGCTGCAGCAAAAGCAAAAATGCGATGATGCATCAACAATCAAACATTTCCGTGCTAAATTTTCCTGTTTGGAATGCTCAAATTCTCTTAAAAAAGCATTGTTTCTTACCATTACTTATTTATTCCCTACGTTTACAGTTAAAGCATTTAAATATATTTATTGATATTTAATAATGAAACCAGGAAGATGTACACTTTTCATTTCCATCTCATGGTCAGATCATCTTTTCATTAGCCATGTGCTTGCCCAATACTTGCACGTTGCATCAGTTCAGTTAGTTCAGTAATGCATGTGCATTAATTTGAGCCAGCACTCGGCATACAGAACACTGCCTCATGCGAGCGAGAAAAAATCACACATTATTTTTTTCGACCAGAGCATACCAGTCTCATGATTCATTGACTCCTCATGCAATCTTTGCCTTGGAAATGATTGGATGTTCCATTATACAACTTTCAACTATAAATAAAAATTATACATGTTAGATTAATTTTGGTCATTTAACCTGTTATTACAGGTCCTCTAAACTGAAACGTGATAGCAGCGAGAATGGCTAGACAGTTTGTAAGAAACTCGTACAAGCTCTCTCTCTATCCTTTGATTTCATATGAATAAAAATGCTCACATGACAGTAGTGAACTAGTCCGACTGAACATCGTGTCATTATCATCATCATCGTACCGGCTTGCAGCTCAGGAACACCACACCACGATACGACGATGATGCTTGGCCGGATTCATCATCATCAAGAGTTAAATGAGTGGTTATGACATGAAGTTGATGAAGGGCAAATGAAGGGTAAATGTGCATGCGTAAAGGCAAGGCCGGTCAGAAAGCGACGACAGCAGAAGAACAATAGTCTTTTGTGGTTTGAAGCAAAGCAAAGAAAAAATGTGCACTAGCACTACATATTATGTACGTATGGCTATAATATGTAGTTTGTTAACTACTACTAACTACTACTATTACATACTCGTGGTCAACGGTCAAAATCAACTACCATTTTTTAAATTCCGTATATAGCTCTAAACCCCCAAAAAACATGTTTGTCGTCGTAAGAGTATTTTTCCAATATTTATGACTGTTTAACGATAAGAAGAGATATGATAATATGGGATCTTGATATAAGCTTATTATTATTAAAATATTGTATACGCTAAGCGCTTTATGCATAACATGGTGTGATGTGTGATGATACAAAAAACTGAAAATTTGAATACGCTTCTTTGCCATTTGTAGTAACCAAGTAGAAAGTAGGGACTATATAGGCTAGCAGACAAGCATGTAGGGAGAAAACGGGCATGTTGTGCAGCCGTAGTAAAAAACGAGTTTGCTCGCTTCCATTTTATGTTCCAGCCCATGCTCAAGTTGGATTTTGGACTTGGCTTGGAACTTTTGATGGGACAGGATCTGAGAACACTTTTGGGCCTGTTGTTTTTGTGTCCATGTCCATATCGCTCTTTGAGCGTGGTGGCGTACAAGAAGCGTACAACGCGACGAGTACGTTCCAAATTCCAATAATATACTTCTCCGTCGACACCCTTTGCAAAAGCGACGTGAGGAGGGAATAGCATGGGCAAGGATATCGCTTGGATCCTTTCTCAGTTTTCCTTACTCTCAGGTTGGATATTACAAACTGTTGCAATGATGCCTTCTAGTTCTCTACAATATGTTGTTTAAAAGCAAAAGCTAACACCTACGTAACTTACCACCACGTAGTTCTTCAACTTGTTATATATTATTGCTCGTCCGAGAAGCGAACACATTTCAAGCTTTTCTTTACTTTTGCCATGCATTATATTCTACATATTTCTTAGGAGGATGCCGGAAAGATAAATTCTCTTCCAGTGGTAGGGGTGCCATGGTACGTTTACATGTAGGATGCCATACAAGTAGGATGCATGGTAATATGTAGTAGGTCACGTTGCATACGGGTAGGGTACATTCCCATTGCTGCCAAAGATGCTATTACAATACAGCCAAATGACTCCGGCAGATTTCTCCTGAGCATGGAGCATCACCAAAATGTTTCAGGAATGAAGAACATGTAATGTATTACTAGTTGAGGACTCTTTGAAATCGACGGTTGTGACTTGTTAGAGACCATGCATGATACACCGTGATGATTTCTGGGGCATTTTATTATCCTCATCATTACATGAAAATTTTTTGCTTTCATAACTCATAAGCAATTTTTATGGGGTATTAATTCGTCTCGTCTGTTCTATATTACCATAGTAGTTCATGTCAACAGGATTTGCGAAATTTCTTAATGACCTTGTTATGTAGTAGAACAATTAATCATAAAATTATATGTAGCACGATACAATTCTTTCAAGTGACATCAAATAGTTAGTCCGTATGTCTGTCCACCTGTCTTGTTGCAAGCTGAGTGTACATTGGTGATAACTTTTGCCCATCATCTTATTACCGGGTCACTGCCTTTGTCCGTCCTTTTCACCCTGACCAACCCTTGTGGGAATGGAGGGATACTTTTTTCTTTCCTATGCTGTACAGGTGCCAATGGAATATGTATATGCGGTTGCTACCATAATTAATTTGCCGAATTTTATGTCTTGAAAGGAATGCAATCTGCCTAGTTAAAAGTCATTTAATGGCGAAGCATACCGAGACTGGTGTAAATTTTATTACATAGATATTGTACGGACGTAGATATGCAGTTGGATGTGCATGTGATGGGAGTGCTGCTGAGAGAGAGTTCCATTCCAAGGTTTTTTCACAAAGATATTTTTATGGCATGATGAGGTGAATGAGATACAACTCATTTCTCTTGCATCCACCTCAGTCCAAATCCTGCCTTGCTCCTAGAAAAGTGTGTACGTGCACCATCGGAACAAAAAACTTGTGCCATAATACACGAACCAACGCAGTTCCTACTTGGAGACACTCACCTAACCTTGAAATCCTTAACTTTCGTTAAAGTCCCTGTGAGTACTCATCATACATTTTTTATGCATTTCCTTTTTCTTTCTAAAATCAAATCGGTCCGTTTCCGACATTGTTGGAATCAATAAGATCATTTCATGGAACTCGTTTTTTTCATTATTTTTTCAGATAACCCGAAAATTACACCATGTCTTCCCACTTCAGTTACCCATCCCAGGAACTCCAAGATGAGCTCCGCAGCATTGCCAACCAAATTTGCACTCCAGGCAAGGGTATCCTCGCCGCTGATGAGTCTGTTTCCACAATGGGCAAGCGATTGAGCGACATTGGAGTCGAGAATACGGACGAGCAGCGCAGACTCTACCGTCAGCTCTTGTTCACCACTGACAAGGAGATCAGCAACTACGTTTCTGGAGTCATCCTCTTTCACGAGACCCTTTACCAGAAGGCTGATGATGGCACCCCATTCGTCAAGCTGATCCAGGACTTGGGAATCCTCCCTGGAATCAAAGTTGACACCGGGGTTGTCAACCTGATGGGCAGCGAGGGCGAGTCTACCACACAGGGTTTGGACAAGTTGGGAGAGCGTTGCGCTCAGTACAAAAAGGATGGGTGCCAGTTTGCCAAATGGAGATGCGTGCTGAAGATTGGCAAGAACACCCCAAGCTACTTGTCAATGTTGGAAAACGCCAACGTTCTCGCTCGCTACGCCTCCATCTGTCAGATGAACGGACTTGTCCCCATTGTTGAGCCTGAGGTACACTACTTTATATGACCACATAATAGAATGCTTTCTCATGAATTTTTACAAATGAAATCATTTTAAATCTGTTCATTTTCATTTTCCAGGTTCTTCCCGATGGAGACCACGACTTGGAGCGGGCTCAAAAGGTCACCGAAACTGTGCTAGCTTTCACATACAAGGCTCTTCAGGACCATCACGTTTTCCTTGAGGGAACTCTCCTTAAGCCCAACATGGTCACTGCTGGACAATCCTCCACCACCAAGTTCACCCCTGAGCAAAACGCCAAGGCTACTGTTACCGCTCTTTCAAGGACCGTTCCAGTTGCCGTTCCCGGTATATTCATACATATATCATCATTATTCTATTCATATATTTGAAACAATCGTTTTTTACTGTAATCTTTATTTTAATATTTTATAGGAGTCGTTTTCTTGTCTGGTGGCCAATCTGAGGAGGAGGCTTCTGTTAACTTGTGCGCAATCAATAACGTGCAAGCTAAGAGGCCATGGGCTCTTACCTTCAGTTTTGGTCGTGCTCTCCAGGTACATTAAATGTCATTTAAAAAGTGTCCATTGCATGTCCCGTTGTTGTTGCTACATTTTGTAACTAATGTTGTGTCTCTTTAATTTTCTCATTGATAGGCATCTGCACTGAGGGCATGGCTCGGCAAACCTGAAAATGTAAAGGCTGGACAAGATGAACTCCTCAAGAGAGCAAAGGTACATGATTTTACACAGTCGCTCAGCTTTTTATCATTATCTTTTGTTGTAAAAGTGAAGTTGGTATATGTACCTAATTTACATGATGAATCCAACACACAACTTTGATATTCTGTTACAGGCCAACAGCGAAGCCACCTTGGGCAAGTACGTTGCTGGATCCGTCGTTGGAGCCGCCGCAGCTAAGGATCTTTTCGTCAAGGATCACAAATACTAAAAAAATACATTTCAACAATTTTATGCAAATACAAAGTAAAAAATCAAATCAAATGATGCACTATTAGAAAACCACGGCATATATGTATATCCAATCCAATCGTAAAAAATGTATGTAATACACTGTTAGTTGAGGGAACGAATTGTGAAAATATCAATCAAGAAAATAAATATATTATATATTATGCAATGCATCATATTTCCGTATATCCAAAGTAGAAATTAAAATTGCTAAAGACTATTATTATAATATTAATATTTTGTGTTTCGAGAAAGATCTATATATTCCTAGAGTGATTAGTTTTGTCGATGAAATAATATGTGATTGTACTGAAGAGTTTTAAAATAGCAGCAGATGGCGGGCGGTTGTTAGCGAAGCAACTAAAACACTATCTTGAAGAACAATAAAAGTTGTATATATTGCGCTATCAAAAATACAGTTTTTTAATAGATTTTACAAGTTTTATTGGCATTTTAAACAACCAGTTTCAACAAGGCATTATTTCACATTTTAAAAATGTACATACAACAGAATCAATCAGTAGATAACAATATTTCGAGAATACAACTGTTTGTTTAATTCATTCATTCATAGTGTTGGATTATCGAGGTTAATGATATTCCTTGTTGTTCAAGTGTAACTCCTATAAACCAACCAAAAAAAATATTGCAATTAGGTATACACGTACATTGTGCATTGCGACAGGAAGGAATAATAGATGTAACGATATTTAACATGCGATTATGTATATTATTTAGTACCTCGAGCAATTCTTCATTCTTTTGCTTTAACGACGGGGATTATCGCGAGCCTCCAAATCCTCTAAATTCGCCTCAAACAGATTGCGCTCGTTGGCATGAAGCCACTTGGAGTTGTCTCCGTTCATGTACGGTTGTAAGATGTACTGCGGTGGCCCATGTCGGTATAACGGTGGGCAGTGTTCAACGACGAACATTGGTCCGACGGGGACGCTCATGTGAGGCGTGTGCATGTACACGCGACTTCCGATCGGGAAGCGATGGACGTGTTGAAACGCCTCCTGCTGAAAATTGCGCCGTTGACCCCGGTTCCTTCCTGCTGGGGTCTCCCAGGTGGGGCGGTAGCTGCTGAGGAGAGGTGGTGGAGGAACCATTCTGACCCGACTCAAGTACCTGTCTCATAAAATAAGGAAATCAGAAAATAATAATAACAATAACCATACTAGCAAATTGGATAATTTGTGTATAGTAAGAATATTCAAATATTACTTGCCTTGCAATTAAAACTCAAGAATCTGTCAACTTGATTTGGAGGCAAGAACTCAAAACTTTCCCAACTTTCAAAAATGTTGCATTACCTATTATTATATTTGAATAGGACGAAAACTATACGGGGGTTAAAACCTTGAATTAATCACCAAAACTAGCAAGACAATAGATCAATGGTTATTATTAATTAATGACGATTGTTTTATTACGCGTTCTAGGTAACAACTCTGAAAACAATACAAAGGAAATTCTCAGAAATTCTGTGATTGCAACAGAGTGTGAATTGCAGCAACAGCTTGCATGAAAAAGTACATGTGAGATTTCATCATCAAGTTCCTTAACAAGGAACGACATATAACCACTCCAACTAGAAGCATCTCGACCCACCAGCTTTTCCATAATCCGAGCATTTATTAGGTAATTCGTAATGACAAGAAATAATTTGTAATCCGAAACGGAAATTAAGAAAAATGATGATGACTAGCTTTATTGAAGGCATTTTTCTCACGAGCAACTTGATTTAAAATACAATGTTTTAAAAGTGGGTCATTTTATGAATATCAAAATTACATGTCTACATTCCGTAGAGATTCATTTTCATAAAACTGGAAAGTAATGATGACTGAAGCATAAGAACGGAGACGTAGTTAGGTAGGTTGTAATGTATCGTGGAAATAAAATTACGAAAGTTTTCGTATAGCTGCTCCTGTTAACTTGAGCGCCTGGCTATTTGGTGTTTTGCATAAGAATCTGAAGCAGAGAGACCTCCGCTGGTCCTTCACTTTCAGCCATCCAGAACGCGGCGAAGTAAGCGTTCAATGACTTTAATTTGTGCTCCATTCTTGGTAGCTGAAAGAAATGTGAATGATACACAATACATAAACATGCTTTAAAATTTAAAGTTGAAATTATGCAAAACTATTATTGGAGCTTCCATATTGACAGATGCTTGATTAAATATGCACATTTTTCTGAATGAGAAATAAATTGACGAGACGAGTGTATGTAAAGTCTGGGTTGGTTATTTTTACCAAATTTGGATCCCGTGTACGAGTAGAAATCCCAACAGCCTCCCATGTTTTGAGGAACTTCTGTTGTTAAAGGAAAGATCATGATGATGCCGTTCCCTTCGGCAACAGACAAAAAGCCGCTGTTCCGAATATACTGGTCAGCAACTTCAGGTCTGTTTAAAAATGAGGAACATTATGTATATTAGGAGGACTTTGACCTTTAAAAGCCATTCCAGAATACTGGACTGCTGTCTGGCCTCATTTCATAAATAAACCATTTAGTCATTGTCACACTTACGGCCACTCATTGCACCCATGGAAGTTCAAATGAAGAAGACAACGTTGCTCAGCGTTGCACCGTTTTGGGATGTAAATGAAGCCTTGAGTTCCCATCGCAACCTCACGAATATTTCCACTGGGGTAAAATGAGCTTTGATTGTATCGCTTTAGTTGTTGAAAGTCAGGAGTAGCTAGGTAGGATAAAAAAAATCGTTGGTTAAGTTAACTTGTCATGATTGAAAAAAAATAGTTTCATGATTGCATTTCACCTCACCTTGAATAAATGAACTTGTGTTTAGAATGTTGCTGATTGCATGGAATGGTCCAGGATAATCGCAGTCGCCAAGATAAACCGAATGCGTTGCATCCTCCTCACACGGAGGTCCGTAGTCTTCCGTTGGCTATGCCATGAATATAAAGGGTAATTACTTGTGATGATATGGGAATGGGGACAAATTGTTAGAAAGAAATTGCAAACTTACAATCAGATGTGAAGCATTTTGAAACAATGTGAATCTGATATTTTGCGGATTTACGCCGACACCCTTGTAAAAGTCTACGTTTTTAGCTGCCATGTCTGCAGGGAATTATTTAAAAATTTAAGATAAGGAAATGTCGTTTATGAATTTGTGAAGTGCAAAGATAAGTTCATGTTTTTGCATACTGGAAGGAATGTAAGCGTCCAACTCGCCAGTCCATATAAAAATTCGCTGATTTGTCAAATTCCCAAGCGGATCGATTAAACCATTTTCTGCATATCTCTTAGCATCCGCTATGGAGCTGCTAACGCTATAAGGAAATAGGCCCAGGCCGGTTGTACTGCATCGAAGCCCAAAATCAATCAGACTACGATGTCCACAATGGTAAAACGCTAATGAAAATGTTTAGTCAGCTAATTATTCTTAAAAATGCAGAAATGAAGTTAGTAAAAATTTTATGAGGGGTAAACCTTGAGAAAATATTGCCAATCCGGTAAACAAAGATGAGTGTGCCATGTGAGTTTGGATGGCCATACTAGCGCCGGCTGAGAAACCGGATAAGGTCACGTTATCTTTATAGACATTTAGCTGCCCTATAAATACAAAATCAATTCATGTCTCTTCATTTCACAGATACTTAGGAAATATGAAACCAATTTTTAAAATGCATACCGATTTCATAGATATCCTGTGAATTGTCATTTAATACAGATCCCCGATTTGTGTAGATTAACGAGATAAATATAAGGGCCACCGCAGAGCGTTGTCCAGATATCAATTTGTAAGGAATCATTTTCGAATAATTTTCGAAAAGAAATTCACAAGCACAATACTCACAATTTCAAAAGTTTAGTTGTCTGAAAATAATCTCTCCACTTCTTCTATTGATACAAAAAAGTGATATTACCGTCAACCCTACTTTTGACGTGTGTCTGCATACAAGCAACAAACCAAGTCATGTGCTTGTTCTCCACTTTACTAATATCATTATTAATCATTACCAACTACCAACCAACATATCAACCATTAACTATATCTATCTCACCCATACAGTGAATTCATTATTTTAAATGACCAAAGCAAGACTGACTGAAAGGAAGTTTGAGTCATTTTTTGTTATGAAATCTTGAAAGCCTACAACATAGAGGAGTGAAACCGTTCAAAGGTCAATCATTTCATTCATCGTTGTAGATATTGTGGGCATGTCGAAAACAAATATTCATCTGTAATATAAAAATCTTTATAATGTTGAAAATATCTACCAACAGCATGTTTTATTAATGCTACATATATCAGCATTTATATAGCGAGGAGCGCCGACACCAACTCACAAGTGGCATCAATATAGAGATAATTGATGTTGATGGTGAATAGCACACTACATTATTCAGCAGCAAGATAAGTGAAACTTGAATGCATATATTACTATTACTAATAGGTATACACTATTTACGTTCATTAATGATAAAAACATAAGGTGCTCTAAATGGTATAACACGTCAGTTAACTCGTCATTCACACTTCTAAAAATAAATGCTGTGGGATTGCTGTGGGATTTTCAGATTTTCGTGCGTCTGGTCTGGAAACTATCAACTTTAATCTTAAATGCCGTATCATTAGTTAAATGCCATTATTTGTCCAAATTGCAATTACTATTATCTCGTGTTTATACTTTTCTAATCAATAAAGGTCAGGCTGTCCATTCCAAAGTTGAAAGTACAAAATGCAAATAAGCTGATGAAATTCATAGAATGATGACCCTCACTCACTCAGAACTATTGTGTATTTTAGTGGCGCTATTAAAAAGTAAATATTTGTTGAAGGTTGTTTTTTTATTGTTTCAATTCATATTTGAAGTACAGAAGGTTCCGTAATTATAGCCAATGAGGAAATCAAATTATAAACTGATGTTAGAATTAGGACCTCCTACGACATCCACCCCTTTGTGGTTCCCCCACGTAACCAGGTTTGCAAGTGCTAGGGAAATTAATTATAAAAATTAGTTTGGCTTTGCTTATTTTGGTCGGTTTTGCTTAATACATTTGTGTAAATGTCTATTACGACCATACCATATAACCAAGTGCTTCTCAACCTTACAGTCTGTATTTGACGCACATGGCGAGCGCTCGCGACATGGGTTACCGCAATGATAATCAATACAGGATCTGAAAATGAATTATTAGGGAACAATGCTGATCATTTTATGAACCACAAATTGTCTGAAACTGGAGTAAAGATCGGGTTTAAGAATGCTTACAAATGCGAAGGGCATTCTGACTGAGATTGGCACTCTACGATACATTTTTTATATGCATCGCCGCCGTATTGTTGAGGACAGGTACAAATGGCTTGATGATTTTGGACCTAGAAAATGTCATCAATTGTCTTACATTTAGACATGCTTCCTATTAAATTTGATAGTTATTATTAGTTCTTTGTAATTTGACTAACCCGACACGTGGCATAATCCCCACAACCCTACAAAAATAAAACCGTTAAAATCATGTCGTCAAATAAATTATTATGAATACTATATTTCGATGGGAGGCTAACATTTATACAAGGGTCCCGACATCTGTAATTAATACATCCTCTGTCCTGCGAGCAGTTTTCGTCCTTTTCGCACTCTCTTTTACATTCCGTCAAAGGATCCCCAATATACGTCTTTTTACATCCACACACCGGCGTTCCTTTCGTATTCGTAGAAACCAAAAGAAAACTATTTTACTCTGATCCCGGAAATGAATTGAACAATAACTAACTATATCCCACAAAATGAAAGTACATGTTTTACCGTTCTCTTCTGTACAATCCGCATTTTTTCCACATGGTGACGGGTCACATACTCCTACAGAAAACCAAAACTGTTAACGTCGTATAAAGTGGTAATTGATACAATGAGGTTTACTGTTGAAAAATATAAAACCACATACCTCTCTGCCCCTGAACAACCTCACTTGCCAAAAGAACTAGCACGAAAAGCACTGGAAACATTACTGCGCGACAGTGTTCCTTGTAGTTCTTATAATTATTTCGCAAATATTTTAAATTTTGGCAGAAAATTTACAGTCGCAATTATTTAATTACAAAAGACTATCTGTGGTACTATCCTTGATTGAGATGTGTTCTTACTATAAACGTATGCATCGTTCTGTCCGAGGAAAAAATGAAGTGATAATATTTTCATGAACGGAATATTGAAGGAATATATAACTAGTAAGGTGTAACCTTTAATATATAACTACCGGAAGACTAAAACATGCCAAAATCACAAATTGGGTATGTATTTTACTATTATACCACGTTATCGAACCTCAAATTGAACATCCTGATCGATTTCTGAAATAAAAATTTTTTCCACCTGGTGACCCCTCCACTTCGACCCCCCACCCACCCGCCATTTTATCGATTTGACCCATGGTCCCATGACAGAAAATGATCGTCTTGAACTCCTCTATCGATTTATACAATAAAAAAATTTGACCCATTTGTCACCCCCAGCACCCCCCACTTCGACCCCCCTACTTCCGGCCAGTGACGACGGACATGGCTGAAAATCAATAGGTGTCGTGTCCTTGTGCCAAGGTACCTCTATGCCAAATTTGAGCCAAATCGGTCAACGTGGAGGAAAGCTAGAGTGCGCACAGACAGACAGACAGACAGACAGACAGACAGACAGACAAACAGATCAATCGCTATAACTACCTTTCAAGCATTTCATGCTTCCGGTAGTTAATAACATATCATCATGATATCAGGCAGGTAATAGAAGTTGTAGAACCTGTTCCTTTGTAAGGTCCAAAATACATTTGACTATAAAATTAAGAAACATGGCAAAGATGATGATGGCTTTGTCCCGATATACGCATCTTCTGCGAGATTTGCAAAAGGTTTTCCAGAATAACCAGGTATCTCGCAAATTGATCGTGTGTTTCTTTTGTGCATGCTTCATATTTGTTGTCTTTTGTCGACTGATTAAATTCGCAAGTGCGAATTATGTGACGTAAATGCTTTATGCCTGTGGTACCGTGATTGTGCTTATTTACCAGCTACCCATTTTTTGTCTCCTACCAACTACTGGTTTACAATAAAAAAGAATGATAGAGCAAGATATAGTATGCAATATATGCATATACTCAAGTATTTACGACATACCATCAAACCATGTCTGACGTTGAGGATTTTTAGCAATGCGAAAATTGCGAATAATGGAGGAACCTGCCTTTACCAATCAGCTACCATCTGTATCAGGTATGATCGAGGTCATGATATCACGCAGATAATATGCTAAAAAAATTCACGAGGAATACATAGAACCTGAGGAAGGACTTACTGGAGGAAGATTTTTTAAATACAATTTTGATTTGAAAAATAATTCAGTATCTTTTCATCGGTTGCAAAATAATTTTTTAAATAGAGTTAAATGGGTTTGATAAACAGTTGATAGTTGGGTAACCCAACTTGGGTTTGATAGACTCATGGACGCGACGGGGTGGATTGCGGGGGACAAATTAATAAGCGATGATGTTCATTTCAGCCAATGCATTTCAAAGAAGGGGCAAGCGAAAATTTTGCAAATTGACAAAAATATAAGGTCAATCTGTTTTCTTTTTATTTTATGCTTACTTTGTTTTTCTTTCCTTCTTTTCTATTTCTCCGAGCATCATCAGGCTTGTCAGTTTTAATTGTTACCACTTTTTACAGCTGTCGTGTCTGTCATTGTAGCCGTCATCATCATTATCTTGATTTGTACGAAAAGCCAATCAACTACAACTGCTACTAGATACTACTAATAACGAGTACGGTAAATTAGTGTGAAAATGCCAAAATGATGATTACATCGACAATAAGTGAGTTAATACTGATTCTGGTTGCTATGGTTAGGCAATGTTTCTAATTTCGTATCATTTCAAGGCAATACAACTTCTAGTCACAGTAGTAGGGATTATTAAAAATGTAAAAATTAATCTTCCGTATAATTTCATGATAATCTTAATATTAATTTGCACATTGCCATGAAACAATTTTGGCAAAGAACTTTTTGTTATTATGAGCAAGAATGAAAGTTTTATGCAATGCGTATGTATGTATGTATGTAATATATGCCTCTGTAGAATAATTCATGCGAATCAAAGTTACAATGCTTTGTATTTAGGTTTAAATAAATCGACTGAAATATTTATTTTTTTAATTGCAAGAGACTGCGTCGTAACTTTCAAAAGACTTTGAAAATGATGGGAAAAGTAACGTAACAAACACAAAACTGTAGTCTATCTTGTTGAGATACAGTACAAGTTATAGCCAGAGTACAGTCACCCGCTAATAAACATCCAGATTTTTATTTTCGCCAGATTCATCTTCATCCGAAGCGGAAACTGGCACGGTCTTGATCTCTTCATTCTGTTGCACTGGACTGGAATTAGTGCGAATTTCAGATTGACTACTGTTCGCTCCAGGTTCATCTTCAGATGACAAGTCCAGGTGCAGTGGTAGTTGACGACCAATGTAGGTTGTTGACAAGTTGGCGACCAATGTAGGTGACCCTCTCAAGTTGACATCGCCCACCACGACTCTGCCGGAAGTCCCGCATTGATTTATAAAATTCACGTTTCTGCCCCGATCTTGTGACAACTGGTTGAATAATTCCTGCAGATCATGCTTCGTGAGTGATTCTGCATTAACCTCAATCCCCGCCTCCAGCAATTCTTTGTTCATAAATGCGATGGCGTTGTCTCTAATTTTCTTTTGCTCTCCTTGCTTCTTCTCGTTTTCTCGGATCTGTGCCAGAAGCTCTTCTCGTTCGGCAGCCAGTGTTGCCAGTTTAGTTTCGGATTTCTTCCCATTACGCCGAGCCTTACGCATTATTTGGATTCCGTGACGGTTCGCATTTTCTTCTTGTCCCTTTTGCTGGGAGGAACGGATAGTTTCGGACTGATCGTCTGGTGAAGGCGATTGACGACGATGACATGACTTTCTTGTCTGTTTATCTTGACCCCCCTTTCCTGACGGCCCTGTGTATCTCTTCTCCATTATGCTCCTTCCGGTTATTCTTTGAGAAAAGATAACAAGTTTCTCGCAGACTAAACTTTCTTTCTATCAGCAACTTTACTTTCTCCCAAATGAGAACTCTGTGGCGAATGAAACAGAAATGTCGACGGCCAGTGGCGATTTCTGTTGAGATTTGGAGATGTGAGAATTTTGTTATTGATTTTGATCATGCGTAGACGAGTGACCAAAGCTGAGTGAAGGGAAACGAAGGAAAAATGGTCTATTTATAGGTGGCCGATCGAGAGAAAATCCAGTCATAATCACCGGATGTGTGATAATTATGCATATTATGAACCATGAGCCTTCTTTCAATTGTGAAAACGATGCAAATCCTGACATGACATGGACGTTTCCAAAATTTCACATTCATTTGTTCTCGTAAGAAGGAAAAGAGAAAGAAGGATAACAACACTATTTGCATCTATCCATCATGAACGAACAAAAATACATTTGCAAAGAATGAAAGGGAAAAATGAGAAAGCTAGGACGTAGATTCCCGAAAAACAATTATTTTTGCTTACACATGTTTGTCATTGTCAATGGGCATTCTGAATTGTCAACTTGCATTTACTTGAATCTTTAGTAGGTATATAAATTGACAAAGCGAGTTTGAATCTGATGCAATTTTGTCCAAATCACTGACCACAATTCTACTAAATATGCGTTTTTTATTCTAATTAATTGTTCGTAATTCGCATAATTGACCATTTCTCGCCGCAATTACAATCTTGGAATAAAACTGAAAATCATGAATTGTCTGAGCACGTCGTTGTACAAGTAATTTCATTTCAATGCATAATTAGGGAAAATAAAAATTGCAATTATTTGAGTAATTAGTTGTATAGTGTCATTAATTTTTGGAAATTTCTGCAAGTAGTATGTGTAGAGTGGAAAACAATGACAAAGTAGGAGAAAACTTTTGGATAAAACAATGACAAGGATTAATAAAAGGCATAACTCGTTCTATTATATTGCTTATCTGCAGCATCACAAGTTTTGAACAGCCTTATTACGACTGCTAGAAGGCAATGAAAATTAAATCATGTTTTAAGGAAGCGTTAGCAATAGTAATACGTAGTATATTCAAACTTTCATTGTCCATGTCGGAAGTAATTATAAATTGTAGCAATATACCTTGATACCAGTGTCTTTATGGCTTGTAGGGATTGCTTCTCATTAAAACATGCAAAACAACCAAGATATCAGCTTTCATGATGAAGACAAGGAAAGAAAATGTGAACTTTGACGAGGATTTGCATATTTTTTCCTGGTGAAAATGTTCATAGATGACAATGAAACTGGAAGGCAAGATGACTGGAAATGTTTGATTGAGAACAAACTTGGAATGAAAAATGAGCAAAATATTAATATATTAATATGAAATGCATATTTTCTACACACTTCCGGTGATGATCAACAACAATTTGCGTCATATTTAAACTTTCACTGTTCGTTATGAATTTGCGTTCGAGTTGCTGTAAGGAAAAGGCAAAAAATTCAAAACAAGAATGTTCGTCAATTACGATTTCTAAACTGTTTATTGAAAACCGGGATTCTGGAAGTTATATGCATTTCATCGCAAAACAATGGATGGATAAAAGTAATTTTCATGTTGTCCTTCCGGTATCCTCATACTGAACATTTACTCTCTGAAAGCTACATATTGTGTCATTCATAATATCAAAAAATACTGTAAATGCTAATAGATGATGATGTAAACATGCAAATACTATTGCTTTCATTCTTCCTATTCTTTCTTTCAAGAACAAATGTAATGTGAACTTTTGAAAAGGTCCATGTCATCTCGGGATTTGCATCATTTGCGTAGTTTAAAGGAAGTTCATTGTTCATAATATATGAATGCATAATTGCACATCCGGTTGTAATGCCTGAATTTTTCTCGCTCGAGATGAACACTTAGAATCGGCCACCTATAAATAGACCACCTTTTCTTCATTTCCCTACATTCAGGTTTGGTCACTCGTCTACGCATGATCAAAATCAAAATCCTCAAATCTCCAAATTTCAACAGAAATCGCCACTGTCTGTTGAAATTTTTCTCTGTTTCATTCACCAAAAAGTTCTCGCTTGGGTGAAAGTATAGTTGCTGGTAGAAAGAAAGTGTATCCTGTTAGCAACTTATCTTTTCGCAAAGACTGGCCGAAAGGATCATAATGGAGAAGCGGAAAGCAAAGTCGTCTGATGTTGGCAGCCAAGCAAAGAGGGATAGGCGGTCAAGTAGTTCTGAGGATCCCACCACGACTCGCGTCAATCCACCGGTCAACATTACGGATCCCAAGTTCCTACAAGTGGAATCTTTGGCGAGAATCCTTTACGACGCGGACGCAAATCTAACAAGACCTGCACAAGTGGAGCCGTACATTTTGTCACCCACTCACGCAAAGAAGATAGTGTGTGTGTTGCTATTCATGATGGACAAGTCTTCACCTGGTGACATTGTGAACTTGTATAGGGAATCGCAGCCAGTAAACGAAGTCAACTTTCACTGGGCTCTACGGAACTGCCCTTTAATGAATCGTAATGTACTCGGAAGTGGGAGGGACCAACTGAAGAAGTATGCTCTACGACTGCACAGGGCCTTGACCTACTCTGATAAAGAAGACCATTATGCAGCAGAGTTTAGTCAAGCCTTGGCCTTTGTTCTGTCCATCATTTACTGTGCTAAATTTAACCGCACGCCTAAATGTGGCCGCTTGGTTGGAGCTGCGAGAAAATTCGAAGAACGATTCCCGCAATATGCAAATTGCAAGTTTGTACTCGACTTGGAATGCGACACCATTCAACGGTTGAGTATTTCGTTTGGGAACGCACAGTCTCTGGCGACAGTTATGGCAAGGCAAGAAGAATGGGAAGCAGTGAGCAACAACGTCAACGACAACACAAATCCTGAAAAATTACTGGACACGTTGGAAAACGTGCTGGACAAGCGGGTCAGTGTCAAGGCGAAGCTGATGTCGCTTGCAGTAGAACGGGCAGTGTTGAAGGAAAAGCTTAGGCAGAACGAGATGGAGACAAGACGGCAGGAAGAGATACGGGACTGCAACGAAAAAATTTTGTCTGACTTTTTTGGGAAACTAAAACTTGGAAGTCATTGTTTGGCCCTAGCAGATAAAGACAAGGACATGGAGGAGTATTTCAACAATATACGTGGCCAGAGTAATGACGAAACGTTCCTGAACAATACGTTGTCCACAATAAAAGTGATCGGGACGGAATTGAAAATGTTTCCTGGATCGAGTGTGCCACGACCGTTACACAATGACCAGATTGGCAATAAGGAAGAAAGTCAGTCGAGTACAAGTACACATGACTCGGAAGATTCACCAGACAGTAATGGATCATCTAGTACTCCAGTGGACTCACCTGTGGAGCCTGGAGATGGTGACAAAAGGCTTGGTCTTCATGAAGATGGTCATCATGAAGGTTCTGATGAACGACCAAAATTTACGCGCTGGTGGGAGTGAAAGTCCTGTAGATCGCGACCAACTGGACTATGACAATGGTGAAAGCGAGGGGAGTGACGATAAGGTTGAGTAGGGTGATTGAAGAGAAATGGTAGATTGTAACCATTGTTTTTCAGTTTCTTTTCATTTCACGTTATTTTTTTCAGCCGTGGGTTTTGCAAAATTTTCTCCACATTCGTGTTTTCTTTCAGTAATAAATAAAGAATTTTATTTAGTCATTCATAAGAATGAAGAATATCATTTTTACCGGCAGTTTATTTGTTTCATCGTCATCATAAGAAGTATATGTAGTACATATTATGTACTAGCATGGTAGAGCAAGGAAGGTGAAAGCAATACATATCACATCTCATATTATTAAGAAGTATCATGAATGCACCATGAAACTTTGAAAGAGGTGATGCTTTAATTTCATTAATAAGTTTGCATTTTATTCTTTTGCGTTTTTGGTAGTCCATGAATTTTTCAAATTTCCTTTGATGTAAAATGCAATCATTCATAAAAAAACAAAACGGATAAAACATTTTCAAAGTGTTTAATTTTTGAAACTTTTTTTTATTGTAAAACGTAACAATTATTGTAAGAGACCCTAGAGAGAGCATTTGTCATCCCACGATATATGTAACGATTAAAAAAAGTACTACGTTACTTTTTTCCCCTAAAGTAAAGTTGAAGGAAGACAGAGAAAAGTGGAAACAGATCATTCATATTATTGTTAGGTTGCCAAGACATTGTGATTTTGAAAGTCGAATTGATTTAAAGGCTGCAATTGGAAGAAGTGCTAAAAGTTGTGTTGCTTTCTGCGAGACTAACAAATTATCTTGTTTCTTCTAAAGTACGAAAATAAGAATGTGGAAATATTATATATTGTTTTCATCCGATTTATGAAGTTGGTACTTCAGCTTCTTTGTCTAAGGCTGCTGCTGCTTCTTTGGCTGCTTTTTCCTCAGCTTCCTTTGTCTTTCTCTTGGCACGAACTGGGTCTTGGAAGCATTGGGAGAATGGGTCACCTCGGTACCCAGGAGGACAGCTAAAACAAATTTATTGTCTTATTTTCTAATTCCCTTCTTTTTAGATTTTTTACGGTTCTTTTAACATACCTGCACACAGCTCCGTGATTTCTAACTTCACAGCGGGCGTTCACTCCACAACTTTGATAAAAGAGCATGAAACGGTTAAGTGCACATTTTTTATCATGTAAATATAACTAGGCATCATTTTAAAATCTTCTTACGCGGATCTGCAGGGATCTTCACACTTGAAGTTGGAACAGATTCTGTTCTGTGGGCATTCAGAGTCCGTCTGACACTCTCCACGTTTGCAACTTACTAGTGCGTCTCCAATGTAACCGGGTGGGCATGTACTTCAAATAAAATAAACCAATTACTTTCAAATCCACTGTTATAATGAAAATAACAACATCATGACTCACCAAACTGGTCGATCTCTGCCAGAGTTGTCATATCCCGGTCTACAGACAGCATTATTTCCACAGGGCTGCAATTTGATAAAAATTTAAAGGTTAGGAAACCATTATAAAAAGTTGCTCATTGACTTAAAAAAAATAACATAATCCCTTCATTATTACATTTGGAGAACAGAGGTCTTGTGGTGTTTGACGGCGACATTCCGAGAATGGGTGTCCGGTATATCCTTTCGGGCAGCTACAAATTGCTAAAAGATAAAGAATTTTCTTATAGTCCGGGGTTTTTCTTACAAAAAGGTACTACATTTAATTGTGCTTAAAACAACAAACCTTTGTGGTTGTATTTGTCAACACGACACTCGGCATTAATTCCACATGCTAATAATAATAAAAAAGGATTGGTTAATAGTTGAAACTGATATTACCAAAAGTAAGTACATGAAAATAAATCCGAACCTCCAATGCAGGGATCTTTGCACTTGAGTCCAACGCATGCCAAGTGAGGAGAACATTCACTATGCGTGGTGCACTCTGGATAACACCTAAAATTTCCCGGAAATTTCCGGCAACGAGATTAATTAATTAATTGATTCCAAATTAATCGAGTCGTTACTTTTAATCCCAACAAATTTTAATTAAAACTCATTACAAACCTTGTGTAGGGGTCGCCGAGATAATCTTTGGGACAACTGCATACAGCACGGTGATTACGAATCTACGATTTTCAAGCATATGTATATAAAAATGCATCCTTGTCATGTCATTATGTTCTAAATCATGACAACTTACCTCACAGTTTGCCAAGGTTCCACAAGCTGTAAAATCAGGCAATATTTTGTATTATACAAATTGATTGACGATATACGATATACATTTATGCTATGACAAAGACGTGTACCTCCGGCACATGGGTTTTTACACTTGAAGTCAATACAGGCCAAATTTCCAGAGCAGTCATAATCACTTTCGCACTCGTGTCTGAAAAGAAACGTTAAATGTCCATGAATGAACGATATTCTTAATAAAAAAAGTAAGTGCATTTCTGTTTACACGCTATTCTTACAAAAAACAACGCGAATACGCTTTAATTGTAATTCTCACCTGCATCCAGTTAGCGGATCGCCAAAGTATCCAGCTTTACAGCTGCATATAGCACGCTCACCCTCGACACGACAATTTGTATTAAGACCGCAAGCGCGACAAGCTTCGTCTAAAATGTCATGATAAGATGGACATTAACATTGGTAATAAAGCGGAGATTAAATATTGTATTCGCATGGGACTTACTGGGATCATAACGCCTGCATCCTGTTGTTGGATTGCCTGTGTAGCCTGGCGGACAACTAACAATAAGAAATATATTATTTATTTAGCAATTCTTTCCTTTTTAAATTTTTACGGCTCTTTTAATATACCTGCACACAGCAACGTGATTTCTGACATCACAATGGGCATTCGCACCACATTTGTTCGAACATGGGTTGATACAATGGTAGTTCTCACAAACTTTGTGATTTGGACATTCAGAGTCCGCTACAAAACATAAATACCGTATTTGTTAGCAATAGAAAACTTGGAAGAGTCATTAAGGCTGGAATAAACCCATGTGTACGTACAGGAACATTCACCGCGACGACAAGATATCAGTGGGTTGCCTTGGTGACCGGGCAAGCAGGTACAACTGAAAATTTGATAGTTTTGATATTTTTGATAGTTTTTGTGAAGATAATAAAGGGATGTTTCATTTTGCCCCAAAAGGTTATAAAGATAAATAAGGTACAACTCACACTGGGCGGTCTGCGCTGACCCTACAATCAGCATTTAAGCCACATGGCTGCAATTTGATAAAAAATTCAAAGGTTAGGAATCCGTTATAAAAAATTGCTCATTAATTTAAAAAATTAAAATAATCCCTTCATTATTACATTTGGGGAGCAAGGATCGGTGACTCTGATGACTCTGTAAAATATAGCATGACAAATTACGATATTTTGCATCAAATTTAAACAATGCTTGACAAATTTAGAGACAAATTGAATTTACTGTGGTGGTGGATGAGAAACAATGGCCCTTGCAACTGGTGCCTGCTGGGTGCACTGAAACAGAGGATCTCCTGTGTACCCTCGGGGGCACCTTAAGAACAAACGAATGGTTAAATATAAACCAATAGTAGAATCGAACCAAACGAAAGTTTTGTAGACACTAACCTGCAGACAGCCTTGTGATTGACGCTTTCACATTCAGCATTCACGCCACATGGGTGCCCTTGGCATGTGGACACACACTGGTTAGATTGGCATTTCTCGGTAGATCTGCATAATTATCACAATACCCGTGAATCTCTTGAAATTACAATCTTGGAAACTTGCAATTAAACATTTTATATGCATACCTGCACTCGTAATCTTGAGAACATTGTGGACCGCATCCTGTAATGGTATCTGGCTTGGGGAAATACCCTGGCTGACACCTAAAATACAAAAAAAGGACATTAACCCTGTTGTCAATTACAAACGGAAAAGTAAAGTACGCGTTTTACTGCCCGTTACTCACCTACAGATTGCTGCCCCGGCTGAATTTACTGAACACTCTGCCCCCGGGCCGCATGGTGATGGTCTACAGGGGTCAACGGCTATAGATTCCAAGAAATGTACATAGCGTTATTTCTTGAGGAGATTATTATTTGGGAAATGCATGCGCAATGGCAACGGTATGGGGTTATGAAGCAAATTGTAACATATAGAGAGTTTCATTTTAAGCGTTAAGGATTGTTTTAAATTAATGAGTAATTTACGTGGAGCACGCTAACCCCCTACTGATTAAACGTCTGAAAATGATGTATTCTATTCAAGTTCCACCCTCATTACCTCTATTTGTCTCATCAATAAACATTAATAATTAATTAGTCACGCAGTTCCCAAAATTGGAAGGAAGTACTCAAACCTTTTACGTATGAGTGAGTATTATTCTGTTTTTAGACGACACTACCAAACCATTAGTACATACCATTAAAACAACATCTATTTGTAATGATTTACCATCAGACGAAAATTGAGCCTTTCCATGCGCTACTGAGACCTGCAGGATCAAAAGTGATCCCACAATTACCGTGATTGGTATCGTCATCCTTGTGCAAGAAGAACACAAAATGATGCGGATTCTGAGAAAAAATAAAAGGAAATGGTGAAGAAGAAGAAACTGAGAAGAAGATGAAGCTGTAAAAATGGTGACATGGTCAGTGGGTAGTCACCGCAAACAATTCCAAATATAAGCGTATTTAAGGACACTTTTTTTCTGCGTCTGCGTTCATAATTATTGACGCTTGGCTCAAGTTTTGGAAATGGAGATGAATAGCCATGGTGACATAATAGGTGTGATAATCAGTTGAACCCTACAACAACAAGTACTCAAACTTGCTTTGCCTTTAAATACGTCATAACGCTCATCCTTATTTGGACTGGACGACAACAGCCATCGCCATCATTCATGCATGCCTAACTAATAGTAAGACTTGTGCTATGACCCTGACCTTCTTCCCAAAAAAAAATCAGTATATAGTTTCCCATCGTCATCCCAACAAGTGAAGATTAACTTGCAAATATTTATTAATGCTCAAAAATTAGCATGCTTGTCACCACTAATCATCATTATCGCCACTGCCAATATTAGCTTGATGTGTTTGTCGTCGTCTTTGGCGTCGCCATGAAGATGACTCGCACATTTATAAAAAAAAGAATATTTTGTTTTTTGGGCAGCAGCAGCAGGAGTAGCAGAACCAGCGGCAAATCTGTTACCACTGACGGGTGTATAAGGATATATAAGGAATCGATTAGCATGTCCGTGAATCCCTGTGCCGATGATGGGATGATGATGATTAGGAAACGCCCTTACATTAAAACACCCACACACATACACGTCGTCGTCGTCGTCTCCAACTACTTTTTTCAACTGGTCGACTTGACTACTCCTTGTATTACGTTTTGAATTGATTTAATGACCACGTATACCATTGTAATTTATTTTCATTAGGAAACTTAAATGGGATATTTTGGGAAAGCTCACATGGCGCTTTTCACGCCTCAGGGTTTCTACATTTTTAGCAACTTGTTGACGTGTCCGCGCATAAATAAATCTTCAGCACTTTCCTTTTCACAAAAACGTATATAATAACCGTGCAGAATGTGGGCTGTTTAGAAACGAAATTTGAAGACTGACAATTTTCAACAAAACTTAAAAATTTCTATTCAAAACTGCCTAACTGAACAAATTAAAGCAAATGACTTGTGAATAATGTTTCCAAAATATTTTCCTTTGTCTACCTGATAATTCAGATCCAATATATTCCACCCTCGGTCAAAAATTCCACGGAACACTTGTAACAGAACCGATATTACACTCACAAACAAATGCACACAGAAACCAATCAAACTAACGAGATGGACGCCTCCAGTGGGAAATTGTAGGCCGAAGCCGATTTTGCTCAGAGCTGAACAATTAGTTACTCTTGGCTCTTGCTATTGCCTGGCTGCCGCAAGAATAGAATTTAAATGGGGTTCTGGTCTGAGCACAACTTATATATTAGGGACAAGATCGGTGGCCGGTGGTTGCGGAGAAGGATATGGTTTTGGAGGTGATGATGATATAATGTATTATATTGTCAGTTATTGTTAGTTAGTTATAGTTGCCCCTTCTTGTCCACATTATCTTTTGCCTCTTGTTTCTTACAAGCTAAAGAAAATGAAATCATGTAATCAGTCGTTGTAACATGCGCATGTATTGAAATTTGGCATCTTCCGAGCATCTCCATAGATGATATAGTTAAATCGTTGCCAATTCGCTGTCGTATAAAGTAGCATGATGATTACCTATGTACATTATTCAACATATCACGGACGGACGCCTTGGATTTTGTCGGACACAACAAACTATTATTATTATACGCAGGTCTCTACTAGGCGATTTCGATCATGGTGGCGTTTGTTGTAACAATATTTTTGCCAATATTATATGTATTCATATTTGTAGCGGACATTTCAACAGCAGCCTACTATAAGCCTCTACCTACTTATAATTTGTTCATCATGATCATCATCAGACAGGTACACTGAACCAATGACCATATTACTATTATTTGAGATAAAAATAATCCTAATCAGTAAAAAAAAAGCCAATAGTCAATTTCATTTTTGCACACATGTGCAAATCTCATTTTTGGCTTGTTGTACAAAAACGCTCTTCTTTATGGCGATATGAAATGAAAAACTATTCAAGAGAAAAGGTGTTTCATTCTATTCATCATCATCATCCGAGGATTGTACAAAAGCCCACCCAACATTCACTTGATTATGAAAAAACAAGAGTTAAATCACTATTAAATTGCACACAAAAAAAAGAAGACTTTCATTGGATCATTGGGACAAGACAAGACAAACAGCAGCAGCAGCAAACAACAACATGAGAAAAAAATATTGTATTATCATTATCATCCGATAAACTGATCATGCCAAAAAATTTTGCATGAGGACAACTGGAGTTTTGTAGCAGCAGGAGCATCTTCTCCTTCTTCATCTTTTTTTTTCTTAACATTTTGCAAGTCCCCCCACGCGGTTGTCAACTACCAAAAAAGTCAATAAGAAGAAGATGGGATGTATCAGAGAGAGACGAGAGATAAGAGATTTGCATCTCGTTCTCTGGTTGTTGTGACTTGACGGGTGAGATAATGTTGCAAAAATTGCAAAGGAGTTTAAAAAAGACGTATTCCTTTTGGTCTGCAAGGCAGTCCAGCAAGTTGAAAAGATGTACATGCTTACAAACCGCTTTGATTCATTACTGATTACTCGCCACAATAATGTCCTAGATAATATTTCAAGAGAAGACGACAAATAAAATGTTATGTAAAGATATAACCAGATCGTTATAGGCCATATGCCAGAAGGAGATGAAGAAGAGGAGGAAAAACAACCATGGCCTTGGCCACTGGCATATTTGGAGGTTTGCTCTGTAACTCTTGGAAAGATCATGTTGATGATTGTATCGATATTATGATCTTCTTCATCTTCACCTTTACCTTCATCCACCACGTAGGTACTTTAGCAACTATATTTACTCCTCTGATGGTGTTGTGGATAAGGTAAAAAGTGAGTAAACATTAAAGTCATATTATCTCATACAATTAGTGCGTTTTCGTCTCTCTCCTTCCTTTGACATGATTAAGTATTATTACACTTGATCGTTTGGAAATATGATGATGGGCATTAATAAAAATTATGCATATGTGTGTGACCGCCCATGCAAAAACTCTCAGTCTAATTTCCGTCAAGTTATTAACTTTTATTTTTGTTAGCCACCCTCCAGACATGATGCGTTGCTGTATCTTGAGAGCAATTAAGAAATTACAAACTGAGTATATATGTGAATTTTGTTCATAATCTCGACCCGATTAATCATTGACAATGTTTTGATTTCTTTTTTATATAAAATTGTATGATTATTCATGTTTGTCGTACTCCCAAAGTCCAAAGTAACGCTTTACGGAAGAAACTGTGTAAGATATGTGCTATATGATTTACGACTGCGTGCGATCGTAAATATTACAGTAATGTTTTAGGATTTACTCACGACGACGACGCATTTTTCTAGCCAACAACTTATCGTTGTGCGCTGTAGGTAAAATGAACACCCACGCCTAGCAATAATTAAAATCATGAAAATTGTTATTGTTTTTTTGTTAATCTGGCGTAACAGCGTCTGATTCTGTACTGAAATCAAAAGTCAAATCAAAATGGAACAAGGCATATAGGCTATGAGAATGGTTTCTAAAAATGTGCCAGTGTGAATGAAACAGGGCACAATAATTATTTTTTATACTTACTATTAGGTCATCTGTCACTATATTTCCACCTTCATTACAAAAACTTTTATTGTATATGAGTATGGCCAAATAAATTGGCGAGAAAATATAAATACAAATTTTAATATGCATGAAAAGATTTAAAAGTTCCTTGAGAAAATATTACATGATGATGAGATGAGAAGTGAAATATTCTTAAAATATATGCCAGTGACCATTACACCGAAAACGATAATCATATTTCAGCTCATCGCCTTCTTTTGCTCGACTCGTTTTTCTGCGCACATGTATGTGTGTGTGTGTGTGGTTGGTTGTGCCCGTTCAAGGCTACTCAAAAAAATCAAAAAATTGTTACAAAAAACCGGGTGGAGTAAAATAGAATCCAGGATTGGTGGAGGAGGAGGTGGCTCGTTTCTTTTTGTGGTGTGCCCAAAAAAGAAATTTTTCGTTGCAGAGAGAATTCAATCAAAAAAATTATTGATTCGTATACGCGTAAGCCATATTACTACTACGACGTTAGGAAAAAGCCTTTTTTAAAGAAAGGGATTCACGATTCGCTTGTCTGAAAAAGAAGGTGGCAAAAGTATATAATCCCCTGTCTCCCCGTCTACTTAAGCTTTACTACTACTGACCTGGGAAAAGACCATTATGGACAGCAGCGTTGTCCATATAATTCTATAATGTGCACATTTCATCTTTACACAAACTTTTTATTTTTGCAGGCTTAGGAACAAGAACATCGTCAGCATCATCGTATAACGCCGACACAAAAATGTTGGAATTTTTTTAAAGACGTTCGAGCCGAAAATGGTATTTATGAAGAGAATCTCTTACTAGTCGAAAGAAGATGAGCTATTTGATCATCATCACACATCATCACCAACCGATATAATAATCGTAACATTCATGCATAACTTTTCCTGTCAACATCATCATGTCCATCCATTCAGCCATCCCACAACAAAACAACAGAACATATCTTTTTTTAATAATTTGTCTGTAGAGTCAGCTATAAATAAAATATGCATAATATGCTTACTATTTTATACATTCAAAATCCACGATTTTTGCTTTTCTTGGAAAGCTAATTCATACTTTTCAGTTTGCTGAATATTCAAATGCAATGATGTGCATAATTTTTTTTTGTAAGAGATGCATATATGTTTATTTATAACCACATCTTGTGAATTATGGGAATGCTCACATATAACTTTCTAACTTATTAGGTCACTCGGTCTTCATCTTTATTGCTGTTTTTTACCTGCGCACAATTATTTTTAATAATTCATTACCGCATTGCCATTTTGGTTGAGTCGTTAACTTTGACATTCAACTGACCCAATGTTTTATGAGTTAAGTTTTGTTTGATGAAATGGTGGAGAAATAACATTTTAGCTCATGTTGAAACAGTTTTGATTGAATTTTCAGTTTTTATTCAAGAGTCTATATCAATTTTTTTACGCAACAATCCTTTTTTCCATTCAGGTTTTACCATTACATAAATTGTCATGCTTAAATTAAATACATGGTAATAATGAATACGTTGTCGTTGTCTGGATTTTTTTAGCTAATGATAGTAATGATGATCATCAATGATAATACTTGTATATATTTCCTCACAAACAGCGATCACAACCAGCCGTTAGAATTAGTAACCACAATTAAAGCACTGATATCATAGCGGACAATTTATGTGCCTTTTAAATAACAATCATAATGATAACAATAACAACAACAAATCTAGTTTAAGTTAGTCGATCATGTCATTTAATTAATATAACGCTCATCAGCCCATATAGCATCTATGTATATAACGCACTATATAAATATATACGAATAATGAATGTTTATAATGTATTTAGATATAAATATATTATAATATGTACCTACAACAGTTAATTAATTAGAATTGTCAAAAAGTTTCACTTTCATTTAGGGATTTTTTTTTGCTTTTTCTCATTTTCGGCAACATACAGACAGACTCCACACTACAGTAACTAATCATAAAGAAGACAGATTGACGACGACGGAGAAGAAGAATAAAAAGAATATCATATTTCGTTAAAAAATAACAAGTCTATTGTTTGAGTATTTTTAGTCTCCAATTAGCCAGTTATTCAAAAAATCACCACAACAACCTGTTCAAAATTGCAACTAGAAAGTCCACCACCACCGTTATATTATCAATCCAATGACCACTCCATTTCCTAGTGCCATGGGTGATGATGACGATGAGAAAGTATCATAATCATCACCACCATTTCATTTTTGCTACCGGTGTGCGGTAAACAATTGCCATTTTCGCCCCATTTAGCAACCAATAATAGTAGTAGGTATAATTACAATTACATAGCAATTGCGTAGGTTAAAGTCAGTACAGAGAATGAATACCAATGTTAGATATTATTTAATGTTCACGTAACAGGGTTATGTATTATTGGCAACAACACAAAATCTAGCGGGGCAGGTCAACAAAAGTAATTTGCGACCACTTTTGTTCTTTAAATATATGTACCTATGAAATATTGTAACAATTGGCCGTGTGTGGACACCACCACCGCCTCCGGCTTTATAACAGGCATAGGAGGAGGAAACAATGTGGGAGGCTGTTTTGACTGACTCGTTGTCTTCTTGAAAAGGTAAGGAGCAGCAAAAGTAGTGTGTGAACTCATGTATAACTCATATATATCGCCAGTTTTCATTTCGTTTCTATTTTTCTGCTAACTGCAACAGTATATAACGATACGTAAAAGTTCATTAAATATATAGCACGTGCTTCCACTTGAGAAGAAACGTCTCTTGACAATGAGCGTCATCAGCACTTTTTTTATAGGAAGGAACAACACCTCCTTCCTTTTTGCTAATATATTTTATTACGTAAGACAATCTGCGTTTGTATGAGTGTACCTTAATAAAGATCATTTTAATTTTACATTGCATTTGGTGGTGGTGGTGCTCATGTAGTACAGGTATTTTTCCTAATAAGTAAATTGAAAGTTCTGACGTAAAAAATGGTAAGTCGTGATGACGTAATGTTAGTAATTATATCACTGAAATGGGTCGAAATACTTACCGTTTTACCCACAGAAGTAGAAATCTATAGAAAGCAGGTATAATTTTTTTTCATAAGAATGACAACTCATAGAGAGAAGTAGGTATTAATTAGTTAAGTAGTGTATAATGATCACTATATTTTGTTACCATTTTTACTGTGATTAGCATTGTTGCCTTCTTTTTTCTCAATAAATATAATAATATATTATGACGAAGCTCATTGATACAGCCTAAGGTAACGTACAACATTTCAAGTGAAGTTCGCAGTGTGGATTTTTGAGAATAGTAATATAAATAAATATATATATGTATGTATATATATATATAATTTATGCATGTGTTTATATAATAGTGTGTCTCTAATAAGGATAACTATATTTAAGTTGGAAATGGTATGAAATATTAATTTTTTTCACTATTTGTTTTTTTTTCTGGCCCTTAGCAAACTTAGGAAAAAGCCCCTTCCTCGTCTTGCTGGTCAGCGTGAAGGAGGTGATGGTGCTTGTGCTGACTGGAGCGTGTTGTTTGGGGTGGCGGAGATGACGAGGAATCCTGCAGACTGTCGTCCACCATGATGGGCTCGTCGTCTGCAATTTTATGAACTCTTTGGTATTTTTTGGTGACAGACTCCTTGTACCATCGCCGGAAGGCGGTGAGGAGAACGCAGGACACGACCAGCACACTGCCAAGATAGCTGTACCAGTCTGGCGTGTCATGCAGCAGGGTAATCTGGTAGAAAAATGCGAGGACAATGTCAAAGGTTCTTGTGACCGCGATTGGGAGGGCGTTTTCGGACTGAAGCGCTTTGGTGAGGAGGATTTGTCCCATGAACCCACAAAATCCAATGCCAATGCATTCCATCACAGCGTCCCACGTTCGAGGTAGCGTGAACCCGTCCAGGGCCACGGTCAATACAGCACCAAAGGTGGCTAATACGGAACTGAACCAAAATACGACAACGCTGTAGTGGACCTGCTTCAGTTGTCGGAGAACGATAAACGCCAAGGCCGTAAGCATGGCTGCGATGAGGCCACAGATAGTACCCACTATTCCCGTCCAGGTGCCCGTACTGATAAAGCTAAACGACGGCTTGGAGACAAGGAGCACTCCAACAAGTGTCAAGGCAATCATGGACACGTCGAACCAACTGCACACTTCGCCCAAGCAGATGCAAGCAAAGATGCTGACAAAGACTGGACTTGTAAATATCACGGTAGCGGCGTCTGACAACTGGATCAGGTGAATGGAGGCAAAGCCCATGACTAGGGCGACTGCTCCAAGAACAGCTCTCGCCAAGAGGAGGGAGCGGCTACCAGATGGTCCCATGAAACTGTTTCCAGTCGAGATCACGATGGGGGATATTAGGATTCCCTGGATAAGTCCACGAACTGCTAAAAGTTCCATTGGATGTAGATTTGAGATCTTGACTATGAGAGCACTGGTTGCGAAAAATACACAGGATATCGCGGCAAGGAGTATCCCAATAGAGCACCTTCGTCCAGTCCTGGCTCCGTCTGCGGAGGACGAGCCTGCTATCATTGTATCACCATTGTCGTCGTCCGGGGTGTCATGTGGGGGCTCCACTTCCTTTATTAATGCACTGCTGCTTGAACACGAGTCCCTAGATGAACTGTCTTTTCCAAACCCGGAATGCTTTCCGTTGCGCGTAGGTCGTCTGTTGTTTTTTGTCGACTTTGTGGCTGAACGAATAAACTGATGAAAGACGTTTTGCTTGGGAGGGGGTCGAACCAGGAGTGGGTCCTGGTCACCACCCCGGTCGTGATCACCATCCCCTCCCATTTCTTCGGTGGCGGAATGGAATGGACTATTGCTGGAACCTTGGTCTTCGTTCTCCATAGTATCCTGCTCATCATCATCATCGTTCTCTTCCACGTTGGAGGAAAGTCCGATGAGAAACATTTTACTCTCTTGTGACGTGTTATTGATCGGAAGCTTTGCCACTTCTCCACCCGTTGCCTCAGTCTCATATGTGTTGGCAATGTTTCCAAAAATATTGGAGTAGTCTTTAATGTAATACGTCGAAGGGAGGATTTTATGGCCGTCCGAGTACGAATTGCCTGTGACCCCGGCACTACCGGTGCTCAGATTAGAACTAAAACTATCTGGTCCGCAATTATTCCTACTGCTGCTGTTGGTTCCATGAAATTGTCCCGATGATGACGACACGCCATTGCTGTAGGGATCAACATTAACGAGCTGTTGTTGTTGATTCATCGATCCAACTAGAGCACCCTTATTTGATGCAGATGAAAATGGCGGTGATGACGACGACGATGTGCCAAGGAACTCGCCAATGTTGTATTGATCTGTCATGTTATTACTATTGCCACTAAAACTGGTGGTTCCAGGAGGAGCCACCAAATTGAATGAAGAATGAGGTGGAAGGTTTGGGACGATCGTGTTGTTGATTGCTGCAGAGCTCGCGTTATTAGTGACATTCAATCCATTGGTGGATTTTAGCGTTGGTGAAGACGCTGCTTCCGCTTGTACAAGCGGTTTCCTTTCCAGTGACTCGACATCGTCAGATTCAGAGTCACATTTACTAGTATCACAGTTGTCGTAACTTCCTCCATTCACCAACGTCGTTTTCATATTTAAAACTGTGTGTGGCTTCATCACACTATTGGATGCTGTTGGTAAGTTGTTCTGATTAGCTGATTTATTAACTGGCTGAGGAGGTTGACTGCCGCCGCCAGCGACAAAACTTCTGGAACGTGAAGCACTACCGCCTCCAGACGTCCCATAAGGACTCATTTCCGTTTCGTCGGAAAACAGCAGCGTGTACGCTGACTTGTCAATACTATCCAACAGGTTCATTTCTAAACGTCAGTCTTTGAAAAGTTCTTTTCGATTTTTGGGGGAAATCAAGTTGTGACGCTACAAATGAATTTGTGTAATCACTTCCCAGTGTCGCTGCAATTAAGAAAGTAATGTAAAATTAGCATTCCGATTCTCACGGTCTGGTCATATTGTTCAAAATTACTGCCGTAACTCTTACCATTTTCAAGAAAATTCCAAAAATTGACCTGGTCCTCCGTCATTTGAGTCGTTAATAATCTGTCTGTATCAAACACATACATATATTAGTTAGTATCGACTAATTAAATTGGCAACCTAATTAT
The DNA here is from genome assembly GCA_004115045.4 of Sinella curviseta. NCBI lineage: Eukaryota > Metazoa > Arthropoda > Collembola > Entomobryomorpha > Entomobryidae > Sinella > Sinella curviseta. Next base: position 35,432,966 of record CM065489.1, read on the forward strand.
AATGCTATAAGAAATTAGGCCACTTTCACTTACTTTAATTTGTTACGATGGCTACCATCAACAAAACTGTTCCATCCAGAAAATTATCCCTGATTATCACAAGCACAGATTTTCTCCATGTTCCAGTTCCATCTGCACTTCATACTCGTTTTCACTATTGTACTTTTACTAGCGTGTCTACTAATGAAAGTCAGTTATCTATAAGGACTGTGGAACAAGCGTCTTTTTCATTACACAACAACACGAGTACGAATACAATAAAATCCGTGAATAATTAAAACAACAATATTTTCCGCGCTCGCCTCTACTTTCCGAGTGCATAAAATCCACCAATATTTTCGTATGCGCTCTTTCTCGGGTCAACTTTCACTTTCCACTGAGGAGCAGCAGCCAGGTAGAAAGTAGTAAAAAAATCCCGTGCCTCAATCCAATATTATGGAAAGCACTTTTTAGCATAGAAAGTGCACAAGATGAAATGAGGACCACACGGAGAAAGAGAGAACATTTCCCCGTAACAGATCAGATCCGACAGGACTGAGATTTGAAACTGGCGAGGAGGAAGAAGGAGGTAAATATGATACAAGAGTAAATTGAGCAATAAACCTCCATGACTTTTCCCATTTTCGTCGTCTCCGTTTCTTCAGAGCTTTCTCCCAAGTACATATACCTTTTATGCATATAATGTATGCACGGTCAGAAGAAAAACAGCACACGTTCGCCACACATAACACATACACAAACTCAACCAGAGAGAAAAAGGATCCCAACTGCAGTTCAAATATGAGAGAGAAAGTCGCTCTCTCTCTCTCTCTCTCTTTCTCCTCTTCGTCTTATTTTCCCGTTGTGTAATGGCACGAGAATCATGCACTACTACATCTGGAAGCGGAGAGAAAAGCGGAGTAAACGGCAGCAGCAGCAGGCTTTTTGGAGGAGAGAGGGAGGAAAATCAATATAGAAATGAGAAGAACAAGTTATAATGCCTGTGTTATGTGTTGGTAGCACAAAAGTGATGTGGATTGTGAAACCGAGAAAATGCGAGGCAAGACTGCTAAGAGAGTGGAGTGAGCTCTTACATTTTGGGTAAATAGCTGAAACGTGTATAATATTTTCCTTTCTCTCTCCTCCTTTACCACCGCACCGTCAAGTATTTGCATTGGGAACAACGACGACCAAGGGAAAGTAAATGGGTTTTCATGGCCTATCTTCCTTATTTTTTTTACGGAGATAACTTGTTTGTTAGCGAGCAAAAAGGAAGGAGAACGCGAGCGCTGCTGCTGCTGCTGTCTGCTTGCTTTTACAACCATGTTGCATTAGCACCACGTATTTTCATGGGTTTTTTTGGTGTCGGGGCTTAAAAAAGAGAAGGAGAGGAAGCTGTTGTTGTGGGTAGATTTCTCCATGAAAATTATACCGGATTCTGCTGACAAAGTACATACATTACGCACATTTGCAGAAAGTTGACAGGAATCACTTTCTCTCTGGCACAAAACAAAACATGGCAGGAGCAGGAGCAGATCTTTAAGTAGTTTGAGCGTGAAGCTGATGGTGGTGGTAAGTCGAGGGAAATGAAAATGGTGCCTTTTAGGTTTAATACGTCGCATAAACCCGGATAGTGGTGGTAATAATGATGCATGCTAGGCTAAGGATATATATGGCTACAGATTGCTAGGTAAGCAACCGACGAAACAAGGACATGAGAATAAAATGTTGGGCTGATACGAAAAAGAAACAAAAATGGAAAGAGAAGGAGACTCAAAAGAAATGAAGGCGAGAGGAAGAAGAGAATGGAATGAGTGGGATGAGGATGAAAGCTTTCTAATGACGATGCTGTCGCGTGCTCGCCAAAGAGAAAGAGACTTACGCCAGGTTCATGAAGAAACAAAAGTTTTTAACGGAGGAGAGTAAGGTAGGTACGTATCCACTCTCAAAGATAATCCACTACACTATGAAGTTTCTCGTATTTATTTTTACTTCCGAAAGCTCTTACGGATCATTGCTACTTTGCGCTGCTGCTGCTTCTCTGCTTTTCTTTCGATTCATTAAAAGCTTGTCATCATGAGGGTTCTTACTGGCACCATCACCGCCATTACCGTTCTCTCTGTTTGACGTGAATTCATAATGAATGAATAAGCCTGGAGCTAAGCTGGCGTGATTATTTTTCGCAACAAAGGTATGACAGAAAAAAAATGGAAAATGGAAAGAGTGATGAGATCGTCAGTATAAAAAAATTTAATTTGAGCTTTTTACTTGAAAGCGCTTTAATAACTTTTGTTCTTGTGCATACAAAAGGAACGAACAAAAGATGGTGATGATGAGATATGCTTTGCCACACGCATCTACCTTTGAACCATTTCGGTCTAGAATAGATCGTGTGAGATAATTTAATTAGTGAGAAATTTTTGTGGGAGATTTTTATAGTCCATTTGAAACTTTCCAAGAATAAATACAAAATATATAATGAGCTGGCGGAATGCTGATCGTGGTGTAGTTATACATCGTCTCCTAATACCCCAAGTGAGAGAATATCTCCAACATCAAAACATTACCGTTTCCCTTTAACGGGTTTATTATCCCGATAATTATACATGCATACATAGATGTATTAAAATAAAGTGATTTCGTCAAATATTGCTGTTGAGAAATTGATTTAAGGTAACAACAAAACAAAGATTACAAACATGGGTCCATTAACTCAAGTCGCCGTTAACTAAGAGCTGCTTTGTTTATCCTTCGTAAAGGAAATCGGCTTTGGAATGAAAATCTAATTCCAAGGAATTTAGTAGGCACATTGATACTTTGTCTCCATGAACGAGCTTGAGTGATAGCTCAATTACTTTTCCCTTTTATTATACTTTCAACAAATTGTTTGCTACTTAAATGAAGCCGATTACGAATAATAACTTTTAGTGCATTTGTCATATCCCCTTTTTAGTCTGAGAAGGAGAAAGTTTGCGAGCATTCGTGGACTGAAAATGGAACGGAAATAAACAAAGCAGCAAAACATTTCAACGTAAAAGTGTACTCTCTGCAGACACGTAGGCATACACACTGCTGCTGGGCTAGACGATAATGTAATATCTAATCTACTTTTTACTGTTTGACGGGTGAATGGCATCTATCCAAGAAAGTTGAATTTAAGGTCCTTTGGAAATTGAGTTAAGAGTCTAAGAGACTTTTACTTTTTCCACACAAAATTAATTTACCATAAACAAATCCTTAAAAAATGAAGTTAGCATGCGAATAATTCCAGTCTTGATACACTTTCTTCTTCAAACTTCTTTTCAAAAGGATATATTTTCCTTGAGATATGTATACCCATTACGACCTCGCTCACTATTTGCTACTTCATTCAGATCCTATCGCACACAACTTGGTCAGTTTATTTATACTTTAGCTGTAAAGAGCAGAATTATTATATATGTAATTTGACTGTCATTCCCTAGTTATTCAATCAAAATAAACTAGGCATGTACACGTGTACAATGAGTCCAAACATGCTCTACATAAACTTTTCACTTTACAAACTGGGTTACGTTTACGACATTTGTGGGCGACTAAACATGTCGCAAGAAATCGATCATTATAGTATTGATTGCCCCTTACACAATTCCTATTGAGCAACATAATGTATTAGATTTATTTACATGCCTACTTTGAGTCATGATTGTCTTTGTAAAATAATTTATTTACTCGCTTTATTTACCATGTAATTCATTCTATTACGTATATAATGTATCTTCTCATGTGCCTAAATGTTTGGCCCGTAAAGGGTTCTTCAGAAAATCGGATACAAGCCGTTTTATCTGGAATCTTGATGCATAAAGTACATTAATTATTCACGGTGAAAAATATTTTGAACGGTACAAGACGTGTATTGTGTGAGTTGGAGAGATTTTTGGAACTATCCACTATGCCGCAAAGTTGTGGTTGGTTTTATCTTCATGAATCTAGTAAAGTAAGAAAATGCTCCGTGGAACATCAAATTAGTACGCTCACTCACACGATGCTGCTGTCCCGCATTAAAGTAGCATCTTACGTCTGCCAATCCAGATTATTGGCCAGGGCAAGTAATGGCGATTGCAGAAAATTTTGCCACGCTAACTTTTTAACGAAACGCCAGATGGACACAACGCAACATCGTTAGCCTTACGAGCAGTTAAGCTGGTGGAGTATATGCAGTCATAATGTACAACTAAGCAAATTGACGTCAATTTTAATGGTGAAGGTACACATCATTGTCCCAATACCAACAGACACGAGTGGTTTTGTAGGACAGAAATAAATGCCAACATTTTTATAGCACATAATTGTACCTAGCACAATGAAGCATTTAGGTGTATTGTAGTTTCCAAGGTCTAATCGGGCTATTGACAACATTGATATGAGTTTTCAAATTTATCTTTCCCATTTAACAATATAAACGTGTAAATGTCTACAAATAGTGACCAATAAACTGACCATAGTAACAACAAGTAATGATGGCAATGGTTGATCTGTGTGACCACGAAAATAGGAGATAAAGCGCTCTAATATTATAAACTACTTGCAAACACATGTATAGACTTTGCATTAATAGGTATATATGGTATAATATGTACTTATCAGGATTGTTTTAGGCTTATAAGTTTCAGGAGAGGAGAAATTACCAATAACGCTTATACTTACATTATAGGCAATTAATTTGCTTAAACCAACGCCGACAAGAGCAATGATAATAATAATTAGTGAGCAACATGACATTATATATTGATTAGTTTGTAATGTACCTTTTGACAGTACACTACTACCACGAATGGGTTAAGTTGTTGCGTCTCTGCATGTTGATCTCTTACATAACATAATATAGGAATCATTATTCCAAAAAAATATTGATAACTGCTGCTTTTTAGACATTAATGAAAGTATCGCGCTATTGCCATAAATTTATAAATGCATGCTCAAAGATTGGCAGAATTTACTACTAATGGAAGTACTAAACTGAGTGAATGCAATGAAATGACGGACTAACGAACGGACTGACATGTCAGGCTTATATACAGGATTGCAATAAGTGCGGTACTTAACATTAATATAGATGATGAGTAATGAGAAAATGCTTCAAGCAGCCCCACATTATTTGTTGTGATCTTGGACACAATAACAAGCACAACATTGACCAAGCTTTTATCCTAATTACAAACAGCCAAGTTTTCTTCTATTAGTGATAACTGATAAGTGGGCATGATTGCGAGGTCATGTTTACTTACAAAACTACACTAGTTAACGCATCTTATACAAAAAAAAATTATCTTTATTGCAAATTACACTGTTATATCATAGAAAAACATCCCATTGGACTGTTTGCGAAGATGTCTACTTCCATTCCCAATAATCCTTGTTATCTTGATGAAGTTCGCCTGTACAAGCATGTTCACCACGACCACTTTTATGTGCCATTTCGCAATCATACTATTATCAAATGACTTTTTTCTCCCGTTCACTGCATCACGTATGTCATATGCCATTCAATTTCCTTTCCAATACTTCTCTTATTTCATTCCAGAAAACAGATACCTATAATATGCGCATGGGAGTCAATTTTGCCATTCTCTGCCTGGTTGCTGGAATTGGCGAATATATTGGTTTTTAATGAGTTACATGCAACATTATTGGCATCTGTTCTAATTTTTAGGACGAACATAAATTTTTATGCCACCATTCTGTATGCAGATCATACATATTACTACTATATTATTGTTATTATGATGATGATGATGCCACAATTACTACAGCATTTTGCTAACACAGTGAGCCGGTTTTCTTCAGTCCGCTTGCTTACAACAAAACGGAATGATTTATAACCTAAATTACTGGATACTTTAGTATTATTATTCCCTCTCATGCTGATTTCGACGCTAAGCGCTAGGAAATGTAAAGAGAGGAGCCAGATGAAGAAACCAAAATTATTATTGCTTGTGCAATGTACCGGACTCGTCAATTCCGTTGAATTGCATGGACGCAATACAATAGACCATAATATTATAATTACTTTGCGTTCTGAGAGTATCGTTTGAGGGTGAAAGCCAGTTGTTGGAGAAAAACGACAAAATGCGCGCGTCATGTTATATAATTATGATTGGGTATATTTGTCGACGTAATTCCACTCGCATTCTGCTGCTGCTGGAAAGAGAAAATTTTACTGTTTTGTTGTCCAACACTTCTTGTGTCTTGAGTGCACATCCTCCACTTAATTTTAATAGCCACATGTCAACCAAGCCAGCCACTAACTAGTTAATTTATTATTGCAAGGAATAAAATCGTCTGTCATCTTGCTCCATGCTTTCACAAAAATATCCTCATAAATCAACTCAAGGTGTCTTGTGAAATGGAGGATTACTGTGCCATGTATTTATGTATGTATATATTCCATTTTCATGGACAACCAGCCATACAAAACTTGCCTGTAAAATTCCGCGCTATTGCCATATAGCGCTTCCAGTTTATGTACCAAACCAACCAACCTGTGTGTACCGTTTAGATCAACGCTTTTACGGTTCATTTTATTTGCATATTTCATATTTGTATTCCTAGAGAAACAAAGCCCTTTTTGCATTAATATTTACTTGATGCATTATTTGTTCTGTTAAAAAAATATGTTATTATTGTCGTTCACTTCATTCCTCCATTAAAAAATATCAATGTCACAAAACATTGGAAGCGTTTGTTATGCTGTGCTGCAAAATGTAGAAATGTTTTGGATTCGTTGAAAAGCCGATCGATTCATATCTCAATAGCGCATCATCAAAAATAAACAATTTTGCATTACTATTAAAGCAATAGCACCACACTTGTTCAAATAAATGAAGGCCAAGAACGAATAAATGTAAAGAAACTTGAGGCAAACTTGAGAGAAAAAGTTTTGGTAACAGTTTGAGAGATATCATCATTTTTTGCGTGTCAGGAAAGCCCCTACAGAAAACATTCTTTTCAAAGCTTTGATGTTTGACTAGTTTTACAAAGTAAAAAAAACACCAATACTTTCCTAGAAATATATGTTCATCGTTTGATTGACATGTCAGCAAATCGCATCATCGTATAATAAGAAATAAAAAAGGATGCATAATATTTTTACTGACAGTCAATGTTTCTGTATGCATTTTCGTTGGTATTGAGCAACAACTGAATTTCTACCTTATTCGTATTCGTATACATTTATTCCCTTCTCAAAAGTGACGAGACTGATATTAAAATGTAAATAGGAATATTTATCTAGTAGAAACATAGCCAGAGAGTTTGTTTGCATCTTTTTTTCATGGAATGCCTGGAGAGGTGACAGAAAATTATAAGCCTGTGTGGTATAGGTACACAGGCCTGGCACGTAGCTTAAAGCTAAATAAATAATATTTGTTCATAACACATCCTGCAGTCCTTGCATGTTTGTCATTCTTTGAAACATATGCACGTGCAAACAACAAAAAAATATAATGTTTTTAGAGGATGAGGATTGATGCATTTTTATTCTACACGATAATTCCCCCAGCATCTCTTACTGGTCATTCAATCATCATTTTTCATGTATCATATAAACAGAAAAGTAGAATATTTGGATGAACTTTGAACTGGAACGACATTAAGATATACTAATTTTTTGGACTATGTTCGTATATTATGTTATGATGGCGTTGTCGGAAATGGTCTTTATATTGATACACGGATAACATTGTCAAATAAGTGATGATGATTGTAAACGCAGCAAAAACAAATAAGAAATGTAGAAATGCTTCAAGTTGCAACGTCTCAAAAGCTAAAATATATTTTTTTTGACAATGTTGTAACTCTTTTTGAGGCTGAGTCCCTGCATGAATATCCAGAGAGCCTACCGTTTCTAGGGATATGGAAATATAAAATTATGTATCGTTATTTTTTTAGATCATATTGACATACCCATGTCTTGATGTCAATGTGTAGATGTTGACGTTTTTTTTTAAACTACTCTACATCATGACTAATCATTATTCCTTGAATATTGAACCATTTTCCCAAGTCTGAGATTGCGTTTCTAAGAAAGAATGTGTATGTACTGAAGATATGCAGGCAAAGTGTCTATTGCTCATGTCACTATCAATCAGTCCAAAAGTCAGACAGCTTGTTCGTGTTATTACAGTGCTTCATCATCGTCAGAGTACAGAGATGGAATGTTGGCACTAAATCCTCCAGAGCGAGTATTTTTACTTGTTGGAGAAACGTGGTGTGGATAAAACATATCGCAAGTACAAATATTGCGTAATTTGATTCCTCTTGCCATATAAAAGAAGCTATCAGCATTCCATGAGAGACAAAATTTGGCTATGTGAATCGTCGTGGCGTTATGCTACTCCATTTCAATTCAATATTACATGCGTACGTGACTGACAGTTTTGCATTTACTGGCTAAATAATTTAGTGCCTCTGACTGCTACACTCCTTGTACCGCATTACCAATACATGCATGTTCTCATATCATGTCACTTTTGATTCAAAATGTCAAAATCAGGAACCATTTCCGTAGGACACGTAGTAAGGTTCATCGGAATAATGTCAAGGGACAAGTATTCGGTATCATTTTGTAAGGATATATTTATAAATTTTGTAGTTCTTTGGGGGAGGAGCTTTTGTGAAAGGTTCTGCTGATGATAACAACTCTCCCCACTGACACCATCAAAGATGATCAGCAATCTTGCAACGTCGTCAGCTACTTAACAGTTGTCGCTGTTTGCAGTAGACTGATCATTATTTGTTAATGACTCGAGGTATATGAGCATATAAATATCACGATAGGAATTCCTTACCCAGAGTCATCAGCAATTCATCAGGAAGCAAAAGGAAGGACACTTGAATAATAATCATTGAGAGAGAACCGAGATAAAAGTATTTTATCTGTGCATATAGACTGTGAGAACGCATCCTCACATATCTAGGTTTGTACTCTAATAATTCTTGGTATTTACATTATCAGTCAATTATGTGGAAGTTTAATGGATATTATTCAGAGGAGTTTGCAATCCTTTAAGAACAACTTTAATAATCTTATGTACTTTGTTTTTAACGTTGACTATTGTTATATACATGCTCGTTGTATTATATGCTTCAAATTTTCTGGGACATTCCATAAACACATATCGTGTGGTGCTGACTACTACGAGTAGCAATTAGCAGAAAAGTTGGACAGGATTAATTTTGAACGTCTTGTTTTGTCGTGGTGGTTTATGATCCTGAGGAAGATTAGAATTCATCAATGTTCCCTCAAGCAATATTTGGCTATATAGCTTTCAACCTATAAAAGTATAGCAGCAAGGACGAATGCATATATAGCTCGTTGTATGTAATAACATATGAAGCTAACCACATTTTACAATCACTCGAAGGGATTGACATAATTACAAATACAACATTTGAAATGGGTATATGTATCGTTCAATTTGAGAAATAAGCCGTATTGAATATTGGGTAATCTTCCCTGACCTTTCCTTCAAATGTAGCATAAAATTGATGGGATTGGGATCATTACCACATTGAAATATTTTATAGGCATGCTAAATTGAAAGTGTTTTCCAGCTATATACATATGTACAAGCGTTACACAATAATGCTCTTAGAATACAACCGCAGACAGCGTTGTAGTTGTAGTATTCTGAGCCCATGTAATTTGCAAAACTTGTGTTGTACAAGTACAAATAATTGCTAATTACATACTTCGTTTAAGCAGTCCGGCTTTCGTGCCCATTTTAAACTTTAATTAGCTTTTCATTACAGCCAACATAAATAGCAAGCAGAGAGCTTTACTTTCCAACCATGTGTGCCGTTATTGTCATACGCACACATACTGCAGTGTAGTAATATCACATCACACATTTTATGATGCAGACAACGGACACGTACCTCTTGCAGGTTTTCTGGAGCTCGCTGATGACGATACCGGTGTTGGTCCAGGTAGAAAAGTAACCGTATGCTTCTTTTTCGATCCCGAAGAGGAAGCCGTTGTAGGGTGAGCAGCAGTGGTGGTCGTCGTTGTTCCCATACTTTTACGAGCATTGTTAACAATCAAGCTGCTGCTGCTATTACGACGAGCCCGTCGATTTAATATACTGCCTCCAGGAGCTGGAGAAGCAGTATCGCCGCTACCACCGCCTGGACTGCTGGTGCTGATGATGATGCCGGCAGGCTTGCTGCTACTGCTGCGGTGTGGCACCAGTGGAGATTGTGATTTATTGTGAAACTGCATAAATTTTGTTTGATGATGAGCAAATATACGATGATGCCGAAATGGAGATAACAGCAAGGTTAAATAAAGGATTTTTTGATGGGAAGACGATTACATTATTAGTCAATAGGATTCAAGTTGAGGGATAGAAGAAGAAGAAGAGAAAAAAATCATGAGCGAAATGTTTTTTTCCTGAGCCTAAATTCATACATGCATGCATAGATCATAAATAATAAAAAATGGTGGAAATTTCTGTCGGAAAGAACTTGGTGGTGGGATGTTGAAGTTGAAGGCAGCAGAAGCCGCACAGAATACATTTGCATGTTTTGCGGGGAAAAAATAAGAAAATTCTCGACAGTCGTTTTCGTACGCTTTTTAGCCTTAGCCTTTGATATGCCATAAAATGACGAGTTTAGCATTTTTTTAGTGTTCACTGCACTTCATTGTAATGGTAATAATAATAATAATAATAGTAACGAAAGGCGTCCACTTTTTTGAGAGAGAACGGGCTATTGAAGACACCAAACCAGAAGCTTGCATTTTTACGCTAATCTCGCCTCTCTGTGAGTACCATGCTTTCTCAACATTTCCAACTTTTTTTCCTACTTTTGTCCTTGTAAAAATAATGCATGTAGATCGCTAAAAGTTCAAACGGCATCATTACTCCTTCTCACTCACTCAGCGTTCCAAAAAAAACTCTGTAGCCGACATACCGCATACATATTCAACCTCATCTCGCCGACAGCAACGGCAACACTTTAAAAGAGATATAGCACTCAAACTCAAGTGAATTTATAGCACGTATTATAATATTCAGAGAGTTTGGAGAGTCGTTGTTGCTGCTGCTGTGAGGTATTTCTTCTCATTCTACTTGCACGCCAATCTCCAACATAATGCAAGAAAAGAAACACACCAGCAGCATTTTGCTTACCTTTTCCATCACACGGTCTCTTCTGCCAAACAACAGCTTAATAATAATAATAAGAAGCAAGACACTATTCTTCTCGTCGTCTCCCAGCTCTTTGTTGTATCTTGAAAGAGGCAGGAGACGCAACGGTGATGATGTTGTTGGCGGTATGGTAGCGTGGTTGGTGATAGCATGGCATACTTAATATTCCTGTGACTGACATGGCATAAGCAAACCGTGTGCCATTCACAATGTATAACAAACTGCTTTTTTATGATATGCTTTTTTTTTGCTGAAGAATTGGAACAACAGCCGAGCCGGAAGAATGGAGTAAAAAGGTAAGATTTACGTAATCTGTAACACCAAGTGACACTAACGAAGTCACATAATAATGGATAAAATATGTACATAGACTCAAGCACACACACACACAACAGTACACACAAGTACACAGAGAAACAAAGTAAAAAGAAACGGCTCTGTAGTCAATTGATGGTGACCCCACACAAGATAAGGTACATTCACTTCCTGTAACTTATTGTTGGTTTTATGGAAGATTAAGAGATGAGATGAGTTGATAATATTTCTCAGGCAATAATGTGGAGCAGCAGGAGCAGTCAACTGCTGAGCTAATGTAGTTGTTACGAAATGGGCGAAGAAACAACTTCACTTTCAGTCCAGACAATGCGTAGTATGGAAATGAACCTTTGAGATGTTTTGTCTCCCATTCTTTATTCCACTACTCTTTGTCGCTGGGAAAACACAATGCAAGTCCAGAGGCAGACCCGCTGACTATTACTTGACGTCATTCTTCTTATTTTCTTTCTTGTACTTCCTCTCCCTCGTTTTTTACATGAAAATCATGGTTTCGGTTAAGTTATGATGCATATGTATGAAAAACAGGAGGTATGTAGATTTTATATATATGTGGGATGAATATGGAGCGGAATCTAGTTTAATATAAAAGGAGAGGAAAACGGAAGGAGTTTCTTCTTCGTTATTTTTTATACAGATTCTAGTTATTTCCTTACTTGACAGAGAGAGAGAGAGAGGGAGAGAGAGAGAGAGAGAGAAGCTATTGTTACAAGGATTACATTACTAACACTGTTTGTTTTTATATGTCGGAATGCTAGTGCAAAAAAAAATTTGGTTGTCAAGAAGTAATACTTCTCGCAGGACACTCTCATAATGTTGTAAGTGAAGGACTCTGTTTGGCTTTATTACAAAAGGCCCATCATAATATCAGCTAAAGCAAAAAGAAAGCAGAGGAGACATGATCATGCTAAAAGTGTAAAGAGCTTTTCCTTTTCTCTATTTTTTGAGTTTGCTCCAGAAAGAGAGAAATTGTAAAGCTGCGGCATGCAGGCGGACGGCCGACTCGCGGCGTGTGTAGGACGACTTGTATCAGAATTGAGAATCACAGGAGTTTAGTTATACTTGTTCCAGGAACAACGGCAAGTGGAGGAGAAGAGGAGACAATTCCCATCTCTCTCTCTCTCTCGCTCTTTTTTTACATATGGCTAGTTATGTTGTTGGTGGGCCTGTATTAGGAACCGGGGACGGAAGAAAGGAAAGGGTTTTTGGAAGGAAGCTGAACAAGTTTTTCATGAAGTTAGTATTTTTTTACAGTCGGACAATATGTATTGATATGATGGTGGTACAACAATGGCATTATATAGCGTGTAAAAAAAAGACGAGGAATAAAAAGAGGAACAGCATGAATGAGCATCTTGTCGTGTAGTCGTATTGAAAATGGGAATGATGCATTGCTAACTCGCTTTACTTACTGTTACGCTATATTATGCTCCACTTGAGCGTTATACGATTTACACTGTTCAGAGAGGACGACTCGACCGACCGACGTGCTCTCTCTCTTTCTCTTCCCCACTGACAACCTAATCCAATACGGCTACTAATCTGAAATTGATTACTGCAGTGGAGTGTCCATCTCCTTCCATTTTTCTTTTTCTGCTGCTGATCTTCCTCTATGCGTTCCCCTCCTCGCGAAAGTATTGAGTAAATAGAGCTAAAAATTTGTACTCATTGCAGATGTTAAGATTGCAGAAGCATGAAAAAAAATTTCTGTATTGGTGTGCGGTGCGTGAATTTGGCAGTTCTCTCAAAAGAGCAGCTTCAGTTCAACTCTCACACTTCTTTTTTGCTACATACATATTGCTCTGGTCATATCGAAATCTTCAATCTTCTTGCTTTCCAAATATATCGCCAGTCGCCTGCATCATCATCCATGCCGGACACTCACTCTGCTGCTGCTGCAGTCTTTTATTTCATTCATGTAATAAGAATGAAGAAGGAACAAAGGGAAAAGGCACACGATTATATGATGAGGAGAGAGATTGCTGTGTGGTGTGTGTTGTGTGAACTGAACACGAACTCATATTGCGACTTTTGACGCCTCTGACATTACTGAGCACTTGCCTTGTGGTACGTGTGACTGAGCTCACACAAAAATATGTTTTTCCGCTACATTTTTCTCTCTCATGCAGAAAGGAAAAACACTTTGAGGAGTTGTTTGGTCCTCCTATGAGTTCGTGCTGTTTGGTTATTTAACTCGACATACAAAAAACCACGCATGTTGATTCAATCATTTTAGTCATTCATTAAGGGAAAAGTAATCTTCTCATTCAAAAATCTCACCACATTAGAATCCGTTTTTAATTCTCATACCTCTAGCATTCATCAAATTCAAACCTCGCGTCTCTGCATCATAGTAAACGAATACTAGGATGGAAATGTCATTTTTTTTAATCCCACCAACAACGCTTTAAACGAAAAGATATACTTTGAGTTTGCCGATTAAATAGGTGACTCGGCATGAATATTTTATACCTACTAAAGAAGATGTTTCAAAAAAAAAACTTAATGTCTTCATTTTTATGCTGACGTTAAGTATGTTAAGATTAATGCGTTATCATTTTTTTTGCATGCAGCTCCTTCACCCTCATCCTTTCATCTCTCCAGAGGAAAGAGAGGCTCAATTTGGTGTTCAAAACAGCATATAAGCAGAATGACATGGATTTTTTAAAACATTTTTTCTGTAGTAATCTAATCTATGCAAGAGAGAGAGAGCAAGAAAAAAATAATGTTTCGACGAAGCAGCGAGCAGCGGCATTCGATCGTAAAAGCACGGGGTCAATAAGATACAAAACCAGAAGGTTTTTTAGACGCTTCTCTCTCTACAAAGTCGCAACTTTATTCTCTCTGAACAGACAAAAAAAAGCATAAGTGTCCCATACCAAAAAGGAAGAGGGAGAAGAGAAAAGAAGTAGTTTCATCCATTTTTTATACACATTTCTAAATAAATAATGCTAAATGTGTAAGAAGACAATATAATATGTTGAATGAAGACCAAAAAGAGGCCGATAACAGTATATACGGACGTCGTTCATTTATTACAGTTTTGCGTGTATGTGCATGACTTTTACTCACATTTAATATTTAATGTGGTTCTCATATAGCGGAATGCATGAACCCATGACTTTTATTTTAGGGTCGGGTCCTTGAATGATAAATGGTTATGACCATAAATGCCGCAAAGTGAGACAGAAGAGATCCATTAGTTCCATGCAAACACGCGGTGACTTTTCTTTCATTTTGACAATCCTTGCTTGAGCGGTGTATGCCCACATTTTTGGTTTAGCTACTAGAAACGTGGGTGTAATATGACAATTATGGCGTCATCAAAAATTCACCCTTTAGCACACATTTTTAAACGACCCACCGACAATGATAAATACCTACTTAAACCTATTACCGTCATTCGTTAGCCTTTTTTGTTTGAACTATTTAATACTGCGGGTACTAGACTGTTAAAACTGCTCTATGTAAATTGTGAATTTGTCTTTCATAAACAAACAGGTAACAGTAAAAGTGCAGATGGTTAAATATATTATGCCCTCTTAAGTGACATCGAAAGATGAACAGTTTTATGAAAAACCATGGACGTATGCCTTCGGATTACGGACCGGAACCAGAAGAAGGTTTTTGTGATGTAAATGGGCAATGCAATACAACAATCCGCATTACAGGTTGTCCTAACTGAAAAAATGTTTCTTTACTATGTAGTATGCAAAAACAATTGACACCTTTTTCCTCCTTAGACTAAATGGATTTTCTTTTAATAGTGTGCTGTAGGGCTAGTTTTCATCATCATTGTTAGACGTCCCGGTAAAGTCATAGATGTATGTATGATGTTCGGCAAGGGATTTTCAGAATAGAAAAGTCACCAGTCACAGCATGTATGGGTCCATTTCATGTATTTTACGACGCGAGCATTACAGATGCAATGCAATATGCCCCAATAGAACGGTTTTTAAATCCATTTTCAGCTTCTCATCTCTCTCTCCTTTTGAGACAACAGGGAATGGTTGGAGATAAAGTCTGATAGCAAAAGTGAAAGTGAGCTAAAACTGTGCACGAGATAAATCATGGTTTAATGCATGTTACAGTGTGAAACGAACAGCCTTCTACCACACAAACTTTTGCAAACTTTCGAGGAATCGAGCACTTTATTTTTGACAGGCAAGCGTACAGATATTATTTCCCATGTGCCTTCTTTAAAACCCCATCGCAATGCCATACATTTATTTATTATTACTATTATTACGCTTTTCAGAACATTTGCTCTGTTATTGAAGCATTTATTTGGGATGGCTATGTGGACACAAATGTATGGACAGTTTCGAATTTCTCTGCTGACATATGCCATGAAATTCATGCCATGTTTTCATGTCTCGTACTTTCCGTGTTTTTGTCTGAATAATAGACATATATGGCTTGTGACAAGCGCGTGTGCCGTTTTTGCAAAATTGAATGGATGCAATTCCATGCTAGAGAAATAATACGCTGTTCACTGACAATTTGCATGCATACAAAACAGCAATGTGCACAGTTTCCATATTGCTTTTTGATGCGGATTTCGAAACTATTAAGGCCTTTTTTAGATGCGCGTCCTTTGGTTGTAATGTTCGAGGTGGTGGTGCAGTTTTGGTGTAATGAACAATTAAATTTTCCCTGCAAAATCGCCCTATTCACTACAGTTCGTACTTCTCATGAGCACACTAACTAACTGCAGAAGACGAAAGGAAATATTTTTAATCATTAAATCATCATTCAAACCACTGGTCATTTATTGGCTACAAATAACTCACAAATGACAAATTACAATTAACACAAAGTGACAATTAGAATGAAAATATTATTTGGCAATCGCAATAATTAAAAAAAATATGCAGCTCTTGTTCTTACTTCTTGTCTGCTCCTCCGGATGTAGTCCTTCGCTATTTACTCGTCCATCTTTTCATTCATTCTTCGTCCGAGTGTCTACATTTAGCTTTTCGCTTTCGCACTTTGCTTTTGAACGTTCAGTTAGCAAATTTCACTGAAAATCTTTTAAATTTGCTGAGTTAATCAGCAATTATTTTGCCTACAGGCAAAAGAAGTCTAAGAAGTGGCATAATTTGTGGATTTAATTGACTGATTACGTAAGGTCTCGTCGTCTATTAACTAACGATTGCAATTTCCAAACAGTGAGGATGTCTGACAATGGCGGACATCGAAAATGGAGCTACGGCCAATAATTACTGATTAACTCAGAAAATTTAAAAGATTTTCAGTGAAATTTGCTAACTGAATGTTCAAAAGCAAAGTGCGAAAGCGAAAAGCTAACTGTAGACACTCGGACGAAGAATGAATGAAGAGATGGACGAGTAAATAGCGAAGGACTACATCCGGAAGTTGCCAGCAGAGGAAATTACGATTAAAGGATAAAATCTTTTACGTCCCCCACTTTGGGGTCACCAACCCGAACAAACCTGGAAAACTGCGCCTGGTATTCGACTGCGCTGCTAAGGTGAATATAGAATGCCTTAACGATTTCCTGCTAACCTGACCCGATCTCATCCGAGATTTTGTGGAATTTTAGGCGCCAACCTATCTGTGGAGACATACAGGATATGTTCCAGAGTCTTCTATTTAATCAAAGCGTGTAAAAATCTGCATATGTCATATGTAGCACAACGGATGTTTCTACTAACTTTGTTATGTAATAAATTTTAAGTGATAAACTTTTATCAGCCAAACCAACACGTCAGAAAAGAAAAAAGATTCTAAGGAACCAAGGCAGATTTATAGAACGATTAATAAATGAAAATAAATTTGCGGGTTTAGGCGGCAGCTTCAGTTGCTTCAGCGTCGGGAATAACTTCAGGCTGCTTCTCTTCAGGATTAGCGCCCGAATCAGTGACCTCAGCCCCGTTGTTCACTGCACCTTCCTCTCACTCAGTCTTCTCGGTCTCCTCCATCTTTTCTGGCTCTGCTTGAACAGGAGCTTCTTGAGGGGCCAAATTGTCCTATGAGTTGGCGTCCTCAGTTTCAGTAGCCGTACCATTGGCGTTGGACTGTTCTTAAGCGGCTTCTGGTTCTCCTACCTTGGCCACCTCGTCCGTCTTCAGCACCTTCTTTCCCGGAGAGTCTGCTTCAGACTGGCCCCTCAAGAAGCTCCTGTTCAAGCAGAGCCAGAAAAGATGGAGGAGACCGAGAAGACTGAGTGAGAGGAAGGTGCAGTGAACAACGGGGCTGAGGTCACTGATTCGGGCGCTAATCCTGAAGAGAAGCAGCCTGAAGTTATTCCCGACGCTGAAGCAACTGAAGCTGCCGCCTAAACCCGCAAATTTATTTTCATTTATTAATCGTTCTATAAATCTGCCTTGGTTCCTTAGAATCTTTTTTCTTTTTTGACGTGTTGGTTTGGCTGATAAAAGTTTATCACTTAAAATTTATTACATAACAAAATTAGTAGAAACATCCGTTGTGCTACATATGACATATAAGGGGGCAAGTTGGTGCAGTGAGCAGCAAAGCTGACTTACGGCCACTGGTACCGGGATCGAATCCCGGTGCCGGCCTCCAATATCCTTCTCGGCTCGGTGTGTGCTACGTGCAGCCTGTACGTTTCCGTTTTCTTTCCGTTTTGCATGCCATCAGACCGCATCACCGCCAGCTAACCGCTTTCCTTACGGCAAGTTGGAGCAACGCTGTCTTGCGTTGCCCCACAATTTCCATCCACTTTTGTTGCATTGTGTCATTTCATGTCATAAATGCCATCATGTTAAATTGAAGTACAAAACAAGGTATTGTATATGAAATGTAAATATTTCGCAGTGTTTGTACAGAGTAGAGACAAGCGATTGTCTGCTTACAAGCTTCTAAAAGAAAGCTGATGCAGCTATGTATGATGATGATGGTATATGAAATCTTGTCCAATTTCATGCGAAAAGTTCAACGAGGGTACACTATAATATGATTCAATATGACGATAAAAAATGATCACGGTTTCGTATTTAAGTATTGATATAGAGATAATAAATGCAACTGGCCTGGCCCACCATTTTGCGTCTCGTGACTTTGTCAGTGACATGATTTAGTAGAGTAGGTGTTACTGCATCTACTTCACATTATAGTGCACTGATGCACAATAAAAAAATTTATCAGATAATAGTAGTCCAAGTTGAAAGAAAGAAAGAGAGAGCAAAGTCAGATAAGAGTATGTACGTTCACAAAAACTAATCAACAACACTCTCATATAAAATCATAATGCAAACTTACAGCAACGGGGAACAACAGACAAATCATGTATGCAAATCTGAAGAGGCATATAACCAAGGAGAATTGAGGTAGTCAGTCAGACATAGAAACTCTCTGGACTCCTACCAACAACAGAAAAAGATGTTTGTGCGCAGAACACGGTTTAATGGCAAAGATTGCAAAAATGTGCAATTTTCACTGGCTTTGTCGGTCTGTAGGTAGGTCGATATGGTGGTGGTGGTGGTAGGTAAACACCTAGGTCAACTTGACAGAGAGAGGCATATAAAATGCATGGAGCATTTCAATGGCAGAGCAGCACACAACTCTCCAGAAATACTGCAATTCATCCATTTTCATGTACGCAGCAGAAACCAGACACAAGCTATTGTAATTTGTTTTGTAATCCCATTCCAATTCTACGGCTTACATACATTGAAACAGTCGTCGCAAATAATAAAAAAGCTTTTGTTGTGGAAACAGAGTTTCACCGCTCTCCTCTGATAAGACAACTTTTACTTATCAGTTACAAAAGATATTTTGCTTGCTCGTCAATTTTTACAAACAAATAATGCCAAGGTATTTACATATACCAAAACTACATGATAATTATTGTAAATTTGCCGTTGAATTTGTCATGATAGTCACGATCACGATGAAAGTAATTGAACAAATTGTTCATGTATCTTCTTTTTTACAATAACCTCGACCATAACCCACAGACCCAACTTTCATTCCAGTCCATGGTTATAATCAAAAGAACAATGCCATTTTGTATGTAAACTATGAAAACATATAATTTGAACTTATTGTAACATAAATCTGGTTCATATCTAAAGTAAATGGTATTTACAAAGAGTAAAAAAATGTATTATTATTTATTTCCGATAAACAGAAAAAGGTTTGCTGTTGCGTGTACCGGTATATTTTTCGTGGTATTATACCACTGGTATAGCAAAACATTCAATTAGTAGGTCCGTCGTTTGCAAATCTGTCAAAGTGACACAAAAAGTTATATTATATAGTTATACCAGTAAACGTTACCAAAATAACTAGATCATCAGATCGTAATTGATACCTTCGCAGTTACATACTTTCGAAACTTCCTTAACAGCGTATATTTATTTTATCCACTCATTACAAACTGTAACCGCATAAAGGATTGACCAATTTGCATACGACGCCGTTTCTTGTCCATGCCGCGCGGTATATCATAAGCTTAAAGAAACTTTTTAGTGTGTCCATCTGTACATGTTTTCTATCACGCGCATCTATACCTATCAGAATGAATTGCATATTATTTCTCATGCCACGGCCACGCATTCCACCATCATTTTACACCGCTAACATACATACTTACTAACATACACCGTCTTCCATCATATTTTTTTTGTCTTTTGTATTGCATCACTTATGAAATCATGGCAGTAAAACAATAATAATATTATTCGTTGTTTTCAAACACACACACACAAGTACTACTACTACAGTCACAGTACACGCTGCTGCGTGCATGCAGCATGCATCTTTCCAACAAGTTATCTTATTGAAGCATCTTTTTTTTCTTTGACCGAGCAGCAAAACACAACATTGAGTCAACATGCCAGAATGGCAGAAAGAATGCAAAATAATGCAGTAATAATGTGCCAAGCATTCTTCTCTATAATCTCATGAAAGAAAGAACCCTCATCTCATCATCATCATAGTCATCTCGAAAAAAAATCTCAACCCAATAGCACCTAAAAGAACAACAATACACACACACACACACACACACATTTTCATGCAATATCTGTATGGGCAAAACAACAAACGTGCAGGCAGACTCAATCAAATTAACGTGTTGCTTTAATGCTAACTATATTCTATCCTACTGCTACTAATGCTTCTGCTCAATCTTCATCTTGTTCGTCGTGGTTCATTTTTTTCCTATTATCTAAATGAATATTTATAGTTATTGTGCAAATCCATCAATTCCAATAATAGGTTAGAAGGGAGGTAGAGAGAGTGAAAAGAGATATTGTATCTATCACATTCTCTGCATGATAGGGCAACCAGCATATAATATGATTGAATGATAGGAGGAAAAAATGAAGACATGTATTGAAAAAAATATATACTATATTTTTGTGCACAATTGTGATGGCGATTATGATCGATACTAACACTAATAATATTAATGTGAAGTGCTCATGAGAGTGAGTATGTAAGTAGGAGGACAAACTTAATATTCATATTTATCATCATCATGATAGGATCGTGAAATACAATAAGGTTATAGTTATGTTGATTGTTCGATATGGAATGTGCGTGTGTTTTCATGATTTTTTTTCAAACTCCTACTCTATTTATTTTCGTATATGTATCATGTTTCCTTTGAGAGCTACACGCAAGACAACAAAGCCATTACATAACGCAATTTTTGGTATAGTTGATGTACCGAAATGCAGGGCAAAAAATGGATATTTTGGTTTAAACCATTCATACTGTAAAGGTAACGTTTAAGGTATGCCTGTGTACAGTATTAAAAAATTTGTTTTTTTATGAGAAAGATAACTAGCCAAAAAGAGTGATTTTTTTCGAAGAGTTAACAACAACGGCGATTAAAAAGATGAATCATATCATAGTTAGCTGTATACGCAACGCATAATATGCACACACAAAACTTCAGAGACGCCTTTAAAAAACTCCATACATATATCTCCTTCGCAGTAGTAGTTCATTTCATAATACTTTGCTTTACGTTAGCATAATTTAGCGTTTGAGAGAAATACCTAGTCCTCATTTTTTGATTCATTTTCATTTCATAGTTCACACTGTGCACCATGTCAGTGCGCTAAGAGGAGTAGTGTGCAATTTAACAGGCATTAAAACTCACAAACAAAAGGACGTACAAGATCAATGGCTAGGATTTAGTATTCGTGGATATTATACACCACAATAGCCCATTCATTACCAAACTGATCGACTTGAGTTGCTTGTCATAATGGGCTTATTGGAAAATTTTCATAACATACTGTTTTAGCATTCTTCGGATTTTCAAGATTTTGTAGGTCTATAAATGTTACTTTCTCCAATGTCAGGAGTTAATTTGCATGCGTAAAAGATACAATTTTGATCCTTCGGTCACCTTCACCATTCAACCGTTTCCCTTCAACAAATACGTATTTTCTGCAAAATTCTATCCACCAATTCTAAAGCCTAACCAAAAAATTCACGGCGATACATGCTTCATACAAGTCTCCTTACACCATTCATCCATCTATCCCACAAAATACATTGTACTCTAATCTCTACATGCTTCTTCTACTAAAATATACACACGAGTTCACAATTTTTTTCTAATCTACAAAACACAATTCCTATCTATCTATCTACAATACCCTCTAGCACCATACCACATTACCACCAACACCAAAATATCCCAATAATGCTATGATGCCGATAATATGCAAAAGATTGTACTATAATTTCCGCATAATACAACTTGTACGATGATGATGTACGTGTGTGTGTCTGTCTGTCTGTCTCTCTGACTTGACCATCAATTTGCACTAGTGCATTTTGCATTGCGTAGTAGTAGATCAACATCAACACCAACACCACCTCCATCCATCTCGCTCGTTTCTGTTCATCACCTCCTCGTCTCCTCTCTCGCACACAAGTTGTTACACGTACCATATCCTCAAAGTTACATTTTAATACGTAGTAAAAAAGGAAAGGAAGAAGCACTATGACTACCACTACAGCTTTTTGTATTACATGCCAGCGCCGTTCCTACTTATATTAATACTATCTTGTATGCAATATATTCTCTAAATAATAATATTATTATGCATTTATTATCCTTTTTTCCCTTTTTACTATAATACTTAATATCCTCTTCATCCTCCTCACCTCCTCCAAAAACTATACCAGCCATACATTCCTCCCTCTCATCCATATAACACGAGCAATATATGTCTTCATGATCCTCGTCGTGCTACAGTAATATTATAATAGCAAGTTGTTCAAAAAACGAGAGCTCTGTTCTGTGTGTTGAGTTGGTGCTGTTGTTGTTGTTGTTCAACACGAGAGAGCTGTTTTGTTGCAATATGCAATAAGTTTATATGAAATAGGAATAGAACAGAGAGGAGAGCAGTGAACAACAATACGTTGTTGTACGAATATACGAGTACTATAACGAGGAGAGTGAGAGATATTCTCTGGTTGTTGTTGTTAATATATTGGTTGGTTGAATGGATGGATGGTGGTGCACTGCAACTTGCCTGCCTGCCTGCTGTTTGTTGTTCAAGGTGTTGATGTTGTTGTTAAGTGGTGGTGGTGGTCGTCGTTCTGTTCTCTTCTCCTCTATCTACTATAGTTATTTTTTCTCTCTTGTGTAGTTAATATTAATCATCATCGTCATCATCATATATAATCATCATCCTAGTTTATACACATATTTTTTTTAATATGGATGATGGAGAAAACTCCTTTTTCACAAAATTACTACTCCTCCGATCTGTTTTCAAACTTATTGGTCGTCGTAAATAAAAAAAAAATTAATTGTTAGCTAAACTAGCTCCTTGTGTGTGGTTTGGTTTGGTGCATGAGGAGTTAAGGAAGGAGGCGGAGGAGGAGGAGAAGAAGAAGAAGAAGGAAGTAAAGTTAATTATTTTTGCGTAATCATCATCAAATAGTTATCAAAGTAAAGTATTAAAAGTGTTGGGGTGGTTGGTAAAGATTGGGGATTTTTTATGGGTGGCTTCCGTGAGAACTAAAAAAAAGTTGGTGAGAGGTGATGTGTGAGGAGGTGAGGTGGTTGGAAATCGATTAAGAGGCGACAAGAGGAGAAGTTAACTAATTGGCTACCTTGTTTGGTCTAAAGAGGTTGGGGGATAATACCCTCAGCGTTTCCCCCCTCGTGTTAGAAGAAGAGGAGCAAATCTTTTGATTAAACAGGTGTGAGGAGTGGGTGGATGGAGGAAGCTGTAGACGTTTGTTAAAAGTGGTGGGACTTGTTTTGGTAGTAGCCAAAAAAAACTACCAAAATTTAATTTGTGGATGTAATAAACTGTTAATTATTTATAGTGGTGTGAGAGAGAGGAGAGAGGAATTTTAATCAGTTTCAGCGACTGGCTGAGATTGAATTGTTTTTGCACCCAGGTAGCAGTTTGAAAAACTGTTGAACTTGTGGTGGTGTTCATGTAAATATTGGAGAGTTTTGAAGAACATTTAGCGGATTGTAGGAAGAGTTGGAAAAAAAAGTATTATCATTATTGTAATTGTATCACGTTTAGTTATATAGACGCAATTCGTAATAGATTAGTTGGGGGATGAATTGACAGTTGAGTGAATGTTCGTATATCCGTTCGGTTTGGATAAGCGATTGCTGGAAGGAGACATTATAGTTTACTCACGAATTAGTTTGTGCACCTGTAGTAATTTAGTTTGATCAAGCGAGGGGAGAAAAAGAACAATTAAAACTTTAAAACGGCCAGTTTCGTGATAAGAAGATACACCCATTGGATATTTTTGAGATCGCCTTCGTCACAGCCGCAGCTGGGATTTAATTACAGGAGATAGGCTATACGTGCAGTTTTCTTTTAAAGATCGTGTAACGTTCCACATTCCATCTTTAATACAAATTACAACCCACGGCACAACGAGCAAGTAGCAGCAGAAAACATAAATCAGAAGCAACTGCTTCCTTCCGCGTATCCTAATAAGCGAGATTGAAAATTGTGTTGTTTTCAGGTATACACATCTTTCATCTTTTTTAATATTTTTTAATTAAAATTTTCCTGTAATTGCTACAGATTTCACTATTAAACTTGGACAAGAATGTGATTATCAGTTTTAGAACCGTCAGCCTATCAGTTTGTTCATTCATTATTGTTTCCGTTTAGAGTTTAGGAATTCCTCACTCATTTCTGAATTTAATTTCGTAAATATGGCACCAAATACTAAAAAAAGCGGTCAAGTTCAAGTACCATCATAGCATTATAGTTCATTAAATATTTGTAGCAGACAAGGCTAAAACGGAAAATATATCAATGGTCTAAAAGCTTAGCTTCTTGAATGCCCATCCTAGAAAAGTTCTATTGTGTCGGTACTAACAATTGTCTCCAAAATTCATGTACCTATTTGCTCTTTGGTCTCCATAGTGCGTCATACATGTTCTGTGACGAGTTGAAGTGAAGTTGCTTTTCAATTTAATTTAATCATCGATTTATTGATATTTTGCGCAAGTGTTGATTCTTACATTACACAGGTCAAATTGTAGGTGCATTGATGCTTTAGAAAATTGGTAAATATAATTTCATAACAGCATTTTTGTGCAAATAAGTTTAGCCGAAAAATGTAGAAGCAAATGCTAAACGGAAAGCTTTTTTAAGTACCTACGAATCCCCATATGGGCGAATAGGTACGCAATTGAGCCAGTCGACTAGACGCATTCATCATAATTTGTGCTATAATGGGCTTGTGTTGTATTCCGCAGAACCAGTGACTAGAGAAAGTTTTGTAATAGATTGTGTGCATTATTTAAACTAATTCATAATTGGTAGCCTTTTGTTGCAAATGAATTACTGTGTCTAGTTAGGATATACGCCTACTAGTCCTTGGTTGATGTAAAGATTGTATATTAAGTGGGCCCGGTGAAAGTATACCTCATATCTATATTGTTTGTTGTAGCAATTGCATTTTTCATTTATCGTTAACGTCAGCTCACTAGCTGCTAACTATTATCCGTTGCTTGAGATGGTTGTCATCGTGTCATAAATAACACTTGTTTTTTATTTGATTTTTCAGGAAAACATTTGTAGACAACAAGGCGCGTCGAAAAAATTATAAAGTGGATTATCGTTCCAAAAACCACCGTTTTATCAAGAATGGGAAATAAACTACTAAATAAATTGGCTTAAAATCATTTCGGTAGGTATAGATTCAGCAGTTTTAATAAGTAAATCAACCTTTTTCAGTGGATGATTTTTAATTGTAATATGTAATTGGTTGCAGTTCATTTGGAAATCAGTGAAATCGTCAGTTTAAAAATTGAAGTAACTTGATCGTACATCGTCAGCTGAGATATGACCAACAGTGAAGACACCACCACTGGGGACAATTTGTCCACAATCAATAACTCAGCTTCAAAAGTGAATGATTCGTTTTCATCCGGTGGTTCCGCTCATCCAAGTCAACTGGGTGGGAACCCACAGAAGGATTCCTGTAATGTGGACGTTAGTAGGGTAAATGGTTCGGGCTCGTCATCATCAGGAGGAGGAGATGTTTGGTACGGGGGAGCACTGGATGGGGAGGTTCCCAGTGCGCAGCAGCGACTTGAGGATACCGGTTGCTCCACTTCTCGGTCAGGCTGTATGACAACCTACAGCTCCCAAGATGGGCAGTACCAACCAGACGCAACTCTTCAGGCTTCCAGTCTTCAACCCATATTGCCTCAATTGCCATTTAGACTGATTTGCGGGGAAAAGTTGGAATATAAATGTGATACAACAGAAGGAGTGCTTGCTCTTACCAACTACAGACTGTTTATCAAAGCAAAAAATGCGAACTTCAACATCCCCATCGGTGTGATCGAACATGTGGAAAATCGAGACATATTTTTCCTCCACGTGAGCGGAAAGGACGCGCGGTGCATTCGCTGCACCTTCCCCAACAATGAGACTGCCACCGAAACGATGAAGAGGATTCAGACAGCCATTTCCTGCTTGAAGACAATGGAAGACACGTTCGCCTACACGTTTTACGAAAAATCCCAAGATGAAACGTCCGAGGAGATTAAGGCTCAACTGGGACTTGAGTTGCCACCCTTCCCTTCAGCCAAGGAGCGTTTCGATATGGAGATTAAGAGGATGGAGTTCAACGTACAAGGACCATGGAGGATTTCCGATGAGAACAAGGACTATGAGCTGTGCGGCTCGTATCCCACCCATATAATTGTTCCCAGTAACATGACCAAGAAACAGTTGGAAATGGTAGCGTGCTTCCGAAGTGCTCGAAGAATTCCAGCAGTTGTCTGGAGGTGAGTTGAAATTTAAAATATGGACATAATTTAGGCCTTCCAACCAGTATCAGTATGCAATTTTTTACAGCATTGGCTAGTTGACTGATTTTTAATTATCGATATGTTTTAAATTTGTTTAGGCATCGTGGGAATGGTGCTGTGATTAGTCGCTGTAGTCAACCCGAGGTGGGCTGGTTCGGGTGGAGATCGGCAGAGGACGAAGAGCTAGTTCAAAACATCGTAATGGCTTGCGCTGACAATAGTAAAATGTCTGGACCTGGTTCGGAATCAACCACAAGACAACCTGAGAGAATAAAAATTGACCCCGACAGCGGTGAAGAGAGCAGCTCATCGGACACACATAATGGCTCATTACTGTCTATGGAACTTGTACCTGAACCGCCCAACATGAAGGTATTGAACCGTAAAAATAATAACTATGACATAATCGTACTGATTTTATTATTGTATCCATACAGTTTACGGTTATCTTTAAGCTCAGAAATAAGGTTATGGCAGTAGCAGGGTTGTGAGTGTGAGAGAGGAGAGAGATTGAAGGTCGCATTGCAATGATAATATCCTTCTTTCTATGGATGATGATTGGCATTTATTTATTTTTTTATTCACTGCGATATTGATATTAAATTCTACAAGTTGCCAGATGTTGATAGCTTGCAAATTATGTTGAAACGAAGTAGATTATGATACATGCAGTAGTGGTAGTCATCATTTTTTTCTGGACTTTGCACCAAAACACAAGTTGTTGCTGGTTTGCACGACTGATAATTTTTGCACAACAGAGATAGTTTGGTTTCAGAAATCTACATCATAATATTTCATGTTAATGTGCTGCGTCACGTCACAGGGACAAAAAATGCTTTACAACTAGAATGAATGACTTTTGGAAATATGTATATGAAATTCGAGGATGGGCATATTTTGTTTTAAGGCAAAGATTTAAAGTATGAATGCACTCCATAAATTTTGCAAACTGGGTATTTTCGTTTCTCGAAATAATTTTAAACTTTTTTCTTCACAGAAACTACTCATACTAGATGCAAGATCGTACACTACAGCAGTAGCAAATCGTGCCCGAGGTGGAGGATGTGAATGCCTTGAGTATTACCCCAGATGTGAAATACAGTTCATGAACCTCGCCAACATTCATTCCATTCGCAAGAGCTTCATTAACGTCCGACAGCTTTGTACAATGGCGTCTGATCAGAGCAAGTAAGTTATTTCCGAGTATAAGTTACAGCTCAACAATATAAACAATCTAACTGGGTTCAGATGATGTAATAATATTTTGTTGTGAATTGTCTTTGTAGTAGCTGGTATAGTCAACTGGAAAGCTGTAAATGGCTTCAGCACATGTCTGGATTGATGAAGGCAGCAGTCACGGTTGTCACTGCAATTGAAGACGAGGGTCGTCCGGTGATGGTACATTGTTCAGATGGATGGGACAGAACCCCTCAGATTGTTGCATTGGCAGAAATGCTTTTGGATCCATATTACAGGAGTTTGGAGGTATGATTTTGCTAAATCTTTTAATAATGACTTTAAATTGCAGAGGTTCTTTCAGATAATTTAATAATGACTTTTTTAATGTATTTTAGGGATTCCAAGTTCTAGTTGAACGGGAGTGGCTGGATTTTGGACACAAGTTTGCTGATAGATGCGGCCAGCCACTGGGTTCTGAAGACGCAAATGAAAGATGCCCAGTATTTTTACAGTGGTTAGACTGCCTGCACCAATTGATTCGTCAGTTTCCCACCGCATTCGAGTTCAACTTGACATTTTTGGTACTAATCCCGATAAAAATGTCTACCTATATATTTTCCTTCTTTTTATAAACAAAGTGGTTAATCTAATTTTTAATTTAATTTTCTCAGGTTAAACTGGCCCAACACACGTACTCCAATCTTTTTGGTACATTTCTTTGCAATACCTCAAAGGAACGCCAATCTTGCGGCGTTGAACGATTAACGCATTCTGTTTGGAGATTCTTGCGAGCGCCTGCAAATTCCTCTAAATTCAGGAACAACTTGTATCTTAATTGTGATAAAGTGAGTAGTACTTTCTTTATTTGCCCCTATTATTTTTGTTTAGGTGTACATAAACTATATTAATGTAATAAATGCTTACCTCAACAGGTTCTATGGCCTTCATGTGAAGTGAGAGAATTGGTGCTGTGGTCTCAAGTTTATTTGGGCTACGAGAATCCTCCATCACAGACCACAGAAATTCTAAACCCCAGTCAGGAGTCATCTCCTGCACCTTCAGTAGCCGCTGACTGTGAAATGAACGATAGGATGGTGGCATGCAAGAGCTTGAACAAAAGTAAGACGCGATCATGTGAAGATTTGCACTCGCCATATATTGGGGGTCTTCAGCGGCGTCAAAGTGATCCAAATCTTTCTGACAGGTATGATATTTGTTTAAATATTTTGTGCTGATCGTATACAAATTATATTTGTGTAATTATTACAAAAATCTGTTTTCTCTATAGTTTCCATGCTGGAGAGTCCTGTGATGATGTTGAAGACATTGATGACAACGTTCCCGTACGTACATCTACACCTAGGAAGAAACCTCTGCCTACAGCAGATATTGTGGAACTTCAAAATACCAGTGGATATACGGCCGACGACTCTAGTACAGGAATTGGACGTCTTACAGATTTTGAAGACTCTGAGAATGATGACACTGAGCCGAACTCGGAATCCAAATCTGAATCAACTGTAGTCAGCGTCTCTCGTTTGGATCCGAAATCCATTGAAAGCTCTACAGATACATTAATAGCTGACATGGTTGGTGGAGCAGGTTTGGCAGATGCTGGAAGTACTGATGCTGCTGGCAAGAAGATAATTCGGGGTGATCGCGTGTTACCGAAGACTGATGCGCCGAGAAATCGTGAGAGTGATCCTGTAGATGGACAAGAGGGGAAGACTGATTATGTAAATACCGCTAGCAATCTTGGACTGTTGGATACTGCTAATAGCACGACGCTCTTAAAACGTAGAGTTGATGGGACAGAGTCAACGTCAAAACAAAATGGTGGATTTGCCAACGTGATTCCATCGTATGATGACATTAGCGGCTGCCGTGCACGATTAAAAAGTGAATCCCATAGCAGTGAACCTCCTGTTGGTGAAGACGGTATTCTTGAACCAGCGCTACCAGTTCATTGTGAAGTTTGTGCAACAAGCAGGAGGCTTTTAGGAGAGGTACTAAGTTCCTGTGTTCAGGGGAATGCGAACCCTTCTTCCAATAACAACTTAATGACTTCTACCTCGTCAGTCATCTCACCGTCCAACATTATTCTTGCTGCCGGCAATGTTGATGCCAGTAAAATATCTAGTTACAACACGCCAATGCATTCGCGAACACCGTCGACTGGGGTACCCGTCACTCCGGATGACCACGGTGCACAAATAAGATCAGTTACAGACAGGCAGTTGCAAGATATTGCTTTGAGTGCTTCTTCATGCCCTACTACACTTAGATCTGCGTTTGACGTTGATGGTTTGTCATCACTACATGATGAAGTTCAAAATAGACTTAACGCGATCGTATTTGGCTACAAGGTTAGTTTTTTACAGAGTTGAATTAGTTCTTGTATTTATTAAGTATCCGGACATAACTAATATTAACATGTTATATTTCTTATGAAATTCCAGAGCCAGATTGAGATTCTTCAAAAAGAGCTCCAGCTGACCCGTGATGCTCTCATGAAACAGGTGTGCCATACGTGTACCCACCATGTGTCTGACCGCCCTGATGATGTGGTATGTTTTAAGTTTCATATTATTCCAATTTAAATTAATGTTTTAAAAACGCAAAAGATATTAATGCAAAAATTTCGTCTGTAGGCATCTGTGGGAGATTCTTTGGCAAGTGGTGAACACCAGTCAGTAGGCCATGAATCACAGTCATCAGAGATTTCATGGGAGGCCGTTGATGAAAAGGATACGCGGCCACCACTTTGGCTTCCCGATTATGCTGTCACTAATTGCATGGGTTGCGAGGCTTCCTTCTGGTTAGGAAGGCGAAAGCATCATTGCAGGTTGGTTATTATTACACCCCAACCATCTCAGAAGGGTTCTTATGTGCGTATATTACAGGATATTAACTTGTTTTTTTTTTCATTTTTCTGTCCGTAGATCATGTGGAAAAATATTTTGTGCTGACTGCTCTGATCAAACCATTACAATTCCAAGCGAACAGTTTTTCACCCCGGTCAGAGTCTGCGGAAGCTGCTTCCAACGACTAGCTAGCCATTCCTCTGAAAATGTTCCCGGACCAAATGGCTCCTCAATACCAAACGGAAATCTTACAAGTAGTACCAGTGATGATCCCTCTGCGTTTCTGCCTCATCAGAACAATAGTCATTGTCGAGGTAATATCCAGTATGCTAATCACAATGGCTGTGATCATTCCAAACTTCCTGGGTGCTTTTCTGCGTCGACGACCTCGACCTCCCAACCTACTGGTCAGTCTTGCCCTACCAATGCCACTACCACCGTGCCATCATCATCATCACAAAAGGATTTGAATCATTCCAACAAAATTCAATATGTCAGTACTACTGCCAGCAATGGTATGTTGCCATCAGCATTCGAGAGCGGCTCTGCCCGTGCAGAGGAACGTAAAAACAATCCACACCAGTGCTACCCTCCGGTAAATCATGCAAGTAAACTGTCACGAAATCCCACATGTAAGCAACAGTCTACATCATCGTCTTCTAATAATGACCTTCAAAATCATCATGCCACTGCAACAAAGGGAAACTAGAAGTAGAGAAAAAAGGAAAACTATTATTACAAGAACAGAAACTATATCAGAAATTTATCGTTAGCAAAATATATTTTATCCGCGTCGTCGGTTGATAAACAAAAAAATCAATTCATATATGTATCTGTCAAACAATCTACCTACATATTAATAATAATAATAATAAATACGCAAATGTTCGTACGTACGTAAAATAATTAATTATATTTAAATCCGTATGTTACCGTCTATGTCAAAATAGTCCAATTTCCACAAGGGAAGCGGGAAGATTAAGTGTAGATCTAATCAGACTGAAGGACAAAAGTAGAAAACTTACAAAATTTGTAGTAGAAAATGAAGAAGAGACCCAAGAAGGTTTCATTGTATTGTTACATTGTATCCAGTCATCGTACGAAAACGAAAAAAGTCAAGTATTCAATTTCTTATTGTTGATATCATAATTTTATGATTATTGGCTTCATCTATTTTACATAGAATATTAACGCTCTTTTAATCAAAATCATGTTTGTTATTAAGAATAACTTCTTTCTTCTTGCTGGTAAATCAAACTTCAATACGATATCTACCTGAATAAATTTTCGTGCTTAATTTTTTACATCGTGTTACACTCATTTCCAATAACTTCAAACATACTATATGCACATATTTCTTAGTCAATCATACGCATGTCATCATGATACATGAATTCATCAATAATTTAGAGCTAAATAATCATTTTCAGACTCTAACTTGTGTAAATAATGCAACCCTTAATTTATCTCCGCTTTGGCTAATGTACAATCATAAAACAGGCAGCTATTTACATGAAATATAGGTTATATAGCGATTGATGTCGAACCATCTATTCAAAGGCGCAGGGTGTCAGTAGTCAATAAGAGTACGCATGTCAATAATCTCTGCGAATACAGAGATAACATTTTTAATCAACTAATTTTTAACCTTGCACGATGTACATTATCTTTTTTTATGATGTAATTCGCCATTGACCACCACAAACTTTTCCATCATGGCATAACAATACTCATGAAAATATATCAGCAGCTAAAGTGACGCCAGTTTGATTACCAGAATTGTTTTCGTTGTTGATCAATCAGTGCCCCTCAATCTGAGAAGAATATAAATGTGCTATTGTTTTCTTTTATCCTGGACATTTTTGATATGACCAAGTGACTAATTAATGATCACCAATGGAGCACATCATGTCATTTTCGTTACTAAACATCGGTTTCGTCACATGGGTCGTCTGGTGTCTGGTTAATCCTGTGTAGGTAAATATTGCACCCATTTATTCATTGCATATAAACTTATTTCTTACTGACACTAAAATAGATTATTATTTGTCATGATGCTCACTACGTCACGTACTACTTTGATTAATGTAAATTTTATTGAAAGTTCCATCATCTAATGCATTCATACAAATGCATGGATGTTCTGCAAGACAACAAAAAATGCTTTATGTCAATTTCAAAGTTGAATGGAATGACCAAAACCTGGAATAAAAAATCTACGTCTTCTGCGATTCAGTAGTATACCGCTCAAACTTATTCATTTCATACAGTAGTGCATAGTGCATACATTATAATAATCATAATTATAACGATGCAGAGCTAACAGCATGGAAGGAGTTTGGATTTATTTATTTGTTTTCATTGTTTTTTATTGTTATAACATTAAATCCCGTAAAATGGTATATACCACAAAGTATAGAGGTGCATGATAATATATTATGCTGAAGAGTAAAAGGACGCTTTAGTATATGGAGCCATAATAGTTTACCGTGATAAAAGCAGATTACCGTTATTGTAAGTCAACCGATAAGAAACACTACATTGAATTTATATGAGACTAGCAGCATCACAAAAAAATCATAATAATCATATATACAGGATTCAGCATAAAATGGTGCCATTAACATTGGTCTCCATCTCCCACACTGTGAGTCTTCTCGTCTATCTTACATTTTATCATTGTTTAATGTTTACTTTAGTTTGATTTCATGTATCGGTTATATGACAAGGAAATTATGAATTAGGGAATAGCCAGAGAAGTAGTACGACATTCCACTTGAGGCTTTTATTCTTTCATAAATTTCTCCACTTACATCTTTTTTTTCGGCTCATTGAATTAAAGGTTAGATACGGCTTAAAAATACTGTGCAAGAAATGTATGCATTTTGTATAGGCTATATATATATACAAATGCATACTTAAATAAAAGTCGATTGCCTGGAAAGAGGGATTTTTTTATATATTGACCATCTAGCAATTTAGTAAGGATTTTAGAAAGCAGAATGTAAGTCGCCACGAGTGAATCACGTCTGCAGTTTGTTCAAATAAAAATCTGGATGGAATCCTGACCTCATGGCGTCATCCTGAGAAATGTTCACTTTGGCTGCACCTCATTCAAAAGCATGTGGGTGCTTGGGATTCTTGGGCTTATTTGCCGATTTTGCTGGAATTGAAAATCACAAAACATTCATAGTTTTATTAACTAGGAATAGTAAAAGTAGTATTTTCTGCCTGTGATTTCATGTGTTCATAGGGAACAATAGTCAATATTGAGATATTGAAATCTTTATACTAACCATTTAGTTTATCTTTACATATAGTGCTATAAATACATAATAACAACAGATACTATGGACGCTAACGAGACAACAATTAGGGGTTTAATTGAACCGCGTGGTGGTTCAGAGGAAAATCCATTAGAGACATGGGAAGGTTTGTTTCTACTTTTTTACGACTTAATATGTTTAACAATAAATTACGTACCTTCATTGAAACAGTTAAATTAATATCATTAATATCAATATATAATTAAATTAATATTAATAGTTTGGCTTTCCGCCTTTGGATTCGTCACTGTAATAAATTTGTCCTCAATCATGGGCATCATCTTCTTCCCTCTTATGAATAAATCATTTTATACACTCGTGATGCGAACAATGATTGGTCTAGCGATTGGTTCCTTAAGTGGATCTGCCCTTTTTCATTTGATCCCAGCAGTAAGGACATAAATTATAGAAATATTATGCTCTGCAACACACTATGACCGTTATTTTGTCTCCGTTTATCATTTTAAAGGCATTTCGACTTGATACCCGTGACGAACCGGAAGGATCTCCAAAGTATGTTAACATTGCTCTCATCGTTTGGCTGGCAACTTGGATTGTCATGCTGCTGGAAAGTTTCATCAAAATCGGTGTGAAAATGAAAGCTGTGAGTATGCTGTGCGAAATAAGTAAAAAGTAATTACCTTCATCACAACCCTACACCAAAAATCGTCAAACTTTAATTCGCAGAAACTTTTCTATTATTTGCATATAATGTGTTAGAAAGCAAGTTTGCGGAAACGAAACAAAGTAGTTCCAATCGTTACCGTTGAGGCAGACGATGAGAAAAAGCCGCTGGACAGTACAATTACGACAACTAGCCTTGCAAATGGTGACGCACGGGGCTCTTCCACGCTGGAGAATAACGAAGATGAGGGAACAATTTCCGTGCACTCGTCTAAAGTGAGCAAGCAAAGAAAAAGCATTACATGCAACAAAAAAACTTTTATAAATGCAGTTGGGAAAGTACAAAGCTTATTATAAGTTGAGCGCAAAAATAAAAAAAAACTTTTTCCATTTAAAGAGCAGGGAACAACTTCCGGTCTACCGCAGCACACTAAGTTTGAGCAAGGCTTTGGCAGAGCTCCAGTCCACTGAGGAAGACTCGGAACAAAATCCGAATCAGATAAAAACCGTTGCATGGATTGTCATTATTGGCGACAGTTTGCACAATTTCATTGATGGCGTCTCAATCGGAACTGCCTTTGTAAAGAGCTTTCACACCGGAGCAGTCATATCTATGGCTATAATGTGCGAGGAGTTCCCTCATGAATTGGGTAATTTTTTTAAGGAGAGGAGACAAAGTAAAAAAAATGTCAAGTTGTGGAAATATTTTTGTTTGAAACTATTTGGCTATTTGATTTCAGGGGATTTTGCCATATTGATCAATTCCGGACTGACGGTGAAAAAAGCATTGCTCTTTAATTTCCTCTCCGCTCTCACTTGCTACTTGGGTATGGCTTTGGGTATACTTTTGGGAGAAATTGCATGGGACTGCTACATATTTGCTTTCGCTGCTGGAATTTTCTTATACGTCGCACTTAGTGATATGGTAAGAAGAAAGAAAGAATACATATAGTTCTCAATTAAGTGTCATTAGTTCTGGAATTTTAAAGCATTGCTTTCCATTCCATTTTCAAAGGTGCCGGAAGTCACATCTCTGACGGAAGAGGTCAGCGAAATATCTCCAAAGCGGGCGATAAGTGTTCTTATTAATCATAACCTGGGCATTCTTGCTGGCGTTATCATTCTCTACTCATTAGCCGTTTTCCAGCCATAGCGGCGATTGGAGTTTTTGCTTGACCGGTACGGCATATATTAGTTACCGTACGTGAGTGAGAGGCCCACAGAATACATGTTTTTTACTTACTTTACGAAACCCTATTTCGTGAGTGCATATATACAGCCATGCGACAAGCTGCTCTGTATCCTCCATGAATCAATTTTGTTGAATCATTTGTATTATTTTGACTAACTTATTTTCTTGTTATATAAATCAGGGAGCATTTTTTTGTTTGATATTGTTTTCGTATTTATAATTTCTTAATTGATCTTCTTACACTAATGACTACATTCCATGATAATAATATATGAAGCTGTGGAATTGAATGCAAAGATGACCTCTAGGAGAGATGCTCATCATTTTATATGTTGTTGTTTTCATATTGCTTTTAACAATTATGTGAAATATTTTATTTGATTTTATAGTTAGTAAAGACACATTAAAAATATCAAGAACGAACTGCTCATTACACACATCAAAATAATCATACCGACCCATGACGATTTTTTTATGATGATGGTGGTCAAAAAATGTTCCACGTTTTTCGTGTCATGCAATAATTTTGGAGCTCTACTCACAGATTTGTTGTTACAGATATATAATTTGTAACTTTATATATTTAAGTCGATAACGTAACTAGGCATACGTCTCTAATCTAATGTTTAACAGTGTCAATAAATCGTCTAAATATTATTATTATTATTACATATATCATGTATTTAATCAGTTAATCAATCCCGTAAATATAATATCGTCGTAGTATTCTAATTATCATCAGATTTCTCAACACATTTTTTCTCTTCTTCCCAATGAATACACACATAAATATATGGACATATTTACTTTTAAATCACAATTGAGTTGCTGTATCAAGGCTCGTTTTTAAATAATGTTTTTTTATTACTCCAACTGACCTTTTCATTTATTTTTTTGTTAAATAATCAATTCCTCTTCTTGTGGAACTGTTAAAAGCAGTGCTCAAAAACGATAATAGTCTATAAAGGTTTGTTGTTTTTATTTCTCCACTACACACGACTCTCTCAATCTTATCCTCATAAAATTAAGTAAAAATGACGGCATTTTTGAAGATGACGTGATAGGTTTTTAGCTCGATCGTTTTTTACAGCATCTATTTCATTTCTCATTTAATTGTAACAATTATATACTATATAATTGAGATAGGTACACGGTAAATTTGCTGCCCTGCACCCATATCAAATATTGTTTCGGTAAAAGGTATCATAATCATATTGACAAATTGATATGCAATAGGCGACGCGTGATGATAGAGGTTTTACATAAATACAATCAATCATTTTCTTCTTCTTTTCAGTGCACTCCTTTGAACAATGTAATAATGTACGACAGGTTGAAATATAGCACAATAAAAACATTTTTTTTATTTCAAGGTGTGTCGCCGATGTGTAAATTAAGCTTCTCCTACGCTGGCTTGTTCACTTAACAGGGCTCTACTTGCCGCTCCAATCGGTTTATGTTCAGGTTCCGGAGGAGGTATCAAATTACTATTGTGAATGTGTACAATCCCAAAGAGAGCAGTCATGAGCTTATTCAAAGTTCCATCGTTGAGCTTCCGAGCTTTTCCTGGATAAGCGTTTTTTAAGAAAAATGAAACATGACATGTTGATGATAATTACTCATTCATTCCCATCATATATTTCATTTTTTCATACCTTTGTCCGGAATTGTAGTGTGAAATCCCTGATAAATAATGGTCTCTGTGATAGTTGGCACGATTCTATGCGTAATAGAGGCAGCCAAGCGCTTCAACGTCGCTTCCAACGCATCCTTTTCCGGCTCCAAGTTGGCGACAAAATGAAGCACGTAGTCAACCGTGGCGGATATTTCCAGCGGCAGCTTCATCAGCGTCGCGCGGGGGTCTGACGCGTGGAGCACGATCGTGGTCAACTCTTCGCTGGTGAACAGCGGCACTCTCAAATGCTCCAGCCAGTACAACAGCAACGCAGATAGGACATAAAGATTCTTCTCATTTGCCAAACGCGTCCAAGCTCCAAGACCCTTGTGGTTCAACTCCAATCGATATTGTCGAACATACCGGGCAAGACCTTCTGCCATATTTATATGATCCGAAAGTAGTGCTCGCACAACTTCATCCGGTTTATAGGGTTTCTCTCCAAGTTGCTGAGAGAGACAAAAAACGCAAAAACAACTTTAGTTTGTTTGTGTAGAGCAAAATATAAAAAAAAGTTACGTAATTTTCATATTATTATATGCTTTGATGGGAAATGAACGGTTTTTTTGTGCGAAATGCAATTTCATCACAAATTCGCACCCATATAAGTAGCAAAAGAAACAACAAGGAACATGCATGCAGGGACAGATAAATATCAGTAAGTTTGACACTGGCAGCATGTAAATGATTGAGTGAGGTTGTATAACACATCATTACTTCATCGTCATCATCATCAAAGTCGCCCTGCCTGCAGTCAGGATCCTAATAATGCAGTTGAGCGTGACAATTTCATGTTATCATGTTTTATATACGTTGCCGCATAGCATAATTTATGTGCAATGATTTACAAGAATCTGTCAGGAATCTATCCATCAGGGTTATTTCTGCATGCACTCATTCAATTCATAATATATACTCGAGTTCGATTTATTTTTTGCAATTGATATTTCTGCAAGACTTGTGTGGTGACGCAACCAGGCAGGCTATTATGGAAACCTTTCCAATATGTCTCTCCTCATGCATCCTGTCCATTTACCGCTGTGCTGAGGCATAAGACAGTTTTAATTAATTAGCAAAGTGTACTTATGTAGTTGATGTAAAAATGATAGCATTTCGATTAAATGGTTCAGGTAACCTTTTTCAAAATAGATTTTTTTACTGTATGTACATATGTATGTATGTATCGATAACAGTTTTCACGTTGTTCTGTTTTGTCAAGTCTTTTTTTTCTATCTGGTGGACACAATGTAAGCGGCATTGCTTCTATGACGTGTTTTATTATTGCTTTCTCCTCCAAAAGTATTCCATGCGAAATGAGAGAAGGGATACTCGGCTTTCACCAAAATAGCACAAGAAGATATGATGAGAATCGATATGAATTTTGCATGACTTAATCGAGCGAGTAGTGTCCTATACCTCGAGCAGTCGAGCTGTTTTAGCATGTCCACATTATTAAGACTCATTGGTTTTTTGCTCGTTCTCACAAAATACAAAACAATGTAGAACGGTTCTGTTCGTCATCGTCTGCTAAGTAAATTAGTTTCTTTTGTGTCAATGGACACCAATGAATTTTACCCCAGTATCTATTATTTCAGGTATCTATACAGACACCATGGGCGATTTTCAAACCTGAACGCTTATCTGCCAACTTGAACTTTCCCCCTGGTGGTATCAAGTCCGCTTACTGATCGGTCAATCTATTTCTACAATTGATACATGATTTGACGCTATCAGTAGCCCGAGATTGGTTTCATGTCAAAAACATTACGCCTTTCACCTTTTCAATTTTCCTGATAAGTCAACGGGCTAGTTCCTCAAATTTCTTTGTAGGTCTTCCTTTTACGTTTACATACAACGGTTTATTATTTACAGAGGCACAAAATACTGACTCTCTTTTGTTCAAATTGTCAATTGACGTTTTTGCTTTCTCCATTTCATGTTCCTGCTCCTCTTTCATTACTCGCATACTTCTCTCCTTAAAAAGACCACCACCAATAATGCTGTCATCCATGGCCATGTTTAGAAAGCTGTACACACAGAAAAAATGTACAAATGGAGGATAGTAACGGCGCAGTTATGTATCGTTCGTTCGTTGCCCTGTCAATCTATATAAGCTTTAATATTAGACTCTCTCTAGCCAAAAGTGTCGTATTTCATTCCATATGTAGCTACTAGTTAATATGCGAAAAACATGGTTGTGACTAGTTTGACTTTTTTTCGGGCAGTAAAGGTATTTATGTAACCAACCGTTACTCTACCGTTGTCGTCGTCGTCGTCGGGGAAAAAAATTCTATATTGAGCTGGTTTCATATATACAAGTTCCTCTAAACTAACGGCATGCAATTTTTTGAGTAGGTAGTTATAAAACAGAGTCCGTGTGAGTGGAATGGTAGGTTTTTTACTACACAACGGCGACCAGTGTCCTACATTTTTCCTCTCCATCACTTGAGGTAAAGGAAATTATTAAAGGTGTATGCATAGAAGTTATGTGGAAGATAAAAGTGTGTCGTTGTGTGTGTGTGTAGAGTAAAGAATGGATACATAAGGAATTGGTTGTATAACATAAAGGAATGAAAAAACGACACCGACGATGATGACACCACTATACTCTCTGCTTATATCAGACCATTAATTTTTTAAGTGCTTCTCTAAACACAACTCTGCGGTTCGTCTCGATTTAGCTTAATTGCATGGTTTAAGCAATTGCGAGGATGATGACGATGACAAAGGAATAGGGTCCACGTGATACTGAAAGCCTCTCTATAATTCATGCATATGCTAGACCACTCTGTAACGTTGTCGACATTACTCTGCAATTATTTTTAACTTGAGTCCAAAATTGATTATAATTGGTAGACCGACTGATAATTGTTAATTTCATAAGTTGTAAGTAATCACGGGTTATCAAAACGGTAGTATTTTTCCAGTTCTGCACTGTCAGAAGCCTGATGAAAGAAAAATGGGTCGCATTCTTGTTTCAATAAGCTTTCTGTCTGACGCTGGAAAATGAATAAAAATGGCTCAATTTCTTTTTATTCCTTTTTTCACCCGTGGCTATCATTGTGTATTATTTTCCCTTTTCTTTGTTCCTTCTTAAGAAATGACTCTGTTTATTATTATTATTTCAATGGCACGTAAAAAACTGGACACACAATAACAACCTCACTCCTTCTCAATGTATCATGTTCCTTGTTATACGTCTCCATGAACTTGTGCAACGTTTCTTTCCTAATCAAAAGCAATATCATTGTTTGATAAGCGAGAGATGAATAATGCAGAATAATAATAAAAAAGGATGTACGTATGTCTGGCCTACTAGTCGACTATCCATAATGCAACTATTGGAAGAGGATGGAGGTTGTGAATCACTTGGAGGTGACATTGATCCATCACCGCCCATTGTTCCGATCCCATCAGGCGATGCAATGGTGTCTGGCGTACCAGCAATTGGAAGCGGTTCATCATCATCCTCAAGCGTAAGCGGCAACACGGGAGGTTGCCCACAGAGCATGAGTAGTCTTTCACAAATCACATTTAATATCTGGGAAAGCAATAAAGAAAAGCAGAGGAGGAAAAACACAGTTGCATTAATAAATCCAATTGCAGAGAGAGACAGAGAGAAAGAAAGAAAGAGAGAAATGGCTGCAAATTTCTTTCAAGAGAAATGGTTGCACACGCTGAGATTGATTGACATTGACACATTGCATAAAAGGAACGGAAAATGATTATAATGAACGACAGCGACCATTAATTTCTATATTTATATTATTACGTTATCTATCATCATCATCATAATTGATTGCTACCCCTCCTCCGTCCAACATAGTAATTAGGTAGAATGGAATGGTAATGAAATACCTTAGGTATATGTCGCAGAGTCTTGCACTCTCGTCCGTGAAGAATAAACTTTTGTCTTTTCAAATACTGTTGTAAGGTAAAGTCTTGTAATTTCTTGTCTTTGAGAATGTCCCGGTTACAGTAGATTATACAATTAGGAAGGATGAACTGCTCGAATTGTTGTACACACAGGATATGGAGACGACTGGGAATTGACCCTGGACGCTTATTGCGGACCAATCGGATCGCATCATTAGCTCGGAGTCGCGCGGCATAAACTAAATAGCAGGCAATTAGCACACCCGTCCTCCCAAGGCCGGCGTGACAGTGGACAGCCGCCTTTCCCTGTGAAACGGCAAACGACAGGACTTTCACCATGTCCAGCAGGTGAGCAAGGGACGCCTCGGCGTAGTCTCTCCAAGCGTAATTGTAGAAATAAACTGGAAAACAATTATTTTAACGACTCATATAAAGATAGCTCTTGGCATACATACCTAGGGTAGTGTTATCTTGGTGGCATATGTCAGTCAATAAAATGCACACTTCACAATGACAGAGAAAAACAGAAATAGCTAAAAAGTTCGTTGACGATTTTGGCATGGCATATGGCAAGAATAAACTTTGTGGAGGAAACAATAATAAAATTAAGCACAAATGGCAAGGGCGAATAAAACGTAAAACAGTTGTTGTTCCCCAAAAATAAAACTGAAAGAGATCATAATTGCCGATAATAAAATGTAAGCTGCTAGTTTACTTAGTCATGAAACAATATTTATTCTTATACAGATTTTGAAACAGCTTTAAGCAGTCATTGGCAATGAAACATGAAACGTGATGGAATGAATGGAATCAAGGAAGATAAGCAATATAAAACGGTTAAGTTCAAGACAAAACTTTAAAACATAAATGTCAAGCGTTTAAACTTTTGTCAACTTTTGCGTTCAATAAAAAAGGACCGGAACCTTTCTTGTGAGGAAACGTTATCAGCAAAGCTTTACGATAATTTCTATCCTGAGGGCTGGGTATGTCAGAGATTTGAAAATGTGCCGTTATTTATTTACATAAACATAATTCAGAATGACTTTTATTACTGGTCATTTCCCAACTTCCGGTTTTCAGTTTCTCTCGCTACCTGTAATTAACTTTGCAAACCACACTGCTGCTTACTATTCTTCCTTACATGAAAGGTATAATAATATAGAGTATTTATGTAAAGCTATTCTAAATTCTGCTGCTGATGGATGAATGTCACAATTCATAGAATGCGGAGTAATCTACGCACTTTTACTCATACGCCTACTACTCCCTCAATCATTCCCACTTTTCTGCTAGTTTCTGCACCGTGCAGCCGTGTACCGTATCTCATTGCATGTTTTGCTATTTTACATGCTTTTACAAGCTTGTGCGGATAATAATATGTAAATGTCCAAGAAAATGGTAATAAAAAGTAAAAATTGGCGTGCTAACATGAAAGGAATGATTTTTATCTTTCCTTTCTTCCTTACCGGAACAATATACTGCTGCTGCCCTTGTTTCTTAAAAAAACATTAAAATCCTACTTGATTTGTATGCATGTAATTTGGAAAGTAGTTATTATATCATCATGGTTAAGTCACAAATATAGACTAATCCTTCATTCTTTCTACATATATTATTAAATGAATATGAGTGAAAACGAACCTTTTTATAAAGGATTATTACGCATACGCGTAGTTTTACAGTTTTCTACTTCCGTTCAGATTACATGACCTACTATTAAACACCAATTTCTTTTTTCAAAAATCATAAAAATAGTATGATTTTCTTTTTTTTCTACTTGAGAAATTCCGTTTATTTTTTTAACCACGGAATAATACAGGTCGCTTTAAACATATTTATTTGCATACCCAAAGTTTTTTTTACTATCTTCCCTTTTCTCCCGTCGTCTATTAATAGTCTCGCATTGTTTGGCCGGAAAAAGTGCTCGAGTCACGACAAAATGTTATTGTATGTAGCTGTGTGAGAGTGTACAATTTACTCAAGTTCACTACCACCGCCACACGATTACTTCTTTTTGAGAAAAGAGGAAATGAATAGGAAACCCTGACAATGTAAAAAAATATATACCTATATCAGCAAAACAGAGCACACACAACAAATAACTCAACCTTCATCATCGTTTCTTTTCTCATGAGAGGACATTATGATAGATTATAATATGTAGGTATGCATGACAAAAGTGATGGAGAAATTCCTCACTGGAAGAAAGACTGGAAGTGGTGAATGGAGAGAAAAAATGTGCAGAGCATAGCGGGAGGCTAACTATGTATGTGTATCACTGTTATTATTCGTCTTGTGTGTATTGAGCAAGTGCAGTGAAAGCGCCAGGCTATTTATTCATTATTATTTATTATACAATAGTCAGTCAATGTCTGGTAATAGGCATATGTGCTGCTGCTTTATTTATGTGTGGAATATAAAATTTGATGGAAAGAAAAAAAAGCTATAAGGAGTTGACTGTTGTCTTACTTCCGTTGTCCATGAGGAGTGTGGGATCGTACGCAAAGCCTCCCGGGTGCAGAGGCGACAAACTACAACTTGCGTGTTCTCCAGGTACTTGCAGATTTATCACGGACTTGATTCCCAATCTGAAATAAATAGACCGTGAGTAAATAGGCAATGAAGGAAGAGGCGATCATATTATGAAGCAATAATAATAAATACATCCTGTTTGACGAGGATATTAGAAACCAGCGGAGAATAAAAGCAATCGGAAGAGACCATTCATCTTTTTTTAAGCTGTGAGACGAACAGTACAAAGACTTATTGA
Source organism: Sinella curviseta (assembly GCA_004115045.4). Classification (NCBI taxonomy): domain Eukaryota; kingdom Metazoa; phylum Arthropoda; class Collembola; order Entomobryomorpha; family Entomobryidae; genus Sinella; species Sinella curviseta. The sequence goes on from CM065489.1 coordinate 35,477,247, forward strand.
GTCATTCATTTTCGCAACAAATCAGTGAATGTGATATTGACTTCAATATTTACCAATTCAACATAATTTTCTGTCTATAATTTTATATTCTATCTTCAATGCGCTTACAGACCGACAGACAAACCCATGAACTGATTTGATGTACCAATATATAGCTAGCCCTACTTTGACAGTTGTTGGATAATAATACATTGCGAAAACACTTTAATATGATTGCGACGTAATTATATACTGAGGAATGATATAGTAGTTCCTCGCGATGTCTTGGTCCGAGAGTTTCTCCATGATGTCGTGACATCTGCCTCTGCTTGCTAAACTCCCATTGTAAACTCATGCATGACTGGACTGAGTGACTTCAGCTACAACCTACTCACACGTCACACACACATATTTATTTAATAAATAACCTTCGCTTTGAATTTATGGTTGCGTTTGTGTGTTGTTATTTTGCAAGATTATTGGCAACTGTATATGTAATAATGACGTAAAAACGGCTTTATGTATTATATAGGCAATCATGCATGTCTGGGGATTGGTGGGCTGAGATACATTTTTATTTTCGAGCAAAAGGGAATTTATTGGGAAAGCACATTTTTTTCTTGAATGAAAGTGGCATGGAGAGAAAGCACTCGCTCGACTCATGAGAAAGAAATGCAGCAAGCTTGTGTGGATGGCGTGGAGTAAACAAGTAAGCCAACACTTCCGACAAAATGCACAAAAATAAAGGTACACACAAATAATTGAATGCAATGGACTGAAGAAATGAAAGCCTTCATCTCATCGGGAACGTCTGTCACAATTTATGAGCAGAGTCGTTCTTTCATGAGGAAAGGGCGTAATAAACAACCAGTCACAATATAATTTTGGATAAGATTGCGGACCTATGGTAAAGTAAGTAGGTGCAATTTTGACGGAAATCTTTCTAGAAGGTCCGTGCTCAATATATGCATACACATACGTACCATTAATCTCTGTGTTTGTAGAAATCGATCTGATGACCATTAAAGAATCGCAACAATAATTCCGGCATACAATCTCTTTTAACCTTACGGTCCAATTCCCCCAAAAAATGCTGTGGAATTTTTTCCGCGTTGTTCTTCTACCCTGCCACTGCATGATATGGGGTCAAGTCGGTTTAATAAAAGAAAATTAACCAGTTGTTTCCCTCTTTCCTGCATCCTACTAACTCTAACTTAATTAAAATGCAGTATTGTCAAAACGGAAATGGAACTGGGAGGCGGGGATAGACGGCGCCTTCCAAAGTTCAAATATGAATTGTTTAATAATACCGCAAAACCAGCGTAGAAAGCAATATTGGCATTTATTTGTGACATAACTGGGCAGAATTTTCAAATGGGCTGTAATAATATATTATACCCTCGTTTCAAGTATTTCGTGTAGCAACTCATTGACGGAAATGACAAATGTAAAAGCAACAAACATGATTGGGGTGAAAAGTCTTAATCTTACGTTTGAAATTGGCCAATAATATCGCACTCCTCAATTTGTGGGGTATTCAGTCGAGCCATGGCTATCAAATCGTCAGTTATCCTATACAAGAGACAGTACACATTGCAAAATCATCTTTATCCACTAGATCCATACAAGAAAATGTTCCATTGACGAATAATTAATTATTAATGGAAAGAGAGCGAGAGATATGATCAAATTGACATTTTCTTGAAATGGAAATATAAATTTGGTTGCAAATATTTGACTTTACCAATGTGAGTACACTCCATTAATGGCACATGCCTCTGCACCCCAATACGTCGCTGACTCATACTTGCAGCGCTTCCCTCCACAGAATACGGTGCACTGAAATTGCGGGGGCGCAACTCGGCGCAAATTTTCTGAAATTTTATTGTAGCTCGCTTGAATTGTAATGGGTTCTGCGTTGGACTGGCCCACTAGACTTCCTGGAACTGTGAAGTCATCCATGTGGGCTGAAATTGAGGGCGACAATGTGCTCGATTTTCAACTTCCAAATTGTTTCCTACTTTTGATAAGGTCAAACACGGGCTACTACAACAACCAACCCGATGGTTGGGCAGACGTCGTAAACGATGACGTTAAGTAAAACCTTCATCTTGACAACTGAACGATTTTATCTGCTTTCTATCATCAAAATCAAACCTTGTCTCATCCATACATGTGTATAGGAGGTAGTAATGCTAAAGTGTTTGCAAACTCCCACTTTGTGTGATACTTCAAAACACTTTGGGACACTCATATAGAAGCTCATTTAATGATTCTCAAAACACGCCATCACATAATTAATATTACGCCTTTAAGTGGGACGTTTGAAAGCTGCGTACTTTCCAGTACGCGTACTACTTCGATTTAAGTAAGCCACCGTTCTTTTTACAATCGATGCTCTAGCCACTTAAAAATTTTTGAAAATGATTACCTATGTAGCAAAACTTGCACTTTTCACGCTCACCTCAATATTTGCCATCCAAGGCAAGACACAAGTGACACTTGCAACTGTTTACAATGCAAATATAATCATGACAATAGTAAGTACACTAACGTTGATGAGCACTTTATATTATCATCTCCGCTTTCTCTCTCCGGTTTTTGCTTTCACTATGATTTTTTTTTCAGGAACATGTTTCCATATAATTATAACTACTCAGATTGGTAAGTCTAATCATTCTCGAGGCAACTGAGGAATAATGAGAGAAAAAAAGACAAGAAATAATATGTAGGGAACTTTTTGGTGGAGTCAGTTATTCCGAGAGCAGCAGCAGCAGCGCACGACCAGCGAAAACAAAATACAAAACACAACGGTTTTTTCCCTTTAAACTGCCACGCACCCGTGCATGGAAATTTTGGAAGGAGAACTCGGCGACACAAACTATAACGCTCGGTCTGTCTGCCTGCTCAAGTGAGTAGCCATGGATGGATGGAGTAGATCGAATCCAAGCTGGCTGACTGACTGACTGACTTGACTGACGAAGAAGCATGCTGTTGTCACTGTATAAAATATTCCAGGTTTTTTTGCTGGAGCTTTTCGTTGGAAACTTTCTTGTGTTGTGTGGTGGATATGTAGTTTTTACACACGTCTGACTATATACAACTTACGTTACGATATGTATATAGTGGCATGATGATAATATGAAATAAACCAACTGCCAGTAATACAACCAAAATAGTTTTTTCCCCTTTTTACGCTTCCTCCTAATGTTGGAGTAAATTAGCGACTGCTAGTTGGTGGATGAGTAGTTCAACTTTTATTTTTTTCTTCTGTTCAGTCAGACATTGAATACTAGAAAAGTTCATTGGATGGTAAGTTGGTGGACATTGGACGGCATATGGGCGCAGCATGCAAAAATGGTGATAGTCGAATGACATCTATCCATGTCCAAAAAATTCTAGGAAACCCTTACGTTTTTCTTCCATTTTTTCAATTCTTTTTTTATTACATTTGTCTCCAGTTGTTGTACTACTCAAGCAGCAGAGGAGAGATGGTGGTTTACTCCTTGTTAACTACCGCTGCTATCAACTGTCCCCCAGGACTTTTATTGCCTGCCCTTTCCCGAGTCATTTACATTTTCATACTTTCACCAGAAAGGTAGATACATAAGATGGCTTGATTTATTTTGCCTGCTGCTAACTGCCAACAAAAACATAAAATGTTGCTGCTGGACGTTTTGGAACACTCTTTTATTGTCCATGTACATAATATGCATGGAGGCAGAGAGTGGTAGCCCTCTCTCTCATCATCAAACTATCATGCATGTAAAGTGTGCATTATAAAATGTACAAGTACAGGGAACAGTTGACCACCTCTGGAGGTACTCCACTGATAGCAGCAGCAGCGGCGACAGTGTCGTCAAACATTTCTCTCTACGTTCCTTTGATACTACTCCTCCAACTAAAAGGTATATAAATGTAACCGTTGTTGTTGCAGTGCTGGGTTTTATATAGGTAACATACTTTATATCAGAATGATTGGTAAAGAGGCAAGTAAATACGGGGTACTGGGAAATAGTATATTATATGGTGGCATGGCAGCAGCATGTATTTTTTTAGTTCACTTTGTCACGTCAGAAATTACTAGCAAGCACATTGGAAATCAATACTCTTGATACATACAATATTTTTTGTTTGAATTTTCCCAATAATAAGGGCACACACATACAACAACACAGCCATGGCGATGATGATAATGTGTTTACTTCACGGTTTACTTTATTAATACGCAAACATGTCTCAGCACTTAACGGCCCCGAGACGATACTCTCTCTCTTCCATATATATATTATATACTACAACTTTAAATAATAGAATTAGCACCGTAATTTTTTTCCCCTTCATCATGTTTATAGTATGAATACTGGCTGTTGTACATTTTTTTCTCGAGATACATGCATTACTTAAATACTTAATTGTGAGGTGGCCAGGTATACAAGAGAGAGACTTTATGCATAATGCAACATTATTATCGGCAATTGTAATGATAACGGTGATAAATAGTAGAATGTAGTATTTGTTTGCATGTATTAATGTTTGGATAGTTTATCATGACATGACATGTTATTGCAATGCTTGCGGAGAAAAATGTGGAGGGGTGGAGGAGGAGGTGATACTTTGGAGGTAATGGACAAAGTTTATATGTGTGTTCATTTTTTAGCATTTTTTGTGGCTGTTGTGAAAAATGAGTGGATTGGAGGATGAACCATTTCCTTGCTTCAATTTTTCAACGGAGCCACACAAGAACGGATTGCAGTATTGCAGGCTGGTGGTTTGGTACTTGGATACGAGTAAATTATTATGCTTTTGAGCACGTCAGATCAGAATTAAGGACTCCTCATTCAGTTGAAGGGACAATTCATTTATGTCGGTATATGAGTAAGCCTTGAAAAATATTGCACATTGTCATGAACGAGGCAAAATTTTGGCATGTTATGAAAAGGCAGCTATATGTACATATATTATGACTGTTGTGTCATGCATGTTTGGTGATATCTATATCGAAGAATGTTTTTGTTTGGGTGGTCATTGGTCATCATCATTAAATGGCAAATTATGAATATCCATGCATTTATTATTTATTCTTTGTATAATATGCGATTCCATTCTAGGTATATCCCTTACCATGTATTATGTATCATGAAAGCATGCCTTTAATCTAGTTTAGAGCATCATCATCGGCTCCTCTTATCAAAGTTTCCTCTCGCTTTACGGAGAATCGGCGATTATGAGGGTAATGACATTGCATAAAGTCAAAACAAACGGATTGGTCATTGGTCAATAATAGGTGAGTAAATTTTACCGGACAGCTCTGAGAGAAAAGTTTACTAAATTAAAAATGTGCAACTCTGATGTGCCTTACTGCTGAAATCGTATAAGGCATTAATAGTCGGTGACAAAATCACATTTCAATTAGTACAACGAACATTACCAAAAAGTAGTCAAAAACTGAAGAAATAGTAAAAGTTATCTGTCATTAAGCACATATTTATGTTTTATGACTTTTTTATCATTGTATGTTTTATGGCATGCGTCAAATGCACGAAAAGTATTCATATGTGAACACATATTTGTCAAAAAAGCATTATCGTATGTAAATGTGTATATGGGGCAATATCAAAAGCGACGACGACGGAGCAACTAATAGGAAATAGATGTAGTTATTATTATTACGGACAGTCAATTAAGTCAAACTTGTTTTTTTGTCGACATTTGGGAGTCGAAATCGGAACTGTATATATCCATTTCCATTTGATAAAAATGCCTACTGGATTCAATACAGCGCAGCAACATGATCGATTTTATAGTGTACACATGTACATATATCTGTATAGCACTTTGCTTCAACTTGCTGATATGTAATAGGTTCATTTATTTGGCGTCATTACCGAATATTTAATAATAACTTAAAACACTTGTCTGCTTTTAGTTTATTGCCATCTGTTGAAGAAGACGATGGGATTTCCCGTGTTCTCGATTTATGCATGTTTGATATTTTTTTATAGAAATGGTTAAATACCAAGCAATCCGAATGCTTGCAAATATTCTCGATTTCACTGTACTTACAGTTCATTTTAAAAGTCATGACAAATTCAAAATGCTGCCAAAAGACAAAATGCAAAAAAAGTTAACGCGTCATTTTCCATGCTGGAGTATTTTAGTCATATATTTAGTTTTTATTTGTATTATTCAACCAAGAATAATATTTAATAAGATTGTGTTGTCGATTGTCAACAGTTTTGGATGTGATATATTGTACAATATTGTTGCATATATATGTGGAGGTATTCAATATAATATATAATATTTTTGTCTATAATAAATTTCTACTTTTATACTTTTTTCTCACGTGCGCACGATTGTCTATAGGTTATTTACAGTGTGAAATTCATAGTTTTTTTATGTGCTGTTTTTAGTATTGTGCATAATACCCACACACCTACCCGTTATACACATTATCATGTTTTTTTTACATTTCATACATTCACTGTAGAATCATATTCATAAAAACAACAAAGTTGTCGATTACTATAATACTTATAATAATAAGAGTAAGATAATTGATTGTTCTCATTTACCGGTAATATTAAAGATTATCATGTATATATTGTCATAGATTTGTATCATTTTGTATATTGTTGAATTTATACTCTTGTATAATAAGCGTACTCGTTGAATTCTGGCATAAAAGTTATAGCTTCTTGAAGATCATTAATATTAAGATTGTTTTAAATCATTCTCTGTTGTAACCAAAATTGATCATGGTTTTTAAAAAAAATGTTGTGTGATGATGATGATATTTTTACTTGCTCTTGTTTCAGAGCAATATAAAGCGTATTATTTGCAGTGCAGACTTAAGTAGTAACAAAAAAATTCTTACATTTACGATTGTATATATATCAATATCAACATAATAATATACTTAAAAAATAGAAACCATGTAATATAATATATAATGATTATTGGTACTCTCTTTTTAGAGTAAAGGCGCAGTAGCAGCAGAAGGAGAGACTGACTGGTATTGAATTTTTTGAAAATTCAGTAAAGTGGTAGCAGCAGCAAGAGTAGCACTATTTTCATTAATCATCTCAGAAGGGCTTGGACTATTGGAAGCTGACCGAGCCATGACGAGGACAGAAGGGCGTGCAGAGGAAGATGAGGTGGGTGGCGGAGGAGGAGTTGTATTTGTGTAATAATAATAGCCATCATTGGTGTTTGTCACCGTTTGATGATGACGAGGACTACTACTGCGTCCAATATTGCTGCTATCTGTCTGATACTTGGTATTTGATACCTGATAATGTAATTGTAAATTGTCGTATTGATTATTGTGATGATTGTCTCCGTTACTTGCTCGTCCTCCTCCACCTCCTCCTCCCGAAGAATAATGGTAGCAATTTTTATTGTCGTTATTATTATTATTACTACTACTATTACTAATGTAAATGTCATACTGATTGTTGTTATCACTACTAGTTGTGGTAGCGCTGCTGGAGGTGTGGGTGTGAGTGACGCTTGGTGAGCGTGCAGCCACATCTCCACCACGGCGATCCTCTTCGTAAGATTGCTCCAACGCGGCTTCCAACCACCTACGTTTCAATTTTGCGGGTTTATGACCACCAGCACCGAAATGATCATCGTGAGACGCCATGCTTCGCTGGGACCACTGCTGCGACTGGGACGATTTCGGAGTGCTCAGCCCATGATGAGCCCTAATGCAATTACTTTGGAAACTAATTCCCATTGGGGTAACCTGGGAAGAGGAGCTGTGGTGATAGTTACCTAATCCTTGTCCATTATTGTTTGCGGTGGCCGCATTATGATTATTGTTGATCATTATAGTATTGTTGTTAAGATTATTGTTGTTGGTACCATTGTGGTTATTACTAGCGTTCTGAATGTTGCTATTTGCAAACAGGAACCCGGCGTGATTCGCATAATACCGTTGCTTTGTTTCAGGATCAACGCATACATTCTCGTCGGTTGCTACTGGAGAAAGTTGAGACGACACAGGGGTCGTAATGATTGTGTTGGAGCTATTCTTGTTATTATTTTTAATGACTCGAATGGCTTGGTTAGAGGAAATGATTTGGTCAATCAAGACTGTTGTGGGCGATGGTGTTGTTGCAATTACTGATGTTGGTTGCTCGTCCCCACTCATTTCACTTTTTGAAAAGGAATCATGTCTTCGTTTAGTAGTATCCATACTTGCATCACTATCATCATCGTAAGTGCTATCGGTATTGTTGCTGTTGGACTTTTGCATTTTCCCTGAAGCTGGACGCTTCCTTGATTGTCTTGGTTTGGGAGTTGTAGGAGTGACGGCAGCTTTTGAAGCTAATTCCCTGTCCTTTCGATATCTAAGATTTCATTTAGAGAGAAAATAATCATTACTTTTTGAATCTATATAAACCCATTTCATTAAATGTAATAATAATATATGTGGATGCATATTAGACAAGTATCCATTCATATAATCCCGTGCATATTTGTGACCAAAATGGTCTATACTCTTGAAAGGGTGAACGAAGGAATGTATGCCAAAACTGTTTAACTAACTGCCAGTCTTTTGAACGGTTTCAGGATTGGAACTTACCTATCGATACGTACCCTGAGCATTTTTCAATGACGTCTTTTACTAATCATTAATAAAATCATTAGTCCAACATATGTTTTCCACATATGTGCTATGTGTATTTTGCTGACATTGAATCTGAATGAGTGCCTAAGGTTAAACTAATTCCATTAAAATTTAAATACCCTAGCACTAGCTCCACATAAAAAGTGGAAATATTAAGAAGATTAAAAATAGATAAGAGACACTAGGTTTCAAGTTGAATAGGTTTTCACAGCTATTTATTCTTTAATAAAATAAGTACCCATAAAAAGGATTTCAGATTTTCTAAGCATATATATGCATGTATTTATTTGTGTAGCTGTAGCTAGCTACTTAACGGTTCATTTTGGAACAAACAATAATTTGTGCTCTAATAAGAGGGTTCAAGTAGTTCTCTAATCTTTAACCAAATAACATTTGATTCTGTAAACATATAGGCACATATAGAGAACTAATATGCATCCAGTGATGAATGATTCCTCAATTTGAGAACATGTTATATGCATCCGAATTAAAAGAGTGTTATCATTGAATTAAAAGGAAAAAAAGTTTTTCATCCTGTCTTACCTTTCCAACCACTGCTTAATTTGCTCTCCCTGAGCACTATCATTGGTAATAACAGGTCGAAGGACACAATCATTGGATCTCTTGAGAATAGCATCAGGATGGTGGGGGCAGTGACGGTTGGCGTGGGTGAAACGCACGGTGCATCTGCATGAAGGATAAAAATTTAAAAAGCCTTATCGTAAAAAACTTTCTTATCATCATCATATCACAAAGCCATTGTAAATATTGAGTGATAGGGAATTGAACATGCAATAATAAGTGATATATCCATGTCCATATCCATGTTTCACATATTGTACTGGCGACTCTGACTGATATTTTAAGCTCGGTAACATATAATAAAATAAGCTCTATCCGTCCTCCACACACTCCACTCAGCACACACACAATTTAAGTGCAACACTTATTGTACTAGGTAACATGGAGTGGTGGAGGCTGGAATATATGCACACTTGGAACCATACATGTCCCTACTGATTTTTTTTGGAAAGATTAAATACGACTAGAAAAGAAGATTAAATGGAAAGGAAAAGAGAAAAAAAGGATGACTAACGGAAAATACAAATCGGGAACAACAGTGACATACTGACTTGTCAATACTGTTACTTTTTTTTACAGTTACTCAAAATTTTATGCAAATTTTCCAGAATATTAAACTTAATAAAATCAAAAATTTATGCACTATTTCAGGAAATTGTTAGAGTAGAAGATGTGCACTGCCTACCATGCCATTAGAATTTAGAGTTTTTCATGCAAGAACGTTATTTTTCATTATATAAAAAAAATGTAATAAAAGGATGACTATTTTTTCTACTTACCCGTCATGAGAGCAGACAAAGGGCTTCTCGCCCGCATGAAGCCTTTGATGAGTCTTCAACTGACCACTCTGTGTAAACGCCCGGCCGCAGTCAGGGAAATCACAGACATACGGCTTCTCCCCCGTATGCGTTCTCAAATGAGCCTGGAGGGACTTCTCTCTGGGGAATACCCGGCCACAGTAATTGCATTTGATGGAACTGGGCGAGGAGGAGCCTTGCATGATGAGACTCATGACCACATCGGACCGTGGTCTCCCTCTCCGTTTCTCCCCCTCCGAGTCAGGGCTCTGGGGTCCACTGGAACATTTGGGACTGCTTGCGGAAGACTCCATAATTTTCAACCAATCCTCCTCCTCACCGGAATGATGTCTTGTCTTGGTGTCGTTGTCGTTGTTGGGAATGTTGTTGCTACCACCACTACTCATGGAAATACTGTCACTGGTGCTACTACTGCAATTGTTGCTGATTTCGGGAATCGGTGATGAGTTGCTGTTGTTGACTCGTTCCCTGACAGATGTAAACTGCTTGACAGCTCTGTTGGCTTGTTTAGGTGAAAGATGGTGTTGAGATAACCGATTCACGGCGGACTGCTTATTACTAACCATAATAATATTATCTGATTCGGAGTCGGAGCACGACTCTATTAAAGTTGTAACATAATTTGTTGTCGAGTCTGCAGCTGCTGAAACACTAATTATTGTCTGCTTATACATATTCTTATGGTGCTGTACCAGCAGCAACAGCCAAACTGTTTTCAGCAGTTACATTACAATAGTAACGACTCTCTCCCACTGCACTGCTCTCTCTCTCTCTCTCGCTGTCTCTGGCCACTTTTGCTGACGCTATCCAACTTAAACTTGGACTTATCTGTCAAAAAAACACAAACAGAATGGATATATGATAAATATGTAGGTATTAATATTAAAAAATTGAGCTTCACCTTCCCTGCCTGGCTTTCATTGCATTTCATGCTCGTGGAGTGGATGCATATTTTAATCTGCATTCATTCAGACATCGATCTCATATCATCATCATCACCATCATCATCATCCCAGTAAAGTAATCATCAATATTATCAAATTTATAAAAAAGGGGGTCCCTTTCTTTGTTCATGGAAGATAACTGTGATCCTAGTAATAACGACCCTGGATTTCATGCATACAGTGTAATAATATACCTACATGCGTGACATTGAAATTGAAAAAAAAACCTTGGTTTTTTTCTCTCCTTCTTCCCAACATAATTCGGTTATTGGATAAAAAAGATGAGCATTTATCAGAAAATTTTTGGAATGATCTGATCAGCATGGGAGAGAGCTACACACAATTTGAAAAAATTGAACACGATGATGATTATGATTTATGACTGGTGGTGCCTTGACTCTCCTTGAAACCCATTATATTCCTTTCTCCCATTCAGATAGCGCATGCAACTAGCAAACCGAGAGTACTTGGCACTCATACAATAATCATAGAAGGAGCATTAAAACAAGAAGGCATAGCATATTCAGTTAGTTTGTATTTATCAATCATCAATATAATAATGCATTATCCTCAATGAAATTTGGACTGAAGAGGATGTCATTTTTCGTATTTGACTAATCCACCCTCTCTTGAGAACAACAAAAAAAATTCATGTTTCATGTTACACTGCCACAGTAAGTCAAATTCGTGCATAACACATGCACAAAAAATTGGAACGACAAGAAATGAGTGTTATCGCATTTAATTAGCTGTTATCGTCATCAACTTACAAAAAAAATTTATTCCCTACTCCTTCATTTAATAATGGTGTAACGGATATTCTCTGTTTTTTTAATCTTTATGGTAATACCAGGCCTACATCTTGTTCTTAAGTTGGCTACTACCAGCCTGCTTGCCTGGCAGAACAAAAAAAAATTACTGCAATATAATATTTCATAGTCATATACATACATATAAAAGTTAAAGAAAGATAAGAACAAGTACTAAGTAGCAAGTCGCCGAATTGGTGATGAATGTAAATTTGGAAAGCATCACTTCTTTAAGGAGTAAACGACAGATTTTTTATAGGACTCATTAGGACGGAAAAAACAGATTTGGTGGCGGTGGTGGTGCGCAGGCACTCATGCTAGCACCCAATGCACATGCATACACGCGGACCATGACAAAATTGATTGTGATAAACAACTGATTTGTTTGTCGCACTGGAAATATACAGGCATTCTTCAAAAGCTTATCAATAATATTCTTTTTGTGATGTTGCCATGCATAAATTACTAAATAGCCAGACATTATTATATAGTAGCTGTATATCCTGTGTAGGTTGTAGATATCACTTGTTGTTTGCATTTAAAAATAACAAAAATTGCAATAGTTACATATATCAAAACTTATTTGCAAAAAAAATGTTTCCTTTAAATTATACACGAGTGCGAGAGAGAGAGAGAGAGCAATGTCTTTTAAAGTGGACAACTAACTAACTCTAGCTGCTGGATGGACCCACTCACATCTCTCTCTCTCTCTTCTCCAGTCTGGAGAATGACATGAATTTATTTTTATGCTGCATGCGCACTCCGCGTGCACCCGTCGCTTGCCGATTTCCTTTTACAATCTTAAAAAAATGGAATAGGCCAATGTAATTGCCTATACAATCACATTTTCTTCAAACAAAGATAAAAATATTATATTAATTTGCAAGACGCAGAGACGACGAACTACATAATTGCAAATATGCTGCGTTTATTTCAATGTTCAAGTACTGCGTACAAAATACCCAAATATGTTTTGAGGAAAAACTGCGTTCGTTTGTAGACAGCAGACTGCGCAAATATGCTTACAAATGTCATTGTAAGAAAGACGCGTTGGTAAAAATACAAAATGTAAAGGTTATGCACATATTGTACTAAATAGTAGGTATCTACTCTACAAATGCATTACTGAATGAACACCAAAGTATGAATGAAGCGTCAGATTGAATACATTTCTTTTTGGTTTCGTCTTTTGTCGTTCTCATTCTTTGTCCGTGTGACATGACCTACCCAGAAAATGGAATAAAATTACTTTCATGGTACGTATCTCTAACTTCCCGTTAGTTAAACTAGACACGTTGATACATTTTAAAATATTCAAGATCCCAATCATACAAGAATTTTATCATCTTTTCCATTTTGCAAGTACTTGACTTATTGATGGGACATTGAAAAGCTATTAAAATTGTACACGAGGTAAAAAAATAACCCTACTCCAAACGTCCTTTTTCATTCTTTTTTTTGTCGTTATTTTTCTGGCTCCACTTTTTATCTTCTCTCAAATCACGTCATCCTTTACCACAAAACAATCAAGTACATTTTTCAAAGTCAGGGGAACGCGAAATTAGACTAATTCTGCAAATCTCTTTCTTATCTGCAACACATATATATAAAATTACAGCATAGGTACATAGGTATTATATTTTGCCATGGCCGCTTTTCTTTTTTTCTTTTTTTGTTGAAAAACGAATCATTAGACACGTGAAGCATATAATATTACCTACCTATTATATGAATAATATGAGTTTTGCTTTCCTATAAAAAGACATTTATATATTCTTTTTGCTGTGGGAGCAAATTTCAATCCGCACCATCCTGCTAAAATATTCCCATAAAAATTGTCCAAGGGCAAACTTTTGAGAGTAATGTACATCTCTGTCTCTCCGCTTATTACTTTACGATGACATGTTCCTCCCTAGGTACGTTTTGCAGCACGGCTATTTTTAAGAACATATAATAACATGTAGGGAAACCAAATAGCCAAGCAACCAACTACCTAAAAAATATATATATAATGATAATCGACAAAGGATATTATGTTCTTCTGCTGGACCAAGAAAGAAAAAAATGACGATGATGACGGCAATGCAGCTTCTAAAGGTTACCATGCGAGTAGCATAAATGAAAGTGTGTAAAAATGTATGTATGATGGAGAATATTCTCCACTACTTTTTTTATAATATTTCATGCTTGTCTCTTTTATATGCCTATATACAGGACTCATTATGATAGGCATGTATATTGGACAACAATACAAACATTTTTTGTGTGTCCATTGTACATACCTATATGGCTAGACAAATAGCATCAGTGATTCATTCTGCTTCTTCTTCTGCTGCTGGTGGCTAATGGCTAATAATCAAATAGTTGGTTTTAATGGTAGAGTGGCGGTGGTTGTGGTGGTGGTGATGGCAACAGCAGCAGCAGTTGATTTCATGATGACGATGATGATAATAATAATGAGGGAGGATGAATTTTGATGCTGCTGCTGCTGTTGTGCATGCAGATGTTGTGCGTCTTGGTTTTTTACTGCCTTCTTCGTCTTTTGGTTGCAATTGCGAAGAGACGAGAAGAAAGACGATGAAGGCGGGCGAGGGTTCTTGGGCTTTCAAGAGCTGTTCACGCAGAGCAACAGTTTGTCTGGCCAACTTTCTTATTGGGTCTCTCTCTCACGTGCACCACCGCCATATAACGAAATAAACTGCAATATATGTTGCCAGGAGAGGAGAGCGGAGAAGATGTGTACAAAAAAGATGCAACCCCTTTTGTCTGTTATTTAGAAACGGTCCTCTTCAAGAAGGAGCGCGAGAGTTCTCACAATGCATGTGGTATGGTGGTGGTGGTGGTGTGTGAGGACAGTGTTTTCTTTCATCCAATTTGGAACAGGTAAGAAGATGATTGCTTGTTTTTGTGTGCGTATTACTTGGAGATGTGGTAATGTTACACACAGGTAAGGTTGCACACCTTTCAGCATATAGCTACCTACCTGTATAACGGCCACATAATATACCTACCTGTTATATATGCACAACTTTTTGTATATGTAATATCTGGTGTTTCATGTACGTTATCATGTTGATATGCAGAGAGGGGATGAATGATGATAGGACAGGAATGAAATGGAAAAGAGTGGTTTTTCTCTCTCTCTCTCAGACATCCTTGGAGACATGAAACATGTTCCAATCATGCATGGCAACATTTTATATATGCTTGTAAAAATGCGCATACGTAATTTCATTCCCACCGCTTAATGAGCCTATTAATTGCCTCGGATGACAAAATTTAACATATAATCTGGCTCATTTCATACTGACACCACCCATTTTTAAATTCCTAATTAAAGACAGGAACCACCTTTTAACCGACCAGAATGACAAGCGCATTTAAAAGGAAGTGGAGGGTGATAATAAAGTTGGCTGGCTGGGAGAGTAGCACAGGATAAAAGAAAAAAATTTGTCTGTTACACAAGTTGTACCGTTATCCCTATAAGAGCGCAATAAATACTCATCTAATCTATTTTTATACGTACGTTTGTATGGAGCGAAAAAAAGGTATTTTTACGGTAAAATTTTTACCCCTTTCATAAGTGAGGGTGAGAAAAACTGTCACCATTCACAAGTGTAATATAGGTACCTATATAGAATGTCGCTTGCCTGAAAGCAACGTTTACTTTTGCGCTCCCACTACAACCACCACCACATCCTTCCGTGAATGGATTAGAGGGATAAATATGTATACAGAATCGAATGGCGGGTTAAAAGTCCACACACACACACAACATAACAAACTTGCACTTTCACACAACTCATCATCTTTTTCATACATTCATATACACACGTATCGCGCTCGGTACACACACAACCAATGTAAAAGGAAGCTGGTGAACTTTAATAATAATATTGACACGATGTTATGTACTCTCTGTGACGACGCTTTATCAGGAGCAGGAGCTTTTTGAAGATTTATCAGTTAAACTTCAACAACGACGACTTTAAATATACAGACCATTTTTTTTCATCATTATCATCATAATATGCATATGTAAACTTCCTAGATGAGTAGAGGAATTCTTATGCAAAGCAATCCACACATATACATATATACACACACACTGTCATTTCTGTGTAATTATTAAATGTTCTACGACAAGATTATCGGAAATCATGACAACGCGGTGATAAGGATGGATGTATGGAACTGAACTGACTAAAAAGTCATTCAACGTTTGTTGTTAAAAGAAGATCTTAAATGTCTGCGGTTCTGTATAAAAATGTATGCTTGCACTTTAATTTCTCTTCCGCCATGTCGTTAGTTCGTTACTACGATTTTATTTTGACGTTGTTTGGAATGAATGAATGAACTGGAAAAATGAATGAGAATGAATGACGGGAGATGACTGGAAAAATGATTTTGAGAAGAGCAATCACACTCACACAGCTACCATTACACAATTACACACACGGCAAATAAATAAAGTGAGTAAACTATATCCAGTACAGAATAAAAAGAGGTTTTACGTCGTTGACGCCGCCACGTTTACTACTTTTACTTCCTGACTACAACTTTGTTGTTTTTTCTCAGAGCTACCCAGTAAAAATGCAAAATGCATACAAGATGACGATGATGATAGGATGATTGCTGATGATGATAAGTGCTAATCTTTTTTTCCCGTGAAAACTAACAAATGGAGTGATATGAAAAAACGGTCGACAAAACGTGAAATAGATAAAAACTTACCAGTTTTCCCATGCCAAGGAAGGGATTTAATCCATCATCTTCCTCCGAGCAAACTTTTGCTAGATGTTCCTCTTTGTTCAAACTCACTTTGTATTCGAAATTCTTGTAATGTTTATATAAGCGTATATATGTTTCCACTGACGACGACGTTGTACAAGGTTTCCTTTATAACTAACTATAACGGTTCATTTCGCATGACATTCAGAGAATGTTTGAGCTTATCTAACTGATTGTACTATGTATATATTCGGTTAAAAATATTGATTGTCGACGATGACGACGAAAATTGTAAGCGTATTGATTTCTTGTTGAACACACAACACAGAATGTAAAGATCATGTAGGTTTATATATATAACCAGTAATTAAAAATATGGATTGCGATAAGGCACAACGATAGTAACAATGACAATAACGTTACGTAACATTATCATCGGATATGGAGTAACAAGAACAAAGTTAAAAATAACGGCTAAGTTATATTTAAAATGACAGGACAGTAAAAGCGTTTTTTAATCACTTTATAATTTGAACGGAGGAAGACGAGGTACGGGCAGGGGAGAGAGAATGAATCAAAAAATGTGTGTAAGCCCGTTGAACGGTGAAAAAGAAGTGTGCCTTAAAATCTTCCTTTCATCCTCATAAGCATATAAGCAGCAGCAGAAAGGCAAGAAGAAGAGCGGAGCAGCAGCAGCAAAAAGAAAAGAAAAAAGATAACGAAACCCCAAAAAAGTGCTGCACTTGGGAAAACCGTCTTGCCTCCTTCAACTAATCTTCCAATAGGGAATGCATGCATATATGTTTGTATGTAAACTTGTGTCAGCCACCACCACCACCGCACCAGCATCAGTAACACTTCTTGCCTTTGCCTCCTATTTCTATAAACTACATAAACATTACTTTTAGAGGAAGATCTCTTCTTCATATATTTACCTATACCCACATATTCATGGACATCTCAGTACACACATAATATGCATCCATCCAGTCAGTATAACAATTTTTTGTCCTCTTCTTCTTCGTCCCTGACTTGGAGCAACATGTGTGTATGTGCATTTTCTTGGGCTCTCCTTTTGCTGGCTAGCATTTAACGAACAAATATTGCCGCACCAAGTTTTCATATAAGTCAGCATTGTAAAATGTAAAACGTGTTAGAGACGGAGAAGAAGAGGGATGATGATCAGGGAGAGAGATAGAACAATAATAATGTCGTGTACTTTAACAAAACATACGGTGATGCTGCTGGGGTAGAGTGGTGGTTGATGATATTCGTTGGATGATGGTGATCATGATGATGATAGAGCGACGTTTATAATGGCAATAATGATGAGGAGGAGAATGAGGAGATGCGCGGCGGTGGTGGTTACTTGTTGTCTTGTGTCCATATATATATGCCTATTATACAATGCTTTTTGGATTAAACGGTTTTGCTGAATTCTTATGGATGATGATGGTGGATTGGAACCACTTTTCTTTCATTTCATATTATTTTAGGTATGTATAATCATGCAGCAAGATTTTTTTAATCAAATGGCTTATTGCATTTTATGCGGTGTTGTTGGATGAGTAGATGACGATGAGACAAGAACGGTCAAGACACAAGCTACATAGGTAATGTTGTATGATATTTAATTTGTATATATGTGCTTTTTATTGCTGGCTCTGGTGGATAGAGTCTCTGGAATCCACTTTTACATGCATGAATGGATGAATTGGATTGTTGGAATTGGAATGCATGGCAACAACAACGGGCACATGCGACAAGTATATGATATGTAATGGTCGTGTTCGTGTCTTGAAAAAAATTGATGGAATTTGTTTCATTTTTTTTCATAGTGGATTTTTGAGCAAAGTGGGAATCTTTGTAGTAGATGGGCTCGTTTTTTATTAGTGCAGTTTCATGATGAGGTTGCGGCGGCGGCTCATTTTTTTGTTTGATTGGTGTGCAGATATAAATTAAGTGCCATGGCAGTACAATTTGGCTATCATGATGTCATGTTGCAAAAGGAGGGAAACGCACACAAACAACAAAAGGATCTCGGATCTATGTTGTCTAGATGTGTTGGAATTGGAACCAGCAATAAACACATACTCAATCGTAATGGAAAGAATAATGGAGCCTATGTATCTATAAACCAGACAATCGAGTATGTAGCAGCGCGTATATTTTTTTGCGAAAATAGAAAAAAAATACAAGTGCACAATGTCCAGTTGAATAGAAACCCAATACATACATTTTTGCATACTTATGTTAAAAAAATCAGCACAGCAGCTTTATGAAAAAACATTTAACTCGTTGAATATTGAAGCTACTGCTAAAAGGATGTCGCATATGAAAGTGATAATTGTATTGGGTGACAATGAAATAAAAGTCAAGCAAACATGTGGAAAGAAAGAGGGAGAGTGAGAGAGAAAAATTGAGATTGCCATGACTCTGTCATAAAAAAACGATGATAATGAATAATGTCTTTTAAAATTCAACTTGGCACCAAGCTAGGTTAGGGCACCCCTCTGTGCCTTTACGTGTATGTATGTCTATTTACTATTTTTGCACATTTTATTTGTTTTATGTAGAATTCATTACATTATATTATTTTTAGCAAATCCTTTAAGTATGAGTATTATGGTGTGATAGGCACCAAAGAGCAAACACTATGCCACCACCAACAGAGACGGCGACACGAGACGAGAACACCACAACAGCTTCTCCGTCATTCCCCGTCCCTGCTCTTATGCAAATGCGATCTTGTCCAGTGAAGAGAGATGATGTATGAATGTATTAAAAAGAATGGATGTGTGTGTGTGGACAAAAACATTGTCATAAAAAAGATATAACAAACGGTCAACAGTATACAAATATACAAAATTAGGTATAATGCTTTTAGCATGTGTGTGCTCACAGTTTAAATGTTTAATGAGTCGTTGTAGCCATTTTTGGATGAATGGTCATCATATTATGAATGAATCCAATGATTCCATTGCACCGTGCACACTGCGGATGGACAAAGTTTGTAATAATTTTTATTGCTGTAGGTCGATAACTCTTTCATTCTACTCGTGGAGTGCAGTGGTCTGACTGAGTGATGTAAATATCTCTAATGTCAAGTAGATAAACACGTCAATAGAATGTATATATAAGTATTATAAGTATATGTCTCTCATTAATTTATTCAGTCTCGTCGGACCTACAAATTGGCTTTTGGCTAATTATAATAAAAATATATTACAGCATTATTATGTATGTATAAAGTTAAATTGGCAGTGATAACAAAAAAAATTGAAGCTAGACTTGCACCCAGTTCTTTGTGGCTTATCTTTTTTGCAGCATATATTAGCACAACAGGCACTTGTACATTTCAGTATTCTGTTGTGTATTAATTCAGTTTTTTTTGTGAAAGAGGAAGTCATTAAAAAAATTTAATACTGGCTGGATAATATATTCTCATAAATATCACTGAACTGTCATGACACTAAAAAATGGCTGAGGTCAGCTTAGTGTTATCCGTGCACAAAGATTTAAAAGTTTTTAAAATACTGGATATAGGTCATAAAAATTTAAATCTTTTAAATCTAGAAAGATCTTTTTAAAAAGTTAAAGCTAAAGCATCTACGAGATTCTCTCCTCTACCCACCCAGTCCTTTCATAAGTTAACATGGTCCGTCTGACCCAATACGTAACCGCTGTTACACACGAAGTCTGTGTGTGGAGACCTTTTTTAAGGAAAGCTCAAGCTGTGCAAAAAAGGTTCTTCTTTTTTTATCTGGTTTTGTAAAAAAAATATATAAAAATTCCTACCAGATAAATTGACTTGATAGATCCCTACAACCCATGATCCGTTTGCATGCTTTTTTATATATATTTTTATGCATCTTCCAGTAAACCGGCTGCAGACTGGACCTTCGGTAGGCAGTTCGGTCTCGGATCTTCACCCAGAATCTACCTTCGTCTCAGAGAGCAGCCTCTTTAAAAAAAACAACAGACAGATCCTTTTCATTTAACTATAGATTTTACTTTTCTTGTAAAAATGGATGAAACACATGCCACGTTGTTTTGCGTTATACTTGGCACATGATACATTTTTATGCAACCCGGTATAGATGAGGCATTTTTTTATTTAAGGACCACTTACGGAAAATTTATGGCTACTTATTAATCTCAAAATGAAAAGATCATGTTTCCAAGAATATTTTTTCGATAATTAAGCAGAGGCACGGGCAGGACCCAGCCGTCAATAATCTGTTATATTATTATATATAGTGGTCTACCTTGGAGAAGGAAAATGCACTCACTTCATAAGAGCTAATCATTATGATCATCATTGCCGTTCGTGATATTGAGCATTGTGCCGTACGAAAATTAATCCAGACAAACAATCCGATATTCGCTATCCTTTACAGAAAATGATCTCAGTAATCAAATGAACTACTACTCTCATCATCATCGTCATTTTCTCTTTAACCGCTCAAACGAGTCTTTGTTACAAACAAAGAGGAGGATGAACATCATGAAGGTCTCTTTCCACAAACAACAAAGAACGGTCCTCCTCTCTGAGTACGTGTGTGAGTACGTATGCTCGGACTCACGCTCTAAAAAAGACCGCAAAACACGTACTTTACTGCACATTTTCGCTCTTCTCCTGTCTGACTGATGAAAACCACTAATGCAACAACAACTTTTCATCATGCCATCGCATTTGCTCTCTCTCTGTCCATTTATTCCACTTTTAGATTGCCATTTTTATGACTGATATCAATTGTAGTTTAGAAGTGGTAGCACGGATACACACAAGAGCCAAAGGAACACAATATGTTATTTTGCAGGTTCTACTTTTTTTATGCTCTTTCAAAAGCTGCTCGTTTTTCTTCGTCTTCGTCGTGGCGAAACAAGCAAGTTTTGCAGTTTGCCATATGGCAGGCTCCAGAAGAAAAAAGAAAAAGCTCTCACATAAAAAAGTGCATCTTTAACATTTTTACTTCATTATTTCATGTCTACAACTTCTCCTCTCTGTGAGAATACCAGATGCAAATATATACACAATTTTTTAAAGAAAAAACAACGACGTGGTCGTTATGTGATGTGGACTGGAAGTCAGTTTCAAGGTAACCTGTGTGTACATATATGCGACCAGCAACAAATGTTTCTTCGTCTTTAATAATAAGCCACTTAATTTCTGATGACTTTGGTTGACTACTAGGAAAATGTAGTCCTTCACAATAATAACAGCAAATGATAATATATGATGATATGCGTGTGCATGCTGTTATCATCCTCCTCACGGCTTGCATGTTGCAATGGATATATAGGTAATCATCATCCAAAAACCCTAAATGAATGTTTGCACAAGAAAAAGAGTAAACTGTACAGATAACAGTATGGAGTTTTTGTGGAGGCTGCCCATTATTACTCCACTCTCAAATTTATTCAGATCATCGGGAACAGCTAGAGCACATCTTTTATGGGATTTACATATGGTTTCAAAATTTACAAATTAAAACTCTGCCAGTGTGCGGTTTAGTCATCAAGATTGCTGCGCGAAGAAATGCATTGTTTTTTTTTCTGGATTTAGAGATTACAAGGCACGATACATGTACCTAAAACACTTTAATGACTAGTCTGTCATTCGGTCGGTGTGGCGTTGCATCTGCATCAAACTCAATTAGAAAGTCTTTGTTCTCCGACATCTGCAATTTTTGATCGAGTAAGAATGACACAATATGGGTTAACCAGAGAGAAATGTGGGATGTGTCAGAAAGCGCTTCAGGGAATACCTGATGTTTGATTACGAATATATGAGGCAACCATCTTGTAAAGGTAGAAACCGTCAAGTAACGGTAAATTTTAAAATGTTTCTCTCGTTTTTGCATGAACATCTTGAATAGCCATTGCGGCACGCGTTATGGTCAGTGAAGAACTTTAATTATGCATATATGTATATAATAATTATTATAAGCTACTTAAATAAAAGAAAAACGCATTTTGACATCAAGCCGGAATTATATTGGCGTTTTATTGGAATTGACACTGTTAATTGCAAATAATGATAACTAATGTATCCTTGCATTTCAGAGATGACCTAAAAGCCTGTCCAACCGAGACTATCTCCGATGCATCTCTAGGAAATATCGTAAACATAAAAAAGTATCATTACTTTATAACATTTATGTATGCTGAAAATGTATATTATCTTATGCGCCATCTGTATCCTATCATCAACTTCCGATAAATCTCCTTTTAAGAGCACAACTATCAACTATACTGTGCTCCTTTTGCATGTACACCTATATCAATGCATTTAACTTTCGTGTAAAAAATATCTACCCGAATAAAAATGAATATTATAAAAAATGGTTAAAGCGTTGTTGTTATGTATGTATTAAGATGCTATTGAAATGATAAATGATAATTCTCTGAAGCACCCCACATCTGTTGAGCATTCTCTTCTTGAAGCAAGTTGCAAGTTTCTCGTGGTGGAACAGGAAGTTAGCAAGGGTACTTGACGGTCCCCACGCAAAAGTTCAGCAAAAAATGACTGGTTTGATTGCCAAAGCATTGAAATTTTCTCACGGCTACAACGCACATTTACAAAAATGACACTCGTCAGTAGTGCCAACTGCCATGCAGCAACCTTTGTTAAAGTTGGTTTAGGAACATGGAACGTAGTTTTTGAACGCAGGTGGCGATTAAGTTGTAATGCAGAAGAGAATTAAAGTGTATGCATGTGAGTATTTGGTGTAAATGAGCAAATAACCTTGAGTCTCAAAAAAAGATTTTTCTGCAAAATCTCCATTCATCATTTTAATAAGCAGAATCATAAACGTTTTTTGAGAAAATTCTACGTACACTTGTGTGTGCATATGCATGCATTGATATTCAAAGATTAAAAAACATTACGTCATATTTTGATGCGCCGAAACGGGGATACCGATCAGATAAGCTTGGGATACTTGAAACCGATAATTCATGGCTAAATAGTAGTACATCATTATAATCGTAATGTAAACTATGTATGGTAAATTTTGCCATTTGTTTGGCAAAAAAAACTTTTTGTCATCATGTTTACTGCACACGGATGCGGATAATAAACTCTTGACTCCGTTACACTTTAACTACATACTGTGCAAAAACAGCGCCTGGAAGTCGCCGTGACTGAAGCCTCGCTTCCTCTTTGTTTCAAAATCCCAGGTTATCATTCGATTTTCAAGTTATATATACACACATAAAAGTGCATAATATTATTTTGAACAAGTTGCATTGTAAAATACATCTAAATATCAAAATCATATTCAATGTTGCAAAACTGTTTGGTACAAATTATTTGCAGGTGTCTATACAGCAGCAAACGGAGGAATGAAGGAACAGCACCATCTGTATTAAGTTGCCGCAGATCGAAGAAGTAACTGAGGATGAGGATGAATGGAGCGTCGCATAACAACAACCTTGTTGCGCAAAACTGCACACTCGCCTTTGTTTTGCCTAATTCACTCTTGCAGACGTCAGAGATCACAATATACGAGTTTGGTAGTTGTTTTCTATATAACCATTTATGTTCAGTTTTCATTTAAAATGCTCATGCTAAATATTTTTCTAAATATTTTAATACTTGCAGCTGTACTGGAAAGCAGAATTTTTGCTCTGGAATCTATCAATCTGAAAAAACAGCACTGCAAGCATATTAGGTTTCCACAGTAATGAATCTACTTAAATATTTGTAACGAACGCCTGCCAGTAAAATGATTCCTCTCTACAACAATGGATTAAATGGTTCGTTGAAGTTGAAAGTAAATATCCAGTTTGACAATGCCATGGAAAGTGGAAGGCCCACATAGAATAATGAAAATGCAAATTAAAGCTATAATAGAATCTATAGAAATACCTTTTTATTCGCTTGTGTATTACACGGACATGTACATTCTAGAATTCGAATGTAATTTTAATTTTGCAACGCGCTGGTTAAGAAAAGGGTCTCATTATGTCTGAATATTTCAAATTGACTGGAGGATAGCGGAATGATATACATAGTTCCTGGTTAGACCCTTTGAATGTGATATTTAACGAAGTTAGTTACTCATTTTTCATTGGTAATTAGCAAATAAATTATATATATTTTAATCTGCCGACAGGATAATGTAACTGAATATAATTTTCAAGAAATATGTGTCATAAGTTCAACTCTCTTGTTTTATAACTAATATAGAATTCTAAGAATAAGCAGAATAAGAATAAGAATAATCACAATAAGCAATTGCGTTTCTCCTAAAAGGGGACAAATGATCATTTAAGCTGATGTATTAAATATATCTCAAAATTTAATATCTAGATTCCTCAACTCAGAATGTCTATTAACTATGTATAATGTTTAATGAAAACAGTATAAATATATTTTAAACATCAATCTATCATCTTGCATCTCAGAAAGTTGTCCTTTCATGAAGTTAGTTGTTAAAGCTTAAGGGATGTGAAAATTGTAGACTTGACGCATAATTTATAGTGTTATGAATGAATATGGAATTAGTGAGGAGGGACCATTTAAACGTCATGTGAATGAACGCTTAGATTTTAAATATTCATAATCATGTAACAGTAATTTTTAACAAAATATGACATTGATAGAATGTCATTGGTCATCACGAATTTGATATATTGCGATAAATGGAAATAGACAAATGCGATAACTGCAATGATAGATTCAAAAACACTTCACAGTCGAATACGATGTGAAGTACCTATGCATAATACAATGATAAATCGATAGATGACAGCTGAACATCATCCCAATCTTTTCCAGACATTCAGCGCATTACCATGGTGACGTAGTGTGTGATGGAGGAGTGTAGTATGAAAAATGTCGTGCAAAATTGGTGGATGATTTTTACCCATCACTTGGCTAACTGGACTCAATAACTCGCTCAATACATTAAAAATTGCCTGTCTAGTAAGCCCAAACTTCCTATGCTTGTAATGCGCCTAATCGCCACTTGAACCCACTTTTTCGTTCATAAAACTGATCGTGCATCACTAAGTAAGTGCAAAAAGAGTGACTAATAGTAAACAGTTCAAAAGCATGTACTATCGAGTAAATTAAATGGAAAAGAGCAAATGCTCAATTCATGTCGATAGAAGAGCGTAGGTTGTCCAATTCAATCCAAAAAACGTACTGACCAGACAAAATATCATCTAATAAAATTAGCATTTCCGAATTCCTTCTATAATAAGTACAAATATATGAAAGTCATCTTTAATTATTGTTCATAGCCATGACGTTAATCCTGAAATTGTTATTAAATAGTCGCTATGGTTCTTATATACAAGTAATCCTTATCAAGTTATCATTCCTTGTTTTATCGATTCGTGTGGAGTTTGATTTTCTTGCTAAAGGCGCAAGCAAAACATTTATAAATTAAATGGAAATCAGCCTCAAGTAAGTATCCCATATCCATATATCCCACTACATGATTTCGGGCAATGGCATACTAAAAATATCACAATTACAGAAATCGATCCAACGGACATCAAACTCATATATACCCAATTAATGTGAAAATTCTTATACCGCTGCTGTCTTACATGTATTTACTACTATTACCTATTATATGGTATACAGTCTGCGATGATTATTATACAGCAGTATAATAATTATAAATGACATTAATTGCTTTGTGCCAGTAGCAGTGAGCGAATAAAACTTGTACCTACATAATAATTAAATTTACATATTCCGCACTGTGGCCTGTTGTATGATGAGAATACCTACGTATTTGATTATGTGCATCTGTAACCTTGCAAAAAAGCACGTGAGCTGGGATTTTCAGCATTCTCATTGTCACTTCACAAATAAAGTGCTTTATTGAATTGTCATTGCTTCCTTGCCGTCTTTTAGGATAAAGTTTCAGTCTGTTCGTACGCCAGTACAGGCACCATCATAAATGTATTTTTTCAATTTTGCATTCTATCGACAATGAACCATAAGGAACCGATTCCAATTTTAAAGTACCGACATTAAATATTCATAACATGACAGCGCAAATTTCATTCGCCTCGTCTAACCGTAAATATAAATAAAAAATTACCCATTTCCAATATTAGAAGCCAAAACAAAGCCCAAACCAACTTGACTAGAAGCAGGGGACATTATTGGGGGCAAAGTGAGATAATGGAAAATGACAAATGGGTTCTTAGTTGTCATATGTCATTCTTCTAAAATATATTGATTTTACTTCCGCTCCATCGACTATATAATTCCAGGAGAAGCAACAACAACAACGGCGCTACTTTACCGCAACTCCAACAACACTACACACCAAATATTTATCAATCATCTTTTTTTATCAAGCATTGCAATATGTTTTTGTCAGAACAAACCGAGCAAAACCAGTAAATATAAATGGTTTTCATAAAAACAAAGTCGACAGGCGACCATGCTTTTGCATATGCACATATTATATTGTAAAAGTATTTTTATTACACGGATATAATAGTCCTCCCGACCGTCGTCGTGTAGTATTCATAGTTTTAATAGGTAATACATATGTACCATGTACATTATAATAATCCACCACGTTGTTGCTACTACTTCTTTATTCGATACAGCCTTTTAGTTAACCTAGGTGTTCATGTATGTTTTCATCATTATTATGTCATGGTGATGATGATGATAAACAACTCCATAAAAATCATTTGAAGGAATCCCACTATCTATTCCACAAAGTGAGCAACCAGTTATAACAGCAGCGTCAGCAGCATTATAATATTATTCCATGCTCTGCGTACCCAAACTTGAGTGCATAAAAATAATATTTTCTTTTTCGCACAAGTCAACTTTTATTACTCCATGATGTTGCTAGTTAGCGTATAGTAATGTGCTTAATCCCTCCATAAACTACAGTCATTATTCTGAAATTAAAAGGGCAAATACATCTCCATAGTTCACCGCAAAATCTCTTAATGTTCATACTAAACGATTATTATTATGACTCTCTGTCTTTGTCTGTTTGTATGGAAATTAAACGAAACATCATAGACAAGCATGCTTACTGCTTACATGGCAACTTTATTAGCAAAATGATAACATGACTGTGACTGACAAGAACAACCACGCTGCTCATCTCACATTTATTCAAAACATTGCGTAAAAGTGTCACTATATATGGTTGATTGGTGGATGGTCCGCAAAACAACAAGCATCTTCACTCCATTCTTCACAATGATTTCGTTGTTTCGTTCATGCATAATATGTAGGTAAACTGCTATCATTGTACCTACATCAACTAGACGACGATAAAATATCATTGAGACAACTGCAACGACAAAAAAAAATAATGCGGAATGTAAAGTGCTTAATTTATTATCAACAAGCACATAAATGCGGATATTATGTAATTGGCTAAATGACTATACGTACAGCAATTATAATGATAACATGAATCATGAACGACTCCAAAAAGACTATCCAATAATGCAGCTAATATGATATGATAAACAGGTATGCATGCAGGCCAGGCAGTGTGTGTGATCTTGTAAGATTTCTAAAAGATAAAAGATGATCTTCTATAATTCCATGCGACGGCATGTTCTCGTATTGCATTGTATAGCGGCTTCACATAAAAGCCATGCACGATAAGAACTTCAAGATGATGCATAAGAAGAAAGAATAATTCCTATGAAAAAAAAAGTTGCATGAAGTTTGCAACAACAAGAAAAGCTTCATGAGAAGCAGCATGGACCCGAGCACAACAAGCCTAAATGCTGCGACGAAAAGTCCCCCTCTCGCTCACATCTCCACTCCGTCATCATGTCTTTGTCGACGAGAGAGAGAGAGCTTCTCTCTGAAAAAAGCAACGAGGAAACACCACCACCACCACGAAGCACACCGCGCATATTAGCTCATCATAGAGGAAATTACTTTACAAGCTCAAGTTGAACTCACACAAAACATTTAGAGCAAACAAGGAAAAATTGTAAAATGCAGAGTGCAGGCATATATAGGCAGGCACACAAGTTACCTTTCTGTGTAACTCACTCTCCGTCATATTTTTTTAAGGTGATCATCATCATGATTAGTTATAAGCCGTCCACACACAAAAATGATGCAATGCAAAAGTATTACTACAAGTTACGTTCACGTTGTTGCATGCATACCGTCACCGTATCACCACCACCACCGTTCCTATTATACATTTTTTTTTTACTGACCACTCTACTCACCTCACACCTCACACTCTCTTCCATGCAGACTTTGCAGACATCATCATGAATTTGAATGATGATTCCTGCTTGCCTTGTAACTAAACACGCTGCATGACTGACTCACTCTGTGTGCTCTACATTGTACAAAGAGTAATTTCCATTCCACGCCGTGTACTTTATTATTCCAAAATGTTGTATCCGTGCCGCATAAACAACACTTCATCCCAATCTTTTATAAGAAGTAGTAGCAAACTCCTACTACTCTCTCTCTCCATATTCTCCATCCATGCTCCTTTTTAATCACATTTACTCATGCTACATATAATATTGCTCTGCGCTCCTCGGCATGCTCTTCTTTATGCTGCTCATCATAATAATCATCATCAGCATGCCGTATATTGCCGTGCATGCTCTCTCGTCTTCCAACTCAACTAACTTTACTACTACGCTGCTACAAAAAACATTATTTTATGCGATTATGCGAACGAAACTTACTACATAGTAGTAATAGTAATCATCATCATGATCATCATCATACATAAAATGCCGATGATATTATAATGGTGATCATCATAAAGGAAAAAAACAACACTGCTGCCCTAGTGTGAGCTTGCATAGTACAAGTTAGCGTTATTATTGTGGTGTGCCTTTTCCATATAACTCCATATTATACTCCATGCATCCATCTCCTCCCGTATTCCATTCCATAAGACTCAAAAACGATAGGACTCAAGCGATACACCTCTTTTTCTTTTTTCGCTGAGGCCATTAGTTTTCTCACGCAGATCGTGGCTTACACATTTACTCTGTGCTTCAATGTTCTGCTCAAATTTCCTTTAAACAAATTTTTTTTATTCCTTTTTTTAGTTTCTTCTTGCTGCCAACAGGTAAGTTGACAATTGTTACATTTTCTATATTACCTCCAAAAAAAATAATTAAATACAATTACATAGCTCATCATCATCATCATCATCATCATCCTCCCTCCAGTTAGCATTCCAGAAGATCTTCCAAAAAAGTTTCTTTAGATCGGTTTATATAAAAGTTTTGTTTGTTCTTCTTCTGCTAGTGCTCACGGTGTCGTGGTGGTGTGGTGGATAGTACCATGTGAAAAAAATTAAAAAGTGAAGGAGGAATGAATGGCGACCAATAGTAGTTTAGCAAAGGGAAATAAAGAAACATGAGAGGATAACGAAACGATAAAAAGAATACAAAAACACACACAACTTATTAGATAGATAGAGTAGCAGTCTAGCAAGCTAGCACACAGGGAACTACTAGATGGATACACTTTTGCACAAAGAGTACTAGCAGCAGCGACGGCAGCAGCAGCGTATCTCGTTTTTATGTAATCTTTTTGGTTTGTTCTTTTAATACAAAAAAGTTCTTATACATTTTTTTTTGTGGTGTGCGGTGTAGTTGGTTTGTTATAATAACGTGTGCTGTGCTTCTTATTCTACTCACCTCGTGTAAAAATGTACACTACTTCTTTCCACTCGCTCAGCAATTTTAATATGGCATGTTATTGTGTCTCTGGTTCTCCTGCCAGTCTGCTGTGTGTTATAAAACGGATCATGATGATGAGAGAAATTGTACTTTTTGGTGGTGGTCAGGCTGGATGCATGCATGCGTAGTAGGAGGTGGTGTGGTGGAGGTGCTGCTGCTCTGCTCAACTCAACTTATTACAAACACAAGAGAGGTGTAAGAATTTTGTATAGGAAAAAACGTGCAAGCTAAGCCTAAAATATATTTTGGCTAATAAGTAAATACAGAGGAATGAGAGAGAGAGAGAGAGAGCTCTCATCGTAGTAGTAAAAATATATAATCTCGTTTGAGTTGAGTTGATGAGCAAGATTTTTGCTGCTTTACTTGCTCTTGTTATTAAAAAAAATACTACTAAACAGCATTTATCAGCGCAAAGCGTGGTCGTCGTAGTAGTCGTTCCTTTTTGTCCTAGTACTTAACTTGCTATATTTACTGCTGCGGCTGTGAGGAGTCAGAGAGAAGTGTATAATCAGTTTTAAAAAAATATTGGCTAATTAATTAAGCTATTGTATACATGATTGATTATTTTGTTGTGGAAGCATATTGAGTATTTTTGAGCAGAAGGGGGGAGTAAAAAAAAACGGGGAGAGATTTTCAATAAGAAGTGTGTTTTTAAGAAGGGGAAGAGAGGAGTGTAGAAAGACAGAGGTGTTGAGTTGGAAGGGTAATACAAAATTGTAGTAGTAATATAATAATTAATTAAATGTTTTGTATGTGAATTAGGCGATATTTTTTAAAAAGAAGACGACGTGGAGTGAAGTAGTGGTGTGGTGGTGGTGAGAGAAGCAACAAGACAAAAAACAGACGACGCATGTTTCCTTAAAATTTTTTGGTGGTTCAGATTGACCAGCCAAAAGAAACAAATATCAACATTTTCAATCTTTGCGGAGAAATGTACGGGTTTTTAAAATAAACATTATCTTAATTATCTACTTATCTTTGTAATTTTGGGATAATTTTGTTTGGATTGTGTTTTGCGCGAAGGACCGGCGGCGGTTAGGGAGTTGTGTGCAAAAAAAGGTAGTAGGGGTTTATTTTTGCGGTAGGTAGGGAGGTAGAACATATGATAAGCTTGGAAAAAGGAGGAATCGATTTGCTGACTGTAAGGGTCAGGATAGGTTAATGGCGAGATTAGGATAAGATTAGTATCGTGGGAGAAAGGTATGTAGATAAGGCCCTCCTTATCATAAGGGCATATGTGATGCTGGTTGTTTGCATATCAGCAAAACGGCTAGGTTTCTTCCCGACAGTACGATATGCTGTATCAGGTTTTAAAGGGACACTTAATAAGACGGGTAGGCAGCCTTTTGGATAAGCAAACGACGTTGTAGTTATCAGTTTTTGATATCCCATCTGGTACTCTTTCATGATGTGCAAGTGTACAAAAGGGACAACATTGATTTGATATGGCGTTAGTTACGACGCCAAAGCGTTGTCAGTTGTCTTTTTCCCTTAAAACGGAATATTTTTGCAGATTTGGATCGTATGCGTAGTTGTTTTATTGTAAGCGCGATAATACATTTTGCATAATCATATCATAATCAGGAATTGGTAGGTACATATATTATATTTTTGTTGCAAATTGTAACGTATGGGTTATCGCGGTATGTACTTCTTTATTCGTGAAGGTCAAATGTTTTCCAGTGCTGATGATGATAATAAGCATGTTTTTGTCAGGTACATATCTCTTCTTTTTCTCTCTTGGGGTGGTTGGACGGTCGGCATTTTAGCAAGTCAGCAAGTAATGTTTCAATGACGACGCGATAAAGCTAACTTTGTTAGCAGCAGCGTTGTTTGTGTAGTAATAATAATAACATAATGTAGACTTTACTACGCGGTTCACAATAATATGCATATGTTGACGTAAAATTAATTGGAGCATGTATATGGCGTGCATTTGTCATTCATGCAGTATTAAGAACAGAGGCACATCTTTATCTTGTTTCAGTTCAGGATTCAGAGGAGAGAGGAGTAAGCGAATTAGCTGTTTTGGTAAACAGTGAGTTGAGTATGGTGTGTTGGATAAAGTAGATGTAGTAGCTGGGTTGGTTGATGTACCAGAAGTCTTATCAGTCAGTCAGTATTATGCCCTTTCCATAGCTGAGTCAGCGTCTAGGGTTATGTTTTGATTATGGATTAAATAGCAAGCATTAAGCATACTAGGTAGTGTGTACGACGTAGCTTGCGTAATATTGCCAGGGAAGACAATAACTGTAGCTGTGTTTTTAAAGACCACGTTGATGCAATACTAGCAGCCAGCACCAGGCAAATTGTCTGCTGGTCATTGCATAAATATTATAATTTTGTAGGTGGATTATTATTTATAAATATGCGCATGTGCTAATTGATGTTGGAATGTGCTGATGAGATTGTTTGTCTGGTACGTTTTTTTTGCAGATTGTAGTTGGTGGATTTGAGCGTGATGGAGAACTCGTACGGTATAGGGATAACCAATAGGTTTTCCAGCTTTCTCTACAGTGATGATGATACGGAGGAGATAAGACCCCAAGAGGAAGAGAAGGAAAAGAAAAAGAAGGGTAAAAGCACTGAAAAAGAAAATCGCACGAAGGAAGCAGCAGCGGATACTGCTCCTTCTCAGAGTATGAAACTAGT
Source organism: Sinella curviseta (assembly GCA_004115045.4). Lineage (NCBI taxonomy): Eukaryota > Metazoa > Arthropoda > Collembola > Entomobryomorpha > Entomobryidae > Sinella > Sinella curviseta. Next base: position 35,510,095 of record CM065489.1, read on the forward strand.
TCCCACATAAAAATCTCTCAATATATTTCGTTGGTTTTTTATCAATTTTTTTTTAAATTACGCAAAGTTTGCGATCTGTATGTTTTCTTGCAATGATTGTTATGATTTTTAATTATTGATGTTGTATTTTTAGTAGCCCTATAGACTTTTAGTGTTTCCCATTCTAAAATTCTAATTATTCTCAACTGTACGTTTTCATTTTCATTACCTTTTTTTGATTTTGATATGATAATATGATTTAATTTCCTCTTAACCCTTTGAGTTTAATTTTTTTCTCCTTTTATGTTTTATTATGATTGTATTGTGATGCTGCTGGTTTCATACCTTTATTTTTTATTATTCTTCTTTAATTTTTCATTTACTTAATTTGGTGTGTGCTTCTGTGCCAGTATGCCACACTGCTATGATGATTGTATTAATAATACTTGGTTGTTTGTTGAAATAGAACCCGGAACCACACCTGCTGCTAGGAAAGGAATTCGTGATTCTAATCAAAAGGGATCTGACGCTGTGAAAACTGGAAACCGCTCGAACAACGGTATGATTTCCTTGCAATGCAAATTATTTATTTACTTGAAAGTATTGGTATTGATCAAACATATAACTTTATCGTGTCTTGTGTAGTTGGAGGTGATACTGGAAACAAACCTAACCGTGGGCCAAGGACTGACCGTCCTCCGTACGACAAGGACCGTGGAGTAAAGTTTACCGAGGAAGAACGTGAGGAAAGGAACAACAGAAGAAACCGTGAAGATGCTGGACGGTAAATTCGTTCGACATTGCCTCTAGATATAATTCTCTGTAGCTCTTCAAAATACAAAGTCATCATAAGTTTGGTGTAAGTAACATGAAAAATATTCGTTTATCAGGGAACTTAGGTCAGACTCTGAATTCGGCGGACGAAGTGGATCTCGAGGCGGCTCTGGTGGACGTGGTGGATTCCGTGGTGACCGACGTGGCGGACCTAGAGGTGGACGAGGTGGATCTGCTGCTGGTGGTGGTGGCGGTGGTGGTGAGGGAACTCGTGGAGGTTTCCGCAAAAGGGAATTTGACCGACAATCTGGATCTGACAAGAGGTAAATTGAAAAATTGACACTGTATGCATCATGTTAAATCTTGCTTTTTGCTAACGGCACACATTTCTCTTTATTTAGCGGAGTGAAACCTGTAGACAAAAGGGATGGTGCTGGATCTAGGAACTGGGGTACGTACAAAGATGACCTGGAAGAAATTAGTGGGAATCAAACCGGTGGCGAAGAAAGCGCAGAAGACAAGCCCAAGGATCCCGAACATACGGAAGACAGGTTTGTTATGTTCTCTACCCATCCATTTTCCTTTTTTGTAATAATATTCGTCTTTCTCATACCTATATCAAATACCTGTATTGCCTAATAGGGAAACTGGAGACGAAAAGGAAAATCAAAATGATGCCGCTAACGGACCGACAGAGGATCAACCTAAACTTATGACATTGGACGAATGGAAAGCATTGCAGGTTGGGCCCATATTAAAGACATTGTGGTACTTAACTGTAGGGTAGTAGATATAGGACATTGTTCGAAGTACTCCATGTAATTTTTCCTGTAATCTTCACGTATGGGGTAACATGACATCTCGAATTTCCAAGTATGGGGTAATAAGCAACTGTTTTTGCATTGTCTTATTCGTAGCAACCACGACAAAAACCTGTGTTTAACCTCCGGAAACCTGGTGAAGGCGAGGACCCCTCTCAATGGCAGAAAATGATTTTGATCAAAAAGGAAAAGGAAGAAGAGGAAGATGAAGAGGAGGAAGAAGAAGAGGTTCATTTTCTTGTAACAATGTTTTTTATTATTGCTGTTATTTCTCTTCCAAATCAATTTTTAGCAACATAATTAATCCTGTTTTTGTAGGAATATGACTGCCCACAACGTGCTGGACGACAAAAGCAAGTTTTGGAAATTGACTTTCACTTCACGGATTCTCGGCGCGGCGGAAATGAGCGAAGAGGTGGACGTGGTGGCCGCGGTGGTCCAGGAGGACCTCGTGAACCTGGCCCACGTCGCGATGGTGGTGAAGGTGGTGGCAGAGGTGAACGCGGTGGGGAACGTGGCGGCAGTGGTGGTGGTGGTGGTCGCGGAGAGGGAGGTGGTGGCCGTGGTGGATTTAAAAGCTTCAGAGGAGGTCGTGGTGGCCGTGATGTAAGCGTGAATACATATAAAATTAAACTCGCCTACATACTAATGCACTAGTTATAATGTCTTGAAATTGAAATGATTTTAAATTTGATTTGTAGGATCGTCCAACTCGTCAAGCGGCTCCCAAGGTCGATGATGTCAACGACTTTCCCTCTCTCATGGGCTAACTTTTTTCATTCAAGTCTGGCTGTCTCGTTGGAGTAGAGAACGTTTATTTTAATTGTAACTAATTCATGCAATAATAGCTCCCTACTCTAACGATGGAATGCTGCATTAAATATGATTCTTTTAGTAGTGATTCTTAACTCTTAAAATATCTTTGAAATCGTCTAAACAAAATAATTTCTCGTACATAATAATAATTGTTACTGTCATGGAATGTAATGTTATGTTGCTTACACTACACAACAGATTAGGTGGGTTGGTGAGCAATTTCTAAACTATAGCGAATTTATTACATTGTCTTATATTACTCTAGGTTTATCATATCGTAGGTTCTTCTTAAATTGCACGCTGTTTTTTAATCAATAATAATTATTACACTGTAAGAAGACGCTACTTCCGTCTAACTTTTGATTGTTTTATATAATCACAGGGACATCGATGAGAAATGTTCTTTATATATTACATATTTCCTGACACTTGCCTATGCATAAATTATGAAACGGTTCAGGTTATCATTACAATTATTACAACTACTACTATTCTCTTTAATCACGTAGTAACGTTATGTACCTCGTTCCGTGACTTTAGACACTTACTACTACTGCTACTACCGGAACTACTACTATTATCACACTCGTGTAGACATTTTCAAATGCTCCTATTCAGGTAACGATTAACGCCCCCTCAAAAAAACTGGAACAGTCACTGTCAGTTATTATTTTTGTGAACTGACTGCACGTGAAAAGGGACGACTTTGACTATAAACATGTTTTGAACTTTTAAGTCAATTTTTTCTAATCTGTAGATGCTTAGGTTATAAAAATATGTAACAATATGTAACAGTTAGCTAGAGTTAGTTGTAGTTAGTTAACTTAAATAGAACTGAATCGCTGGTCAACTTACTATTATACCGTTGTATTAGAGACAACAAAAGTATAGATCGAATACTGAGAAACAGAAGAACAAGTAATAAGAATAATCATTATTAAAACAAAAAAGAAAAAATAAGATATGCTAAATACTACTGCAAACGCCTCAACAGAGAACTAATATCGTTACTCCATTCATGCGCATGCAACAATGTTTGGTACAACAGAAAGATGATAATGAAATTACCCGTGTCTCTTCTATTATTATAACCACTACCATTACTACTGCTGTGTGTATGTTTGAGTAGGCATCGTGTGAGCGAATATTATTATTATTAAAAAAAGAATAATTGAAATACACAAGAAAGTTAAATATATATACGTACTACATCTTAAAGTGTACACTACTTCGCTACTACTATACAACTACTACTACTACTACAGATAATTATGGAAAGACAAAAAATACTTAGCAAACTACTACATACTAGTAATCTTAATTAATTAATTAATTAATTAAATATTATACCTACATTACAATATATAACCATGGGATCTCTGTGAGGAATTTATGGTGAGTTTTGGTGTTGCACTCTTCTCGGGCCATTTTCTTTGTTTCAAGAAGGAAAGATAGAAAAAAAGCAACTATTACAATGTAAACACAAAAAAAGTATATTATTTGATTCGTTACATAGCAGATTTATTTTTTCTTCGGCAAAAACAAAAACTGAAATGACAAAAGGAAAAAATATTATGTGTTTTATGAGAGAAAAAAGTTTTAAGAAGAGTTTACATACAAGCTGTCGTCGTCGTCGTCGTTGTTTGTTCGTAATCAATCGTATGAAATGCGCAGTCTACGTGTCTACTACTGTAATAATTAAATTAGTATAAAAACATAATATGGTTTAATATGTATATATCCAATCGTTATTATCTCTCATGATGATATGAACTGAAACTGAAAACTTAAAACAGTATATTTACGGGATGAACATTTAGCAAAAATTCATTCTGTATAAAAAATGTGTAGATGAAGCAACTTTAATGATGATTGGTTATAATATATATTACTCTGTAAAGAAAGAATACATTGTTCACACTGAAACAAGAAAAATTTTCTTGGCGAAAGTATAACCTTCTCTATATTACAATTATTATAAATATTTACCTATATTACGGGGCCAAATGCCTCCCAACCCCAGCATACATACTATTCACAATTTGCAGCAACAGGTAAAAAAAATAAAAGAAGATGTGTTTTTTTGAAAGTAAATAAAAAAGAGCAAAAAGTGGCGTAATAATAATAATAATTAATTAAGTATACTCCATATAAACAAAGTAATAGCTGTAAGTGCATTTTGATTCTTTTATTATTATTGTTACTTGATTAAAAAGATAAACAACAAAACAAATTTGAGTTTGCTTCGCATCTACTATATAAAATAAATATGATGAGTACATGCATAAAATATATATACATGAAATATATATTTGAATTTATTAAAAAAAACCTTGCTAGATAGTTTATTATAATTATTATTAATAATAATTAATTAAAAATATGAAAAAAAATCGAACTGAAACAAAAAAAGGTGGAAAAAAGCGAGATTTGGTGAGAGAACACAACTTAACTAGGATATAAAAAAAATAACTAATCACCTTGCTTAAGAGGGGAGAGTTCTTGAAAAAAAAATTATGTACATCACCTAAAACTACACACAACAAGCAAAGACTTACTTCTGTGAGTTTCCTCATAAATTGAACGTGAAGAAAAAAAAACACGAAAAAAGTTCATAAAATATTATATATATATAATTAAACGTGCGTCTTTATAAAGAAAAAAAATATTATGCGTTTTATTGCCGTCAGATATGGCGTGTGGGTGTGTTTTTTTGAAGATGATAAAAAAATATTAAAAATTCACGATATATGAAGAATTTAGGTTTTTAGACATTATTACTTAAGCTAAATAAATGTCAATCGTGGTGGCAACAATATCATTTATGAGTAATCATATATTGTTTAGGAGTATGATATACTATTGTACTTTAAAACTGTATCGCTGTTTTGTTTTTTTTGTGTTTTTGAGATGAAACATATTGTTATTGTGTTAAACACTTTACTCATCACACACACACAAGCAATGTTTTTTTTTGTCATTTGCGTATATATATAATTATTACAACAATTTACCTTTTGGTGTGAACAAGTTGATAATGATGATGATTGATTTTTCAGTTTGTAAGATTTTTTTTCGTAAAAAAATAGATAAGTCAGCCTATAACATAGGTGTATAGCCTTGAAACCAGTGTCTGCATTTAAAATTGAGTTTCTACGTCAATAATGCCATTTCCTGTTGTTATTGTACGTGTTTCAAACATTTCAACATGTAACTTTTTTGAAAAATGATATATACAAAAAATGGAATTCGTTGATTGTTCTCATGTTGTTTGTATACATTACATACATTTTAAGAGGAAAATGTAAAAACAAAAAGATTGAATTGGCATGCTCTAGAGAGGCAAAGAGAAAAGTCTATTTGTTTGATCCAATTGTTTAAAAAAACGTATTACAAAATGAGATATGTAATAATTATATAATAATAAAAAACACTACAAAATTTATGTACTAGTTGGTTTATTGGTGAGAATAAAGTGAGTGAAAACAATACCTTATGTAATCCTCTTTACAAGATACAAAACTGAAATTTGTTCCGTTTCTTTGTCGACTTAACTTTCTTTCCGCCGCACATTCAATTCATATAACTTTTTCACACAAACTAAACTGGGTCGGTAATTAAGTTGGAAATTTCTGCACCCATTCGATGTTGCGTCTGTGGAAATATAGTTCACAATTAACTTCATCTTCATCACAATTCCTGTAAATATCACATAATCATGGGTGATAAAAATAACAACATGCAACCAACCATTCGTTCAAATAACGAAACGTCTAGTCGATATTTCGTCTCCAATTCAAAAATGCTCACACTTGGACGGAATTGCACATGATCCACACAATCAGAATCAAATTCTTTTGCTGTATTCAACTTTGTTCCGTTGTTCACTCCGCTCTTTTCTAACCTTCTCTTCTAGCATCTCCTCCAACCTCATCTCGATAATCCTTTGCTAGTTTCAACGCATATGATGGCGTTATGCATAAAGGGTGTCCAGAAAAAAAACTTTTTTGTCATGTCATTCCTGATTCCAGTGCAGTGATGCTATCTATATGCATTGCAGTTGAAATTGAACTTTGTTCGAGAAAATACATACATATGTGTAAGGGGAGTAAAATATATATTCTATTATCTACTCACCGTTATATGTAATCACATACATTGATAAATTATAACAAGTTCTTTATTAAAGAAAGCACTCAAAACCGCTGAATACTATGGTTCACACGTATTAATCAACAAATTCATATTGAAAGTTCAATCAACTAAAATATCTTGTATATAACTTATGTAAATACAAATGCATAATACAGTTTGCAACTTAAAAATATATGTGAGTAATTAAATATTTTCAACTTATTTCAAACTGGAAACCTCTAGTTCTGTTTACCACGACCAAGTACAGCTAACTCAATTCTTGATGTAATTCGTTGTCGTATCCCCCTCCCTCTACCTCCTCCACTAGGGTCGACCGATCCACCGGATGGAGGAACGTCAGGCTTTGTCGGTGTGACTTTGCAGGTATCACAAATCCTCGTGTCCTCCTTGAAACATTTTCTTGAAAACTGTAAAAAAAATTAAGGATAGTTTAATTACCAATACACCAAATACAAATATAAATAATATTTCACGTACCTCTGTACCACAATTTGTGCACTTGGCCTGCATCGACTTGTCACAATCGATCTTGCCTGGAGGCTCGCAGCACTCCAAGTTTTTAACATGACCACACTTAAGCTTCTTCTCCACCCCTACGCTGCACCTGTGCTTGAAGCCACTGACATTGCATTCAATTGGGGCTGTGTGACCACACATCAGCCATTTCAGGGTCATTGCCTGACAAGGAGGACAATCTTCATAACAAGCATGCTCAAATGGACATGGATGACCTAAAATGCAAAAAATGACATGTTAACATCCAATTAATACCTTTAATGAAAGATACAAGTTTAGGGTGAACGAAAAAGCAGACAAAGTCATAAAAAAGTCACATTACATACCATTAGCGCAGGTCTTAGGGCAGTCAGTAATATGAACAGTACATCTGTTTTTATTAGGGGCAACGTGGCACATTACCAACTGCTCATGTCCACAAGGAAGCATCTTTTTGACCTTTTTGGTACATTTGTGCTGCTCCCTCTTCTTTTTACATTCCAATTCAATTTTATGGCCACAATTCAAAAGTACTTCAACAGGGACGTCGCAGGGAAAGCATTCCCGGTAGCATTGGTGGCTAAATTTACACGGATGGCCGGCATCACAGGAACGTTCACATTTCTGAGTGCATTTGTATTTCCAATGGTTAGGATTCCCATTCACGTGACAACTGTCCTGACACTTGTGACCACATGGTAGTATTTTCCCACACTTCTCGGAGCATTTTGAATTCAACGAGCTCCCACAAGGTCGCTTTTGCTAAGAGAAAAAGGGCCAGTTAATTTAATTTATTTATTTAAAATTAAAATGTAAACCTCTTCAAGCTATAATTTTAAAAGATGACTTACTACATGATAACATCCTTTAACCACCACATCAGATGTGTGACTACAGCGGGCATTCTCCACAGACAAATGGCATTGGATTCTCTGCTGATGTCCGCATTTCAGAACCCTCTCCTTGATAACATCACACTTTACTTCACTCAATGACTGATGACACTTCAGAACTCTCGAGTGGCCACAATTCAATGTCTTCTCCTCCTCCACGTCACATTTGACCTTCTCAGGTGAAACGTCACATTCCACCACACGGACATGGCCACAAGTCAGCGGTTTCTCAACCAGCATTCTACATTTAATTCTTGAAACATCCTGGTGACATGCTACATCAGCCCCATGACCACATACCAGTGTTTTGTCAACCAAGATGAAACACGGAGGACATTTAGTAAAACAGAGTTCCCTGCATTGATGATTTCGGTCACAAGTTTTAAGACATCTCTGCTTGCACTTGTACTTTTCATGGTTTTCATCAAAGGCGTGACACAGACGGGTGCAAGTGTGTCCACAAGCAAGACTTCCGTTACAACTTTGACTGCATCCACCATTAGAAAGTGAGAAAAAGTTCTTTCCCGTTCTTGCAAAATTAGTGTTCCCGTGACGTTGGCAGATGAGTTCCAAGACATTTCCAACGTTTCCCCCGTCCTTCAGCTTCTTGTGAATTTTTCGCCATGTTTTGCTCGCCTTGGACAACCCATCCATGTTGGCCACTACAAACATTCCATGTTTGGCTCTAGATAGGGCGACGCAAATCCGGTTGTCTTTACGCACAAAGCCCACCGTGTCGTCGTCGTTGCTGCGTACTAAAGAGAGCAAAATGATGTCATTCTCTTCGCCTTGGAAGTTGTCCACGCAAGTTATACGGACGCCACGACATGATTGAGGAATCAGTTTTTTGAGGAGGAACACTTGACCAGTGTAAGTTGTTAGGATGGTGATTTGATGGTGCTCGTAGCCCTGTTTAAGCAAGTAGTCACATAATCCGACCAGAAACTCTGCTTCGTAGTAATTTGATTTACTGCGGAGTTCATGATCCTGTCAAAGTTGAATATAATCATACTTTTAAAACTTCAAGTGCATAAGACGAGCATTATACTAGAAAAACAACTTGTCTAATTCTTAAGTATATTTGAAAACCAACCGTGCACTCCTTTTGATGATGAGTGATAAAGAAAAGGCTCTTTTTAACGCCCTTTACTGGTGGATACTCATGGACTTTGACATGGTCAAAAAGCTCCGGGTAAATTGGACCATTTATTAAGTTGGAAATTTCTGGACGCATGCGATGTTGCGTCTGTGGAAACGAGGTTAAAAATTAGCTCCATCCCAATGCTTGCAAATATCACATAATCTTTGTTAATAAAAATAACATGTCGCCAACCTTTAATGAGCAGAATGGAATTCCGTTCAGGATCATTCGCTCGAACAACGAAACGTCCAGTCGATATTTCGTCTCCAATTCAAAAATGCTCACACTGGGACGGAGTTGCATGTGGTCCCCAATCAGAATCAAATGCTTACAGTCTTCAGTCAGCGAGGTTACCACGTGACTTTCCAGTATTTCCGCCGCCTCCTCAGCAATCACTGAAATCCCGCAGAAGAAAACGGTATAATATACATGGTCGAATAAATAAATGGAAATAAATCCCGTAAGAGCTAATGTTCTTAAAATCTGTAAAAACTCACCAATCTCTGGTTTTGCAAATTCCAACAGTTCATGCTTCTTAGCTGCTCCTGTGGTGGTCATCGCAATAACATCGGCCTCTTTCAAAATACACCCGTCCAGCTTGTTTCGGGCTTCCGCGTACTCTTTCCTTGCGTTGCCAAGTCTGTCCTCCACCTCATCTCGTCGTTCTCTGGCCAGTTTTAAAGCTATTTCCACGAGTTTAAAGTAAAGGCTCCACTTCAGTCGGATGGGTAACCGGATTATCTCTGTACTCTCAACAAGATAGCGAAGGCCGCCATTGTCAACCTCACGAAAAACCTTATCGAGATTTGGTAGTACCAACCGGCCAGTATTGTACAGTCCAAAAATTGCAGAAAAAAAGTTTGCCCGATTCAAACATTTCACTTTATCTCTTTCCAGCTCGGTCAATCGGGTTTGTAAACTGCTAAGCGAGTGCTCATAGGAATCGACGTCCTGGTCAGAGCTTCCTCCATTCATAATTTTCTGCACCAATGATCTGTACTGGCTGTATAAGACATTCAGAACCTGCATTTTATCTGCTGTTGAATCCATGCACTTCTTTATTGAACAGTTTTGGAGGTAATACTCTGGAACATTATTCTTTCTTTTATCGATTGTAATTTTAACTTCAGATTCCAAGCAAATATTCTTCTCCAGTATTCTGTATTCCAAAAGCTCGTCAGCACTGTTGTTGTCTGTGTTGACACACGTTGAAACTTTCGACTTGACTACAAACAAATGAGACACAATTTCCCTAAGCGGAAAATCAAGCCCTTGAAAATTTTCTTTTCGAATTGCTAGCCATTCTGGAGTCAAGGCAGCTTTCCATAGAGAATCAGGTAGCACTATTTTCAGTGATCTTCCTACCTCCAGTTTTTCAAAATTGATTAGTCCAGCTGGATGCGATAGTTCAGCAATCTCGAGTTTCAACAGTCTCAGCTTATTTTCTAGTTCCTTTACTAAGCGATAAGCAGCGGTCTCCTCCACTTTTTGTTGCATAACAAACTGGGCATGACTGTAATCATAAACATCGTCGTCGTCGGCGTATTTGCGACGGTATCTACCTCGGCACAGTCGTCTCCGGTGTTGCGGAAGTGTATGACCTTCCACAATCTCGGATTTACACTGCCCACCGACACGAACCACAGTCAGTGAGGACATTTCCCTCAGAACCATCTCTAAAAACTGATCCACAGCATGATTGGTGTAACAAAGAATAAGAATTGGCGAGTGTGGAACCACACCCACCTTCTTGTTCAGCAGTAAAGTTTTAAGGATTTGAAGACCAATATAGGTTTTTCCAGTTCCAGGAGGGCCCTGGATAACAGTCAGTTCTGAGGTCAGTGCCATCTTATATGCTTCATACTGATCTGAATCAAGACTCATGCGATCCTGGATAAGTTCTGCGGGCCATCTTTCAGGGCGGAATGGGTAAACGTATGCCTCATGATCATTTTCAATTGGCAGCTTGAGCTCCAGCTCGGTGTTGGTGAGATAGAGAGGGTGTCCAAGCTTTCGTGACGCTTTGACGATAAATGCATTCAATGAATTAGATTGTGGTCCATCGTTCTCGAGAAACAGGAGGCTCTGGAGAATCCCCAAATTATGTCTATAAGCCTCAAAGTAGGTTTCACATTCTAACATGACATAAGAGGCATCCTCCTTGACAAGGTCACTTCCGGACTCCACTGACACGCGGAGCAATCCACTTGCCACTTCTGCTCGTTTTGGGTCTCTGCTTAAATCTAATTTCTCCTTCTTTGGGTCAAATGGAGGCGGAAGGGTAACTGCAAAGATGGCAGCATTGCTCTTGCAATAGTCAGAAGTCAGCATGACCAAGCAACCAGGTAGAAGACGCTTCGATTTGTCCCATTTCACTTCGTTGACCATGCGTTTGGGCAAGCTGAAAATGTAGTCCTGGCTATTATCCCGTGACTTTTCAACGCGTAAAAAAGTAATGTCAGAGTATTGCTTCACACCACCATCCTGGCCACGATTCGCCCTCCTCGTTCCGTTTGATAAAATGGTCTCCTCCCTGTATAGTTCAATAAGCATAATAGGTATAAACTCAAGCTCAATACTACCAAGTTTAAAAGTGCGCAAATACCAAACCGGTTAATGTTAATTAATAATATAAACTAAAAAGTTTACCTGTTTTGCATAAAATCCTGTACGGCTCTTCTCAATGGTCGGATGAAGTCCTCTCTCAAAAGTCGGAACTGGACATCCAAATAGTCCTCAGAGCTTCTGTAAGAACCCACCACCTTGTTCGGACGCAAAAATGGCCTTTCACTAATTAAATCTTGAAGCGTTGGGACGATAGAGATTTCTCTAAAATCTTCGGGTGGCAGCATCAAATCATCAGCAGACGGTTCTTCCTCCTCTTGATTCATGTTGACAAACAAGAGTACCTTCAAGACTTTCAGTTTTAGAAGTCGACCGTGAAAATAAAAGAAAACTGCAATCAAAAATGAAATGCCAATAACAAAACTGGATCACTAGAATAAAACACCTTTACAATAAATTTTACCCACAGTTTTACAGAGGATAATTAATTGATACAGAAAGAATGGAAGCATTATTGAAAATAAAATAATCAACAATGTCAATTTACCTGCACTGGCTGACGAGTGTCGATGATGATGATGATATGACCGGCGACTCTGACTCACTAACTCAAGTAACTGTTTATAGGGCTGGCAAATGGCTCTACTACTTAACTTCCACCTGAAAGAGAGAAGAAATGCAAGATTAAGTGAGAAATTAAAACCGTGCTCTAATTTCTCAAATTCCAATTAGTCAAGTTCTGCTCTCACTTCTCAACTCTCACAGAATGAGAAATGAGAACTGTTCTCAATTTTTGACAAAAGATAATTACTATAATTACCACCTTTATTCAGGATCAATTGAGAAATAAGAACCGAGCTCTCATTTCTCAAATTTCCATTAGTCAAGTTCTTTTTCATTTCTCAACTCTCATTTTCTAAGTTAAAAAAAAAGAAATTAGAGGCATTTACATCTCTGAATTGCAAAAAAAAAAACAGATAGATATTAGAACTTGGCTCAAACTTGTAAAAGTAGTACTTTTAAACTACCCAAGTTCAAAACTCTAATTTCTAAACCTTTCAGATCCAAAGCTCTGTTCTAATTTCTAAAATAATACTTTAATTAGAAATTACAATTTAGCGTTAGAGGCTCTAACTTAGAGCAAAAATTAATTTCTATAGTAATTTTAGAAAATGGATGCCTTCGCATCACTAAGGTAGGTAGTTACTCTACAAAAAATTGCGAAAACTATTTGATTAAACAAAAATTTATGGGCAACCAACCTTTCAACAGTTTTTCTATTTAAAACAAAGTATATCGTTAGGAAATTTGCAAAAAATTAGTTAATTGCTGAACAAAAAAAATTTAGCAGTTAAAAAATTTGTGAAATTGACAAAAATTCACCTGATCTGGCTTGCGAAAAAGTTCGCACTTGTATCCCATTTACTTTCCACCCATACTCGTGTTGCAATGTGCTCCAAAATACACGTTGCCTGGCTGGCGCCTTGTGTCGTCGTCGTCTCTGAAAAGTTCACACCTCAAAAGTGTCGGCCAAAAGGCAGTGGACTTTTTTTTCGGTCAGCAGAGTGCAAATTAGTACCAGGCTGCCCGTCGGCGGCCACTCGATGACGGCTCCGTCAAAGATGCAGCATCTTAGATGCTTCAGGAGACAAAGAGAAAACAATGAGCGAGCATGCTTTGCATATTATCATTATTGCGTACTAGCTTGCATGATAAAAAAGTTCGTTCACCTAAACCTTGTGCCTTTTTTGATAAAAATGAGGTTAAATGATAACTAATTAACTACTGATAAGCAAATAATTAAATACAATGGGATACAACCGGCAAGATAAAAATGGGATGGGATTCAAATGAATTGATTCATGCGACAATGACATTAACATTACCGTATAATTTCATTTGTAATCGCATTTAGCATTGTGGAAGGACACAGAGCAATGATCAAGTGGATGTCAAGTAGTTAAACTTGATTGAACATCCATTAAGAAAACAAACAAGAATGTAAAATGGTGCGGTTTATTTTGCTAACAAGACCGATACAACCAACAATACACATCTCAAGAGAGTCATATTTTAACGGTAATCAAGGGAGAATGAAGGGATACATGTTTGACTTGATCAAACTTGAACCGTGAAAATTCTTTAAAGGGAATGAAAATGGCATATTGTTATGGCATTGTTGTAATCAACTTTTCAAGTGCATTCGTAACAATGGTCTCAGGTAATAATAATAAGAGTGAAACAAGTTGAACAATGGGCTACTACTACGTACCAACTACTTTTTCATTCATTTTCACACTTCACACCACCACGACCGTGTAATACATTAAGTACATATTATTATTATTATTTGCCATAATAAAATACCTGTGTGTATGTGTAGCCGGGAACTCATTTTGGTTATTATATTATGAGTACTTATTTCTGCCTCGGCTCTGTTCTGTGAACAAAGGACAAAAACACTTTTCTTGTCTTGTTCATATTCATGATGGAAGCTTCTCTGATTCTGATTCAGTGAGTGAGTCAGTCAGTCAAGTCACACGAATCTACTTGTTCTCAAGCTGCGCTCTCCATTCTCTCACTCGCTTTCAAGTAGTTTGTCCGGTGAATGGAGAGAGATCGCTCCTGGGCTGCTGGATCAACTCAAGACTCCCAGGGAGTCTCCTGCCGTCAGGGTGGAAATAGGTTGGAATAGGTTGGAAAAGGTGGGCTCAAATGTCAACAGGACGCAACTTTTTGACGGGGATCACAGAAAAGATCTTCTACTTTCTTGTCGTACATGTTTCAACAAAGATGTAATAATAAATAATAATACATATATCCATTCTATTCTATGTAGTCAGGTGAATTTCCCATTGTATCTTTCAGATTCGGCTCGGCTCTCTCTCAGGAGGAGTTAAAGTTGAATAAACGCACCGGGAGCGCGTTTTTCCCCTTTTATTCAATCACTTTGTGCGGACACTTTTTTTTCTTTTCTTTCTCTCTGCCGTCGTCTTTCTATTTTTTTGTTGGCTCCTTTCAATCATTCAGTCATTTTCATTCATCCCTTTTTCATTCATTTGTTCACCAGCTCATTCATTCATTCATTCATTTTTTCCCTTTAAATACTTTTCTTTCTTTCTTTGCCCGATCTCTAGACCCGTCGTCCTCCGTTCATCATCCTACGGAGTTAAAGCCCGTGTGCTTTTCTTTCTCCTGCGCTACCTCTCTGCGGCAACAGAGGCCGAACCAATCTTCCCATCATAACAACTATATCGATGTACAAGAAAATGGAAGGGTACATTGTTCACAATAATAAAGTAATTGTAGTATATGATGTATTATTTTATTTGACTGTTCTGCAGATCCTGCGAAAATCTTGTTCCGCCGACCGTGTTGCACTTTGCATGTATGATCACCATAATCACTGCAGTTTTGTAAAGGGACTGGGACGGACGAGAACGGTTGTTCCCTCCGACTTTTGAAAGAGTTTGACTTTAATATGAAATGTTCGACCGGCCCTAATTCATAAATCTTTCAACACGTAATCATCTTCGTCATCTCTAACATACATATGTATTTCTGGACGTGTTACACAATTTGTGTGTATAATGGGGCATTTTCCTTGTTCCTGCGTGATACCCTTCTTGTAATAATCAGAAGGGTCCCTGTTTCGGCTGAGAAACGATGATTTTGTGTGTGTGTGTGCCGGTGAATGAAAGAAAAAAGAAAAATATAATAATATGATAACAATAATACTTGTACTACATGCATACTTACTGCATCATTCATCCAACACGGTACATACAGTAATATGACAATTGACAAGAACAATGACATAAAAGCTTACCTGAACGCAAGATATAACAAGGGGGAACAATAGGTGGCACACAATGGGGCAATCCACAACACGACTCCTTCCAGCTCCTCTTCCTTTCTTCCCAAATCTCAACAAATATATAATTGTAGCGTCGGTTTCCTTAGCTGTGGCCGACCTGGTTTTAGCATGGTGCTCCGCTGATCCCCTTTTGTTCACCGACAACGACGACGACGACAACAGCGCACATTTCTTTGTTGTCTTTCTTCTTCTGTCTGTTTAGTAGAGACACAGAGATTCCCGTCTTGCCGTGTCCTCCTCTTTTGGGCATAGTTTTACACTCAAACTTCAATTCAAACTTCAATTTTTTTGCATGCTGACGGACGACGATTTTGTCAAATCAACAAGAACCTTATGTAATGCACAGTAGCTGCTTAGAAAATATACTCCCGCAGAGAACCTGAAATCAGCTTAAGGTATAATGGAGTTACGTATTTATACCGGTCTATAGTATAAGTATATTAAACAGAGAAATTGTAATTCCTTTCGGCTATAAAATCATACTTTCCCATGGAATTTTCAAAACGTAATGCTTCCAGAGTAGCTGTTCCAGTGGTGTTTTTATTGTGGCCTTATAAATTCATCAGACGATCGTTCACCTCCTCGCCACATGCATGCCATTCTTCTGGGGTGTACAGGTTCAATTCAAGAATGTGAGAAAATTTAACCAAATTATTCTTCTGGGCATTGTTGAAAAGAGTTATTATTTCATTATTATTATTTTA
Source organism: Sinella curviseta (assembly GCA_004115045.4). Taxonomy (NCBI): domain Eukaryota; kingdom Metazoa; phylum Arthropoda; class Collembola; order Entomobryomorpha; family Entomobryidae; genus Sinella; species Sinella curviseta. The sequence goes on from CM065489.1 coordinate 35,526,315, forward strand.
CTCCAGGAATTCTTTTGCATGTCTTACGTAACAGCAGGTTGCTCTGTCACGTCGCATATTTCAATCGAAAGTCCGATTCAAAGGTTATAAGAGTTGAGGGAATTTTTAACGATCGTTGGCCATTGTCAGAGAAATTATGTAAGCTTTTTATAGGTATTTAAGGAAGAAAAGAAAGTGCACTGGCATTTTTTTGGACTTCATGCTGGACATTAGGAATAATATATTTAGATGCGATACATATTATGAGAATATTTTCAAATTTGGGAAGAGTGACGAGATTTTCTTAGAAATGTTGCCCGATTTTACCTACTTAGTGGTATTGAAGTAGCGGAACCATGGTGCTTTACTCGTTAATGTAGGGATTACATACATTTTTATTAAGTTGAATGAAATTTTAAATAGGTTACGCAAAGATTTTTTCCAAGCATGTGTCATACGTACAGGTATGTATGCATCTCATAAAAAAGTCGGTTTGAAAAGCATTTTTTTTCTTCCAATACCAAACCATAAGCTGGTGATACTCTATTTTTAGGGAGAGAAAAAATATATCATCTCGAAATTTGTTTAGAAAAGAGGCCCGTTGAACTATTTAGATGAACTACTTACAGGACTTTTGGACTTGAACAAGAACAAATATTTTTACAGGGCGAAATTTTGATTTTTCTGAATAAGATCGGCCAAGCGCGAAGAGAAGCGTGTGTGCACGTTGTTGTAAGTACATAAGGTATACATATTCTAGTTTGGTTCTAGATTTTGAGTTTTGGAATTGGTTACGGACTGTGGACGACGGACGTCAGCTTGCAATATGGTTTGCGCGGAGAAGCAGCATGGAGCAATATTTAGTATTATTATTATTATTTTTTCAAGAAGATTCTTAAGGCATGAGTGGATCTATTTAAAACAAGTAAAATTGGAATTTTGTGCACAAAACTACCACACAGTTACCATCACTCATAACTACCATATATGCGTACATGCTCAAGGCTGATGATGAAAAAGGTTTTTGCTGCTCCTGCTGCCCCATGAAAAGTTTTAGATTTGTTGTTGCACGGAAGCATTTTTGGTTGGACATCCGTTTCCAATATATTTACGCATTGTACATAATAATCGGTGATCATAATATTTATTGAACAAGGACGTTATTGCATTTTGTACCGTATCCCTACTAGAGTCTTGGTCGTTTTACGCAAATGCCCACCACCACCACCAGCATTGCCACCAAAGCTATGTAAGTAAGTGGTTGAGCCAGTAGTAGTATTATCCACCTTACGCTCTTGGTATTCATGCATATATTTCATATTATTATTATTATTCTTGTATTATATTTTCCGAGAGGAGGAAAGGGAAAGAGTAGAGGAAGAAGAACACTTGAACAGCATGCATTTTCACGGATGATTGTACATGAAGAGTTGCTCTACATGACCACTCAACACAATCGAGCGCACCTTATGACACCCATCAGGAGAGCCTTCAAACATAACCACGAGGTGGAAAAATTTAATGATTCCATTTCATTCTAAAAAAAGTTTTTTTCTTTCTCTTTCTCTCTCTCTCTCTCTCTGTCTGTGTGTCTGCTTGTCTCTCTTTTTTTTTACAAAAAACTCCACCACACTCACTCTCTTTCCTCCGTTTTCTTAGTACAGAATTGGATTATATATATTTTTTTAGAAAAAAATATATTGTGTACAATGTATTTCGTATTGACTCACCTTAAGCTTAACTCCTTTTTTGAATGTGAATATGTATTTTTTTTCTCCAAAAAAGACATGTTATGTATGCATGCATGAATACTAATAATAACACCATGAAAAAGAATAAAATGAAAGGTAGGTTGGTAGTATGTATATGTATCTCTGTTGCGCAAAAAAATAAAGTTTGCTCCTTGCTGATGTAATGGTTCTCTACTATTTCCAAAACTACTACCTACTACAAGTTTACAAAACCATCACCACCACTTGGTCTTTTCCAATCAACTTGAGGTTGCGGAGAGAGTTTGGATGGAAATACACTTTTCACAAAAGTTTTTCATTCTCCAAATAAAAATAATAATAATAATAATGGCAGTAGTAAACTTTTTTTTATTTAAAAAAATGCCTTAGCATAATAGCCATGTTGGAAGTATCATATCCTTTTTTTTCTCTGATTTCGATCATTATCGAGGAAGTGCACATGTATAACAGGAGGATGATGATGATGGAATGCAAACCCATGAAAAAAAATTGTGAGTTTAGTTTAATAATATTAAAATAATAATAATTGACAGGGAGATGTGTTAGCAGAATGGATATACATACAATATGATGATGATTGTGTTGACAATCAGTTTTTATATTGGGTTGGCATTCTACTATGTAGGTATACGAACAACGTAACAACTGCTGCTGCTCCTCTTGCTTCATGCAAACTGCTGTGGTGGTGATGATGCGATTATTCTGCCTCAATTATTTTTTTCAATTACTTCGATATCCTCTGGTGTACTCGTTTGAATTTTATCAGTTTGTAATGGTCTGGTCGGGTATATACACCTATTTATAGCTTAATAACGCTTCACAGTTTCATTTTCTCTTTTTTCCTTTTTTGGCCACATTGAAAATTATTTGGCCGTCTTAAATTTATTGAATAATAATAATAATGGTGGTGGTGGTGATGTAATTCTGATGATGGATGGATGGACGTGTATAAGGATAACATATGTGCACGCTCTAGATCCATTTACAACAATTGATATACGAATAAATCGACAATATTAATTTTTGAGAAAGACCATAAATAAAAATGAAAAAGGGGTTTATACATGTTAAGTGGAGGGATTGGGATTTAATGTCACAAAGAATACCTGTGTTTATGTTGTTTCAATCCCAAAATAAAATTAGAGAAGGTTGTAAGTTGTAGGGAATATCTAACATAAAGTGTCTTATCTGTTCGTGTAAACCTTAATTATGAAATGTACAAAATTATGTCCACGTGCCGATAATTATCCCAATATTTAATTACGCTTAGAATACCTACTACTACGCTCATGCAATAGTGAAAAAAATTAACGATATGTCAGTGTAGGTATGCAGGTACATATATGGCAATATATTATGGTTACTTCAGCAAGCGATAAGCTTGAGTTTTTGGGGCGACGTGATACTAAATACAAGACCACGTAACTAGCTATTTTTACCTCATCTTCCCGATTCCAAGGAACTCCCACCTTGTTCGCTGAAAAACAAGAGTCATTTTCATTATTCAAGGTCGTATTCCAAGAAGATTGCCATCCACCGATCAACCGTAAAGAAATCGGCATTATTTTTAAACTCGAAAGAGCCGCAGAATACGTATTAACGTGTTTACACACAGCAAATTAAGTTGCATTGCTTGCGGTTTACGCCTCAAATACTAAGCAGCTCTCATTGTACTCTAAAGTATATAATGACATGTTATGTAGCATTTTGCCATGGTTTGATGCACTATACTCCAAAAACACAACCAAGTACTCTTGGTGCTACCTTCTCTTATATCCAGCAAAACAACGGAAAAGGATTCTCTGCTTCGGAGAAAAAATGGGCAAGAGCCTCAAATCTCGTTCACAAACCAAAAAATATATTATTCTCGTCAAGAAATTTACATATAATGCATACATCCCAGAGTAAAAATCTAGTTTACTTGCATATGTATGCATGATAAAATGATGACGGTAATAATAAAATAATCTTTCCAGAAGGAAATAATACAAATTCAAAACAAATGCGATTTCAGTATCATAATAAAAAATCTCGGTAGAGAGAGATGGAAAGAGAAAATGTTGCTTTGCTGCATTGTTGAATCTCCACTGCTGCTACTGCTGCTGCTGGAGTGCTGGATAAATGGGCAACACGACAACATCATCATTCCCAAAAAAAAACCGTAGAATTTCTCCAGGAGGAGAACTACACACAAGGAGAAGGAAACAAGGTAGCAGCGTGCCTGCAAAAGCAAAATGTAATGCAGCAGGAGCAGTAGTAGCATCTCATCTCCGGGAACATGATCATCAGAGAAGGGCTGTAGGCAGCTTTGTTGTTGTGTGAGGCCGGCGCAATAACACCACAACCCTCACGGATTGGGCAACACTTTGACAGATATAACGGGATTGGGGCAGGAATGGGCTGTGGAAGAAGGCGGCTCTTATACACAACATCTTATATATGCTTTATATACATTTTGCATCCTTCTCCACTTACTCCACAAACAAAAACATTGTCCAATCCAATATTATACAATATTCCATTTCCACGCGAGGATGATTATGTCCTCGGCGTATGCAATGTGATGTGTGTGTATGTGTAATGTGTACATGTTTGCGCTTGCAAGCAGTACTTACTTATTGTTAGTTTACTTATCATCATCATGATTATTATTACTATTACCAAAGTTGGTATAAAGTGTTTTCTGCATCTTTCCACCACCACCACCACCACTACACCTTGTTCATTTTTTCCCATGTTACTTTACTACTTCAAAACCGAAATGCTCTACACTGGTTACATGTTGTATGTATAATATATGTATGTATGCTCATGCTGATGCTCTTATCCATTTTTTTCCATTCTTTGCTTAACAAGATCATGTCGTCGTAGTGAACAACAACGGGAAAGTAACGGGTACTTTGTTATGGGCTTTTCCTCCTCAATAATAGTAATAATAGGAGCAGTATCAGCATCACCAAAGCACCGTCGTTGCCGTCGTAGTCATCATCATGCCAGGGTTTTTACTTTTTTCCCTCACTGCTACAAAAATTCTGCCTCAGTAAAAACCTGTGACTACTACTGACTACTGTCTCTTTTCCCAAATCTCTGAATCTGTATATTGTATTCCGTGTAAGAGCTCTCGTTGTTGGAAAAATCATTTTTCCTTCCTCTCCTCCATATAACGCCATATACGAAGAGGAACCAAAAAACCGACCACCACACTCACATTTCCCCAGACAAAAATTGTTGCGGTTGTGTGTGTTGGAGTTGGAGTGAAGAAGATGAGGAGGATGACACACTAGAGAGAGTGGTGGTGTTGTTGTAGGAAATGGTTCGTCTTCCCGTGCAAGCCCTTCAGTCTCACCAGAGCGGAGCAAGCATCATCAAAGGACCTTACATCTCTCTCTCTCTCTCGGCCTCTCCTCTACTCACCTATCTCATGATTACAAAAAAAGGAATGCTGAGTTGAGTGCTGTTTAGCAGCTCTTTGTCTCAAACACACAGAGATCCCGGATTGACAAACAAATGTCAGGGTACCTATATTATACATACCTTGCGTAAAAACACAGGGATATATTTTTATTTCCTTCGGGTTCTTTCTTATTTTTGTCCTGTGTAAATTGTAAAGGGGTTTTTGTATCGGAGAAACCTCGTGAGTGGACTCATGCATTCTTAATTGCCTATATAAATATCGGTATGATGGAGAAAGTAATATGACGAGAGCTGAGAAACGTTGGAATTAAACTTGATACCAAATTATGTAGGGCTAACAAATTGAGGGAAAGTGTAATATTATTAATATTAAAAAAGTTAAGCATTCCATTTCCAAACCTCATAGATTTCCAATAACTGTCAGTGTGTATAAGTAATGTTGTGTGCAAATTTTAACAATTGTGAACAATCTCATTGAGCAAATTTTATAAATTACGTAAAGGTGACTTAAAAGTTAATCCGACTATCTTCGTTTTCTTGAAAATTTAAAATTCGGACATTTTAGAATTCATAAACTTCCTTCTCATAAGTTTGGTTGGAATTTGTGATAACGTGAAAGTTTTTAGAGTAATGTAATGTAACATAGCAATATTTTAACCAATGCAATCTCATTTAGTCATTCAGAACAAATCTTGTGTGCAGCTTTCATAGCCGCCCTACGAATTCCGGACTTTTTTAAGTTGATTCCTCATCCGGTTACGACAGCAGCACAAGCCATGTGAAGAAATTTCAAGGTCAAGGTACATTTCAAGAAAAAAGGGGAAAAAGTTTTGTTAGTGAAAGTAAAGTTTTATCGGTGCAAAATCATACTGCCAGCATCTCAGATTTCGCCCGTTGCCTCTTGGCCGGGCACAAACTCTCACCATGCCTCCAACTCTGAGCCGATGCCTCACAAAGGTAAATCGATAATAAACATTTATGGACATTATTGCTAAATAGTTTCAAATTCAAACTTAATTAACGCATTTTATTTTAAAAAAACTTGATGTAAAATAGGGAATTCATTTTAACGTTATACTTTTATAAAATGAAGCCGCTAATCTAACAATTCATGTGATATTATATCAAGATTGCGATTTTAATATGGCTTTTTGGAGGAAACATTTAGACGCGCTTACATTAAGTAGCGTGCCTACTGCAGCATGCGAGGAAATGACTTTTTTTTCATTTTATCCATAATCTTATTCATTCCAAAAGAAGAGCATCATTGTCCATGAAAATACTCGTCGTTGGCAATGATTCGCTTACTTACAATATAATTACAATGCATAATAAAAAGTAATGATGACACTAGATTAGAGTAAAATGTATCTGGATCCTATTGCCGAAAAGTGAGAAAGGAAGCAGTGCACTCCTCCTCCTCCTCTCCTTTTTACTCGGCATGCATTTTAATGTATCCGGCAACTGATGAGATGTGACGGGAAACCGGAAAAACCGAAAATCGGTTAGACACACGGCGCACGCACACACAATCACAATAGCCAACAGCAAAAACCTATCCTGCTGCTCGCACTGATGACAAAAATATTTTTATTCATAACTTTTGTCGCCTTGAATTTTTTTCGGGGTAAATAATATTCAGAAAATGTTTTCCCCTGAAAATGTGACGGCAACAGAGATGATGATCATCATCACGTGACACCTTCATAATGAAATGCTATTCTTTTTCTACGGAAGTCTTGATTTTCTCCGTTTTATGAGCTTCCCTTAACCTAAACGATAAATACTTACTCATCTTTTTACACCATAAATATCAATGATAGGAGAGAGAGAGAGAAAAAAAAGTTGCTGAGTCTTAATAACATCCGGATTGCATAGTATAAAGCTGTCTGTAAGTGAGTGAGAGAGCGTATCTCTCTCTTTTCTCTTCCCTTTTTCCAGGAACAAAAAAATAATAATATAGTGTGTGCCCCGACGATCCTATCCGCGGATCGGATGAGACGATATAAAAACGATTAAAAGGAAAATATATTATGTGATACTGTCACGCGGAGTGCTTTATTAAGCCTATTTCAAGTTGGTTGACCGTGACCGACCAGGACACAACAAATCTCTGCATTTTCTCTCTCTCTCCCACTCTCTCGTCTCCTTTGATATACTTTTGCCCGTCACCATTAACAATATCTTTTTTCCGTTTTCTCTTGTTGTCAGTGCAGTGCGAGGGAGATAGCAGGGTTCTTCCTTTTGATTCCGATTGTTTTTTTTAGTTTGTGTAAAGCATTCTTGGATGGGGTTACTCATGAATGATGATGATGACGAGACGATGAGGAGAACATTGACAATGACATTTTTTACGTAAAGCGTGTAATAATGAACTTAGTTCTGAAATATTTGACGATAGTGTTATAGATCTCACTGGCATTGATATATGTTCCCACTATGTAATAATCAGAGAGCGTGCTATTACACTTTAACTTTTTTGCGGATTAGAAGGAGGAAAAAACACATTAAAAGTTTTTTTTTCTACGGAAGTTTAGATTTTTCCTGTCTTTTATGGCAGGAGGCAACCAAGTCATGATTTTCCCCGGTTATTAAGTATAGTATTATGACTTTTACGTTGTATGTAATATATATATATATATATTTAATGCTGACTTTCAGCAGTTTTTTCAATGTTGTTGCATGGGGTATTCCATGTGCAAAAGTGGAACCATTGTCCTTGTTTTTTCAGACAATATAAAATGTATTGTTTGAGTACAACACAGATTCCTCCGGAATTCCGCTCCATTATTCGCAACACCTACGAAACCCATGATGCTGGAGTTACTTATATTTTTCGAGAGAATAACAAAGAAAGTTAACCGAAAATTTAATAAGCAGAGTTGGTAAAAAAACTTATTTTACCAACACGTCACCTTTTCCGTCTACTTTTTTCCGCCCGGGCAGATCAGGTCAATTGTCTAGATGATTGAATGAAGCACTGTCCGTTGTGTTTTTTAACATGCTTATCGGCCGGAACATTACAAAGTAGTAAATTTCTTTCGTAGAACAATTAACATTTTTCATTTAAAATAAAGATTTTTTTTTGCATATGCATTTAATTTAATTCCATTTATTTTAATATAGAAATAAATTCATCTATGCAAAGTGTTAACAACATTCATGGTTACCATTGTTAAAATGAGCGTCTATAAGTTGTACTTGTAAAAAAGCACAGTAGTAGTATAGGCATAGAGCAACAAAAAATGTTGGTATCATGTCATCATAAATATTAGTTAGCTAGACAGGAGGCGTTGAAAAGCTCAAGTGGTAAATACATTTTTAATAAATAGAATACCGAGGCTTCTTTCTCTGTTACGGTTATCATACACACGTTTTTCGACATGATCGTTATCCAACTCGGCATTTGCAACAATAACGATAATATAATGAATGCTTGACACTTAACAATATAATAAGCATTGTGTCTCACTTTCAATTTCAATAAATTCATTATTCAGCTCCTCGTCGTCACCTTTCCTCGGCAACACATAATGGAAGTAGTGCTTGTAAATGCTTGAATTACTGGCATAGTAAATCTGATGATCATGAAAATGCTATTTATAATGTAGGTGATGAAATAGCTCAACAAAAAAATTCGTAACATCAGAAAAGTATACGTTTCCAATTTTTGTATAATAAAAAAATGCTCCCTTATTCAACGTTAGCAAGCCATTATAAATGAAAAGGTACTTGAGACTGGTTGAATAGAGGAGAAAAAAAATCATGTTAAATTTACATGCATTATTGTACACAACAATTACTATTCCATATGACCGTGTTCCGTTATATATGTACATTTTTTGTCGATGCATTTATAACAATTACAACAAAATATTATGTTATGTGAGTGTTATTATGTATGCAGCATGCACAATACATGAAAGTTGAAGTAACAACACTTGAAAAAAGAATGAATGAAAAGAGAGAATCAATGAACATGAGGTGACGCTGCCGGTTTCTCTGAATCGAGAAAAAGGTATCCAGAAAATTTTGATGACAAGTCAGTCGAGTCAGTATGCGTACAGATATTATAATATGCAACAATGATGAAAAATTTGTACAGCCATTATAAGTGATGCATTCTGTTACCTTTTTACCATTATGCGTTATGAGTAGGAATGATATTTTTAGGAAAGCTTTGTATTTTTTAGAAAATAATTTGTTTATTTTTTAAACATGCAATGTGATTCTTATCATTAAGCATACCGATTTGTCTAGCAAGAGTCTTGGATTGTTGGGAGCATTGACTTTTTACTGACTGTTACAAAAATGTCACATTTTTCTTGTATGCATAAAAAATGTACCTAGAGCACTTCAGCTAAATGAATAGACGAGGTGGAACGTTGAAAGGGACACAATTTGTTGTTCAGGGTTGCTTGTTCGTTTGATGTGTCAATATATTGGTGAGAGAGACGTGTAAATAGTGGCAAACAAGTTCAGCTGTGCACTTGAAATAGTTGAAATATAAAAAGAAAGAATAAAAATGAATGAGAAATACACTGCAACTGATTGTGAATGACTTTTTTTCTTGTTGTAAAGCAGAAGGCGGAGACTTGGGTGTCAAACTGTAATGTAATATATTATTATTGCATTGCAGATGTAACAGGGATCAAGTAAAAAAAGGTAATCTAGTAATGATGAAGAAATGAATTGAATAAACGAGAGGATCATTTTACATAAAAAGGCATGGTAAATGGTATTTTCAGATACAATCAAATGTACAAAGTGCAGACAAAAATGTACGTACCATGTAAAATATTTGACGTTATCATTATGTGGAATGCTTAAGTTGTTCAGAGAGTAACTTATGATATGATATCCAACAATTACACTGTTACGGTCGGTGAATAACCTTTGAAACATTTTATTTAAGCTTTCAAGTTATCATAAACTGAAACAAGCTTGAAAATGGCGTACACTTTTTTTCGCTCCCGCTACTATCTACAACCGCTTTAAATAGCCTTATAAAATATTCAAAATGCAATTTATTCCCTTCGATTTGATACAAGTTCCAAGTCTCGTTGGATCTCATTTCTTCATTCATCATTTATCTCTTCAAATTAGCACAGGTTTACTGCTCCTTTATTTTCAACGACTTCCCCTTTCCGTTTTAAAAGTCAAGGATTAAAGGCTACCAGATTTTTATGTATGGGAGTAATCTAGGTATGTAATCACGCACCGGGAATATTGTGAGCATTGTTATTATTATTTTTATTGTCATATATAATATCAACTTTTCCCATATATGCCCATTTTAAACTTTTATGGATGGAAAGTGAATAATACTGTAGTTGTAACAACAATCACTTTATTCTTATTATTAGTTTAACAACTCAAGTGCCGCTTCTTAAACAATGATGATGGTAATAACACTTACTGGAAACTGCACATGTTTTACATATGCATTTAATAATAATATGTACACATGAGACAATTTGTCCAATTTAATCTGTCCTCTGCTCCTTTAAAAAACAAAAGCAGGAACAACACATTCGCGATTCTGTTTTATTCCCCATTATCTTTTGTCTGTGTGGTTAACAATCCTTCTTATTTGCAGTTAGGTATAGTCTTCATTTCTACTAAATTTCTTCAAGCGAGTACTTTTGTGTGATTGTTATTGCGCTCCTCTCTTGTCAGATAAAGTAGGTACTATAATACATTGAAATGGAGAGGATAAGCACCCACATTTGACAGACATTATATTTTGTTGTTTACTCTGTGGCCATTACGAATTTATACGACTTTCCAACAGAAACTGACTGAATTAGTACTTACAACCATGTCAAGATTATGATAAGATGATTACGAATTTTATGACAACATTTGAAACGATAACGGAAAAACAAGTCGTATTATTATGATTCTCCTTTTTTTAATGCACAACAGAGACAAATACAAAATATTACTACTGCTACTACATGTTTTTACATACTTTTCCCCATTTTCCAGCCATTACAATAACAGCAACAATGAAATGTCTGTCTCTCTGTATCTCTTTTTACAACAACCCTCTCAACGTCTCAAGTCGCAAGTGACAAAGTCAGTCGTTTTGTTTGTTGTACGTCTTGTTCTGTCTGTACAACTGTTATATGGATGAATGCATCAAGTAAGTCTCATCCTCCTTCTCGTTTTGTCGACATCCATAACATCATATTTTTCCTCTTTCTCCCTCTTTCTCTCTCTCTCTCTCTCTCTTCATCCCGTCCTGCTTTTATTTAACTTTTTCAGTCAAGTAGTGAGAGAGAGAGAGAGTCTTCTTGACTCTTTTTTATGGATCCTTGTATGAAATGTGAAGTATAGAGGATGTTGACGATGATAGTCATGATGATAACCATGACATGATGTTGCAACAACATGAATGACAACTTTCCTTGCTCTCTTGTTGAACAAGTATATATATTATAGAGATGGTGTGGTGGTAGCAGCGTGGCATGTAAGGACTATTATCATGGTAGAACGGATTTTTACAACAAGAAAGAACAATCCGAGACGAGGACGAATATCCATGCATATTACTATCTTGGTGGTAGACATAACATGTAGCGTACAACATTAGGTATATATATATATGTAGGTAAACTGTAAATTATACTACATAAAAATATGCAAGGGAAAGAAGAAGAGTCAGGTTGGCATTGTGTGTGTTTGCTTTTTCCTCTCACTCTCGTCGTCCTCTTCTTTTGCTAGTTTGTTCTTCACCAAAACTACTTAATACATCTTTCTTTCTTTCTCTCACTCCATCTTCTTCTTTTTTTATCATATCTCCTGCTGAAAATGAGGAGAAAAGGACTATTTACTCCTTTCTTCTTCTTTTTTGCTGGTGCTTTGAATAGGTACATTATGGTTGTAAGTGTGTGGTAGAGTGGAGTGGAGGTGACATTGGCACTGTCAACAAATGACAACTTTTTCCTAGTACAGCCAAAACCGAGACGAAGAACAAGGAATCAAGCAACACTTCAGACTTGTAGTAGAACAGAACAGTGCAAACACACCTCTCTTATTCTTCTTATAGACTTCATTATACATTCAGACTCTCAGACACAAACATACAAAAGGATGACATGGTGTTTCGTGTACTTTTGTATGTAGGTGGAATGTAGAAATGTGTGTGCATTGTCAATTTTACCACTTTTCACCAGACCCTTCTTCCCTCCTTTCTCTACTTTCGTATTGGTATATATATATGCATTTTGTCCAAAAAGGAGAAAACACTCTCGGGTGGTAATAATGGTGCAAATGTGCACATTTACTCACTAAAAGTACGGTCCCACTCACTTTACGCTTTTTTTAGGAAGGTGATGGTGGTGGTGGTTGTTGGCGATGATGTAAAATATTTATCTTGGTTGGAATGCATTGCTGGGTGGTTGAAATACTTGTGTGAAATACCAATGCAGAAGCATGACTATGATGAACAGGGAACATGCTGGTAGGATACGATTGGATATGCTAAAATGGTAATTTCTCCTTTTGGCACCAAGATGACATGAACTTGCTTTTGGGGAAGAAGTGCAGAACCTTCCACATTAACTTAATGCACACCAATTTATAGACGTTGAACAAAGATTTTGAAAATAATCGAATGCAATGCAAACAACTAATCAATCCTTCCCTTTTTTGCCTTTACAAAACATGACCTTAATATTTTGTATATGAATCGGAGTACAGCCAGCTTACCGAAAGTTTTAGGCAATTTATATGATACAAGTTGTTATCAGAAAAAGGATAACGAACGATGTTCGAAAATATTGCTGTTAGCACTTAACACGATCAGATAACTGTTTATGAATTCAGCTATTTAAGATACATCAAAGGAAAACTGCTATCTGATCTAATTCATTATATTAATTCGTTTCTAGCATTCCTTTCGCATTAGTTATTTTTTTGCGTTATCGTTCATTTCTGTAAGAAAAGGTAGTAAAGAAAAACGCGCGGAATAAAATGCATTTAATAATGTTTATCCATTTAGGTATCTAACCTATCAACTTACATGCTCGTGTACACAACAAAAATCTACAAAGAAAAAAGAATAACATTCATAAAACACGCATGCATAAGGAATCGTGAAGAAAAAACACTGGCACTTTTTTTCTGGATAATATTCCCAGCATCTTCTTTTTTCCCTCTTGACTTATTTCTTCATCTTGCCTGACTTTGCTATGGGTTGTCTCATGCTTTTGCTTCTTGTTCTTTATATAGTTGTCACATATAAATAAAGAGGAGAGAATCGAGCCGACGACAACAACGACATAGCACCACATTAGACTAGACTCATAATATAAAAAAAAGTATAAAGAAAGGAGAGAAGAAGAGGACAGACATAGTATGAGAGAGAGAGAGAGTGAGAGAGAGAAAAAAAAGAAGAAGGAGAATACATAAGAAAGCCGTTTGAACAAAACTGTCGAGGACTTTTACTACTTGTGACATATCTTTCACGCTTCAACAACTCCCATTGATGAAAACGTAAAAGAAAAGTAGTAAGACGTAAAGGAGGAGAAGAAGAAGAACAAGTAAAAAAGGGCTGACTGACTGACTCTGACTCTATATTATGCATTATACTCCTACGACGACGATATTCCATGATATTTCTCTTCTCCAGCATCACCACCACCACCAAAATATTATACAATACAGAACAGCTTAAGAAGTAGTGGGGATGCTGCTGCCGTTTTTTTGTTGTTCTGTGTGTGAGTGTGTGAATGCGTAAATGTGATGTATTTTTTTCTGTATTACTTTTTTTATATCTTTATCTTATGTACGTAATGTACTTTATTTACTTGCACAACTTTGTGTAAAAAAGGGAGAAAATGAATAAATAGACGAGGAAAAAGGACGCAAAAGTGAAGAAGGGACAAGATATGATTATTATACTTCTTGCGATCACTTCTCTCTTTTTGCTCTACTCTCTTTTTCGTCAATAGTACAGAGGTTTTAGCTCACTTCTTGCATGCATGGTTGGTAGGCAACAAAAAAACCAGTGACGCTGGATACGTTACTTGGTCTAATCTGTAATGATGATGATCATCATTTTTTGGTGTACATACGTAGTGCATTTACTATTATCTCCAGTTTTTTGAGAAAATGAGAGAGAGTGAAGAAAAAAAGCGTAAAAAATTTGTTTTGTTATTATTGTCGCAGAGAAGTAGATGTATGTGTTGTTGTAGTAAGGAAGGATTACTTGCTTTTTATCAAGTACCGTGGAAAATGATGCGTGCAGGCTTGCATGCATGTCGTCAGTTTGTTTCTTATTCTTTTCTCGAGACTATTATTGGCTGCTCTGTGAAAGGAATAATGTCATATATTGAAGTGTGTGTAAGAGTCTTTTGTGTTGTCTTGTTGTTGTGTGATGACTTGACTTGACTAGCACTAGTTTGAAATGAAAATGTACCGATACTGTAGCGAGAATAATAATAACAATAATAGAGAAGCAAAATGCATACTTATCACTTTACAAAAATGAAACCATTGTTGAAAAAAGGGAGCCATTTATTTATGAGAAAATGTTATAACGGTTTTGGTTATGAAAGCAGAATAGTATAACGTCTTGTGTGTGCGTGTGCATATAAACCAAAAAAATCGGAAAATTTAAAAACGTCAGAAAGTATTATGAATCGTGCAAAAAAACGGAGAAAAAGAAAACTTGTTCCTTGAAAATATTTTATTTATACATTTTTTAGCCAAAAAAGCAAATATGTTTTGGATCTAATATTATATGTGTATATGCTCCTGAGTGAGATGCTTTCATTCTATTTCAGTTCTCTCGCAAGCAATCAGTAAAAACTTTTCCATGCCGGCATATTTTTTTATCTTCTACTGGTACAAAAATTCAAAATATGCCTTTGCTGGCTGGAAAATTACATTTTTCCTTCATATTTCATATAATATAATAGTTTAATAAAACACATGGAGATTTTCTTTGAGAAATTTTTTTCTGTTAACATTGAACTAAAAAAGCACGTCCATGTTTTATGATGTAACATAACAGAAATAGGTAAACTGCCTTGTTCTAAAAGTGCGCTCATGAACAAAAAAACCGTAATAAGATTAAAGCATTTTTTTGGCAGGTTTTTAGCTCTGCTTTTAAAGACATCACTTTCAATTTCAATAATAGCTTACTATACTGACGCTATTCTGTGTCTAACTTTCGTTGACCTTTCGTCCAACCAAATTAAAAAACAACTCATCTAAAAGAACATAAAAAATGCTAGTTTCGTAAAAAAACCAACATTTTCTGAAGTAATTGTAGACACAAAAAATCTCAGTGTTCACATTGCCCCAAAGCATTTACAAGTGTGGATTTGATTTTCTGACTAATATTATATACTATACAAAATGCATGAAAGCATCTCTGCAATCTGACCTTTCCTCTCCTACACCCTTCATTTATTTACTGTTCTAATTATTGTTGGTTTTTTGTCTTTTAATCAAGTCACAAGTTGGTCTATCCTTAAAAAAATAGCTGTGACGTACAATACAACTTGCATAATACTTTTTTTTCGAGTTCTCTCCCCTTTTAATAGTTCACTGTTCACTATACTGTATTAAGAGCTTTACTTTAACAATGTATATGCGCATCATTGTGTACTTTTCTGATGTTCCTACATTAATCATGTTAATTCGTTAACAAAAATGAGTTTCCACTCACTTCCATCTGATATGGAAAAACAATCAATGTAGCACCCGGCCTGTTTATGCAATGCTCTATTACCCGGGCTTTTGCATATACTATTTATTTTTGAGATGAAAAGATAAAAATAGATTTAAAATGTTATAGTCTTTTATCATCTCTCTCTCTATCTCTCTCTCGCTGTATTCCAATCATCGTCGTTATCACCATTTTTTACCCTCTGAAGCCACTATATTGCTTCTCGATCTCAAACATACATAAAAAGCTGTTAGCCTGACTTTTTCAAATACAACATGTAAATACATTTATGTAAGTGCCTAGCCCGAAAGCCCATCATTTGTGTAATGTTATAGGAAAAGGGGGCATGTCTGTTTTGTTGTCCGTTACAAAGTTGTATGCTCGACGTATAAGCCGAACATACAACTTTGTAACGGACAACAAAAAAGAAATGCCCCCTTTTCCTATAACATTACACATTTGTCCCAGCACAAAAATGATGACTAGGATGAAAATGTAAAAATAGAAATATCAAACGACAATGAAAAAAGGGACGGCAGGGTGAAAGGGACCCTGTCTTGGACAATAAGTCTCCCGTGCTTCATAGTAACATGATGTCGTTTGCACTCTCATGACATGAAATAAAAACCCATGCGCAGAGTGCTAAAATGTTGTATTAACAGTAGTGACAGTCGCACTCATTCACACATTACCATCGTGTAATAATGCCTCACTTGCCAGAATTTTCAACAACGTCATCATCACCTTTTTTCATTTTTTATGTCTACCTCCCTGTGTAAATAAATGGGGATGACAGCTGCCGCATTTTGATTAAACCAATGGAATCATTGGATGATGCTCTTCACTCACCGGCTTGATGGTGTTGGTTAAAATGAATTATTGCGAGCTATTCTTGTTTGCTTTCTCATCAAGATCGTCATCATAGTCATTCATATGAAATCGTTAAGACAGCCATTGCATTGCCTATCAGTTAATTAAGTAAACAAATTAGTACATTTTGCCTAAATAGTGATGAAGATGAAGCTGGGGAGATTTTATTCAAAATAATAATAATGATTTTTAACAGAATTTTTCTGTGGCGACGTTTGTGTTTCAACAGGGCACAGCGGCATCAATCAACTGGGTGGAGTGTTTGTCAGCGGAAGGCCCCTACCCGACTCAACACGTCAAAAGATTGTTGAGCTAGCCCACTCCGGAGCAAGACCTTGTGACATTTCACGAATCCTCCAAGTCTCCAATGGCTGTGTATCGAAAATTCTTGGTCGGTAAGTTATTTTCGAAGAAATCACACAAAAAAATAACTAATTATATGCTTACAAATTATATGCGTAACATGTTTCGGTAACACCAATTTCATTTGCCTCTACCCGCAAAGTTTTGTATACTAGACCATTTGGCTGCCAATTTTGCTTTTCCAATGAAATAAAATCCATTGTTTTATAATCTCCTGAGATTTGAGTCCCACAACAATTACAATTCGAGTTTTTATCCTTTTTACAATCATCGTTTATATCACCACTACCGTTGTGGTGGCTTTCCCACACAATAACACCCATTCTTTCTTTTCTGCCTTCTGTAAAATCCCCGAGGAACCAGTCAAAATGGCAGTTGAGTAAATTAACACGTTATTGTACAAAATAATAGCAAATTAATCAGAAATTACAATCTCCGTTTCTCCATACATGCATTAGTAGGGTGGAAAAGCTGTTCCCGTGCAGAGGGAAAGGGTGGAGAAAAGAATACGTAAAAAATTGCAGTTGAGTGTAATATAATAACATGCTATTTTTGTGTGTGACTTATGTTACAGCTACTACGAGACAGGCTCGATTCGACCAAGAGCCATTGGAGGGAGTAAACCCCGTGTCGCAACGGCCAGCGTTGTTCACAAAATTGCTCAGTACAAACGAGAATGTCCATCCATTTTTGCATGGGAAATTCGTGATCGACTCCTTTCGGAAGGGATCTGCTCTAATGACAATATTCCTAGCGTAAGTCAATACAATCTCCTTACATTCCATTTTCAAATATAGACAAATATGTACCTTTTGCACTTTGTCATTTTGCATCCATTTTTACATATTCACGATTTCGTTGAACGAAATATGCCAGATTTTTTGCAAGTTATGCATGCAATCAGGGAACAAATCAGTTAATGGAACTGTATCTTCATCTATTATTATAAAATGCTTTATTCATTCATTATCATTACTAATAATAGCAATAGTTCATTTTCCATTGTTCTTTCGTAAACCACGAAAATGAGAAGAGAAAATAGAGCTGCTTCCCCTTCTTTTAGAACCGCATCTACAGATTTCTGGAGCAAGGCACACTTTTTGGTGTGCGAGTAGCTACAACTCTGCCTATCTTCTTCTTCTTGGCCATGATTATTCAATGCAATGATTATAGTAAAATGAATGCCATGGTGATGATGATAATAACCGAATATAAAGAAGAGAAAAAAACGAAAATGTAATGCAAAAGAGAATAGGAAGGAAACACGCACAATATCACATGCACCATCCACCACCACAGACAGAAACACACAAGAGGCCCAGTTTCCCTTGCAATTACATTCCAGTTGAGTCGTCAAAGCCCTTTTTATTGTTGTGCGTGTAAGTAAAGTAGTAGTAGTAGTATTCTGTCAGTAAGATGAGAGCTCCAAAAAGTGGTGGTGATTGCAGAGCATGCACAATTTTATTCGTCACGGAAGCAAATCTTTTTTTATACATTTGGCATTATATACTTTATGTGTCTTTAGTCGCACATTCTCCTTTAGATTAATGCAGTTGTCAATGTGCTTAATGCAATGAATGAACTCCAACGCCGTCTCACAATCAGTGTTTGTGGATTTTTGTGCGTTGCCTACATCAAATTTACTGTCTAATTACTTTTCATTCAACAATTAGCAGACTGGCCCTTATGCAAATTTTGAAAGTTAGTGACAATGTCTATGAATTTTATATTAAAATGGTGTCTAACAGTTTCGTAGAATAAGAGCATAAATAATCAACAATAACAACAGGCTTCGGAATACAAATTCAAAGGAAAACTCTATCGTGTCATTATTATTCCCACGTATTATATACATAGGTATATAGTTATCTCAAAATTCTCAAGAAATCTGAATCGTTTGCGGCGACAGAGAAATGCTCGTTTTATGTTTAAGGAATGTCCATAAAATTCTTGAAAATTGAATGTGATGACTATTGGCAAAATAACAATATTCATTTCGATCGTCATTGGTTTTGCCACAAGTGTTCCAACAAACAACACCAATATCAAATACACACGTATCTGTGTAATATGTATGTAGTAGTATAGCAAAACAAGCAGATCAAATAATTCAATGAGATCAATACAATAAGCGTTGTCAGTTTGGCAATTCCAGGGAAACCATAACGTGTATGCAATTGCATACTTACATGAACAAGCAATCAGGGAAATCCCCTACAAAAAAAAAAGATATTCCTCTTTCTTATATAATAAAGCGAATGTAACACAGCAATTGTACCGGCAGTGCCAGCGAAAATTTTCCTTTCTGTTTTCACTTCACGTTTTAAAGTTGCACTTTTCTTGTTATACTTCTGCTTCACTAACATCTTATTCGTCATCTTGTTTCGGGAGAAGAAAAAAGTGAAACGCTCTCTCTGTACATGTGCAGCTTACAATTGTCTGCGCCACCATTTTTGTTCTTAAGCAATATCATGCAATAGACATGTGCGTCTCTATAGTCTATAGAAACAATAAACATTTAGAACAATTTCATGTATGTAAGTATATGCATAACGGACACAGTGCTAGTTCTTACTACTGCATCCGCGTCTATTTCTCTACGACACACAACAGGGTTGCAATATTCCTGGAGAGAAATTATTAAACTTCTATCAAAATACCTACCACCACCACTGCTGTAAATACAACTTTTCCATTCATTCATGATGATGATCATGATCATCATCAGCATCATCACCATCGGCTATGATGCTTTTTAGTTTTTATATTATGATTATACTTATGTGCATGGACGACGAGGATGACAACGGGAGAGAAAAGCAAGATTTTTTTTCGCTACAACTGCTTCTGCTGCTGCTGTTGCCTGCTGCATTGCAACTACAAAAATGCTTTTTACATTTTACATCATCGGAGAACGGCCTCGTCCTTTTCAAAGTACAAAAATATGTGTACATGATGTACATACAACGTAGAAAATTTTTACAAAAAAAAATGTGATAGCAGCAGCAACCAGCAGCAGCCCAACCCAAGCAGACAGGCACAATTTCTCTCTCTCTCTCTCTCTCTCTCTCTTGCATTATGGATCAAAGCGCTCAAGTGTGAAATCGCAGAGTTGGGGAGCAACTACTTCGCATACATATTATACAAAATAGAAAAAAGAGCGAAAAAAATACATACGGATAGATAGATAGGCATGTTACAATAGCATCTCTCTCTCTTCTTCTTCTCTAAAAAAATCCTACAAAACGATTGTGATCCATGCAGACAGAAAGCTCCAATGTACAGAGGACAGATACAGCAACACAAATAGAAGTAGTGATAGTAACAGAGTTGTAGTTTTTGTTGTGGATTCCATATTATCTATGTGGATGATAGAAAAAAGGAAGAAAAGTAAAATAAAACTCTTCTTGCTCAGAAGTATATATATGCTTAGATTTTTGGGGAAAGCCAACAAGGCTTTATATAATATGTGTGCATAGTATTCGAGAAAAAACGAGAGCCATGCGAGCAGGACTGCAATAATGCAAAGCTATATTATTGCTTCTTTTCAATCTTCTTGTCTACTTAAGTCCTTATGCAAGATAAAAAAAGATACATAAGGTGAACCGGAGAACATTACAATAGTAATAAGAATAACAATAAAAAAAAACAAGCAACAAGGATGATTTTTTTTATCCATTGGACCAGGATCTCATTCATGGTCCGCTATTCAGTACAACAAAAAACAAATTGCTCTATTTATGCTATCATTTACCAATTACTTCTCAGCCAAACAATTCCCATTCTCGAGCAAAGAAATAAATGGCTGGATACATTTTTGTTTGTTTTCTGGAGAATTATCATATAATTTGATGTGAAATGAACTAGGTGATAATATGAAAACAAGAGCAGAATATTTTCCAACTCATTTTTAATTGCTGTATTGTGATTTTTTGATACAAAAGAAAGAAATCAGTTCAGGCAGGAATGAGCCAGGAAATAGGAGGAAAGAAGACGGGAAGAAATCATTTACCGATTCCTGTCGAGTTGCACAATAAGCGTAAAGAAATAAATAGGAAAAAATCTCTTACTCACTCTCTCACGAGCAAAGTGCAGTTGGAACGATGCGTGACCAATTGTTGTACAGCACCATCATCTCCGTCACCACCGACCGCCGGATTAAATATACATAATGGCCTTGAACCGATTCAATTTTTATGGTGATATGGGAAAAGGAAGGAAGAGAATGGGAAAAGCAAACGGAGCACACGATAGAAATACAAAGTAGATTGCATTCATTGTATAATTGTATATCACACAGCCTCGGAATAAAGTGTACCACCACCACCGCCACCACCACACAAGCTCGAGAAAGAAACTTGTTCAGTATTCCTTCTCTCCTCTTTATATGCTTGAAAGGATTATAGAAAGGCGAAAGAGAGAGAACATTTTCTCGTTTCCTCCTTCTCCTCCTCTTCTTCTCCTCATTCGGAAGACTTTAACGGAAAATGTTAATTTTACGTATACACCATTTCCCTAGCACGTTTTCGCTCTCTCTTTCTCCCATGTTTCTTGGACAACTGCTAACTCCTATTGTTGTTCAAGTAACAAACTTGTGTGCTTGGGTGTATGCATGTACACATGGGTTACTATGAAGATGTAGTCCAATTGGACGTGGAATTGGTCATAGTAGGTTTGTGTATTGAGTACACACACATATACAGAACGTATGTATGTCTACCCCGTACAAAATTTTCACCGACTTTGCATCTTCTTCGTCGTTTCCCTAAAAAAGGGATGCTGCTGGTAGCTTGGTGGTGGTGGTGGCGGTTGTTGGAGAGAACTGAAAAGATTTACGTTTTTTCTTATTCACTTTTTTTACAGACATCGTCATGCACTAACTGACGCATACTTAGGTATGTACGTAGGTAGTTAAAGGCATACACGTAAGTAAGCTAAGCCGTCTTGAAAAAATCCCAGTGTTTTCTTCGTCGACTGAAAAAAACATGTTTCCCTTGGTGGTGGCGCGGCGCAACCATGAAAATGGTTAAAATGGTTAATGTTTTCTATATTTCGAAAAAAATCTGTTTTCGGTTGTGTTGTTGTTTGTATGTATGTTTCAGGGATTTCAGTTTTTAAACCGGTATTTTATCACTATAAACATGAGAGCAAGTGGAGCAACCACTAAAAACATATCAACTCACTCACTCAAGTTTTGGGTATTTTATAGATTGCCATTATGTTGTACCCACTTATATTTTATTTATATAAAAAAGAATCTTGCTCTCAAGTTGGCGATCTTTTTACTGACTGAACATTGAACAGGATGATGAGCTGCCTTGGGATTTTCAACTCTCTAAGCGGATTTTCTCCACGATAAATACAAACATAAAAATCAAAATCGTAAATATGATTTCCTCACTTTTGAAGTGCGCCACGCTATACACACTTATGTAAGAGGAGAAAAATATCCTCCTGCCGCTTTTGCTACTACCATCACCAGAAGTGATTCTTATCTCATCTTTTTTATATATAAATAAATGCGTATCAACACAACATTATTATGATCATCATCATCATCCTTTTCAAGTGTGTAAACAATTTATTTTGTTATTATTTTCTCATTTTACTTTTTTTGTGCCCGCACTTTATAACAAGTTTATAATACCAAAAATGGTTAAATCATAAATGCATTTTACTTACTTCACTACTCACACATTCGCGTCATTCGACAACACAGACATCTCGGTAGAGGGACATCAAAATGAGCCTGTCAACAGTGTCACTTTTCTTGCGCGTCGTTGTTGTCCTCGTCGTTGTTGTCCTCGTCGTTGTCGTCGTCGTCGCCGCTATTTTCTTGTCTCATTTATCATCACATACACACATCTTTTAGCTGAGAGATATTGATAGAGATGAAGAGTGACACTGACTCCGCGTGTTGTCAGCAGGAGAGCCACTCTCAATAATTGACAGGTTGTTTCTTCCTTCCCCGTGCGTTGTTGTGTTGTTCTTTGCCGGGTGGTGATGATGATCATGTTCAATGCGTTTTCCATTCGAACGTCCTCACCAAAACATCATCACCGTTTCCATCACAGCATCATGATGATGATTTCTTCATCATTTTCAGAGCTACTAATAGTATTCCAAGATTGTTATCTCGACCTTGGGCAATGCCCTTCAAAAAAATGTACTACATGCGCTCGTCCCTGATAGCATCTTGATAACAACAGTACATGGTACGCCGGTACAAGGGGAAAATTTGTTTTCATGCTTGTATTCATCATTGTCATTACAATCACATCCCCATTAAAGTCATTCATTTACTTGTGATAATAATCGCTGCGAATACGTTGTTGATGATCATTATGAGATCCAAATTACTGATATGGCCGACTTTTCTCCGCCGCTCCTACTTTATTATTATTACTTTTACTTTCAAATCATCCCTAAAATGTAAATTATCATTATTATCATCCAAATGATAATTTTGGGCATATGCTTGTTGACCATTTTTAGTTTCTCATAATCGAGATCATGACGTCAACAGTGATGATGAGATTTACACACACACACACAGCCTTTCCTTTTGGATTCTCTTATTGTTGTTTGTGTTTTTTAGTTTATGAAAAAATTCATGAATTAAGTCATCTTCATCACAATCATCTCCGCGCACACCAGATAAGCATTCGTTCACCCGTTTTTTTCAGTCCACCCTCTCATTCATCCACTTGTACTAGAAATATCGAATTCACTGGAAAAGGGAAGCTGAGAAAAACGAGGGGATTGACTGTTGCTATAACAAAGGAGAAAGATAGTATCATGTTCATCATTGTCGTCATTATTATTCCGTGTGAAATGAGTAAAACAGGAAAATCAAATGTTACAATGAGCGTGTGTCGTATTTGCATTTAAAAAAGAGATTTAAAAAATTCCAGTTCACGCGCAGTTATAAAAGCACAAATACTGCAAATCCGCTTATGAGAGACAATCTACTAACTCCCAAATAAAGTTGAATGATGACGATATACTTGTTTCTGTAGGTTGTATGCTAATGTTGTGCATAAATATCCATGAATAAGTAATAGAGTATGACGGAACACAGGAAAGCAAGTGTGTGTACTTAAATCAGAGGAAAATTTTCCATGCATACGTTAGCAAACACAAAAAATACAATGTTTCTGGTGACTTCGAGATGACAATAAAAGTCACATCATCATAAAAACACAATGCAGATTGCAGATATAAAGTTTTGATGATTGTGATGTGATGTCTTAATTCCAATTCCATGATTGGTAATTTTTGGTAGGTCACAAGTCACGCAAAAGCTGTGGAATGACTTGCTGCTCCCGTTAAATTGTCAGTAGTGAGCAGTTGCCTTTTAATCAGGCATGAAAGATCCGTGTCTCATTGTAGTATATATGCTGTTTTATTATTAATATTGGTTGGTATGATGATCATCGTCGTAAATCGTAGAAAAGACGATGATAAAAAGGTTTGTTGTTTGGTAATACGCATCATGGCAATGTTTTTACTTATTCTACTGCTGCTGCTGTTCTGTTGTTTTTACGAGGAAAACAGCGTGGGATATTTTTTTCTGTGGAAAACGGCAGGGTTCCAATGCAACATTTTTCATTCATTTTTTTGTGTACTCTTTTCCTTTTGTTCATCATGCTTGTAATTTATTTCCTTTGTTTTTTTATCTCCTCGCGGAAGTTGACGTAAAAAGATTGCGGAGAAAATAGAAAAGCATATAAAAATTAACCATGTTTTTTGTGTGTGTAATCCGCTTGTTTATATAGACTTGGTACGTTTAGGAGAGAGCACAATGACAACAATAATAAAAGTAATTGGAAAATCACCGAGAAATTTGAACTAACCATTAGTAAAATGAATGACTTTGACCGTGATACACTGCTGCTGCTGTTTGCTGCTATTGTTGTATGAAAGAGTGATGTTTTTTATGATGATGATTTATGATGTTGTTTACTGAAGAGAGTTAATGTCCCTTTTGCAATTTCACCAACGCTTTAGCTTTTCTCTCTCTCTCTCTCTCTCGCTCTTGCTTGTGCTCCTTCTGGTTCATTTTGGGACAAAAATTTGTTTTGGCGATTCGTTTCGCATACGACGATTATTAATGGTGACACACGTACTTGACGACAAATTGCATTTTGTACTTGTAGTAGCCAAAAATCCAAATACACAGCAACAATGGTTTTGATAAAGACATTTTGACATTTTACGCAGTTGTTCTATCTGTATAGTGTGGTGGTGTTTAACAGAGTTTTACCACCCCATGTATTGTTAGTGGAGTAAATGAGAATCATTACCATGTTCCGCTAATCGCTGATTTCACGGCTCTTGACCGTTGTTTGATTTAAGTATACATGGATACATGTAACATTAAATTCTGTCCCCAGTTGCGATTGCGACTGTATATTCGTGGAATCGAACGTAAAAATACTGTCTTGCCGTTTCACGTTGACATCTTATTTAAGCTCTCCAGAAAAAAAACCTCTCATGGCTACTGACAAGGTGGTTATCGTAGTTGTGTGTGTATATTTATATATGTTGTCATTGAAAAAGACAAGTTTTCCCCAAGATTCGTCTCTCTGTAGTATGGATTTTCCGAGAAAATGTAGCAAAAAAAGTAATTTTAGTGTGTCGATCCACTGCATTGCATTTGAAATTGGACTAGTTCGTTTTTACTTTTTTTCCGCCGAGTTGTGAAATACCATCGCATGATATGGTGCACTGAACGATATTGCAGCTTGAACGTGAAAGTACCCACCATCGTCACCACCACCGCTAACAAGGTGAACATAATATCGGGTTAGATGCCGATATAGAAAAGTAGAGAAATAATATATAACGTTCAACGGCAAAAGGTATGTAGTATTTGAAGCAACCAGTTCTACAAGAACAGGACCAGTGTGGTGTGATTATGATGTATCCTCCTCATTCCTCCTCTCATCACCTAGGGAATTCCCCTCTGTGGGAACTGCCACAGTATAACGGCATGGAGGAAAGGGAGGAAAGAAAAAAGAAAAATAAGTGACAGGGAAAAGAAAAAAATGGGAAAGAATGTCGTCGTCGTTGTTGTCGTGATTGCGTTTACCACAACACCAGAAGTTACATGGCGGTGGTGGTGGTGGCGTAACCTACGAAAGACGACAGCAATGTATACATAGTCTTCTGAATTCCTTGTCATTTTTCTTTCTCTTTTTTCTCCCGACTTTTTT
This sequence comes from Sinella curviseta, assembly GCA_004115045.4. Taxonomy (NCBI): domain Eukaryota; kingdom Metazoa; phylum Arthropoda; class Collembola; order Entomobryomorpha; family Entomobryidae; genus Sinella; species Sinella curviseta. The sequence continues at coordinate 35,552,594 of CM065489.1, forward strand.
TTTCAGGAGCAGAAAACCATGTGCATCGTCTATAACTATTCTGCTCCATTCTCCTGTGCACATGGAAATATAATACGAGTAAATCATTATAATAATATTATTAGGACGACCTTTCTCCATCGCTCAAGAAGATCATTTTGCAGCGAGGAAAAATCTATATACAGGGAACCATGTTTATATATGTATACATTTGTGCGAGTGTATCTTGTGAATGTACATAAATAAGGAAGTGTCTTGTTGTCGGTGTGTAAAAAAAGTTGACAAGCCGTTATCCCATTCTTTTGACGTGTTCATCGATCTTATTTCAAAATATTAGAAACCTTGGGTCTCTTTCTCTTCTTTACATGCATACGCTTCCAACAACACATTTGAGAAAAACGGTATTCGGGCTGGGCTGTTTTTTTGAAAAGAAATCAAGGACATGAAACCTAAAGACAATTTTCAGACAAAATTCCATACGCTTTAAAGTGAAACTTCAATTAAAATGGAATTACTAGTAGAACAAATGTTAATGCTAATTTATTTACTGTAATTGTAACATCGGCCATTACTTGAATATTCACATAAATTGGCAATTTTTATAGCAAATTTGCCAGCTGTTGCTTCTTGGGAACTTAAATGTTGCACTGTTGAACCATTATAACAGCTTGTCTGACTGTTGGAAATTATTTTTGTTGCATTTAAATCGTAAGAGCCTTACAAACGGTATTTTCCGCACAAATAGCAACAACATCCCAGTTTGCATTGGAACCAAATAAATATCGGTATAGCAGCAAAGAAATGGCTGGGATTTCTCAAGATGGAGCCCTTGATTATGGTCTTGAAACCAATACATATAAATCCAAAAGGAGGCGAGCAGAGTTTCTCTTGCCGTTGGCATCCCAATAAAATGTTTCGCTCCTTATTTATTATTATTAATTCATTTATTTTAATAGGATATTTTATCGGTCTTGTAGCTTCGTTCCCTTTCCCATCCAATACCATAAGGATCTCTCCTTGTCCTTTCTCCTTACGCCTTGCGTGGTGCACAAGCAAGCGAGCAACTACCACAACCTTTTTAGCTGGTGATTGTCACGACCATTTTAATGCAAACTGACAGCGGAAGGAGTCCAACGGGTATTTTCAACGCCTACTTTGTCCTTTCGTTTTAACGGCTATGCTGCTCATTCGCCAAAAATCACACCATGGCTTGGTCCAGTGTCACAGTCGAAAAATAATGCTCGACTCGCCTCCTCTCTGGTGGTGGTAGTGACGTTGTTGATGTTGTTGTTGTTGTTGCTGGAGAATTAATGGTAATGACAATGACAATAACAATAATAAAGACACAAAAACAGGGATGTATTTAGTAGCGGTATTGACGCAATAATATTTGCTATCGAGAGAGAGAGATGTGCGTACAGTGACTTATTTATGCCAAGTAATTCCTGCTACTTTTGGTGTCGTTCGTAACTCTTTTGGCGGCTTCAACTGAAGCTGCGTCATGTTTTGTTAGCATGTTTTTGTTATCGTTACGATTATTAGTTTTGTACGGTCTGGCCGACGACGACGATAACAATGTCAAGCATAACATGATGAGTCAAAGTTAAATAGATTTTCTATTACATCACCACACTTTCATGTAACACAAAATTGTTCACTTAAATCAGAGTGTGTGTATGTATGTCCAAGACACACAAAGTGTGCCAAAACAGAGAGCACAAGAAAACTTGTGTAAGCCAAGCAGAATTGAACTGCTAAATGCTAAACAAATAATATTTTATATTATTAGAAAGCTGACAAGAAACGGCAGCATAATTGGTGTTTTGGCCTTGTCCGTTCTAATTTTCCAACTCACTTGTCTTTTTCCACAAATTTCTGCAAATATGTTGCGTCACTGTGTGTCTTTGATATTTTTGCCAACAGAAGCTAAATAATTGGAAAGCAAGAAAATTGTCTACTCTAGAGAGATTGTAGAGATTCTTAATAGTATCTTCCTTTACGACAGAAAAAGAATCCGAATTTTTAAAATTGATAGAAATCTCCCAAACCATTTGGTATTTCCTAAATGCTTTCACCAGATATGTATACATAATATGTATTCCATATATGACATAATGAAATGACAGATCACGAGCGACAAGGACACACAACATGTTCAATTAGTTTCCCGGACAAAAAGGCAATTTATACTGTATTGCGTTAGACGGTTACTCTTTACTTATTATATTTAGATATATTTTAAATGCCTAATGACATATTACAAAAAAGTGGATGCTCATTTTGCATCTAATGATGCTGATGAATATAGATGAATGAATGATGAAAACCTTTGAATCTTGAACAGAAATGCATTATGATTTTTGTTCTACATATTATTAAACAGCTATAGAAAGTGGCTCGTCGGCCAAAGAACAAACGCTCATGTCCATGACATTGCATTGTGGTGGATGTAGTGAGTCGTTCTTCTCCTGGGAAAAATATTACTTTCAAGTTTGACACTGCGGCTGCTGCTGAATAATAATAAATGTAGGATGCCATAACTTTTCCTCCATGTTCTTCCTCCTCCTCCTCCTCCACCACCTCCTCCTTCTGCGAAAGAATTGTACGTTATGTAAGTAAATAGTATTACACAATGCGTACCCAGTAGCCGCAATCCCACATTCGCATGCATGAGAGCATCTTGATCGTCGTGGAGAAAAGTTGAGAAAAGTTGTCGAACAAGTTTCCATACTATGCCAATGTACCAACCACAAAAATAGATACTACCGCCAACTTGCACTTACAACTTATGTATATCCCGAAAATGATGAAAAACGCAGCGGTAGTAGTAGTGTTGGTTGGAATATAGTCTTGTTCCTCTGACCATGGCCTACGTTGTCGTCGTCGTCGTCGTAGAATGCAGACTTTCCAGTTTAAAAGTTGGAAAAAATACTTGGTTCTCACAACCTGCCTTATTTCAAAGTTGGTGGAAGGATGCATGGAAATGGGGAGAAAAGGAGGTCTTCAAAGAAAACTTGGAAAATCGTACAAAAAGAGGAATCTAATCATTTCCTTTCGATAATACGTTAGCAAGTGATGTTGCTGCTGCTATGGCTGGAGCATATACGAGCAGACAACGGGGCCTATATATAAATAATAGATCATCACGATTATTACATTACGTGTAAAAATATATATCCTTTTTTCCGCTGCATTGAAACCGGGTAGTGGTGAAAACTGTACTGCTGGTGATACCGCAGGCAATAATAGTGCATCACCCCCACTTTTCCGCTTCACTTTGTATTCCTTCTCTTCTGCTTTCTCTATTAAAAAAGTCATAGAGGTAAGGTCAAAAATAAAATGTATAGGCTACGACTTTTACTAAAAAAACTTTATCGCTCATTTTATTCTCGAGGGCGATAAGTCGAGAAAGAAAGAATGAAAGGGTTATACGGAATAGGTAGAAAAAAGTGTACTGAATTTTAATGCAACGCGACAATCTCAATATTCTGTGGATGCATAAATAAATGAACAAAGCGCAAAAATAAAACTTTCTATGGAGACTTTTCTGAGAATTTTTTTCTTGGGCATATTGTTATTTCAGTGGGATGCTGATGACAGGTAGGGATAATGTATGGGAGTGTTTACTTTTATGTTATTCGATCGGGCAAAAAATTAGAACTATTTTATTTATTTGTCTATGGTGTTGGTATATATGCATATATGTTTTATGTAGACTAAAAGTGCATTCGAAAACCGGTCAAATGGGAGATATTGAGGACTATTAGACGAATGTATTATAGTCAATGTACGGATATTGTTATTATTAGATCTATGAAAGCCGCGTGCCTCAATTGGCAAAGTGATAAAAACGAAGCAGAGCACAACGGTAGGTCTCTTTGAAACGTGTAAGCGCATATATACTTTACATTTTCTACTGCAATAATTTACTGGCGGTGGTATGCTAATGACGTCTGAAAAGAGTGGTGCAGCCGAATATAGAAAAAGGGAATGCGATGGAAAAGCTATGAAAAAGCTAGGCATATGATCAACCAGTACCCGAGAAAGCTAAACTGTTGTGCTACCTAAATTCAGTTTCGATATTCCTAAATTGTTTTTTCAATTGTTTCGCATTTCAAGTTACTTTTTTCTGATAATTATGGCATGTTATATAAATGATTGCACAACAACAATAATGTATATGGTTTGTATATGATATGTTACTGATGTTTATGTATGTTTACCACATATTATGCTGAAAATTCTTGCAGACTGCTAACCACATCATTCTGTTCTATTTATAGGTATCCTCCATTAACCGAGTTCTCCGTAACCTCTCGTCAACACACAAAGATCCAAATGACGGGATGCCTCCGCAAATGAGCCAAGATCAAGACCAAATAGCACAAGATAAATTGAGACTTTTGGGTTCTCATCATAACTGGTCGAGAGGTCAGTGGTACTCGTGTAGCGGCTACTCTATCCCACCCGGTGATGCTCGAAGTCCGGAGGATAGCAATGGCTGTCTCACGTCTGGCTCGCCTATTGACGGGTACACGGCTAAAAAAGGTAAGCTACTAGATAAACAACAAACTACAATCGAAATACACGAGAAACTGTTCCCGGTTTTGATATAAATTATAGTCTCTCTCTGCGTATGTCTGTACACAACGAAATTAAAAAATTTGAGCTGAACAAGTTTGTTTGATGGAACATCCCTTATCACAGCGTTTCCATTATATTTATTATGTTTGTATATGTACATAGTTTGTAGTTGTCTCTTCCTGTCTGAACTGCATCTAGACTGCAGACAGACAGTTTGTGTATTCCAAACAGGAGCTTTTGCTGCATCCATGGTAGAGAAAGATAAGTACATCGTCACCATTCCCTTTTTCTATTAAAATCCATTTAAGCCTTTTGCATTCATCAAGATGAGTTGCAGAGAGAGCATGGTCCAGTTATTCCCTTTTTAGTGCAGTAGTGGTGAAATTAACGCATTCAACTTGTGCATTGATCAACGATATATGACGTTGACTTGCTTTTTACACCAACAACCAAAGTTTCCACATTGCACACTGTCACTTGCTCTCTTGTTAAATATTTGCTTTTGAAATCAAAATTTCTTTTTTTACATGAGCATGACAGGCAGTCGCCATTGTTTAAAAATGACATTGTCATTTTAAAACCAAATTGAAACACCACTATTTACATAACTAAAGAACGGATAGACAGTTTTTTCTTAGCATTTTTTAACTAAAAAAATGTAATGCACCATTGTTACAAGACAACAATGTGTTATAGCACGGAAATAAGTTGTCAGTATATCAGTCAGTCAGAGACGTCATCAGGACATACTTGTCACTTGGGATGCAGAATGCAGGCAGGCAAGGAGCTGGAATATATAAAACAAGTAAAAAACATGATGGGGAGGAGGGCTTATCCCAGAAAATACGTACGTACGTAAATACACACGTTACATCTATCCAACAGAAAGAATCCAACCACCCTTTCCTTCCCATCTTTGCATAATATGATATTCGTTGAGGTTGCGAGAGAACATCTTCCCCCTCCTTCTCCTCTTCTAACTTGTCTACAGATTCACTGTCGGCCACTTGCTTGTTGGGCTTGCTTTCAGAGAGCTCCCTACTTTCTTCTTGTACGCTGCCGACGGCCATGTTTTTACTCGTTTTAGATGTCTTGACAGATAATGCGATCATCTAAAACACTTTAGTTTCGAATTTTGTAAACTTGATTACTTACTTTAACGATTGCTATTTCACTTATATACCGTTATTCATACCGGTATTTAAAGAAAATAGTACGTACAAGATTGGGAGGCAATTAATATGAATTTAATTAACTGTTGTAGCGTGTTTAGCAAAACATAACATAGGTATAGTAATTCGATAAAGTTTATTATGATTACGGTTGGCGGTGGTGGCGGTAAACCTGTATGGATGAGTATCCGCTTCAGTTAATTCCATGTTATATGATGAGCACTTCTATTGACGATGCTAAATCACAAGTAATGTGATAATGGATTCATGACAATGACACCGCTCTACATGCACACCTACCTATAGTCAATTCACTCAGGTATCATTTCATTTTCGATAGCTTATAAACTTGTTTCATTGTGACAATGTAAAGTGTAAGTGGAGATGTTGATGATAGGATCGGAATAATGAAAAGGGAAGAGGTAGTCGAGTAGACGGTCGTTTAGAATGGAGCGAGGAGAGGTGCTGTGTATTCAATTTGTAGCATAATTCATTCATCCAAGTCCTTTTTTCTCTTTTTGAAAGAGAAACATTTTACTGAAAATTGCACCCTGCTCTTGTAAATACTTATCACACATACACACTGTGCACACAAAACACCCCACTGTATAACGCAGAGAATGAGGAGAACGAGAGGGGTGCTTTTTTAACAATCGAAGAAGGAAAAAATAGAAAAGAATGGAAAAAAGTGTGGAAAAGTTGCTTGGTCTTGGTTGGTTGATTAAATCTCTGTTCTGTTCATTCCCCTTCAGTACAAATTTTATTTTTTGGACCTGGTTTTTCGTTCATCGAGAGATATATAAAAAGGCCGTTCCTTCATCGGGCCACGGAGAGGAGACAAGAACGGTTTTGTTGCTTTACTTGTTCCGCTGTGCTCCTTCAATTCGAGCTTGCATGTAAATTGCATAAATAGCCCATGAATGATTATGGGTCCCTGGGTGGATGTGACAGGAGTAGACGAGTGGCGTAAAAAACCACATATAAGCAACCAGGGAAAATGTGGAAACGTATACATTTGTATGCACCTCTATTAAACTACATAAATGAATTGATATAACAGTTGTTGATGAAATGAAATATATTATTATATAAAAAGCATTTTTTATTCATCTCAATTTTTGATTAGCGTTCTTGTTAAGGTAGGGTATGGTGTTCTTAGGGTGAAGCTAAAACAGACAAGGCAGATGTGTGTAGTGCTTGTTTATGATATGATGTAAGTGTAAAAGGAAATAGGCAGGAGGACGGATTGGTATCATCATTACAAATAATTATAGATGAGCAGGGAACACGGTACACAAAGCCAAGCCATTTGTCAAAGGTGTTTAAACTAATCTCGTATGAAGCAGAAGAGGACGATGATGACTGTGAACAGTAAGCTCCTCCCAAATCCCTTAAGTGGCTCACTAGGGAGGAAACACGGTTGCTCTGGTAAATGGCAACCGTCCTTGTCTCACTGTTTTATACTCACTGGCGATCTGAAATGAATTATATGTGTGTTGGTGGCGGCGGCGGTGGTGGTGGAAAGTAAAATATTTGGAACGATTGATTTGCCGATTTTCCCTTTTCCTGGAAAAAAAATATTTTGCTTTTTTCCCCAAAAAATATATAAATAGATCGTTGTTACTCTAATCCCGACATTATGACATGTGTGCTTTGTGTAATGCTGCAATGTTGTATGTTTTCATTTCATAAAAAGGATTTTCTTTGATAATCCGCGCTCGCTCGAGGAAATTCGTTGTCGCTGGATAGGATCATCGTCTCCAGGCGATAGTTTAGCTGGATTTAATAAGAATGGTAATAATAATGAAACGTAGTTGAATGAAGAGGAGTAAATGTAAATATTATGGAAGCTAGCGAGATTGTAGCCAATAATAATAATGGATTATCTCCTGTTTATCGCATTGATCGACAAGGAAAATGTGATGCTATTTATTTATCAATTTGCCATCAACTGATCCGGAAAATAAGCCCAAAATTCAATTTCTACACGAATCCCACTTTCACGGCGAGAAACGTGAAATGTCAGTTTAAAAGGTAATTGCTGCTGATCCAGTCGCTAGTTATCTTTGAATTGAATTGCCAGACATACGGCGCAAACTTATCAAGTTTTCCATTTGGAAATAAAATTTGCGCCATCCGTTTTTATTAGTTTCATGAGAAATTAGATGGAATGACTGAAAATTGAATATTGTGCTTCTAGGCACTAATAAAAGTGTCGTTCCATTAATTCGTGCAATATTGAGAGTCACAGGATGCCGATTAATTTAACAACAAAAATTAAATTCGTGGATTTTGTACAATTGGCTGCGTGTTCACCTACCTCAGGTGCGCCTTCAGACCACAAAGACGTCATTTATTGCAGCCAATGTCACTCACACGTGAATACTATTTTATTGCCATAATACACCATGCTTCCATTCACATCGTTCATATCGCCTGATTAAATATTTTTATTCGTTACCACAAAATGTTTCATATTCAGGATTAGCTGTCGCGTCGTCGTCCACATAAGTTGAAGATGATGAGATGTGACAATTGAATGAAAATTTCATACATTTCTAAATTTCATTTAAATTGCCTTATGCACAAGCATACGTTAAGGATTGCGATGCGACTCGTTACACACATTTTTTTTTGTTAAAGAAACTATTTTACGCAGTATTTACATTCATATATACTTTAAAATGCTTTTGCTGTCGGCAACGTAACAGAGTTGCTGTTGCAAGTTGTGACTTTTATGCCAGATTGAAAAAACGGCAACCAGCGTTCATAACAACACCCTGCTTATTATAATACATACATAATAATATATTATAGAGAAATAAAGAATCTCTGTATCCCGTGTAGTTGCAGTACTTTGCAGAACATGATCGCATTTTACGAATGTTCAATTTTTGGGGTTCCATTTCTCTCCGCGCGCTCGTTCCTTCTTCCCTTTAAATAAGATCATTTGAGCGTAAGTAATGTCTCATTTCATTCTTTCTACTTATCGCGTATATCCCATTTTGTACTTACGATCATACACGTTCGCGTATTACACGTACATAACGCAGATTTAGATTACTCTTCTCGTCGTCGTCCCAGTCTTCATCATCGTCATCATCATCATCATCCTCAGTTTACTTTTGTACTGGTTTGGTGTTGTTGGTGACAACGCAACGAGGAAAAGAAGACGCGACGTTACGTATTCCAGCGAGTGATGATGATGATGATGATCATGGGAAATTCGCCCCTATCGGTTTTGCTCTCCTCGCATTCTCTTATACATTCATCGTCATCATCATCGTCGTCGTCAGATCCAGGCATCCTTCCCGTCGTCATTTTTAGAGCTGCATGCAATATATTTCGTAGTGGAGGTGATGGAGATATTGCTATCATGATTGTTAATAATGCATACTCACGACGATACACAATGCTGTCATTATTGCCTTTTCTCCTTTAAACGATGTGGAGTTCACTACCGCTACTCCCATTGTTTTCAACTTCATTTTCAACTGCTCTAGACTTTTTTTTTGTCGGTGACAACTTCATTTATCTCATTTAATCATCTTTTCATCGTTGTGATAGTTATTAATGTAGTGGGGTCTAATAATATGTGTGATGGTTGGAGATGCACAAAAATGAAGGAGCTATTTTACCACAAAATCATTGTGCACAAAATCGGTACGGTAGAACTTACAATTAGTCCGTGTATTTCAACCAACTATATAACGTGCTCAATTCGCAATTGTGCAAAAATTTGTTTTTATTTTTGTGTTAATTTTTATCGATTTTTTATCAACATTTGCATATCATCTTCGTTAACTCATGTGCATAATTTTCAGAAAAGCTTTACGTATTTCAATTGTTAAATTGTTATCAATATGCATGACTGACTGACTCAAAACAGTAGCAAACAAACAACATAATGAGAAAAGATAAAACAAAAACAAAAATCATATTTTCGTTCCATATTTACCTAAGCCAAATAATCGACGATGAAGTTTTTTTAAGTCATACCACCTGATTTTAATAAGTTTTCCACCACGCCTTCTATTATGGCAAAAAAATATTTCTGCTGAAGTTGTACAATTTTTTCTAGTTTATTTATATGCATTGTTTTTTTTACTCTTCAGAGAAAAATGGCGTTTCTTCTATGAATATCGGATTACTACCCTTATACAACATTCTATAATAAGTATTCTCATCATTTCTCCGACTGACTAATCTGCTCATTTGTTTGTTTATTTGATAAAAAAAACTTACCTAGGTAAATGTAAATTTACATAATACGTGCCCATATGGAGCATTACAATGATGATGATGTCAAATGATTACAAACAATAGTCAAAATTTTTGTGTCCTTGTTTGTGATGATGTGTGTTGGCGTACATAAATTGCTACCACCAAAAAATGGTGATGATGATGGAATGTATAACTTTGTGTACAACAAACTACAATGACAATAATAACCGGAGAAAAAATATGTATGTAATTTCTGTTTTTTTTCTTCTATCTCTATAATATCTCGCTATTGTTGTTTTGTGATTCCACTTTTGTTGTTGTTCCTGTTTGCGATGATGACGAACAACAAGAAAACTACTGAAGCATAACACAAGAGATTGTGTGCAACACAACAACAAAAAATACTACACATGCCTATTATTATATGAAAGCAAAAAACATCCAATGAGTGAGTACGTACGCCGGTGGTGCTGGTGGTGGTGGCAGTGACGAGATGATGAGAATGAAGCTTTCTCAACAACAAAAAAAACTGACTTCTCCTGTCATGCATACATTTTTCTCTCTGAATGTTTGCCATTCTTCTTCAGTGATGATGACGATGAAGATAATTTTCATCTGTTCCATTTTGGAATAGAAAATGTGCGTACAGTCTACATACTACACGGTTTGCAATGTAGACTTAAAATATATCAATATATATTATGCATATATGTACAGTTGTATTTCAAAAGCAAAACAACTATTAGTCGGAAACATGACATGGCCACTAAAAATAACAGTCAAAAACGTAGTAGAAAGTAAAATCATGCATACATCATTCTCATCTTCATAACAATAATAGGCATGTAATAAACATAACAGTAAGAGTAAATAGCAACAATCACAATAATAGGAAACCATGAATGTTTGCATACACACATGTATGCATACATACATCAAGCGAAAATGTGAAAGTGACTCTGGAGAGCCTACATATTCGATTCCTTAAGTAACTATTCTCTCTCTACTCGCTCTCATCTTTCTACTTTTTGTTGATTATTTGTGTAGGTTTATAGAAACATTTTTCTTTAAAAATCACACATGGCATGCTTTTTTTTCATGATGAGCAGAGCATGCGTGCATCTAAAGAAAAATTGTGTATTCATGGTAAATATAATAGGAATATAGAAATGAATGATGATGACGATGATATTATTCAAGATATTTGTGAAACACAATGCACAAATAATAATCAGAATAACAATAATACTGAGAAGCAAAAAAGAAGGAGGAGGAGAAGACGAAGAAGAAGAACGGCAAAAAAATAATGTAATATCCATTATTGAAATAGTACATATGAATGCACGATTATTCTGGGTACGAAAAAATGTAAAGGGATGGAAAGAAGAAGAAGAACAAGAAAGAGTAATAGATTTTGGTACGGTGCTGCTGCTGCTCTAAAAGGAATAATGTAAGAGCTTTTTAGTACATGGCTCTGCAACAACTGACATGACAGGAGGAGGAGATGAGAATGAGAAGAGAAGACGAGCTTGGAGCAGCAGCGGCACACGAAGCATAATGTACATATATGCAGTAGTAAAATATTATTTATATTATTATTTATTTACATGTGTTTACATAATGCATGAGCCGAAAAGTAGAAAAGAAGATGAAGTGAACGAGGAAAGAAAAAAATGTAGTAGTCATAACAAATGTGGAAATATGAAAATGACGAGAAAAAAAGAAGAGAAAAACGCGTACAAGATATATTCATACGTGTATGTTCATGGATTGGGATTGCTTGTGGAACGTACAAAACAGTACCTAAATTATTACAAAGAAACAGCGATAGCTTTTTGTAAGATGGCATATAGAAAGGAATGAAAGGTGAATGAAGAAATGATGTAAGAAAAAAAGCAAAAAGGAAGGCATTTTGAGAGAAAAAATAAATTAAAAAGTGGATATTCGTTTTTTCTTTATCCGAAGATTCCAGACAAGCAGTCTGTTTCGCTCTCCTATACGGAAAAAAACTTGTGATGTTAATTATGAGTTGCGACGGATATTAAAACTGTACATCATACATACATTCATATTTACTATTAAGGGGAATGCTAATGGGGTATCATGTGACGTTCTTGTAAACTCCACACAATCAAAAATCATTCACTCATTCTTAAAGCTTGTTTCTTCTTCAATTTGTTCGAGAGAAGATCATTTCACACAACAAATATAAACGGTGGAAATGATCCCTACTTCGTTTCACCTTTTTTATATTCTAGTTGAAAGCAGCCGATGAAAAAAAAATGTCAAGCACAGCAAATCTCCTCAAAGTCTCTTATGAAGTCGGCTAAGTGAGAAACATAGAGAATGAATGAAAGAGAGTTGTACTACCTGATATCTACCTTTAATATTGCTTGCATTCCATATCCCACCTCTTGTCGCATATTGTTGCCTACTGTGTTCAGAGTTTCTTTTATGCCCTTCCCCAATGTACGAGTATGAATGAATGTACCTTTTTGGAAAGTAGCATACAATTTGCAGAGAATAGGAACAAGAGTGACTGAACGACTCTTCTTATTATCGTTTCCGTGTGTGTGTGATTTATATACCTTTTTTGTCGGTAAATGGTCTCCGCAGGGTTGTATCATCATCGACCCTGTTTCTGTCGGAAGCCCCTTGATGAGGGATAACAATCACCACCGTCATCATCTTATTATGTTGTTGTTGTCATTTCTGATTATCTTATCATCATCCTCCCGTTCGCTCAACTACTAACTATGTTGTAGCTCTGTGGCCATGCACTTTGTGCCGTCTTTGTTCACGGGAATTTGTAACCGAAGCCGATATGTACTTACCAATTATTATCACAGAAGAAGCAAGAAAACACCTTATTATCACCGTATTATTTGTTGTTTGTTGTCACATGTCGTACCGGTTTTAATTTTGTTCTGTGTGGCTGCTGTGAAACAGATCACTTTAGTGAACAGAACAATGGCACACTACTACGGGGCATAGAAGATTGGACCGTGTAGTAGATAAATAATGAGATAATTATTATTTACCTTATTTAGTTGGAAAATTCAGTGGCAGACAAGGAAACATGGATCATGACAATGACACATGCACGCACCGTATCCTCAGTTAGTCCATTTATGAATACTTACATATACACATAACGCATATTATTATATGAACCAGAGAAACATCTCTTCTCAGTTTCCTGAGCCCGTTTTATATGTGACAATGACATGAGCAAAGCAGAAACAAGAACAAGACATCCTTGTCATTTGAATAACTGCATAGGGTGAACATGTTTTGCTACACTTGCCACGCTAGAGCTTTTCGTTGAAAAGGTGGACATCTTACTGGATAGTCGTCGTCGCATTGTGAGCACATTGTTTCTTCAATCAATAAAATACCCAAATCATATCCATTCCGCATTTAATATGAGACCTGCATGTGGTTGGCATTATTACTCCAAACATCTCCGGATATACCACTCGTTCAGTTGTATTCGGAACACATACATATAGTCCATCAACATCCGCTCATCGTATCCACGTTTCTCTCCCTCCAACAGATTCACTGTCTTCATCACTTTTGGCATTGTCATTGCCATCCTCCGCTTTGTTCTTGTAGGTAATGGACTCATTAAATTTAAACGAGTCTACTAAGCGGTTCAGACTACCAGAAAATTTTCGTTCAACCATTTCGATGATGATGATGATAAAGGAAATAAAACTATGAACTTGCGAACTACCTCTTCTTCAAACAAACTCATCCGTCGTCGTCGTCGTGTGATTTCTTCACACAGGTAGAGCAGAAAAGGACTCCATTTCATGCAAACGTATATATGCCTTCTTTATATTATATTATATGCGTTTATCTAAATGTGTCTAGTGGAACTTGAGCAGGACTAAACTCTAAAAACTTTGAATCCTTTTCTCCCCTCTCCTGTCCGTACTAGCCGAATGTGACTTGCTGCTCAAGGAAAAGGGAAATGCTTCCAGTTTATTACATTGTTATTGTGCAATGAAGAAATCAAGTCATCTCACTGTTCGTTCGTGGTTTTATTGCAGCGGACTAGTCAAGACTAATGAAATGAATGTTTAGCAATGCAACCGTCAACCATTATATTTCTGTTCCATGATATTTAAAAACGACAAAGAATGAAATCTTAATCTAATATGGATTTTGAATGCAAATATGTACTTGTTTGTAGCAAAGTGGATTTCGTGTACGAAAAAAATATCTGGAAACTTGGACTTAAATTCTTCAAGTTTATGCCAGATCAAGGTTACCTTACTCCCATAATATTTAGGGAGAAGATGTATTGGGTATTTAGCAGAAAAGTCGACCACAAAATGTACACCATTTTTTCTTCCCTTCAAAAAAGTACCAAGCATTATTTACTTTATCGTATACACACGTAACATAAATATAATGAAATATCCGTTGTTAGCATCTCTCCTTGTAAAAGAACAATATGAACAAAACTCGACTACCCGAGATTCCAGCGTGCCACACTCATTTATTTCCAGCTCTTTTTTCTCTATCTATCACTTTTATTATAAAGCCACTAGAAGAGGTGGGTAAAAGTAAAAATAGTAAAAGTATATTAGATGCCGGGAAGAAGAGTTTAAGGAATAGACTCTTCTTCTCTGACTTTGTCTCTTCTTCTTTTCTCCGTTTTTCACAAGGGAACTTTCTGGCAGGAGATAAGGAAATGATTTCACACTTGCTATTATGTACGAGACAGCTAAGATGGTTTTTAGTCTTAGCTGAGCTTCTTCAGCTCTCTCTGGGCTACTGGAGAAAATTTCCTTTCCCTTGTGAACTAAAACCGCTTGTTCGTAGTAGTCGCAGAAGAGAAGACGAAGAAGAGCTGCTGCATTTTCTGTAATAATCATCATCACTATTAGTGGTGGTGGCAATGGCAGTAGAAGCAGGAGAAAAAAAAATATATATCGTTTTGGGTAACAGCAAGCAAAACTACTTTGTTAGAAGTTGTAACCAGGCCTCTTGGTTACCCCAACACCACACTAGTCAAGTGAAAAACTCAAGAAAGTAAATCAGAGTGCAATGATGATGATTACAATGAGTATATATTATAGAGTGATGTAAGTTAAGTAAGTAATAATAATAGAGTAAATGATACTGCTGCTTCTTCTGTTGGACTCCTAAAACCGATCTGATAACTGAAGATGTATGTGTCATCGTTCCAGGGCATGTGTTTACTAGCTCGCCTTCTGCAGCCAGTTTCGGCTTAAAGCTTATATATACTTTCAATACAAAAATTGAAATGGAAGGGAGCAGAAACAATGCTTAAAAACTGCGATGATAATAATAACATGTAATCATATTTGGCTGGTCGGTAACGGTCATGATTCTGCTGGTTCGGGTATGTCCTATAATATTGCTTTCATCGTTTGACCAGATTTATCAATGAATACTGCGCTAAATGGAAAATTCTCGTTTCGTTGCAAGTGCTTATCTTCCCACTGGATAAGAACCTAACTTTATACAAATTAAAACATGGCTATGTATGTATATATGTGTACACGGAAAATCCGGTGAAACTGAGCTGCCATAGAGACACTATGGCGAGAAGGAAGAAGAAACCATGTAACTATGAAAGCAAATTAATGTGATATGTGGCTAATTTTTTAAGTTTGTAACGGCGTGAGTACAAATATTGAATTATAATTTGCCGAATTTTTTAATATGATTTACTCAACAAACCACAACTGTATACGTCTTTTCTGAAACTGTAAACTAAACAGGTACAATCTCTTCTCCGCCAGTCTCTACTTTTTTTATACCTTTCAGTTCATACCCACCTGTTTTTTCTACCGGAAATAAAATCACATTCTATCATAAAAACAGATCAGACATTCGTTGAAAAGGTGCTTATTTGTACCAAAGGTATTTATTCATTTCGTATATCCGCCTGTCATTGTACACTCTCTCTATAGAGATATTGAAAACGCTAACAATGAATGCAGCCACAAGGAAAGAATATGCTTATCATATTCTTCATCTTCCTTTTCAAAATTGTGCGAATTTGTACTTAAATATAAAATTCGGTCGGTTTCGTCATCCCGATTTACACGGCATAGATTTTCGCCACACTTCATTCTTACAATTCACGCCAAAATCCTATTAGCGATTTAAACACCTACATATTTAAATGAGTGAAAGCAAAAATTTGTAGACGCACAAATATCATCTCATGAAACCGGTAAACCAGTCAAAAATTGTTCAGTTTATTTTACGAATTTACAGCCATCCTTCAGCAAAATTTATCTACCTACTTACTTCCATTTTCGTTAGCGCTCGCAAATAGGCTCCCACGGTCATTGTACTCGTTATACTAGAGAACAAATGTAAATGTGGTCCAGAGGCAAGTAGGTAGTAAAGTAAATGATAATACTATAAATATTCATTGGTTCTCTTTTACTCTTGCTTTCTCATTTCCCATTCCATATAATATTGTATTCTGAGACAACCAGATTACATACCACGCTGCTGGTTTCTTTTGCTCATCATCATCACCACCAACTTTTCATACGATACGGTGTTTTTCAAAATGAATGCCACCACAGAAAATACTCTTTTTTCGGTGGTCTCCATAACTTTGTACTGTAGCAACGGTAGACAAAACCGTCTAGTAATAGAAATAATAATAATAATAACAAGTATATTAGCTTCGTTTTTAATACTGCCATCGCATATCGCAGTATATAAAGTCTTGTGTGCTTTTTCGGTATGTCGCCCAATGAATGGCCGCGCGTTGTAGAAGCAGCAATGTGAGTGCGTTACGATGATGATGAAACGAGAGCCAGCTTTTTGATATCAGTTAGGATCCAGTGCAAATTGAAAATGTTCCTCTGGTTTGGTGATGCTCTTGCTTGTGTGCCGTGGTCTTCTTCTGGCAAGTTTTTAGAGTTTAATTCTCTGACGTGTTATTTGTGATTGTGTAAGAAAAGAGAGAGAGAGAGTAGTTTTATCACAAGTTTCTGCCTCACTGAGAATCGCTAACGGATTCAACCAAGTTGGGAAAAGAGAGAAAGAGGGAGAGAAAGAAGAAGGGTGGCACACGGAGCAAAACTTGCTACTGCCATCATTGCCGTTACTAACTATAACGCCACCACCACTACAACAGCAGCAGCTGCCTCGTCTTCTTCTTCTTCGTCTCCTTTCTCCATGCCACAGAGCAAAAAGGGAAAAGTGGTAGTGATAATAATAATGATAATGCACATATTTAGAATATAAATATAACTGGAGTAGAAAATGGAGAGAGAGAGAAAGGGAGAGTGAGGCCAGGCAAGACACACACAAAAGTCTCTTTAAGTTGTATGTAGGATGTTTGCTTGTTACTTTCCACTATTTTCTCTCTCACTCACACAGGAAGACTAAACACGCTGTTTCCACACATACACATATACACGTTCCATTTTGCCACTACCACCGCTTTTACCAGTGCTCGGAATCTTCCAAGTCTTTGTCGTCGTCATGATCATAGTCATTTTTTCGGTGTATGTTTGTGTACACGTTAGTTTGAAACGTTATCTCTCTTTCTCTCTCTCGTTCTCTCTAAGTGAGTTTTTGTATAGAGCGAGAAGGGACTTGAATACGAGGCCAAGTTAAGCGGTGGTGGTGGAACTCATTCCGCAATTGTCGTGTGTTAATCATGTATGTTGTCATAATATTCAATGCCAGCAGCGAGCCGTGGTGGTGGCGGTGGCACACGGGTAAAGATATCCCATATACAAAGCACGACTTCTTCAGAATTGACTTCATTAGGTACACGAGGAAAAAAAAAGAAATGAAAATGTATGAGCATTCGCCATTCGCCTTTTTATGTTATGTCCTTTCTGGTTACTTGGACGAAACATGTCTTTAAAAAAATCTCGTGGTTTTATGAATTGTGCCTTTATGGCTATTGCGTTGCAGTGTAACCGTCACCGTTTATGGTGATGATAATTCTCATGATTCTCGTATGCAGGGCTAATAAGATATCGACTAGTTGTATATAATGCGATGTTATGCATGTCAATAATTATTTTTGGATTTCAATTGTGTGGTTTCCAGGAACTCTATCGGATACTGGAAGCCCTTGTGAAGACAACTCGTCTGTGGAGAGTCCCACGCCTCTAGATGATCAAGCTAGACTACGACTTAAACGGAAACTCCAACGAAACCGAACTTCTTTTACAAATGAACAAATTGAGAGCTTAGAGAAAGGTGGGAAGAATTAATTTGATTATTTTTTAAACTTCCCATTCCCATTCATGTATACGAAATTAGTAAATTCAATTTAAAAACTAATAATATTGTTTTTTAACTCTTTGCTCCGCCGTGCCGTGTTGAGCAGAATTCGAAAGGACACATTATCCAGACGTATTTGCGAGGGAACGGCTAGCAGCAAAGATTGGCCTTCCAGAAGCTAGGATTCAAGTGTGGTTTTCAAATCGAAGAGCTAAATGGTATGCATCTTGCATTATAATGACATTAAAGAGTTTAAAGGAAAAGGTTTTTTATCGCTACTATTTTTAATGCACTATATGGAAATATATTTATTCATTGTGACCATAGGCGCCGCGAAGAAAAGCTGAGAAATCAAAGAAGACCAAATGATCAGCCTCCACCACAGCAACAACCTCCAACACCTTCATCCCCTCCACGAGCTCCAGCTGCACTCAATGGGAATTCATTCCACTCCAGTGTCTATCCCATCCACCATCCAACGCATCCCAATTCTTCCGACCACTACAGGTATGCATAAAACATGCACAGTAGCTTGTACAACATCATGAATTTCTTTCTTTTATCTCACCTTTTTCCCCCACAACATTTGCATTAACTTCACGTTTTGAACAAATTAACCCAATTTTCCACCTAAACTCCTTCCTCTGCATTTAATTTGTTTTTTACCTTTTTACAAGACGCAATGGTACATTATGCTAGCCAGATTCTTATGCAATTCGTATTTTTGTCTTTTTGAAATAGTCTTGGAGCAGCGGTAGCTCCTTTTACAAATTCCAACCATTCCAGCATGATGGGAAATCATGGAGCTACGGCAGGAGGGATTGTAACAAGTTCTCCGGCCCATTGTCTTCAACAACGGGAAACTCATCCGGCGGCAGCAGATGTGGTCTTGGGCTCCTCATACCCATGCATGACACGATCTCACCATTATGACCCTCTGGGATTGGCTTCTAGCTATTCTCACGCACCAAGAGCAGCGGAGGCGGCTTATCAAGCTCAATATTCGACAGCGGCAGCCGCATCCTCCGCTGCTGGTTTCTATTTGCCTTCTTATCATTCACTTTACAGCTTGGAGTCTGTGCATGAAAAAAATTAATGAGTGTGGGGGATGGATGGAGGGAATGCTGCGAAACAGTTTATATATAGGAGGAACGCAGGCAGAAGAGAATGCTGCTCTGTCCACCTGTCGCCATCTATCTGAGTATCTACACAAACGTATCAAGAAGCATGAATGAACTCTATGCGCAAAACGTCTTTGTTCTCCACTTCTTCTCACAGAGAAAGTGTTTTTCTTCACTTTCTCTTCTCATCTTAAATGTATTGTTGTGATCACGCCGTACGGTTTAGGGTCACGTCAAGAATATTATTGTTAGATAATAGGTACTAATAGAAGTATTATAATATGTAATAACTCATGTCATGTAAAATTATTTATACCACCTTTTTCGTCTATGCACTAACCATTTTAGATGGTGTATTTATTTTTTGCTGTACTTGTAACTAACCGTTGGAAATACTTCCGGCGGACAAATTATTAAGCGTACACATGTAATAGGTATTTATGATTGTAATTGAATGTAGGTAATATTTACCTGTGTTTCTATAGTGAGAAAAGCCAGTCAGACAGAAGTCAGTTCATTTATTTATTTATTGCCAATTATATATGTGTAAAATAGTTCTTGATTACTACGAGCTACGTATAGATTTTAAAAATGGAGATTCAGTTTGCCTAATATCGCATGGGAATAGTTTTTAATTATAATATTAGATATGCGCAAGGCAAAGTTTCGATTAATTATTTCTCCTCACATTTAATTCTTTGAAAGTTTGCAAAATTAAAATGCAAGGAATTATCCTCATCAAATCAAAAGAGATGAACCATAATATGTTTTACTGGATAATTTAATAAGTCATTCCAAAATCACCTGAATAACTGTAATAATATTAACACGACTTTTATCTTTCTCCTGTATTTCCGGAAATTAATGAAGCTAATTAATGATGATAATGATTAGATACTACTAAATAGTTTTACACGAGCAGCCTATGATTTTCTCCATGTATGTAATTTCTAAAGAAAAAATACAAGAGGATAAACTGTACGTAAAAAAGAAACTTTTAGTTCTTGAATATATAATTATTATTATTGTCCTTTCTATCTTTCCCTTTGTGCCAAGAATGCCATGAAACTTTATTTCCCGTATTTTACTGTGAGCAAGTTTTGTGAAAATAAAATATTTATTAAAGTAGGTTAAATACTAATAATACTGTAAAGTGTCGTACTAAATAAATGAATATACCATTATTAACTCTAGAGTAGATGCTGAGTAAAGTTAAATTGTATATCATCAACCGTGTACGTCGGATTCAAAACATTTCAATGTTATGCAGGGTAATTTGCACTTCGAACCTTACACATGTCAGCAGCTTTTAATTACTTTTAAACCATTAATTATATTACATTATATTAGTGTATGGATATTTGAAGTGTGTGTAATATTTGGCAAAATCACACAAAGGAAAAAAACAAGCTTTTCGTGAGATTTTGTGCTTTTCAGAGAAAATCAATTTTCAATCGGTGAATGAGGTCTGTGTTGTTTTCTAGTTGTTTCTTGTTACAACAATTATATTATTGCTGCAACGGATAATGATTAATTTAAATAAAAATATTACTATAACATATAGAAAGGATTTAAGTGCAACATTGACTGGTTCTTTTAGAACGTTTTACTATATATATGGAGGAACTATTCCTTGAGTAGACGACATTTCACTACTATCTACATACCTATATTAAATGTAATGTAAGCAATTAATGTAAAAGTAGAGTAACAATAGATATCATTATAAATTCCAGAAATTAAGGACCATATCCTTTTAATAAAAAGATTGAAATTCAAATACAACTTTTGCTCATCATTTATTTCAATGCCTGTTAAATTCAGTTCTGGTGCCCAGTATCCGGACATCAAACTTAAAGGCATGATGCACCATCAGAAATTCATACGAAATGTTATAAAAAAGCGCATCCTAAATGTCAAGATCTTTTGCAGAAACCATGCTCATACATGTAAATTCATGAAACTGAACGCTCCGATTTAGGATCTAGACTTGTGATTATGAAAGAACTGCGAAAGATATCAATCTAGCCTATGATGCAATTTCCAGCAGCGCATTACTTTTCTAACCCTTTCCCAGGAATTTTTTTTGAATATAAGAACGAGTGAAATGTGAATGAAAACCGTTAACGTGAAAGTATTCCATATGCAGCGGTCATGTTCAAGAAACGGACAAACGATCCATGAGTTAAAATAGTACTTCATAAAGTTTATTTACTCAATAATATTTGTAGTATAATTTCTTACGAGTAAAACTTAACAAAACAATACGGATGTTTGATTATTAACCTAATTATCATGTTATTTTAAAAATAACATAGACTTTTACGTCATGTTGTAATCCATCTATGCACTCTTACTGTATGTACGTATAATAAATTTATTTTTGGAAAAAGTCCTTAACAACTAGCGGCTAACTAGTAAAACAATGAATTTATAATACAACTTTCTCAACGTAAACAGATTAGCTGTTATTATTACACATAAAATTTTAATTCAGGATATCCGGAAATCAGAGTATACTGTAGTAAATTTATATAATCTTAACATATGATTAATATGGATTTCGTAGGATGTCATCATTCTGTTACAGGTATTATAATAATAACAGTAACAGGTTTATACTCTTAAATACCACGACCAATAATATGTAAATACCTATCATAAGATTACAATTAGTATAACACGTTCGGAGAGGTTTTTTTAGCAGAACCACGGCGTTAATCATATTCTTCATAAATAATGCAGTTTTTTTAGTATTTCTCAGAGTTGAAAAAACTTATATAATATATTATCCAAACGTTTCTTTATATTGATTTGGTGTGGTACTTGGTATTTTTGTAAGCAAAGACATTTTGCTGAAGGGGAATCGCGGCAGATAACATCACACTCACTGATACATCATATTACAGCCGGTACAAGGCAAAAAAACTATCATGGAATCTATGAATGTATCATGTATCTGATCCAAAATAAATTTTAATACTACTATACACAAAATTCATTTTGTACAAAGATTACTTTACATGTTCGGAAAAAGAACAAAATATAACTAAAATCTTATAAGCAATAATTCATCTAGTAATAGTAATAATAATAATAGCTTAGTAATTAAATATATAGCTTTTTGCTAGAAATAAACTTTCGGAAATCAACTAAAAAACTAAACGCTATTAACTAACCAATTAATGGTTGATAACTAATATAATGTATATAACTAAAGAAGCTTGTATAATTCATTAAGAGCGTCGGATTATAATTTCAACAGTCTAATAAACATTAATAATAATTAGTACTTGTCCAAAGTTGCTACATGGACATAGTTCAGAATTGACTGGAGAGCCATTTCTTCGCACGTTCCATGTAGTACGTGTCAAATATTCATACTCTATACCTAACATTGTATAGTATAGGTATTACGTAATATACAATTTTTTTAAACTGACTCACATCCGTCCGTCAGTTTTGCTCATCAAAACTAAATAACCTACACTTTCTACTAAACAGATAAATGGTTATTAAATACATTTGAAGCAAATTGTCTAGAAACCATCTCAGCTTTCTATCAAGCATTGTCAAACTAATTATAATTAAACTAGCAAACTTAACACAGTAAAGTGACATGTATAATCAGCGTTTTTGACAAACGCTCCTTCTGATAATTGATAATAATTTAAGCAGATTCACGTTTTGGCCATAGTGTTAATTCATCGAATAGTAAAAGTCAAAGGTAGAACTATAAAAGGTCAGGGCAGGAGATGTGTGCTAGTACTAGAAGCATTGCCTCTGTGTCACTAAAATTCATATGTTTACAGAACCAAGAGAAAGCTTCCAAGAATGAGCAACTCTAACAAGAAAAAAAATTATCCCTACCTAATTGGCCATAACTGTACTCTTAAAAAATGATAGTTAATGTACAAAAATGATGAAACAAATTATAATTATTTCTAAAATTCATGTGTTCAAAAACTCTGAAGTCCATTTGATTTTATAAATTGATGTTAGAATGAAGAATTGGGTTAATGGTCTGGGTCTCTGCCTGAATTAGTGTTCTATCATAAAAATAAAATCACAGGAATTAACACCAGAATAAATATTTTTTTGCTACACGATTCCAGTCTTGCAGACAATAAGTTAATGGATGCATACCTGTTAAATATTTAGAATCGGGCTCTGATGTACAGAGCAGCACAATCGTGTTCACCGTAACCCAAACGTCTGGCATGTTTAAAAGACTCATTGGCAGCTGCTGCCATTGGTAATGGTTGTTCGTAAGCATTACCCATTCCTAAAGCCAGGTTTACGTCCTTTTGAAGGTGCTGCAGTGGCAGTTGGGTTTTGTAAGAACTATCCACCATAACTGTAATGAATCCATACCACATATGTTATAATTAATTCAATTATACGCGGTAAAATAAATTCCTTGGGCTTGTATTTACTTACACGCTCCCTTTTCAAGTAAAAATGGACAAGCCATGCTAGTGAGTCCCATAACATCCATAACATCTTTCATCTCCAGCCCAATGCGATCAGCTAGGGCCATTCCTTCAGACAGTCCGCTAATCATAACTCCTGCTATCAGTTGGAGGACTAAATTCATTTTTGTAGCGCTGCCAGCTTGATCTGTTTAATATTTCAGGAAAACATTTTAAGCATTAAGCACAAACGTAGCGTTTTCATTTCAACTCCCATGGGGTGATGAAATATGAAATACAACGACTTACTAGTAAGGAAGAAGGAATTTTTTCCCATAGCTGCGAAAGCGCTTAAGCAGTCGTCGTAAAGAGATCTATCGCCAGAGCATAGGATAACTAGCTGGCCATTCTCAGCCTCTTGCTTGCTTCCTTGAAGCTGTGCTTCCAAAAAACGACCCCCTTTGCTTGTGATTGCCTCCTCAATATCCTTTGAGGTTTCCACGTCGATTCCAGTCATTTCAACATATGCTTTCCTAGTGTCAATCTCTTGCAAAACTCCGCAGTTTCCAAAGACCATCTATTTTTAAAACAATGCATACAAACAAATCACGTCACAACGAGCTTCACACTTGCACCATTTTCACATTTTTATGTGACAACAGACATATGCGGCCATAACCTAGTTTTATGCAGTTTAGATGAATTGTTATTTTTATTTCAATCTTACGTCTTTTGAAGCTTGTGGATCAGCGACACATGAGAATGTGATGTCAGCACAGGAAACAACATCGGATGGTGTCATCCCCTGCTCAGCTCCAGCTTCAATAAAATCCTTACACTGAAATAAATAAATAAATACATGCGTTTATAGACAACATCACAATTGGATAAGTAAAAAATACTGCATTCCCGGTGCCATATAAAAACTATTCTTTAAAGCAATAACTTTACACATAATTTAGTCCATTATTGATTTTTCGCCGTTCCCAAAGATGTGTGGTACATAAAAAAGTCTACCCTACCCTCATATCCATTTTGGACAGCATTTTTCATAAGTTTCATATTGTCTTAACAAAGGTTTTTTTTTGAAAATAGTTATTGTGGCAGCAAAGAAACACAATTTAAACAAATTTATGCATAGTATTAATAATATATTAAACATACATAGTTGTAATAACTGTAACACATTTTCAAGTTACATTCTAGACTCGAGAGCATCCGAATGCAACATTTTATGTAATTCAAAACCCCATCAAATCATGCATTCCAACATCATTAAAATTAATCATAATCTGGAATGAGTAAAACGGACGGCTTGCCAAAAATCCAATTTCGCTATTCAAAAGAAGAATACCAAATAGCAGAAGCGGCGCATCGAGTAAGCTGCATATGCCCGCTTCCCCAATAGCCAAACCGCTAACAAAATTGAAAATGTTTCGCAATCGGCAGAGGTCAAAATACCACAATGGTGTTGCGAAAGACCGCAACGAATTCACCAATACTGAAGCAACATACATAAAACCACCTTCCTTACGTAAAACGTTATCAGCCATTAATTAATAATGTTTACCCACATATACATACAACCGAGATGTTTCTAAAGGCTATTGCGTGTATGCATATACGCTGAAAAAACGGAAAAGCAGTGAAAAATGAAATGAAAAATCTGTTGACTTCCATTCAGTGAGGTTGAAACAGTGAAACCAACGAACTGTCCAATGAAAAAGAAATGTCAATAGGTAAATACAACCACTCATAAAAAATATTTTATCATTGTAGTAATTGCAGATAAAAATAGTTATATGGTCATGTTAATAAATTATAGCACAATAAATTTCGGAGTCAAGTACTTAATCAGTACAGATCTTGAGGTTGTGGTTACATACTGTTAAATGTCCGTGGGTCCTCTCCCCGGACCCAAACCATAGGTAAATGTCTACCTCTCACCATATCGCTAACCGTAAGGGCACGCACGAGTAAGAGAAATGGAAGCATTAAATATTCAGTACTTCTTACTCTCCGATCGACTCAATGCTACGCAGCGGTCGTATCGCATCAACATAATCGTGTCGTGTTGGTGGTGTGCTCGCCCACTTTCTCTCCTCGCGTGCTTATATAAGCAATGTCTCTGTTTAACTTTCTCTCAACTTATGACACGTTTGACAAACAAAACAAGGTACTTATAGTACCATTTACTCAATGAAAACATTGACACGCCATTATTCGTTCGTGCGCTATTTCTCTTACTTCACGCGAAAGCATCGTCCACTTATTTAGACGAAAGCATATAATATATAGTAGCATGGCTAATTTCTGTTTCTCGCGTTCTCCAGAAACACGCTTCCGTTCGCTCTACAACTCTATATGTCCCAACAAACTCGGTCGATGTTGGGAAACACTTATCTCAACTCCCACCATTTCAGTTGATGGTTGAGGTCAGATGGGTGCATTGTCTCGAAAGCATCGTTGACCCCACAGAGCAACTTGACTCGGCAACAGTGACGCCAAACCGATACACGCAGGCCATATTCTCTAGAAACATTTTTTTCCACATAGTTGTACAAGTAATGCATATTGGTAGATGAAGCCTTTGTGTCCACGCTCTTGAAACAGGATAGGCGGGGGAGTTGATATTCATCGCAAATGTTGTTGCGTCATTATCGGCACGGCGGATGCATACCAACCACGCATTAATGTTCTCCCCGAAAACTGACTTGGGATTATGATGAATTTCTCCCACAATGTATGCGACAACTAATAAGTTCCCTTTTTAGTGGACAGGTTTAAAAATTACATTAATTATAAAGAATGCCATTCTATATAGGTATTCATCCACAGTGAATAAGTGCCGCAGGTACTTATGCAAACACAATTTTCATACGATTAAATGAATCATTCTAAGTAAACTGCCAAAATAATGGATGGGAAGTGCACCATCATGAGCAGATAATAATGTGTCTCGAAATTTATCTACTAAACTACCCACCAAGGTTGGATAAACAAGCCTTTCAAATTTAGCGACAATAGAGCTATGAATAATACATTTTTATGCCCGTGTGCTTATTCGCAGTGGATATTCGCCTACTCTGAAGATAACGATACGCAGCCATAAATAATGGCTATATGTCACACAATAATCGAAAGCCTACATATCCTTCCCTATTGATATTTGATAAACCCATCCGTTAACAACGACATAAAGCGAAACTGGTATAAAGAACGGTTAAAAAAATGCTTGAAATCCATTAGCCCCCTTTTTCCAGGAAAGTAAATAGCGATGGTAAATGTTGATAATGACAATAATGGAAAGACGACATCACGTTCAACAAAATAACAAGCATTCAACATAATAAACGTAAAGTGAAAGCAGCAACGACACGGATCCTATACCGTTTTCCATAATACCTAGTGCAACACACAAAAGGCAAAAAAAAAAAAGAAAAAAATTGCTTGGGCTTTAACTACTTTCACCGTGCCAACTTTGTTGAAAGAAAAAAGCTACCGCTACTACTGAAGCTGTTCAACAATTCCAGTTTCACGGGAACAAAGCACCAAGTCATATCGCTCAGCACAAAGTATCCACATTACCTACTTCACATTGCATACCCAAAAACCCCTTCTAATGTTCAATGCTTCCTGTTATTTGTGTAGCTGATGTATATCAGTCATATATGTATGAATTCATGTTCAAACCGCCAGCACCATCATCATCATCATCCGTAATACTAATCCATACACTTAGGTACATCATGAGGACTCGCTTTCACCACAAAAATGAAAACAAACTGTTCGACTCTAGTTTCTCCATCCATTTTTAAAGGCAGTTAATGTAGGCAGCCAACAAAACCAACCACCTCACCACAGCCATCATGTCATCAACGACTACATTGTTACCTGCATTCAATCGAGAGCAGATGGGAAAAAAGCAGAAACGCAAATTGAAATAATATATTATTGACTCGGCTTTTCCATCACTTTTTTCTGAACATAATATTATTGCGTTGCTGCATAACCCCGATAATAGAAACATTTTGCCGGCCCTGAATAATGTATTCTAAAAAAAGAATAAAAAACCCAATGAAACCTTTCATTCTGACTTCATCATCCGATCCAATCCTTTACACCCTTTAATATATAATCATATCATGTCACATGCATATTTTTTTCTGCTTACAGTATCATCGTTGTCAAATCAGACTCGCAAAATATGACCATACGGAAATAAGAGAAAGTGTTCATAACGCTTTTTTAATAATAACCACCACAACAACAATAGTCCGCATTTCCTTCATTTTTCACGTATGTGTGGGTCCTTCTACTGAACATGTTCACTTTCTCAACTCAACAACAAGCAGCCCGTCTTTTCCTTTTCAATTTACTGCTCCCGAAACTACTACGCATGAAATCATGAAACAAACAAAAGAAAATGGCCAAGAAGGCAAAAACCTTAAACAAAGTTTGTTTTAAAAGCATTTTGCTTTCAGATAGGTACATAATTCAAGCTTTGTTTCTTGTTTCTCCTGTATAGATTACAGATTACTATGGCAGCCTATACGGCGCATCAACCAGCAACAACAACACAATATGCAAGCTCTCCCTCGCCTTCTTATGACATTAAACGTTACAAACATCACAACAACAACGAAACCTCAACGGTTGAGGCTCAACCGTCAGCTAAACAGCTTAAAAAGCATCAAGCATCCTTCTTACAGTTCGGTAGCTACCCACGAACACGTAATGGATTACATCCCCTTCAGGACACGAAATGCCACCTGTGGAACATGAAATAGTACGCAGTCTCCAATTTCATACGAAATTTATCTACCCTTCTTTCTGGCCTCAACGATCGTAGGATTTTACAACCGTTCTTTAGAGCACGCGATTTATGAAGAAAATTACCTGGAAAAAACCAATTCATCTGAATCCAAGTACATTTTATTTTCGGCAAAATAAATTCAAGCCCCATAGCAGTATATCATATATATATAAATTTCCATGAGGAATCTGACGACGACGCAACACAAATGTTTTAGTTTTAAGTCAAACAACATATTTTATGAAAATGGTGTTTGAAATTCATGATCGAATGGATTCATGTAATTTCCAATATGCTGCAGGCGACACATTTTATGACAACTACGTGCCTCAGAGAAATTACATTCTTTCAAGTGGCTGTGCCAGAGGGAGCATTAAACAATTCGCAAAATCCCAGAATCAAATGTAACCGTGTGTGCTGCAGAGGCATTTCAAGTGTTTCAGGGTTTCTTCCTCCAACTGAGTACAAAGTTCCCATTCTACTTGAGTTTGCTCCTTGTCGTATTATTTTAAGCTTTCCTGTTTCTCCCTTTTATTCGCCTTCTTACACAATAATACTTTGTGTGCTCCTTCCTACTCCTCCTGACTTAAAGCTTTAAAAAAGCCCATCAGCCATCTAAAAGCGTAAACGGAGCAGACGTAGTACTTTACTTAGCGAGAGGAGCTGTGTCTCTGTGGCGTTTTTGTGAGCAACTTACTAAAACTGCGTGATACTCCTTTTTTCTACTCGCTCGCTTGCACAATGAAAGACAAATCTACTAACGCTCAAATACACACTCTCTGTGTGTTTGAGTTTGAGAAGAAACGGCTACATATAAATACGCTTGCTTATTATTACGTGTGCATTTTTGCCTTGTTCCCTCTTGTGCCTCTCTGTCTATATCACCAGCAGCAAGCATTGCACAAGGTTTTGAGTGTGTGTAATATTCTCATTCTACCTAACCAACAATTCTACCTAACCGTCGTTGTCGGTCTCTCCACTCGGCTTGCCTTCTCCCACTTTTGGTAACAAGAATACTTTATACACTAAACTCCTAAATATCCAACAAAGGCTTTATTCTCGTTCCTTCTCAACAACCAAAGTAGGTATTCCCACTATTCTCATTCTGCAATATATGTACTAAAGTAAAGAACTAACTGAACTGAACAAGAATGTTGCTCAGAGAAGTTCTACAAAGAGCTGTATTTGTGATGCTCCTGGTCATATTATTTTACTGTTAGCAGCAGCAGTAATGTTAGCGTTAGTTCTACATACTCTGGTTCGATATATAGAGCACCAACACCAACATCGCAGCAGCAGCACACGGCCACCACCACCTTTTGTGTTAGAGGTGAGTTTTCTGTGGCGAAAATCCTCTCCGTTCCTCAACAACAACAGAATATAATATATCGCATCGCAGTAGTAGAGAACACAGAGTAGTAACGAGAGTTTAAAAAATAGACAAGCCATTTCCTTCGGTGTTCTTCTCCTCTTGCCTTGCAGTGCACGTAGTAAAGCTTGCTGAATAACAACGATATATCGCATCATCATCCACATCACATCATATTATCTTTCTATCTTGTTATAACACGAAACCTGTTATATGTATGTATGTGCAGTGCCTTTATTGTTGTTATTATGATGATGATGATATCAAGCATTATTTTGTCATGGAATATATCTGCTAAAGCTGAACCACACTCTAGTCTTCTCCTTCTTCCTTGTATGTATAAAAACAACATCATCATGATCATGTCAGTAGAGCAGTGCTGCTGATCTTTCCCCTTCTCTTTTTTCTCCGTCGTCGTCACTCTGTTCCTCTCGTTTCCACTTTTTCTCCCTGCACTACTCTGCAGACGTCTTGCAACAACAGTCGAGGTGAGAAAACACCAGGATCAGAGCAGAGTTTAACAGCAAAAACGAGAAGAAGAAGAAGAAGAAGAAGAGCTGTTATTCCCTTCTTCCACACAAACACATAGACAAAAAGTCAGTATAGCAACAACAATAAGAGCAAGAGCACCATATATACAAGCAGCATTTTACTTTTCAGTGGATAATCATCATCATCATCATCATCATTTAGATTTTAGTTGCCAAGTTTAATTGTTCTCTTTTATAAGGACTCTCTGCTCTGCACACATTGACGATATTATATTAGAACAAAGAAGCATTGCAAGTATAACTATTTATGAGCACACACGCAGCAACAAACATGCTAACTAAACTACTTACTAATATACTTAATGCTCTTGGGCTGAGAAAATGACAACAGCGACTACTACTACACTACACTGCAGTTGTTATTATGGTAGTTGTGGTGGTGGATGGTGTGGTTGACCAATCAAAAGAGCATTTAAACGTCAATACAGCAGAGAATAATTATCTTGCAAGGGAGGAAAAATGTTATTTGGAAAGATAATTAAAATCAAGTATATAGACTTACGCAAACATTATTGGAGTAGGTGAGAGGTGAGTGAGCAAGTTTCTTGGATAATATATTATATAAAAGTGCAGCTGCTGGCCAACAAGGAAAATTTAAAAAAGTTTACTACTTCTACAATTACCCGTTATAAAAAAGTGTAACTACCTTAACAAGATGATGTTAAATATAAAGGCAGAGAAAGTGAAACAATGACGATATGTGTGGAGTAACACACTTTTGGTAAGTTCAAGTTGATGTGAGCATCACAAGAATGTTTTAAAAGTGGCAGTTAATACAATGCGATTAATTAAGTTGAGGTGTGAATTATGTACCTAAATATCCTTGCATCTAAAAAAAAATAATACATTTTTTACATTATTATGCTTTGAGCATGTTGTAGTAGTGCTATCTTGCATCATGGTTTAAAATCGCGCTTAGAGTATATCCAACATAAACCCTATAATAGCTCTTGACTTTCTAAATTAAATGCCTAATAATATATGTGTATAAATTACAAGGTGATATAAAATTCATGAAAGATGAACTAGATTTTTTTAGACTAACAAATGCAAAACAAACAAGGACGCAATTGCAACATGACAACAACCTTTATTTATATACTATCAGGACATTTTATGTTGCGTATTTGCATCCCGGCAATAATGCTGCATAAAAAAATGTTCAAGTTATTTGGAAAAGTTCCAAGAATTTTTCTTTTCTTTTGATCTTCATTAAAAAAATGCGAAAAGTAAATTAAATTGATCATCATCATCAATACGATTTAATAGTGGTACGCAGACTAATGGACACCATTGTGTTCAAGATGTTATATAGATTAGTTAGATAATCAATAAGTAAATAACGACGACAGGAGGACAACGCTATCATTATTATTATCTTACATTTATCATAGCATCATTAATTCTGTCATCCGTGTCTCGATCGGATCGATAATGAACACACAAAAAAAGTAGATCAAAGATTAATAAAAAAAATTCACTCTCTACAATAAGAGCAGATTATAATAGGCTGTCTGTTAGCGAGTCGAGTAACCCATTATAATATTATTTGTCTAACATCCTGCTCCACACATCATCAGACAAACGGACACACACAAGTGTCCCGAAAATGCTTACATAATTCAAGGCTGATATATAATATGCGACAGCTGTGGCAAATTAGACGAGAATATTACATAAATCTTGATCCATTACATCTTTCTAGTATTTTGTTTCATCGTCGCAGCAGCAAACATTTTTTAACATTTTAACCCTGATGATCAGATTGAGATGATGTTGATGGCAAGTTGGAAAGGAGTAGTTTGCCTGAATTGAATTGATTAAAATATGCGACCAAGTAGCAAGTAGTATAGTAGCATATTATGCTCATTTTTTGTGATCTCTGATCAAACAAACATGAAGCGTTAGAGAATCACAACAACAACGACTCCACTCTTGTTAGTTGCTTTTATTCACGTAAGGTCATGACGAGAAATAATATTAGGTGCTAGCTAGTAGCGCTTTGATAACAAAAATTGTCGTGTATGATGCACGAACCAACAACAACGGACGAGAATCATAAGACAAGTAGAAAAAATAAACGACGAACGCGATAACTCAATTCATCATCATCATTATCATCTAATTAATTCAGCGTACATACACTACTACCGCTCTCTGAATGTAATGAACTCGCAAGCGTGGTGGTGGAGTAGACATCAAACTTCATTTTTTTCAAAATACATAACATTTCATGCAATACAAGCTAACAGGGCAGACTGAGAATACGCCTACACGCTTAGGTCATTTTTTTGCTGGAAATAATCGAATTATTTCAGTGATTTAGTTTCCTTTCATTTCACCTATTATTGTTTCATTCCATAAATTTCAGATCTCTTTGGAAAATTAACAGAAAGTAGAGGGCACCTTCCATCTTGAGTAGCAAGCACCTCTCACAACACAACTCTTGATTGTATATGGGGACGGTAATATAATGCTATACACGGTTAAAACGGGTACTACTACTATCACCAGCAGTAGCGGAATCATCGGCACCACCACGTCAACCTGCTCTCCTCCGAAAGCATTTCTTTTAACATGGCTCATTTATGGACTCCTGCCGTTAACCCTGACGGCGGGTCTCGGCTCAAAAGATATGATTACCGATGGCCCTTTACTATTAACATTAGCACGACAACAGGAGACCAACAATGGCAACAATAACAATAGGAGTAATTTTATTAATATCACGCCGCCGACGACGACAACAGTTGCTAACGGCAACAACAACAGTACCAGTAGTAACGATAGTACGAGCAACAACTACTACTACGACTGTCCGACTTCGTGCCAATGTGAATATCTTCGTTCTAGTCAGAAACTTGAAATTAGCTGCTCGTCACCATCATCGGAGAATGCCCCATCAACGAACAAGAAGATTGACCTTTCCTCAGGAGTTCGTACGCTGCGCATTAGTCGTGCACTTCTCGTCGATGCTAAGTCAGTGGGGAGCATCATTCCCCCTATCATGAGAAACACGTTGGTAGAGTTAGATCTCGAGCATGTCACCATAGAACCAAAGTCATTTTTCGCGAATGGTCTCTTATTCCGAGAGAATGCCCAGAGCCTCCGAAAGTTGACCATCAGAGCAGGAAACCTGCGGGGTGGAGGGGACACTCCTATCACAGATCTCCCTGCAGCATCCATTCGAGCAGTTCTTCAACCCTTAGCGTCTCTACAGAGTTTGGATAGCCTTAATATATGTGATAGTAGTCGTAGTTTAACAACGGTAGTTCTCCAAGCTATGCCTGCTGTTAAGCACTTACGAGCAGTGAACGACTCCCTCAAAGACATCCCCTATGAAAGTCTAACTACCAACTATCATCAGTATTCAGTTATCGAGTCCATTGACTTCTCCAACAACCATCTCTCCCTCGTCCCCAATGGACTCCTGGGAGGCCTGGAAGGCCTGGAAGGCCTCACAGAGCTGCGCACTCTGGACGTGAGCCTCAACCGAATATATCATCTGCAGGAGCAAGTTTTCACCGGACTGAGCGCCCTTCGCAAACTAAACGTTAGTCATAATCAAATAGAGTATGTGGATGCGGAGGTGTTCACCCCGCTAGAACACATCCAGACAGTAGATCTTAGCCATAACGAAGTAGTACAATTCTTTGAGCCCTACTTTAAGAACAACAAAAGGTTGCAAGTGCTAAATCTAGCAAATATGTGGGTAAGGGACACCTTCAACTCAAAGGATTCTGCCATTGCCACTCGATCTCTCATGGAAATTGAAAAGTTGATCCATACGCTTCACAGGGTAGAAACGTTAGACATTAGTGACAATGGCATGATCAGAATTCCTGAAACCCTTACCCACGCACCCAACCTCCAGAAAGTGGACATGGATGGAAACAAGTGGGAGTGCTCTTGTCAGGACAGGTGGTTTCTCGACTGGGTGGCCACTACCCAGGTTTCAATAAATACCATGAACTCACCAACCAAGGAGATGTGGTGCTACTCGAAATGGAACAGGCTTAATTATGGAGAGATTGTCAAGTTTCCCTTTAATGACCGTATGAGAAATTTGACCCGGTCATGTTCCAATACAAACATCGTTGCAACGACCCCCTACAAGTATTATGCTGTCATGGGGAAAAACAAGCAACTCGATTGTCATGCTCAAAAACCAAACTGGCCAAAAATTACTTGGATAACGCCATCAAAACAGCGAATTTCAGAAAACTTTAGTTACTTTCTTAATAGTAATGGATCGTATCAGGAAGTACTGGAAAGGACGCAACTGGCGCCTCGCGTTTCTCCCGATGGATCTTTACTCTTGACCAATGTCACTAGAGTGGATTATGGACTGTATCTATGCATTGCATCATATCAAGATCTCAACATTACCCATTATGTTCATCTTGGTATGGACGTCTCTGTTTTCAAAGATGTACGTTTCATGAGCATTATAGTTGGATGGACATTTAGTTTTGCGTTTTTGCTACTTGTACTACTTTTCCAACTAGTCAAGATAATACTAGACAAGTAAGTGGCATAAAATTGAATGATATAATTGTAATGGCTAGTATTAACATTAATTTTATGGCTCTTTACTTAATGACCTCACTTTCTGCTTTACATTACACAGGCTTGGAGTGAGGTGTGTTACAATGAATACCACAAAGCAGACGAGACGTGTCCGTGCATTCTTTGATTCCATGGAACAACACAAGACCTCGCAGCTAGACTGGCTACGTGATAATTACAACATGCAGGTTAGCAGAAGCGTTGTTTTTCCTTTTGATGATTTTTGCCATTCGTCTCTTTGTCATGCTAAACATATCATTCAAATATGTTTACCATTTTTACAGGCAAAGAAAATTAAGGATAATTGCTTTTCACAACTGGAACGCCTCAGAGAGAGCTACGCCAGTAAAAATCTGGGCGAAATCAAAGAGTTTGGAACTCAACAGCTACACACGTTGCGAGATCAATACAATGATCAGGTATGCCACTCTATCTATTTGCGAGCTTTGGCATGATAATATGCAAAGGAAGCAACAAGTATTTGCACTAATTAAATCTAATCACTCAATACAGGTACGCCGCGTGGCCAACTACTCAGCCCACCAACTTTGCAAAGTGAGGGAAAATTATGTTTTCAAACGAAATCAAGTATGCAAATTCAGCAATCACCAATTGCTACGCCTCCGAGAAACTTATAAATGGCAGGCTCAAACTCTCAACAAGATCTTGGAAAATTTGCCACGGGGACTGAATTTTGATACTTGTCGTGGCATGGGAGCCTGTGGCAGGACAGATTCAATCTACCTGGACGACTTTGGCGATGAATTCGGATGCTTGCATCATGATGTCCAGGCAGAAGTATTTCACATGAGCAGCAGTCACATGATGGGTTTCAGGCCCATTGGAGGTATCGCGGATAAAATGGAGCATGTGTCACTCCTGATACCTCCAGAATTTATGAATGAATATCACCAAGGTGCATCGGCCGAGGGGATAGAACACCCTGTTGCTATAGCAGAAGCGGAGGAGGAGGAAGAATACTTGGAAGAACAAGAGGAGGAAGTGGTCAAAGAGAAAGTTGTGGCGGAAAGCGAAGAGGACAAACAGTCAGCCACACAAGACGAAGCAGAAGTAGTCAAACAAGTGGAAGACAAGGAGACTCCTACTCCTGAGGACAGCAGTAGTAGTAGTACCAGTACCCTACCTACAATTACAATAGAATCCAGTACTTCGTCATCACGCCATGGCAGCTATTCATCAGATAGTCCTCCTCATTTACCGTCTGATACTAACGATCCTACTACAACCACAACCATCACAAACATGGATGTGACAACTGAAAGACATGATAATGATGTCTAAACTAAATGTATACTTAACTATACTGAATAATACCTAATCTTAGTACTAGGAATAACTTTTAATTCAATGTTTTATTTCAATCTTGTTGTCTCGTAATTCTAGTTCTAGACGTATATAATAAAGACGGCGATATATAATCGGCACTGTATTGATATTCAGCAGCGTAATATTTTTGCCATTTAAATACCTACCATTTTCAAATCCTGAACCGAGAGGAAAAAGTAAACCAATAACCCTATTTTCGACATTCTTCTAAATGAAAGATAAGCAATACGAATTAAATTGTATGAGGATACAATTATTTATCCATATTTTGTTTTTTTGGTTTTGTTAACCATGTACTTAAATATATATTATTTGTACGATATGTATGATAAAATGACGAAGAAGCTGTTAGGGAGCAGTGAAACAGTGCAAGATGTCTTCCTTCCATTCATGGAACTACTATTGTGGTAACATTTAAAACAGTTGATGGACACGAGACAAACGTATGCCTAAACACTGAGGTTAATATTTCTTATTAATTGTAATCTGTAAGTTAAACTCAATCTTTAAAAACAAAACTAAATTTTAACTAAAACCCATCTTGTTGAAGATGAATCTAATGGTTGCAATGTCAAAATATTTATAATAATAATAAAAATTATTCAACAAACAAGATGGTGTATTCCAAAAAAAATCGTTTAGCGACTAGATTCACGCGTAAAAAGGATGTATTACGTAGTGTGACGTGACAGGAGAGTAGACGTCATTCAATACACACACGAGTCAATCAAATTGAAACGAAAAAGTATTGTCTTTTTGCCTCTTGGTTGTCTTGACAATGAAAGTTATTTATACAATCATTATATCAATGAATTTAGTTTTAACAAACTAGATTATAAATAGACTGTAGGAAATTAATGACATTTTGGTAGTGATAACGTCTGTCGTATGTAGACAAGTTTGTAACTGACTGTAACAAACCAACTTTTTAAAAATCTCCTCCATACCAAAAAAAATCTCCTGTTTTTAGTTTTTGCATACTTATGATACAGTTAAAAAGTCTAACCGAATTACTGTGGTATACCAAGAGACTTACATAATGAAAAATATTGTCATGTAGCCGATTTGTTTTTTCTAGACTGTCAATATCATTAAAATAAAATGTAAAAAAAACTGTCGTAGTGTAATATATAAACAAAAAATCATAATATATATTGTACCTACTTTACTTTAGAAACTCCAGTTCAATTTGTGATTTCTTTGTTGCCTGTTTTGTTTTTTAATACTAAACTTTATGTTATTTAGATATTTACGTAGGTATTTATAACATGTATGTATATGTTTACTTTGTATATGTAAAATGTTAACTATCTAGTTAGCAGCAATGGTTTTATCATTTTTATTCCTTCTGAATAAAATTTAATTTAATTTAACTTTTAGAGCATTTTTGGAAATAGTAATGTCAAGAATTATACACCACACAACTCTACATTCAAGTAGAACGTGTGCGTGTGCTAATTCAAGTAATCTTGTCACACCATTCCTTTGATAACAACAAATCATGTTCATTTTTAGTCTGATTTCCTCCAAGTAGATTTTTTTTAAAAACAGGAGACACATCCGAGATTTGGTGTCAAACGTAATTTTGTTACATCTACAGAAACAACTGAAAATTATTTAAAATAATAATTTTAATTGTCTAGTGTAAGCTGGTGAAGACCGGAGGACGACATTTGTGTCAACTTCAATTGATATTTAATAATAATATCGCGTAAAACATTTTTGTCTACGTACTTGTATTTTAAAATAATAGTGATACTGATATTAACTACCTATATATATGTATAATCAATAGATTAGCTGTCAATTTTTTTATTGAATGAAAAAAACAAGACAGGAAGTCAAAAGTCTTCACAACAACAGTATCCTTAACCGTGAAGTGCAACCCTAATTACTAGCAATTATTTAACTTTTACCGTTGTAACTAGATTTGTGACAACATGAAAACAACACCAATACTACTTATCAACAGTGACATCAATATTATGGAAGTAGACAAGCAGTAAATGATCCAGTTTTAAATTAATGTAATAGCCAACTAATAATACATGGATATTCATATCAAAAAGTTGATATTTTCTTGTGAATCAATTATGATAATGATTGTGGATATTAAACGATTTTATGAATTGTTCTCACCAAAATACTCTTGAATGCTGGAATTTTCATTTACCTAATGACTAAAGGTCATTGACACATCATTAAGGTACCTACGCATATCACGCATCCATATTGCATTTTACTATTGGCATACGGAACATTGTCTAGTGTGGTGCATCAACAAAACTGGTTAAATATCTAGCGCTGCCACCGCCACCGTGGAAGTTAACTACTAGCACCGGAAACACAAGCAATTTTGAAAATGATCTCTTACCTTGTCCGGAGTACGATTCCAGACGATCACTTGATGCCCTGAATTAATTAAATTCTTCACAATTCCCCGTCCCATTATACCAAGACCCAGAAAACCAAATTTCAAAGTGGATGGGGTGATTTTTTTGTCCTTAAGGTACTGGCTGACAGAACCGATATTTATCGGGACATCCTCCTGTCGAAATAAACATTTTGATTATTAACAACAAGCTCACTCCCTATTCAGTGCAAAATGAAACTAATAAATAAGTAAAATCTTACACGTGCAGGCTTAAAAGTAGTAGGGCGGTCAAGAAACATATCTGCAGCGGATCTACGTGGAACATGATTGGGATATTTCACAAACGAGCTGGTGCCATCCACTGGGGGTGTGCCTAAAGTTTTGCGTTTCTTTGTGAAGGATTCTCCATTACGAACTGAGGTTTTCTTCTTTTTCTGGGATGGGCCTGCTGGCTGTAATTATGAATATTTTGTTGCACTGAATACTTAGAAAACAACAACAGATAAAAATAGTATCAGGTATTCCATAATTAAATCAAACTAACCGAGGCGGAAGCTGAGGATCCATCAGCACTTTTACGCTTCTTTGGTGATGGGGACGCCGTTATACTAGCCTGTAACAAAATCATATAAAATGATTACTGAAACAACTACAATTACACAATAATGCCATTAATTACAAAATACGGGCCAGTCCTTACATCATCTTTGTTTGACCCGAGATCCTCCGAATCGTCCATTTTACTGTCCAAGGGAAGACCATCAGCCGGCTCCTGACTAAGATCTTGGCTCGCAAAAGCTGAATCTGTCTCCGCAGGATCTGGGAACAACTCGGCGTCCACATCAATTCCTGCCTCCTTCCTAACGATATAGTCTTCAGCAGATTTGCAAGCCTCCTTAAACGCCGCCGTTTTACAGGTTTTTGACAGTCTGTCCTTGAACTCCTGATAATCCTTGATACTATGCTCTTCAATCCAGGCGTAGTTATTGGAGCCAAAGAACCAGACACAGTACTGAGTTTTCGTCGACTTGGATTTCGATTTCTGAAGCTCTGGCGTTGGATTACAAACCTTTAAAATCAAATATATACACACAAGAACATTACGAAACGCTACCAACAAATTGTTGCATTTTTTACGTAATTTCTTTATAAATCCACGGTACTAGTAGTAAAAGTTACATACTTTTCCAGGCCACGGTGACCACCCCTTCATTTTCGCCCTACACAAATAAAGAACCAAAAAATTAATCAGCCTCAATCCACCTCATCCCAACAATTATCACATCAACAACAACAACAAACATTAAACTATTCCCTCAAAAATCACTTACCACACCAAATCTCCAATTTTAATTTCCTTCTCCGTCATCGTGTCCTCCTTAGAATCCAGCTTGACTGCCAACAAAAAGCACTGAAAATAAAAATCAAATC
The DNA here is from genome assembly GCA_004115045.4 of Sinella curviseta. Taxonomy (NCBI): domain Eukaryota; kingdom Metazoa; phylum Arthropoda; class Collembola; order Entomobryomorpha; family Entomobryidae; genus Sinella; species Sinella curviseta. The sequence continues at coordinate 35,592,793 of CM065489.1, forward strand.
AAACCACATTTAAAGCCATCGTCATCATCATCATCATCACCAATTAAAAACTTTTTTTCCCACCAAAAACCCGCTTCCAAACCCGCAACAACTGTCAATCCCCAAGTTGACGCCATACCTGATTTTCTCCAGATCTCTTCCACCGTCCACTAGATATCTCTTGACCTCACTGATTCTTTTTAACTGCTTCCACTGATGAGTAATTACTTAAAGAACACTTTTTTTTACTTGTCACACAGACACACACTCTGAAGAAAAAAAAAACAACTCTTTCTCTTGTACACTATATTTTCTCCCTCTACAAACACATCACATCATACAAATCCATACATAACAGTAGCATATACACTTATTCGTTAAACTTTGTGAGGTCGCCAAAAAAAATCCAAACCACCGCTACTAGCAAACCAACTAACAATACTATTCCAATAGCTTGTTGTAATACTCTCTTCTTCTTCTACTCCGCTTGCCTTTTTCCTACCAAGTAGTTGTATTACTTTAAACACAACAGCAGATAGGACGGGACACGTACTGTTTTATCAATGGAAACAGAAAAACCACCACCACGACACGAAGACCGGCTACTATTGCTGCGTTTTCTTGCTATTTGCTACTCTACTTACTCAACCCTGCTTGTTATAGAGTGTGGATTTTTGTAGCCGCATCTTCCAATGTTTCCACATAAAATCCAATGTTGCCACACTAACAGCAGCACTGAAACTCTTTTTTCTTCTTCGAAAAACCCTCTCTCGCCTGTGCTTCTTCCAATTTACAAAAACGACGTTGTTGTTGACCAGCCACACACACTTTAACGTGGCATTATTTTCGATATGCGTCCGCTCCTCTCGCATCGCACGAAACAGACTGCATGGAAGATAACAACTTTGTTGGATAGTTTGGATTTGGATTCATATTCATATTAAGTCGTTGTTCTGTGTAAGTAAATAAGCAAACAAGAGGCTCGACGGCTCGGCTCGAGGAAAAAACAAGCGGACTCTCAAATCTCAAATGAGTACAATTACAAGATATACCTTTCTCTGGTGAAGTAAGCATCATTTTTGGTATCATTTGCAGCATTTACGTAATACCGGCAACGTTGCCGTGTGGCCGCTTTGGTCCATGCATTTCGTTTGTAGCACAGGCCGGGTTACAAAATAAAACAGAGAGACAATACGGCTTACTTAAATAATGATATGCTAATATTGTAGCAAGTACAAAGTTGAGCTGCTAGGCTGCTTGTTTGTAAAAAGCTAAAGTAAAGTTGGAGTTCTTAAAAAAGTGAAGCCCAAACCAAAAACTATGAAATAAATGCTAAGGGAGAAAAATATATGGAGAGAGAGATAGCGATAATATTTATTCTTATGATGATGATAACAAGCGTGTAGTAGACACACAGACAGTCAATGCGTGATGCAGTGATGATGTTTGGCCGTTTTAATAATGTGGACTACTAGAGAGAGATGTTTCCAAAAGATTATTTAAAAATGGCTATTTTACATATGCGGAGACTTTTGGAGTAGCAATTAATTAGAGATAAGCTAATTAGACGCACAGATATGCAAATGTAGAGATACATTCGGTTAAATGCATGATTCATAGCTCAAAAGCTCAATAGTATTTTGTTGGAGAATGAGAACAAATGAGAATGGATAATAATAATATGAAAGTTTTATATGAAATGGATTTCGACATATTATTAGGTATATCGACTTGCATGGTGGAATTGGAATTGATTAAATCACCGGAATGAATTTTAAGAATTTAAGAATGAATTATTTATTTGGATGATTAGGCAAGCCAAGTCGTACTCATCTCATAAATGGTTACATATATGATCTCAAATATATGTAAGCCATGTTTCTTATGTCGTCCCCGAAAAAAGAAACGACGTAGATGACTTTAGTCCATATCCTGTATGCATGCAACCTTTATGACATGACAGCATCAAATCAAGCAACAGTTTTTTATATATTTTTTATTTGACGAAACTTCGTCGTATGTATTTTTTTTTATTGTGGGAGATTAATATTAATAGATAATCCAGCAGCAGCACACACACAGTAGTGAGCAGCATGGAAAGGAAAAGCGACCTGAAAAAAAATGCAGAGGAGGCCGACTTTCTTCATTGATGATTATGCAAGAGGCGTAAAAAAATAGATGACGATTTAAAAAAAAATATGTGTTCTGCATTATCGTCATAATATATTATACTACATCTTCCAATAGTTGTTCACCTACAACAGACAGATGCTGCTCAAGTGGTTTACCTTGCCTGAGAGAGATCTCCGTTTTTTACGAGACTCTTGTTTCTTGATGGATGTCGTAACAGGTAAATAAAAGTTGTAACATTTTTTTTCTGTGCACAATGCCATCATCATCATATCATATCATAGCCTATTAAATTTATCGAGAAGGGGCTATTCACAAGTGGAAAGAGGGCTATCACAAAACAGGTTTCCCTTAAGCCATTCCTCTCGTGTGGATTGTGAACTAGTCCCAATTTCGCCGGGACAGTGTATCGTCCAATACGAGGAACGGTGATATAAATCATTGCTGTGAGAAACGGAACGTTGGCAAGCATTTTCTTGTAAAGTTGTACGATGGCAGCATGAGTTGGTTAAAACCAAGTTGCTAGAGAGAGAGATATATTTTGCTGTCATTTCGTGAAATGAATCGGCGACACATACAGCGCAGCGTAGCAAAGAGCGCAGCGCTCCGTTTTTTTCCCTTCTTCTTCTGTTGGTTGCCGTTGTACTGAAAAAAATTTCACTTATTGCATAAAATTGTACATACATGCATACATACACACATTTTTTGCCTTGTTCACTTTTTGGGAACGTCTTCTTGAACACATGTCGCTTGTAAAAGAGGATCGGTTTTTATGTCTGTAAAAATAAACTTGCTCTTTTGGATACATGTATGTATGTATATGGGAGACGGGAAAAGTGAACAAAGAAAAATCCACTTTCATTTCAGATACGTTGCGTTGGATCATATTTTTGCTTGTATCATCTCATCTATAAGCCTATGTACATACACACAACTTGTTTCCTCCATATCGGTTGGAGTGATGTGGAGGGATAGATGGATACATGTACAAAAATGCATATATGTATGTATGTATATATATACGCTTGTAATTCACTTTTCTCCTGATTTCTAGAGAAAATGAGCGAGATGAAGAGAGACGGAGAGAGCGACACTGCACCGAAGAAAGGGAGCAAGGTCCTTGTTTGTATTCATCGAAAACAAATTCATCATAATCTTATTTGCTGTGTGGAGCGCTGCTGCTGCTGGCCGGCCGATTTCTCGGGAATTTTACGCAACGTGACGACGACGCTGCTTCTTCGGAGCATAAAATGATGTTATAGGGCAGCAGCAGCAGCGTACCTAATCCTTGGGTTCCCAGTATACCCATTGCATAACTTTTGTCGTTGTTTTTTTGGAAGTGGGAATACGGGGAAAAGGAAAAGTGATGGAATGAGCAGATATGGTAATAAATTTAGGTGTGCATGTGACTACGAGGATGAACTCTATAACTACCTAAATAAGAACAAAACGACATTAGTTGATTTAATGCTTTCATACATGCGCCTAAATGCTGATGATAATTTTACGCCATCCATAAAACAAAAAGTTATCGATAAAGTGTCGAATTTTTGTGAAACCATTTTTCGTCATCTGGGTCATTGAACTATGCCTGGATTTATTGAAATTGCGGTTTCAGATGAAAATGTAAAATATAAAATATTTATGCAGTATCACCACTTGGAATTTTGTACTACATCCTCTCTGTCTTGAGGGTTGTGTAATAAATGGCAGTTTATGATCTCCTTTAAGTTAGTGTTATTAGAGAGATTAGAGGAAATGTTTGTTGCGAATAATGACACATGATAATAATCAATATAATGGCGAAATGCAATAAAATATGTGATTATGTGACATTATGACATTGATAGTATCGTTAAGTATATTTTTTTTGCGGAAACATTAAACTGCCACCTGTAGATGCTTTCAACAAGCATGTAAGAGTGTAAATGGAGGATGGAGTGTCAACCCATTGAAATTTTTGAGGCTGTCTATCAACTATGCATGATGGAACATTATATGTGTTTATGCAACAGAATTTGTGGCGAAAAAATCACAAGAGTTTTCTTTGTGTGGGTAGTTTAGTATCATGAATAATCCAGTTCTGAAGTAGTCGGGAAAGTTCGGGTAGCGAAGGGCATGTCTGAACCTTGAACATATTTGGCAAAATTCAGTGACCCAAGGGCCTTGAACATTCCAGCTGCCCGTTTCTCTTTTTGCATGCATATTTTTCAGGATACTACAGATACTTTAGTTTCACGCTCTCTTCTACAACATGTAACCTTAATTGGTTCATTCTTTTAATTCAGTTGGCGACAACGTTATGTAAACAACACATAATCGTAAAAGAAATTGAAGGACATTTGTTAGCCATAAAGAAATAGTTAAGAGGGGCAGACCATTTTGTAGACATCTAAATACTATAAATGTATTCAGCATCCATAAAATATTAAATATATTCATTTCTTCATTCTTACACCGGTATATGCAATGTACTCAATACCTAGATGCAACATTATCAAGCCTACACAAACTCCTTGTAGAGCTATAAATGCAAAAGGTTGTTATATATGTTGTAAGGTAGTAAGTAGTAAAAGGCTTCTCAATTTAAATGCAGCTGCAACTGATCCTATCTTCAATCTTGGAAGATGATGTGATGGACGTATGATTTGTATAATTCATTTCTAGGTACATCCAAAGGAGCACTGCGTTCGTTATTCGCGAAAACTGTCAGTTTCAGAGAGACTGCATCATTTTGGGTACAGTACATACGCAACTAGCGTTGAGATTTTTTTCTTCAAGTTTAACGTTTAATGCTGTCGTCCAACGGATGTCAATTAAGTCAATATGAAACCCAAGTAAAATTCCAGGATGATGATGAAATAAGAGCTAAAGAACTCTCCTTGTTCTTCCAAATCTTTTAAGATAAATCTTGCAATTTTTATTTCTCTAAAGCCCGCTCAAGGCTTAGAGAAAAAATTTAAACACGAATTTATGATTATGATTAGTCCATGCACGGCCATGTTTAATGTGCATATTTGGGGCAGATGTCTCACTCAGAGTTGGATATTGGCGGATGAAATGAGAGACTTTCTTTGTTCATGAGGGACATGACTTTAGAAAAATGCAGTTAAGAGGGCAATTAAAGAAAGGAAGCGGAGGATATTTTTATTTTGCAAATCCATTAAGTTCATCCAGGGAGTAATTTTTTATGACAAACAACTGTGGCAAAGTGTTGGCTGGTTGGTGGGAATGATGGTGTGATGATTTTGATGCGACATAATCGCAAAACGGAGTCGTGTTTTTGTGTTGCTAAGCCTATATTTGTTAAATATTTTTCTCTTCTCGGTGCCATTTTTATATTGCCAGAGAGCCAGTCGTTATATATGATTCCCCAGTCTACCAAGTAACTATTCACCATCATTTCATCATCATGATCATTATTATTATTAACTACCTATTACATTATTGCTCCCTTGCACCACTCAACAACACATTCCATCAACACAATGCGTAGCAAGAGCCGCACTGATTTTATGGCCTCTTCTTTCGCTCCTCTATCCTCCTTTTCCTCAAGTTCTCATCTGCATAAAAATGATATAATGTTGTGATCATAAAAATACTATTCACCACACTATATTGGCTACATTATATGCATACATTCCTCCGCACATTTTTTTTCGTTTCTCTTCTTCACTACTTCGGTCGCGAATCTCTGGACTGTCAGTGTCAATAAATGATGCTAATATTATCATCGGAACGAGAAGCGAAGGAAAGACACACGACATGAAACTTTTTGCACGTAAGCATTATGAATAAGGTGACTGACTAACTACCTACTTTTCCTCTCTCTCTGTACTACTTTTACTGATTATCCATCCAAGTTGTAAAAATGTAGCGAAATCGCACATAATAGTACACAAAAAAGTGTATTTAATAGTATCGCATGAATCGCATCCCATTGCTTGCCGCAGATAACATCAGCAGCAGAGAAGAGTAAAAAAAATGCTAATCAATCTTTTTTTTCTCATGCTGGCTGTTGCTTGCTTCTGCTGCTGTTTTTTTCGCGATATGGATATACCTATTATTATTGGCAATGTTTTAAATGATGACATGATGATCCTTGCTTGCGCTAAAATGTTGTAGCAGTTATGATGCTGCTAGTAGTACTACTACTCCATTTATGCACATAAATGGGAGGTGTGTAAAAACCAGGACCAAGCAAGAGACCATGCGATAAAACGTGATGATGAACTGTCGATTGATAGCAATAACAGAATACTGTTACTTCCCTTCCTTTTTCGAGGTTTTAACTGTGTGCTAAAATGTTCACCAGAGCCAGCAGCAGCAGCATCCATCTTCAAACGACCGCGAAAATACTCGTCGTCATGATGATATGATGATCATCATCCTGCCATTTTGCATGCTGATGTCGGGAAAAATGTTAGCTTAAAACAAAGAATAAAATATTCTGCTATTCGACTGATTCTCTGATGAATACTGTGATGGCTGCCTCGAAATATTCACTGGGTTATCTATCTCTTCTCTCTCTCTACCTTCTGTACCCATCAAACCCATCATGCATTCCATTTATGTCGCAAATATTGTAAGTAAAATGGCAAAGATGCAAGGAGTAGATCTGTCTATCTCTCTCACTCTCTTGGTGTCAAAAATATGCCAAGTTTTGATTTTCACAAGTAAGCAGGAGTAGTGGAAAACTAGAGAAATGAGAACAGGGGAATGTTATACCAATATTTATTAAATAATAATAATATGGAAGCCCATCACCCTACTAAATATGCATGTATATACATAATTCAAAATTATAATAAATTATTATTATTATTATTTTACTACGATTATGCTCACAAGGTGATACCGTGTCGGATCAGTATCGCCAATTGAATTACCAGGCGAAAACATGAGCGACAAAAATGTTTTTCGCGAAAGTTGTTGTTGTGGTGATGCAAACTTGCTAACCAAAAACTGATCATCCTCGTAGTAGTCGTCATCATCATCATCATGAACCGTGTGCACGTAGCCATACAGTTCACCAAAAAGTCCATATATTTTATTACGAGTTTAGTAGAGTGAGAGGATCCTAAATAGTAATGGCGGACCTTCTAACGTCATACATCATGTCATAAAGATGTAATCTCTTCTCTCTCTCTATCCCTAAAAAACACAATTTAAGCAAATATTTTCTTTCTTGTGCAAATTGAGACATCGAGTAAATAGCAATACCAAAAGCACAATCTCTGCATGCATGCTCAAAAACTTGGTCAGTAATCTCAGTATATGCATATTTTATCTTGAATGCTTCTTGCTCTTCTTCATCGTCTTGCATCCTCATCATTAGATTACTGCGTGCATCCCCACAGGACAAGACGAGAAACAAGCATCGTTACATGAAGAGGAACTCACTCTTTTTGTGCGATTCCCAGGATGCTTATTTTTGACAAACTCTTTATCAATAATATGATTATTCTGGCTACATCGATTTATTTTCTCATCAATCAAATCATCATGTAATAAATCAGGAACAGCGTATCTCAAAATAAACCGAGCGGGACTAAACGGCACGTTACCTATATATTTATTGCATGCGCACACACAAAGTATAGTCGAATATATAGGCAGTAGTCGTAATGGTACAGTAGTTGTTGCAACTGTTGCAAGTTCATCATTTATGCAATGCGATTAGGGTTGGTTCAGTTGTTTGTTGTTATGGTGATGGACTACGCTCAATGTTGTTGTTTGCCATTATTTTTCCACACAAGCTCATTAGTTTTCCACTCCATTTGTGCCTGCTATTATAAAAGTATTCACTGTTCTGTTGCTGACCACCAACTTGGGCTTTAATATTTATGTCTCCAAAAAATACATACTTCTACACACAAAAACAATGCATGCAGAGAGAGAGAGAGAGAGAGACGAGAGGAGACCATGCTGCTGTTGATGATGATTACGATCACAAATGAGCAAACCATGCAATGCGCAATGAATGGATGGAGGAATGAGGCACAGAATTTTTACACCTCAAGCTGAACTTCGGGCAGGACGCATCACTCATTTACATAATGTTTGACGCTGACCGTGGTCGCTGCTCGTCGTCGTCGTCGTCATGAATGTGTAAAAGTTGTGTGTTATTTATGTTTATCGATGTGTACATGTGTTTATTAGGGGCATCATCATCATCAATATCATCCTCATCTTCACCAGCGAGCCCGCAGCCGAAGTTCAATACTATACTGACTTACTGAGTAATGCGCGCATAGTTTTTATCTCTAGCAGCAATTTTTTTTTGGTAGTAAGTGTAAATAAAAATAACAAGCACATTATATATATTTATATGTGGTGAGTAGTAAAGTACATTTTTCTACTACGTACTCACGTACCCCTATCAATCTCACCCAATTTGTATCTCTTTCTGTTGTGTTTGTATGTGTGTGTGTGTTCTATGCACAAGTACAAGAAGAGAATTTGTCTGTGTACTTCTGTTGCTGCCACTCTAGAGGAATTCTTCTCTATTTAGAGCAAACACACGATCCAACAAACCAACTAAACACAAACTTTGGCGAATAATAATATAATATAGAGATAGAGAGAGATATGGTCATGATGATGATGATGATGAGATTGAGGAGATGAGTAGGTATTAAAATATGACGTCTCTAGATTTATCAAGGTTTTTTGTGCATGTGTGTTTTGTGCACGACGACGACGATCATGATGATGATGATGAAAGCGATGGTATTGATGATATAGAAATCCATGCTTTGCTTGTGTGTGTTGTCCTGTTGTTATTCAGGCCTTTATATTCAAGCTTTATATATTCATTCTGCCATATATACACAATTTTTGCATAGTACCGTCGCTCGTTCGTCGTTGTCCTGCTTGCTTGCATGTGTGTGTGTTGTGTGTGTGTAAGTGTGTGTTTTCCAACAATAATAAAAAATTCTGATGATGGTGATGATGATTTTTCCTGATACATACACGATACTTGTATTATATACCTCTTCTTCTCCTCCTCCTCCTCCTCCTCTTCGTCTTAGAAAAGCGAGAGGAGGAGAGGGAGGCATGAGGCAAAATCGGAATGGAATAAATAATATTATGACTACTACTTCTACTACTTACATGCCTACTTCTATTCTTGCGACGCGGCGGACTCACCTTTTTTACTCCTCTGGCTCGCGTGGTGGTGGTGGCGATGCGATGGTGTGTTGTTTTATAACACAAAAAAACTGTCTATACATTTGGTTGGAGACATGTGCATATAATATCATGTTTACAGGCAGCAGGGATGTATGGATGTATGTAATCGAAATTGTGAGTAAAATGTGAAATGGTCATAGGCATATTATCCAACACCAAAAAAAAGACTTTACATAAGCAATGGAAATGGCAAGTCGAAATTATGTACATGTAAGCATGACAGAATAAAAAAAACTTTGTCATCACTATCATTGCGTCGCCCAGTAAGACGAAAACTAAGTACTTGATAATATTAAAGTAGTAAGCTGTGTATGCAGTTTCCTTAAAAAACTCAATTTCTTTAAAAACTTTTCTTGATAAACTGTATAAATTCTCTCTCTGTCCCCTTCTTTGCAATTTTTAAGCCTTATTATGACAGCCAGACAGTAGTAGATCGTTAGAGGAGAAGGGAAATTGACTGCTCAAATCGTTGATAGGTATTATAATATTATAATCCTGTATTCAGGAGGTGTGCGACTTGTCACCAGAAGAAAAAAAAACGGATGCGACACGCTTTTAGCTTATTTGATGATTCGAATTGTATATGAAATTTTGGGATAAGAGCATTGAGACGTGTATGATGATTTTGTTATGTTATATTCATGTTGTCGTTGTCGTGTAAGTAACTTGAGCAAAAAAAAGTAAGTACAAGAGAAGAAGAGAAGAGATGTGACTTTCTTTTTACTGCTACCAACTATATTGCTCATGTTCTTGCGTTGCGTTGGTTCACGTATTCAGAGTCGTCATCATCACATCACCCACCGTCAGTCAATCCCTTTATTACTACAAAAGTAGTAGTAGAAGTTAGTATTGGATGTAGTAGTAGTAGCCTTCTAGCTTGATATTTTTTTGGTGTGAGTGCTGCTGCTTTTCTGCCTCTCCATTCTTCTCATGAATTTGACTGAAGCAGATCATCACGATCATCATCAGAAAAATAGCATATCGCACACACACACACACAGAGAAACGGAGAAGAGCTCTATGTGAGTGTGAGAAGAAGCTATAGAAGAAGAAAAAGGAGCATAGCAGATTGTACACACGAAATGATGAAAAAATGGTGGCAAAAATGTTAGATTATCTACACATCAACACATCTCGCCTTTATCGTGTAGCACCAGCACGATTACCACCACCGCCACTACTACTACTACTACTACTACAACTACTACTGCTACTCCTCCAAACTGAAAGAGACCATTAGACATAAGCTTGCCATTCAAAGTAGTTATAAGAATAAGACATGCAAATAGGAGCATTGTGGATGAAAAGGATGCAAAAAAGTAAATAAATAAATAGAAAAGATCAAAAGCAAAGGAATTCAAGAGTTTATATGTGTGAGTTTGTTTGGCATGCATTATATTCTATGCGCAACAATGCAATAATAGCATGTATGTATGTATATAAACATAAGGCGACGGCCCTCTCTTTTTTTTCTTTTCTTTTGATACTTTTTTTTGTGATACTCCTTCTTCTTGTCTTGTGCTTATATATGCCCGAAATGCACTTCGATCACCAACATCATCATCATCTCCTCCTCACAGTCAACAACAACAACAGCAGAAGAAGGAGACCCAAAAGAAACAGGAGAGGAGGAAGCATTGCCACCACACGGGTGCTTCTTTCTTACACGTACCAATTCACCCAAAAAAAGAGCTTCATCAAGTCAAACCAGAGACGCCTGTGCATTTTTTTCTATAATGCTTTGCACTAAAGAACAAGAAGAAAATTTAGTGATAGCAGCAGCAGCACAACACCAGCCACCACCACTACCATCATAACCAACATCTCTCTCTCTCCCTGTCGTCCTCTCGCTGTTTTTTCTATAAAATCGTAATAATAAAAAATGCCTCCTTTATGTGTTACACGAAGGAAGTGGAAGGAGAAAAAAACGACACAGACTATTCAATGGTTTACAACAGCAAACAATGGTTTGATGAAGATTTGCTGATGCTCTCTCTCTCTCTCTACCTTCTTATAATGCAATCATGATTATGTTCACACCGGTGATGCTATTCATAGGGAAAGAATGGATTGATGAAGATAATCCGCTTGATTTGTGTGTACAGCTTAATAAATCCCATATGTTACATAAAAGATGATAATGCATAATGTGGTGGCTCTTTTGCTCTCCTACTGCTGCAACTGCAATATTTACTGTCATGCAAATGCAGCCGCATTCAACAAAATGCAGGTACTTGAGTTTCCTACCTTATTGCTACTAATTTTACTACTAGACCAGAGACAGACCCGTATAAGGATTCTTTATTAAGGAATCATACATAAGATTTTGTGAGCGGAACAGAGAAGAGATGGTCAACAAGTCTTTTTTTGCTGGTTGGAAAAAGTGTGGTAGTAGCTGCGGTATATATGCAATAGTAATTATTTCCGTTGAGGCAGCGTAAAAATGGGAGGAAGTACAAGCATTTGTAAGAAGGGGCTAGACGGACGATGCCATAATGAGGAAATAAATGGGCATAATGCACACACATGAGTTAAATCATATCCCCATAAAATCAAGACCAATCAATGTTTTTGTTTGATTGTTGGTGATGTACTCAAAGGGTTATGTTTTGGTAAAGGTATGCGCACTACTCTTGTGTGCGTACAACAAGCATCGTTTTTAGCATGTACGTGACGAATACAAACATACGAGGAGCAAATGACGACGACGACGACCAAAAGACGATGATGATGACGATGACTTGACAGAGCACTTGACAGTTGCTGGTATATGTTGTCGCGCATGAAAGGGTATACTTATGCTGTAGATGTATACCATTGTTCACAACAATGCTTGTGCATGTGTCCCCGTCAAGGTAACCGTTGACCATTTAGCTTTTTTTGGGACAATAAATAAAATGATCATCGTGTGTTTTATCATCGTGCATTCGTACATGTACGTGAAATGTGACTTTTTCTTGATGAAATTTTCCTCGCAAGTAAACATAAAATAGAGGAGAATTCCATTTCATCTATACATCTACAACAACTGGTGCTAGTACCGCTACTGCTGATTTTTGCTGAGAAGAGGGAAGTGTATGAAAACCTACATGAGGGAAGAAACAAGAAGGAGAAGACGACGACGACGAAGAAGAAGAGGAGGCGAGAGAGAACTAGAAAATCCTTCTCCCTGTTAAAAGAACAAGTAGGAGTCGGTGAAGCCAGAGGAATCACAGATTTCATATGGGCGACGATGATGATCATGATCATGCTCATGTACCTATGTATCTCTATTCTATCTGTCTGTCTTTTTCATACACACATGCACACACATTTTGGGCTCTTGCATTCAATTGTACTTAACCAATTCGAAATCTATGTAATGCTGAAGTGTGTTGTTTTACGCTCATTCTCTAACTCGTTGTTCTTCTATAACATGCTGTTGTAGCTGGCTAGCACGGGCTGCCATATAGACAGCCATACAAAAGGAGAAGGAGATGAAAAAAACAGGCATGCATTGCAATGAAGGAGAGACTTGAAACTAGAGAGAGAGATGTGGTAAGTAATAAGACGAGAAAACTAACACTGTTAGATGGATTGTGTGTGTATATGTGTTCGGTTTGGTTGGATTATAATATTGTATTGCATCGGCATCACATCGGCGGATATTACATGCTTTTTTGTAGAAAATCCTCTCGATGTTTAAAAGAGTGGATGTGGAAGAGATGGAGAATACTAACTAGAGAGAGAGAGGGAGAAGAGAAGAAATATATTTTACAATAATATATTATAACCCTCTGTGCTACTATATACATATAAAATACCCTTTCTGCCTCTCTATGTCATGTCGCCCGACGACGACGATGCGGTTCTGCTGTACTTCATACTTTTGCTCAGAGAGCACATACACACACACACAATGCATCTACCAAGAAAACGGAATGTGGGCGAGTAGCGATATTATCGTTAAATTACACTTCCAAAGGTGTAAGGAAATGTTGTAAATGACATGAATTAACTGGAATATTACTCGCAACTTTAATGTAAATCAAATTGTTTACAAGGCCCAGTCCGCCCAAACATTTTTATCGAGAAACCTAACTACTGACTTGAAAAGATGACCTAGCTTCAATACATTTTATACCAATATTTACATTAAAACACCTAATTGTGTTTTAGGAACAGTAGGGCATTTAGTAAGAAAGCTTTCCATTCATTAGCTATGCAGCCAAGACATCAAATAAGTCATGATTCCCTACACACCTTGGGTGTGGGGCATTACGCGACAAAAATGTTTGTCAGCTTCTCAGCGTCACAAACCCAAACCGACTTGCATGGTTTTTTGGGGCATTGTGAGACTCGAGAAACTTTCACCCAGGCTACCTGCCTTACGCAACGGACAGACAAACAGACAAACCCTTGAGCGATAATAGGACTTTTTTGTGCCATACCTGCTCTCTTCCTACTGAAATGAATAATATGCTCTTCTTACTTGATGTTCTTGGTTCATTCGTCGTTGTTGTTGCGTTTACTGGCTACTGACTGACTGACTACACAAGAATCAGAAAATGCAATGCAATAATATTATTGTTTTCTGCTGTGTCCGTACTCACGAACGAGAGAAGAACTCTGTTGTGTGAGAGCTCTGGCAAAATAAGTAAAGTAGTAAAGAGAAGAGCAAGTACGTGTGTTCTATATTGTTGTATGTGTGTGTGTGTGTACTTGATTTTATAATATGATATAGCTGTTTAGCTGCCTGCTGGTGTTGCATGTTCTAATGTAAAAGTGAGTGAGCCCATATAATAATGATGATAAATAATATTAGAAGAGGGGTAGTCGTCTCGTCCTATTGCATTGGCATAATATTATCTATCTGCCAAAAGTAAAAAGAGTGAAGTGACGAGAAGAAGACGAAGAGAGAGGCAGTGCTTGCTAAACTATGGCTTGTACTACCACTATTACCACTACTTCTACCCAACTGACTACTATTACAATATATTTATAATAATAATATGAAGTATATTATAGATAGATGGCCAGATATAGCTAAAAGAGGAGCAGAAAGAAGAGAATCGAGAGAGAGAGACACTCACACACACAGAGATACTTTTATATAGTCAAGTAAAAATGCAACAGCAGTAGCGAACAATCTAAACTTCCCTAAACCTAAAGACCATCATCTCCTCATAATCATCATCATCATCACTACATCACATAATCATCATCACATCCACATCTTTCTATTTTTTTCAATTAAATATATATACATACATAAATATTATAATTATTATTATAATTACTGCACATCTACACACACTAAATATCTGGACATCATCACATCTACATGCACACTCTCAATATAATATAATATTGTTCCCGTGCTGGATTTAAAAAAAAAGAAGAGGAGAAAATTTTTTTTTCATTGCAATAATAAGACTCTATATACTGTCCACAAGGAGACGAAACAAGAAAAAAAATAAGAATAATTGTTCATCATAATATATAAATCAACACCATCATCATCCCCACACGAGGAGGAGGAGATCCGCGGAACAAGTTATCTAACAGATACGAAGAAAAAGTATTTCCAGCTCCTCGCACACATTTACATCGCAGTGCTCTCGTCTCCTCACAATCCGCGAAAAAATCAGGAACAGCAGAAAAAAATTTTAAGATCCTCCTTCTTGGTTCCCCTCAAGTCCCTCATCTTTAAACTCAACAAAGCCCACACAACTTTGTAATAAGTTTTTATATATTGTCCACTCAGCTTTATCATCATCAACTAAAACAGACATTTTTTTCGCAAATAACAGGAGAATACATTTTACGTGAAGACGTACTATCATTTTCTCTGTCTCTCTCGCTCCTATCTGGTCATTAGAACCAGCAACGGACGGAAGTAAAAGTTTTTTATTTGTATAACGTTTATATATAAAAATATATCTCTCCTCCTTCCGTTTTATTTTACTCATCATCAGTCAAAAAATCCCGTCGCCTGTTATATCGTCATCCTCCACTCCACTTTACTTGTATTAGTCTCTTTGAGTTTTGTGTGACGCCAAAAAAAAGTATCCAGGGAAAGTCCACCGATGTCCTAACAACACGGAGCCTGTGACTCTTTTAGAGAGCCTAGGCATAGAAGATCAATGTTCCAGCAATTGGTAAAATATGCTGCGAGGCTCATCTCGTCATGATGGCATTCCAAATAAACAGTCTGCCAGAGGTAAATCATTACACCTTTTTTCAAAAAGCAAAAACCTGTTAAAATCTACTTGATGTTGTGATGATTCCGTTGTTGTTGTTTTTTGTTACTTTTTTTTATTATCAATTCAATTCACAACTAATAATAATTGTTTATCTATATATGTATGCAATTTTACGGTTACAACAAAATGCAATATGTGTATACGTACGACAACAAAAAATACTACCAAAAGTATAAAATGTACCTAAAAATAATTTATTATGCAGGTACATAATTTCGTCCTGTTTCTTTTTTATTTGTGTAAACATTTTCCTTCCATGTGAGTGGCTCGTAGAAGTAACCCTAAAACTTTCATACTTGTCCGCGCAGTATCAAAATATATAATGTCGAGGGAGAAAACATTGTATTTTAACTGGACATCGTCCTCCATTAAATCCTACCTTCAAACATTAACTCGCTCCATAGTTGATTGTACTTATGAGCTTGATAGTAAATTTAAGTTAGGGTGCACACATCTACAACAGCAGCAGCAACAACAACAACAAGTGACATTAGTAATCATCATCATGTCTCCCTGAGTCAGCAACTAAATCATGCAGTGGTTATGTACATACTGTGAAAGCTGAGATTTTCTCCGGAAGTCGCTCCATGTAGAGAGGTGCAATTAGACATAGATTCCCTGTTGAGTGTTGTTGAGGTAGAGAAAGAGGAGAAAGTTGATGTACGGAGGTGAAGAAGAAAGAGAAGCAGGGCGTTGAGTGTTTTAATGTTAGTTAACAGTGCATGTATTATTATGTATATGTATATATTGAATATTTAGTGCTAGAGAGAGAGTAGCCATGTAATACTATGCAAATAATAGATAGAGCGAGAAAGACCTATTACGTGTGCTCGTGTGTCCATCCATATTCCCTTCTCTCGCGTTCACTGTTTATATTTTACGGTGGTATGGTAGTAGAGTTTATAGTATGCCGTCTTTGTTGTCGTCGCTGTTGTACCGTTTAGTAGTATGATGAGAGCTAACGCTGACACCTGAGGAAAGGAGGCAGACAGTTTAGTAGAGTAGGGAGTTGGAAAGAAAAAGAGTGTCAGCAGAGGCACAGTAGTCAGTAATACTAGTTGGGTTGCGATTGCGATTACGACACCAAACGTTTTCATTAAAACGTAGAATGAACGCAGATGAATCATGCATGCTGCTTGCTTCCTCTCTACTTGTTTGTTTCCTTTGCTGGAAAATTATAGCTAGTCATCATGATTAGCGTGGCCGTTGACCATTTTTGTCCAGTAGTCAATGGTTTAACTTTTCGACGGTGCTCATGGAACAGATAAGCGAGAGTAGGAGGGAAACTGACGTAGCATATTAGTGCATAGACTTGCAGTAGGTGTTGCAATTAGGAAAGTTGGTACTGACATTCCTCAAGTCGATAATGTCTACTAAGCGTATATGTAGGTAGGTAATGACACTTTTTGTCTCTGTAACGAAGATATTCGCGTCGCATCATCAGAGAGGATGCAGGGTTGTGGAGGTAAACTGGCGACTTTAGATTAGCTCAATTTGATTAAAAGCCCACCTAGTTTAGCTGTCAGGTTGATGCACCACAAGTTGTGGTCCACAACGTGTCTGACAAAGTGTGAAATGAAGAGAAGGAAAAATAATTTGATCAAGCTTATCAGTTTAGTTGCAAGGAGGAAAGTAGACTTGGAGACCTTTATCATGATTCTTCATATTGATAGTCAAATTAGAGTAATTTGTTGATACTAAAATGAGGTCCTCGTCTTAAGAATGAAGAAACGTCTCCATTTTTTTCTGCCACCGTACTTGCTTCCTTCCTTTCAATCTCTTTATCTTTCTTGGCTGTCCATACTACTTTTACATCTTTTATTACTTTTGGCTTAATAAAAAACCTTAAAATACTATTGGAACATGAACATTAAAAGTGACGCTGACAAAGATAGAATGAATAGAAAGGTTACTGAGGCATTTCCTGATTTTTTCATTGTTTCTACGTGTTTCCTATGATGAGCATGAAGAAAAAACCCATGACATCTTTTAAAGGGTAGTAGATCTAGTGCAGATACATTTTATACCTATACGACACATCATCGGCCAAAGACATTATTTTAATTTTCTTTAAACGCTTTATGTACATGAATATTACTACTACTACCAAAGATAATAATTATTTTGTATAATTTGCATTTATTTTCTGAGAGAGATGCGAGTGCGTTCCTTTTATTTGATATTTTATTAGTCAGTCTCAATAAAAGCGGTGGTGATGATACATAACAACTCTAGGTAAAACTTTAAAGAAGAAAAACTACTCATATTATATTCATAATAACGTTGTTTTGCCATTTAAATGACTAATTGTGCTGCTGAATTGAATGGAGAGATTTTCTTCATTCTCCCATTAAGCCAATGTCAAATAAAATATAAAAAAAGTATTCTTTTCTCGCTTATTACCATTTTGTAATAAAATTACAAACTGAATAAATGGTGGTGGTGACGAAGACGACGACAAGTTTGAGTTCTCATCATCGTCACAGTCACAGTCTTCCTTTGCATAACGTTGTTTTAAACTCAGATATATCATCATAACCAGCTCTACTAGAGCACTAGTACCGCGTCAAGAGTCAAGCGTATCGGATAAAAATTTCATACACCTCTAGGCAGCTAGATAGGATAGATTAGCTCATTAGACTATACTTATCTTAACTTATCCAGAAAATTAGGCAAATTTCTTCTAAAAAACATTTTAAGATATATTGTCAGCGTCCAGTAGTCTAATTTAATGTCTGACTGTGTGTTGCGGGAAACTTTTATTTTATAATTTCTCCTTCTCCCTTATAAAAATAACTACTTTACTTCCTTACCTACCAAAAAAAAGCAAAAGACTTTTTTCTTATCTTGCACAATATGTTCCTCTTGTACAACTTGTCATATATATACGTAGTCATTTCTGAATCAAAGAAACAAAACTCAACTTATTTAAGCACTATAATTTTTTTGTCATGTTGTTAAAACATTCTCTCCATTCACTATTCACTACTCAATTTTTGTAGTTTCAAAAAGTAATGATCACATTACCTATATCAATATCACTGCTGAAAAAAATGTCTATTAAATTACTGCTCACAGTAGTAGTAGCAGCAGCAGCAGTAGTAGATTTATTTTTTTTTCCACTAATTACAAATCATCATTTATAATAATTTTTTGAAAAATAATTACTACTACTATTACTTGTACTACTGCTACTTTTTTTTCTCTCTTTAGTGATATGTTCCTCTGACCTTAATAAACGTTTTTACTTTCTGACAGCTCCTGTAGAAAAAGTACACTTCTTCCTCTTCTCTCGCCGAATAAATCATGGAGACACGTATAGGATCTTATTTTTTTAACACAAATAGTGCTTTCGAACAGGAAGGTAAGGGAATCTCTAGTACAAAAAACAAAACAAAAAAAATTGCACGGTGTTTGCATGATTAATTTTTTGTTTTTTTGTTATTTGACACGACAACGACGACAACGACTAATTTCAAAAAAAAATATCTTGCAGGACTGACACCGACAATTTGTTTCATTCTGCTTTTATGTTAAGTGCTGACGAACGGAATTAAACGCCAAAACTGTGCACAGTTCAATGTATTTTTTGCATAAGTAATAATATACGTAACCATCAGCGATTGTTGATACGATATTTTTTTCTAATAATTTTATTTTTTTTCAAAAATATTTCATCAACAAAAAAGTGGTTTTTAAATAGCGTATAATAATAGGTACTGTGTAGATATAGGGATAATATATAGGGAGGGATTCAGGCATGTAGGTCATAGGTCATATGAAGGGAACAATGGACGTGATAATTGCATATTAGGTTGGGGGCTGGGGCGTTGTTGCAAAAATGTATGATTGTGAGCATCGTAGTAGTAGTAGTAGGCTGCCCGTGGAAATTGTAAGGGTAAGAAGGGAACTGAGAAAGAAAGTTTGTGTTGACTGCATGAAAAGTGAGTAGAAAGACCTGTTGTTGTATCTTTTATGAGTGTGTGGTGTGTCCGCTATATATATTATGTAATATGTTGTATGCTTTCACCATCTTGGTGATGGTCATCCTCTTTTGTGATGATAAGTATGATGCTACGGGGTAAATTTTGGTGTGTGTGTGTTTTTCTGTGAAGTGGGTTTGAAGAAGAAAGTGATTTGAAACGGTTGGATTTTTTTCTTTGTAAATCATTTGCAGAGCGAGACAGAGACAGACTGAGGGAGAGGCAAAGACAGGAACGGCAGCAGATGCTTCCAAATGATGAGAAGGATATCAATGTAGGTGCACAGGATTTGTTTCATGCTCCTGTTAAGGTGAGTATAGTGGATTTCGCAAGAGAAAGTCTGTAATGAGAAAGTTGGAGGTGGAGGGGGAGAAAGGAAGAAGAAAGTTAATATGTTCTACTTTCACTTCCGGTTTTCAGGTTAAACCGTCAGTGGATGATTCGACATCTGCACAAATAGCAAACACATTGGGAAGTTTTGACACGGTCCGCCATTTGATTCTAGACACTTCTTCCCGTCGACTAGTGAACTTGATTGGTGTGGATCAAGGATCACTTCCAGGAACTCCAGTTGCTACAAGACAGCCTCCACAAGTGTTGATCGGCAGCGGCGGCGGTGGTGGAGGTGGACATTCGGCCACTGTTGCTGAGAATCAAAGCGGCAGCAGCAATAGTGGCAGTAGTAATAAGACTTCGTACTTTCACTCTTCCTCTCAGTTGGCTACAGGACAGCAGTCGAGTTCAGCAGAGTCAAGCTCTACCGGAAATAGTAAAAGTCACCACAGGAACTTGTTCAGTTCCTCTGGCGCTTCGGGCAGTAATAGTACTGCAGGTGGTGGTGGTGGAAACAATAGTCTTACCAATTCTTCATCAGAATTTAATTTCCCACCGACAGCATCATCGGCTGCGAGCAGCGGCAACAACTTTCGATCATCAACCGGAAACCAGCTCCAGAAAGGAATATCCCATAGCCAATCATCATCAACGCATATCTCGAATTCTTCCTCTGGCCATTCTGCAAACGCAAATTCTTCCCAAACAACAACTGCTGCTGTTGGTGGATCCAGTAACAGCAACAGCAGCGGCGGCGGCGTTAATAGTAGTAGTAGCAATATCACAAACTCTTATGGAAACAGTGCTAGTAACAGTAATCAAGTGCGCCAAACTGCTTTAAGTTTTAATAGTAGTAGTAACAGTAATAGCAGTAGTAGTAATAATAATTGTAGTAGTGCTCCTTCGGGTGCAGTGACTGATGTGAGCTCAGAAGGATTTTCCAGTGCTAACAAGACTGTAAGTAATGCTTTATTGTTGAATAGTAAGGAATCATTTGAAAGTGTGAGTGGTGCTGATGACAAAAATCCAAGACATGCATCTTCCAATAGGAAACCGGCTCTCGAACGTGTAAGCTCATCCATAAGATCATATACACTTTTTTATTGTACTACCTAATTAATTGCTAATTAATACAAACTAGTTTCAGGTACCCTACCAGCTAGCAGTATTCATGATTAGCCTTTAAAGTCAACGCTGAATGCGCCATTCCCGTTACAAGCTAACAAAATGATTTATAGCAAAAACATACAGAAACGAAGCACTTTTTTGACAATGATGAACCATTTTTGCAGTTAAATATTTTGCCTATGAAATTTAAGTATTTATGTTGCCTACTTTAATCGTTTCAAAAATTGAATGCAATGCGCTATACGAAACATCTCATTTCGTTTCAAAAAATTTAACTTTCAAAATAATTACAAATTACTAGTATATTAGTATTTTATCGTTTTGCCCCTACTTGATCATTATGGTGACATTAACTAAAGTAATGAACGAAGCAATTAGCAGTTTATGTTTATAGCAAATTTACCAATCATGACGTAATCCAAAGAAATGAACGAACATTCTTAGTTGTAACCTTGTGCATTCATTTGTTTTTAAGAGCAATAAAATCATGATTTTATTTATAGCGAGATTAATGATCTGATTAGTGTCAACCGACGAAGAAATTAGAAGTTAATATTAATTAATAAAAATGTTTGAAATTTTACCATATGAAATCTTCCCGATATTCAAAACTCATGTTAAATCATTTGAAATTTTTGCAGTAGGGAGGTACATACATGATACATAATAACGCAATTAAAATGGAATCTTTTTTAAATTTTAATTTGCAGGCTGATAGTCAGCTGGAGATCGAGAGCATGTTGAAGGTATGCATTTTCACACTACTAATAATAATGATTCATTTATTATTTCTTTGTAATAATAAAGCTTATGAAAAAAGAGTATCGTTATGAATTGCCTTTAAGATATATACAACAGTGCTGTAATACTTTGTACCAGCTCAATTGTTAAAAACTCAATTAAAATAATTTTCCATATCGAGACTAGATTACTATTCCGGCGTCTCATGAAGGCGCCCGGTACACTTTGCATAATCTCTACTTTCTCTCCAGCCACGAGGCCATGTCCTTGAGGATTTTCTGTCATTTTGCAAACATGTCTTTAATGAATGCTAACTAATGTTATTTCTCGTTTTGATTGGCGTGTGTCTGCTCAGGAAATGATGGATGTTACTGCTCCTTTGACTGCAATCCAGACGCCTGTAAAAGAAACCTCAACGAAAAAGTTTACACAACGACGAGTAAGTGGAAAAAGCTTCAGTATTCAAATTATACATGGTGGAATGGGGCGAAATTGTAATCCTAATTATTTTTTGTTTATTGCAGTCTTCAAAAAGCGAAGAAAAAATAGTACAGTAAGTTGAAATCCATTTTTTCATGCATTTGTCTGAAAGGACAGTTTAGAAAGCTTGTCCCTTTCAGGTGGCTTTGATGGAGCCATGATAGTTTATAATGAGCACCTTTACTGACGCCTTTTTTATTACAAAAAATAGATCAATTCGAGATAGTGGAATGGCGGATGTGCCTTCCCCTGTGCAAAGAATGGATTCAAGTGGTGATAGTAGCTCAAGGTGAGTAGTAATCATATCAATGCTTCTTGTCCTTATTGCATGATTGTTTATGTATATGTTTTTGTATGTACTTTTTTCCAGCTACGAGTCGGAAACTAGTGATTCTGAATCTGAGGATTCAAGTAGTGGAAGCCAAGCTGGAGGCGAGAAGATTGAACCAGCAAAAATTACTCCGAACACCGTGAGGGCCCAACAGATTAAAAAATGTCTCAATTTGTCTCCATTTTGTGTTGCATGCGTAATTATACATGATTTTTTGAAACTTGTTAGAATTCGCCCACGAGATGGAACCTTGGGGCGTTTATGGGCCCACGGAAGAACGACTACCGAGCTGACGCAAATACTACAACTACAGTTGGAGGAGCCAAATCTCCCAAGGTACGTAGTTTCCAACCGACTGAGGCGAAGTACATTGATGGATTACGTGTGAGGCCATTTGGGGCCTATAGTATATAGGGAGATATATGTATATAGGTTCCAGGTACCTGTGCCTCATCATGTACCTCATTTTTCATTTCACAGGATACAAAACCAAATGCACATCAGGTTAACGCAATCAATTCCGAGACATCACCAGGCGATGCCCCAGTCAAAACGGACTCTGTCGTTTCTTCCACGTCACTTTTTAACAAAGCACAGTCTCTTAGTCCCCTGGATACTCCAATCACCGCAGCACCTCAAACTCGTAAGTGGCAATTGTATTCAATAAAAAATGCAATCTTTAGCAAATGAGAGCATCTAGAAACAACCCTAATGTACTTTGCATATTTATCTTTACAGGGAAAGTTACACGGAGTACTGCGGAGGCCAAGTCGGAACCCTACGTTCCTCCCAAACCTCCACCGACGACGAGCTCTGCAAAAGCGTCAAATTCGACCAATAACCCGGTTACAAAGTCCCTTAGCGGTAGTAGTAGTGAGGAGGAGAGCGCGAAAACGAAGAAGGAAGTCGGCAGCAGAGCTAGCGCGACAAGTGGTGGGGACCACCACGACAAAACTGCAAATCTTGTTGCTGGTGCTGGGAAGCGAAAGCGCAAGCGCAGCTCGTCTTCCACGGAACGAAATAACGCACAACAGGCGAAAGGCGGCGGTGGAGAGGAAGTGTCGCCAGAGAACAGCGCGATAGCTGCAGCAGCGGCGGCGGCGGCTGCTGGCAACAATAAGAACAAGAACAACGTTCAAGATAGGAAGAAGAATGATACAATACGAAGACTGTTTCTTTTTAATAAAAAGTTGGATAGTCCAACGAGAGGTGATAGTAGTGACTTAGGAAAGTCCCCCTCATCCGGTACACCCAACACTAACGGTAATGGTTCCAGTAGTAGCGCGAGTACTAGTATATCCGGGCATAGCGGCAGTGGTGGAAGCTCTGGGTCGAGTGGTGTACTTACGGGAGGGGGTGGAGGTTCCTCATCGTCAAACCGTGTGCAAGCCAAAGATAGTAGTGGGAAGAAGAATAAAGCAGAGAATGCCGCAATTTCCAATAATGTTCACAATGGAGAGATAGATGCTAGTGCTACTTCAGTGGGTGCCAGTGTGACTGAACCGGTCTCGAAAAAGAGAGGGGATGATGGAGGGGGAGGCAAAGGAAAGGATTCCTCCTCATCATCCTCGCGTGCTTCTCACGGGAAAAAGAATCAAAAGTCTGTCACGACTGGACAAGGCTCTTCTTCCGCTGCTAAATCCTCGTCTTCTGCGTCTCTTACAAATGCCTCAGTACTTTTGCCACCACCACCTCCTCCCGCAGCTAAAATTAAGGAGGAGAGTGGAACCAGTAAAGCTGACAAGGCGTTGGCAATGCTGTCGTCCTCCCTTGTCGTCAAGATTCAACTAAATAAACTGAAGCGCAAGCCAAGTATGATGCCAGCGCCTCCGCCACCCCCTCCGCTGCTACCTCCCCCTCCGGTTGTGGTTAAAGTAGAAAAGGACAATAGCACTGACATGAAAGCAGTGAAGACAATAAAAGAGCCACCTGGAGCCTCAAACAATGCAGATCTGTTTCTGAAGCGAGTTCATCACAATTCTAGTCGTGTGGGCAGCTCGAGTGACCACGCAAAAGATGCAAAGGAAACAGCAGTTGTGACCCACAATCCTCCTCCCGGTCGTGTCCCTCCCGATGGTTCTTCCTTGTGTTCAGAAAAAGACTTCAAAGGCAAGAAGCGGTCCAAACCTAAAAAAGTTAAGTCATCGTCACCAAAGAAGACCAAGACGAAGCATGAACCTGATTCTCATTCCAAGGTATGCATTTCTCCCATAGGGAAATTGGCCTGAAATTTTATCACGTTGCCCCATGCGTATTTACTGACTTTATAAAACTACATTTGCAATTTCATTTCTGCAGGTCGAAGAAGACACAATCTGTGGTGAAGTTTCCTCAAATGTTCTCGGGTATGCGTCTTGTGATTCAGTATCGGTGAGCACAACGAGGACTCCACCTGTAGAATCTGACGTCGTACAAGCTCCTGACTCGTCGTTGAACCCTCCGCATCTTCCTTCTCCTGTAGTACCTCCACAGCCAATGTACTATAGTTACTTTGAGAAAAGTGATCATTTGGAGGATTACTGTTCTCGGTACGGGTGCCGTTGATTGATGATTTATTATAGCTTGTTGAACTCGTAGATCGAGTTTACCCTTGTTTCCAGCCAAACGCTTATAAACGTTTACTGATTATTTCCTGAACAGGGACCAGGATAGCTACTTGGAGGAAGCGAAAAGATTGAAACATAAGGCTGATGGCGAGAGAGTGAGTACAACGCAAGCATCGGTGTACTTAGAGGCAGGGTTGTACTTTATTCTGACTGGTATCTCCATGGAACGGGACCGTACCGTTGGTTCCACAGCGGCGTTCACTATGTACAAAGATACGTTGGTTCTTATCCGTTACATTGGTAGCAGATTTCGGAATAGAGGGGCCGAGTATTCGAATCCTATGGAGGCCAAGATAATTGTACTTAGGTATGTGTCCACTTATCAGATATTCATAATGAAGATGATGCACGTGTTTCAAACAATCTTGTCGTAAGGGATATAGTACTTAACATTTGCATGTTTTTTTCTTTGTCAGCATGAGGTGCCAATCTATGTTGTCCTATAAGTTATTTAAAATCAAAATGCGCGAGACGAAAGAGATGGTCCAATATCTCCAGGACCATTTCCAGCGGCATCCTACTCTAGACTTACCCCCAGTTATCAACAGTCCTCAGTTGAGCACTCCTTCACCTCACTCACCAACTTCGTCGCCAGCAGCGTCATCCTCATTACACCCGTCTCCTCATCATCATCCTTCTCAAATAATGACTACGATTCCACGCAACTTGTATTCAAATATGCAGAAGACGTGTGGGAGCGCAATGAACCTCATCAGTGCTCATGAGCTGTGGGAAACTGCTGACTCGCTGGTGGAGAAATATCATCTTGAAGGTATGACAAGATAATATGTGTTAAAATATTGAAATATGCCATACGTCAATTTGTTTCTATGGGCCTCAGTATTTAACGGAACACTCATTTTGTTCTTTTCCATTCATAGACTTCTTTATTCAACTGGATCGTCAGTTTGGCCCTTTAACTTTACATAATTCGCTAGTAGATCTCGTCAGATACGTTAAACACGCTCTTCAAATATTAAAGACTACGGAATTATCGTAGCAACGAAAGAACTACGGTTGCAAAACCGTAAAAACTAAAATGAAGCCTTCAACAAGTGCAACTATCACGAGGACGACGACAACGACGTTGACGACCGCAACAACATCGTCAACAACCGCAACCACCATCACCACCACGACTGCGAAAACGGTTACGACTACAGCTATAGCGACGACCCTCACCACTGCTTCGTTCTCGAACATCAATCATAGTAATAGCAACGGCACGTTCAAAAAACCCAAGCGGATTACTGCCTACAACAACAATAATGGTACCAATAACAGTAATCACAGTGCCGGCGCCGCCACTACTACCAAGAAACGCAAAACCAACCAAGCTGCTTCGACTTCCGCAACGTCATCAATGTCATCGTCGTCGTCGTCGTCAACATCTTTGTTACCATCATCCGCATCATCAGCTAAAAAAGTTTGAAATCTCGTGTGCAATCGTATAGTTAGTGCTGCTGTTGATGGTGTCAAAAAACCAAACACAAACTGAACAAAGACGTTTCTTCGTTTAGCCTATTATGATAACAAAAAAATGCGAGATAATTTCGTTCGTGCTAGTTTCTTATATAATACAACATTTACTACATACTTATTGCATAGTATATATATTATTATTGCTATATATATCTACATATATTCTTGTTGCTGTTTTTTGACATATTTAATTGTTGAAGTGTGGTGATGCGGTGTTAAAAGTTCATAGTCGATACTTCCATCGTGTTATTATTATTATTATTGTTGTTAAAACTGTTGATAAATTTTCATTTTTTCGTTTTCATCGAAATGTATGTGTGTGTAAAAAGAGGAGGGCGCTGAATTGGTAAAAGACTACTTTATACTTCATCGAGACGATATTTATATATATAAAAAAAACTATTGAACCCAAGGTTATTATTAATTGTTCATACGAATTATTATTCTTATTATTATTATTAGTGTCGCTTGATTCGGATTTTCGCTGTTGTTGTCAAAAGATTTTAAAAAAAGGAAAAAACTACTTATATGTTATTATGATTATTATTGTTATTATTGCCGCAATATATAGTAGGAATTATTGTTACAAAAAATTATTGTATTACAGACAGATATATAAAAACGGTAATCAAGATTTTTAAAACGTTGAACTTAAGGGGATGTATGAATGAGAGATTGAGAGACCACATAAAACTCACTTTATATTACAAAAAATCACAAATTAACAGTAACAACAAAGTATATTTAAAGTAATACTTAGTAATAGTGATGATAATAATTATTACAAGAAAGAAAAGCATGATTATTATTATTATTGTTATTATTATCAAATTAACTTTTCATATTATCTGTTCTTGTAACTTTTTTCGAATGATATAATTAGTGAAGATTGTTACAACAGTTCTCCAGTGCATCATACTACACGTACATAAAATTACATACATAACGATTACGTATTATATATTAAATGCTGAAATCAAAATGGTACAGACGAACAGGATCCAAAAAAATAATAACTATTAATACGATATAACGATAATGAAAACTATATAGCGCTATTATTATTATTATTATTATTATTATTATACATTTATGGTTGTTGTTTTGTTACATCCTGCATAAACTTTTTTATGCGAAACATTCTACATTGTTTCTTAACGCGAGAGAGAGAGAGAGAGAGAGAGAGAGAGAAATATTATTATTATTATGATTATAATCAATAATACTACATTATATTATCTTTGATGAAAATAAATAGGTTGTTCGTTTAAACGAAGAAAAAAAAGAGAAAGAAAGAACGAAAAAAACACACATAATATAAACTCTTCAGCCTCTTCAGTATGATGATGATACATTATATTATAAATACACACACACATACATACTACATAAATTAAATACTTTAAGAGTATAAATTTTTTTAAAAATTAAAATAAAAAAAAGTGGACGAGGAAAATGAGTTGTTAATGTTGACGGTCAACAACGGTTTATATAACGGTTGTAACGATATAAGTATATATATATACATTTAGATAGAAATGTATATACTTTCGTATATACACAACATATATTATATTATAAACAATGATGATGATGATTTCAATGTTGAATGTAATGTAGATATGCCAAATATTTTAAATATTAATTAAACTATACTCTAAACTGTAATTATTATTATTATTATTATTATTACTCGTATGATTAGCTGATGATGATTATGTGTAAAAAAATTGAAGGAAGCTTCGTCTCGTCGTCGCCGAGAGCGTTAAAAGAAGAAAGACGTGTGTGGGGAGAGAAGAGGAAAAAAAGAAGAATGAAGAATATAAAGAAAAAACCAATATATAAAAAAAAATACATACAAAGAAACAAAAAACAAACACTTAAAACATACTACTGCTACTACATATATACAGCTTAAACATGTATATGTACGCTACTACCTTAAAAAAATCGTCGAACATAAAATATATATCTATATAAATAATAATAATTAAATAATATACAAACAGACCTTCCAGTATGGCAACGACATTTGCTGTACTTTTACCTACTATTATACTATATAAATTACCCCGGAAATTTTGCTATGATTAAAACCAATCAACGATTAAAACAAGCATTATACAGAAGCCAAAAAAAAGTCTCGCAAACTCTTTTTTTTCACAACAATCTTGTGTTTTTTTGCAATTTTTCATTAGCCAAATGTGTCTCTTCTTCTTCATGCACATATTCCTATTTAATCTTTATTATGCCAGCAGTAGAGGATTTTAAGGAATCTCACCCAGTTCAGAATCCGGGCATTTTGCTTTCATTCCGTTTTATTTAAAGGATAACCAAAAATCCTATACACATAATATCATATCATTTCTCAAAACTGCACTATATACTTTAAACTGATGTACATGCTAGCTGTAGCTCTGCTATAATATATTATAAACTACATCATGTCTTGTATTCCTTTTTGAATAGGAAAAGATTGTCGGAGAAAATTCCTTATTTCCTTTCAGCGTTTCTGCATCATCAATCACGCCAAATTAACTGTGAGTTGAGCTGGTCATTGATCTTGTTGCAAAGGAGACGATGAACATAAGTAAAAAAACGTGCATGCATGGAGATCTTATAATAATTTATTATTGCAACACGTACAGCTTTTATACTACAAGCTTGGTCATGATATCGATAGTGCCTTACTTCCAGCGTCCGTGTGCCTCATATAATAATATATTGTGTATATTGGGGAACTGCTGGAGATTTGGTCATCATATATATAAATGAACTCAGTAAGATTTTCGGTGTGTGACTGTTTTGTTTATATACCAGTACACATACTTATGAGATGAGTACAATACACATGAATCATGTGTACTACCACAAAAATCCCAACCAAGCCAAATAAGATATATACGTCGTCACAACTTAAAAAATGTATTTACCTATTTCGATGAAAAATAGTTTGTAAATGTAAAACAGGCCTCCTGATTTCAAATATAATATCGAAATTAATATTCAATGCTTATCAACGGTCGATAACGTGTTGATAACCCTACATTTGTTCACATTTCGATGAAAATCAGCATACAAATGTAAACGGGCCTCCTGATTTCAAATATGATGCCTAATATAAAAATCGATGCTTATCAATGGTCGATAACGTGTTGATAACCCTACAATTGTTCACATTTCGATGAAAATTAGCATACAAATGTAAGCGGGCCTCCTGATTTCAAATATGATATCGAAATTAATATTCAATGCTTATCAACGGTCGATAACATGTTGATAACCCTACAATCGTTCACATTTCGATGAAAATCAGCATACAAATGTAAGCGGGCCTTCTGATTTCAAATATGATATCGAAATCAATATTCAATGCTTATCAACGGTCGATAACGTGTTGATAACCCTACAATCGTTCACATTTCGATGAAAATCAATATACAAATGTCAGCGGGCCTTCTGATTTCAAATATGATATCGAAATCAATATTCAATGCTTATCAACGGTCGATAACGTGTTGATAACCCTACAATTGTTCACATTTCGATGAAAATCAATATACAAATGTCAGCGGGCCTCCTGATTTCAAATATGATATCGAAATCAATATGCAATGCTTATCAACGGTCGATAATGTGTGGATAACCCTACAATTGTTCACATTTCGATGAAAATCAGTATACAAATGTAAACGGGCCTCCGGATTTCAAACATTATATTCAAATTGAAAACCAAGGTTTATCAACAGTCGACAAAGTGCTATGGTAACCCGCACTCGCACAAATTGCGCTGTAAATCATTATGCATAATATGTAAATTGACATCCTGATGTTAAATATGAAATCCATTTAAAAATCCGATTCTTTGGTCGGGAACCGCCTTCTGTAACCCTTACGCAATTACGTTCTAAACGCAGATTGTTTATCATAAGTGTTAGCATTGTAATGGATGGATGTATTGTTACTGAAACATTTGGGAGTCGCATTGCAATTGCTAACATTAAAGATATGTCAAAGCGGGCGATATTATGGCCTAAGATTAATGATGAAGTTCTTGACTTAATGGTTGGAGGTTGGAGAGGAGCCTATCTACCTTATTAGTGACACTTTATTGGATGAGACAGATAGTGGCACTAATTATGCTTTTGCCCGTCGTCGCATGCCCTGGGCAATTCTTCGGAATCAGCAGATGCCTGTTTTCTTTACTATTATTAAAATAATATTTTAATAATAGTAAGGAAAACAGGCATCTGCATATGAATCTTTGACGGAGGCTAGAGCCCGTCTTGGACGGGCCCCGCCAACTAGTTATATTATAAATCTACTAGATGGAATTAAGCCCTGGAGAGGAAATCATGGCATACTTCTCCGCACGGCTCCTCTGCTCTCCTACCCGCTGCTGCTGTCCCAATCATTATCTCACATTGCTTCCTTAGCTGCTGGCACATTTCATCTTCTTCGAAGATGTGTCTTGCTCTCCTGAAAGAGCATTCCATGCATGATGCATGCATATTGCCGAGATAGATGGTATTCTCACTCTCCGCGAGTCATCCTCTTGTTCCTCTCCGAAAACGGGATCCGGATAAATTTCCTGGCCTAGTGTGGATTGCAGAAAGGATGGTAAGGTGGGGTTGGTTGGGTGATAGACATGGGGCGACCTAAGACTCTCTTCATTTTACCCATTTTATTTCCACATGCACTCTAATTTTTCCAACAGGAAAGCCTACTCTCGTCACGTCGCTGCACACGCCACTTGTTTTAGAGTTTTGGACCTTGTACCCGTATTGTATTTCATCGTCGTGCAATAATGCCCACATATTCATTTAATGTTTTTACCCTCATTGCGTTCAATATGTCATTTTGTTGTCTAATAGCAATTGGTTGTATTAATTATTCGTCACTACCTATGTTATCGTTACACACTATCGGATTGTATCAGCTAGCTTGAATGCAACATGCATAAATGTGATACCTTAACAAAAATAACGACACTTTTTTTCGTTTGGGTATTATGCATTATAAAGGTAAATTTCAGTCCAGAGTCCAGAAGCATGGGCTTTTGAGCTGGATAGATCAAGGAAATTTTGCAAACTTCCATAGTCAAATTGAAGTATAAAGTTGAAACGGGGAGTGAATCATGACAAGCCACGTCAAGGCCAAGAAGACAAAACCAAGATATAATGCATTGTAAAGCGGGTGCATGTACGACATAGTGAAATTAATATAAAATTGTATATCGGGAGTCGGGAGGGATGTAATGTACCAATGCATTTGTCAGTTAATACTTTTTTAGTCTTGTCATATTTAATACTACACGACGACACCAGAAATCCGAGAGCATTCTGATTTTGAGAGCTTCCGAATCAAGTCACCTTGCTTCCAATTATTCCGTCAGTTTGTTTAGATTAGCCACGTCAACCGATTTTGACTCTTTTAAAAGACACGTCAATAAATCGGAGTAACATTAAACTTGACAAAAAATATTTAAATTCTTATACAGAAAGCAATTTTTTAAGTGATTTTTACAAAACATCTTATTTCGCCAGGATCCACTTTTAATTTCATTTAAATATTTTTCTTGTTGTCCTCGGAAACTATTTGCTGCAGGTAAAGCGCAGAAAAGTTAAATAATTTAAATAATAAGACTTCTCTATTGTTAATTTGAGCAAGGAGCTGTTCACATTATTTAATACAATTTAATCAGTTATACTAAAACTTTTGTGTGATTATTTTAAATTTAATTTAGAAATGTTGCAACAACTGACAGCAAATGCCCTCAACTTTGTTCAGGAGCATATCGTTTGTGCCGTTTTAATTACGGCATTGACTTTCGTGGTGCTGATGGTCACGCGCTTACTTGTCCGGCGCACTTGTGATAAGTGTAGTAAGAAGAACGCTGAAGTAGAGCTCGGAAAGAAATTCAAGGAATTGTGCAAACGCCACAGAGGTGAACCTGCATTCCTCGCTCTGGTGGTCACAAGCAAGACGGTACCTACCCAAGAATATGTTGACGGCCTTACCAAGAGACTGTTGGAAAATGCGGATCAATTGCGGGCAGAGTTGGTCTGATTTTACCTGAGATAGTAACAGACACCTAGGTTTGATGTATTTAAACATTATACATACCTACACATTTTACTTGATGCAATAAAGACACTAAATTGATGATGGATGAATAAAATCTTGTAATTTACTAAAAGTTATTTGTAAATCACGTTATTATCATTACCACCAGTTTGAAACCATTTTTCATCATCATTATCTCCCAATTTTAAGACAATGTAATGTCCATTTATTTGGCAACGAATGACATTACAACTCATTCTCGGCTCTATCTTTAGCGTGTGTAATTTGTCCCTTGATATTTATTTGTCAGTATATTTTAAAAAATAGTTGGAGTTATACGGTGTCATGTGTCATCATTATCTTACACACTTATTCTTTTTTAGGAGGACAAACATGGCCAGTAAAACAATGTAATAGTAATGAACTCTCAGAAGAGCCGTTAAACCGGATCCTTTGTACTTTCCCCCATTGTCAGCCGAAACTGGAGAGATGTCTGCTAGGTAATCATAACCGCAATCATGAGATCATGAAAAAACATTGAAGAAATAAAACGAAGACCTGCTTTCTTCCGTTTTCCGTATAAAAAAAGCCTGATCACCTTTTCCATTTTTTTGTGTGAAGTTTCCCATCAACCTTTCCACCACAGGCGTCACGTCAGGATGGTCGTAGTCGCGGTACGTGGCATACCTCCACAAATTTTAGTGCATACGTAAGCATGTAAAATGGGAGGGGGAGTGAATGACTGCTCCTGCTTCACACACACACACAAAACGCTCCGTTCCAAATTTTTGGTAAATCAGCAAATCTTACACCGTTTCTATGCTCTCATCTTTATTTTCAACCCTGACTATCCTCTCTCGTTCTTGACACATATCATCCTATCATTTGTTGTAACGTCTCAAAAAAAAGTACAAGGAAGTTGGGGACATGGCCCACAAATTTTGTGTCGAATATGTTGGGATTTACTATCACCACAAATTCTTATGCCACTATAACTGCAAACGGAAAATTGACTCCACTTGATATTTTATTAATTTTTCGGTTTTCTAATAATAGGAACTCTGTGAATTCATACACTGAAGCGATCAAATCATCATTGTTCCACCTGCGGTGGTTGGCATGGACAAATCTTAAGACGCTGCTTAGCTGATAATGGTTCCGTGGTGAGTTTTTCGGCGAAAACTTTTCGCCCTCTGAGGTGACCATATTTGGTGTGGTGTAGAAAGTAAGACTAAAGTTATTTGGTAGTGCGTGGAGAAGCAGGGGGCTCGTTTGTGGGAGTTCTTTGGCATGACTACCTACGGTCTTTAAATTGTTGAAACAATGGTTATTTTTCTTGATATGCAAGACATTTCCTGCCATTTCACAATAAATAACAATATACAGGCCAGGCTAATGGTGAAGTGGTGGAAGTGCACGTTGATAAAGATGTTGTTGTTCTCTTCTCATAATTCCTTTGAAAAACTCCTATTTATTTTGAACAAGTATCAAAATGGGTCCTACTTTTTATCAGATAAAGTGCGATGTTTCTATATACAATAAAGTGTAGTACAGACAGAGTAGCGCTGCCAGAAAAATGGGATTTTTGATGGTCAGACCATCCAAAATGAAATTGGGAAAAGGGTGCAATAAATTAGAAATCTTTTTTTTAAAGGAGACAGAAATGAATGTGCTTTGCTTTTGCTCGGAGTGTAAGAATTGTTTAAGTGAATAGCCCATAGTTGTTCTGAAATAATTGGCAAGGTTTATGTTTTTTTGAGAACCTGCTTTCCTTCATGACCGCCAACAGTTTATTCTGGCTTCAAACTGTTGTTTAAACAATCCTTACACCTTTGAAGAGCTACATTATCATGTCATGCAAAAGAAAGATTCAAACTCACTTTCGTGTGGAGATGCTGACGGGTGGCATGAAGATCACCATCAGAGCTCTGTAAAGAAAGTATAGAATGAAAGTAGCAGCAAGGAAGTGAGGTTTTTTTGGGTAAAGAAAATTGGGATGTCAAAAGAAAAAAAATGTGTTGTTGTTGTTGGAAGTAAGTAAGGAATAGCTCCAAATAAACAGGATTAGTTTAAATGCCAAAAGCAACTAACTTTGCTTTCTTATTGCCTCTGGATGTTGTAAATGGGGGAAATCACATAAAAAAGATGTGAATTCATGTTTAGCTTTTATTGCTTAAAAATTGTACCAAGGCGAGTATCATGAAGTTGTTCACTAGGCCTCTCACAAGCATTTAGTGTGAATATATCTCCGTACGGTTGTTAACCGAAAAACCTGGTTTGTTTATTTGATTTTAATGTTTTTATTATTACTGGTTACTCTGAAAGCATGCCTTTCTTTAGAGGCGAAAAAAATTACTGACGCATCTCTACCCAGTTGTAATTTAGTTGAGAGAAAGCTCATTTCCAGTTTTCACCAGTTTCATCCATTCCAGTATGACATATCATGCATCCATTTCGCCATCGAATGGATGACAGCTGAATATATTCTTGTCTTCTTCCTTCATTTCTCGTCTTTCCGAAAGAGATTTTCTCGTCTATCTCTGAATCTGTCTGGGATTATTATTAGTTGAGATTTTATAAGAAACTGCAAGCGATATACTCCCTCGTTACTTTGGAGGAAACAGTATCATTTTCAAATCACGTCATCCAAAAAAGGAAGAAATGGTAATAAGAGCAATGCTATTTTTCCATTATGTGCAACTTCAGAATCTAAACAGCTTCTCATATTTTTTTCGGATGATGGGTTAACTATGAATAAAAGGGGGCAGGCGCCTCTGTCAGTTACTCACTCTGACAATAAGAGAATTGAATCTATACGCACGCATTCTAAAACCATTTTCGAAAAAATAGGGAAACGCAAGCATTATTTTTTATGATCTGCTCTTCCTCAAAAAACATTTTGCAGCGCATTTAGAAAGGAAAGCAAGCTAACAAGCCGACTGACATGTAAGTAGTATTTGCTTGTAAAATGGTCGGAAGAGAGAGAGAGAGAGGAAACTGAAAAAAATAGGAGAAAACAAAGCGGTTACTTTCTCTGGTGAGCACGTAATTTTTTGTGTATGCATCGTATATTCAGTATGAAAATAACAAACGGAAGTACATTATTATAACAGCATGAAGTGTTGAATGCGTACGTATAGGAAGTAAGTTAAAGAAGTGTAGTGGTGTGAGATGAGATGATAGAAAATGACTGACAGAGTTTACTCAAGTAAATACAAAACCATTAGTGGGTGCAAAGATCTGCATTCACACAGATACGAACTGATTGTGAGACGGTTGTGGTTCTGATCTGCTAACTATAAACAAATTCGAGCAAAATTATTTATGGCACTAGATTTTACTTTTAAAATATTTTCAGTTTAATAGTCATTGCTAACAATGGAGGGAATTGGTTTGTTTATACAAGTTACTAAGGTGGCTACAGCGTAAATAAGTCATTTCCTTCCATAAGTTTCTTTGTTGAATGCAATCCTGAAGAAACCAAAAAAAATTGTTTGTGAATTAGTCAGATAGAGATGGAGAGATTATGGTTTTTCTATTCTGAACTGATACTGATGTTACGAGAATAATACATTTATAGAATTAACTAAAATATAAAAAATTGTTATGACGATTCAAGTATCCTTTGTAAAATTTCACCTTTACAAACGTTTAATATAAAAAAGTGTAACAAATTTTCATTTCAACAAAGGTCGCGTGTCATAAATGCCTACCGTCATCGGTCGTCCCGATATCGGACAATTATTGGTGTTGGCCTATAATATCAGTTTTAGTTTTTTAGTTTCTATGCAACTCCCCTAGAAACTTACTTTCCCTTTTCGTGTATACGTTTACTTAGATTTCCAGTCTAGAGAGAGAACCGCTATCCAATTTTGCTTTTTTCAACAAAACAAGCCACTGGCTTACTCATCACATCGGATTTCACATCCCCGTTCCGTCATAATCAAGCAAGCCTAGCAAAAGCAGCAGTTTATTTCATCAGTTGATATACGGATATCATTTTCGTTCTTTCCCTACACGCGATACGACATAGCCATTTGAGAAGCTGAGCAGCATCCCACAATCAAAGAGCCTTTTAGTATGATTTTCGAGGTGAATAAATATGAGAGATGATGGGAAGTTTTTACGTGTCTCATCTCCAAATTTCTACTACAAACAGACTGAAAATTACAAAAAAAAAGATGGAAAGAATAGGGGACCTGGTGAAAGCGAATCGCTGTTATTATTATTATACATTTTTACATTCCATTTATATCCAGACGACGTATCGGAGACATTTTACCAATGCACTTGCTCGTCCCGTCGTAGTATCCAATATTTTACCCTCGACTATTGAAACTAACTTTCGGTAAACCAAAATACATTACAAGATTCTGATTAAAATCAAAGTTTTCATTAGCGACAATACAAACCAGCTAAACATAATATATTCGCTGAAGCTAACGAAAAAAAAGTCACTACGTTCCACCCGCCTTCCGCCACTTTCGTATATCCTGTTTCACCGTCCCATATTAGTATGCATTTTGCAACCTCTCTTGAGAACCACTCCACCTGTGACATATTGAATTCCTTTCTAATTATTCAAATGCCATTCCATAATTTCGCCACAACCATATCACTATCATCACATCAGTTGCACTAACCACAGAGCATCAGCAGAGCAGAGCAGTAGCCACACGCCAGCAGTGGTAGCAGCAGTACAAGGAATAAAGCCGAAAAACTAAAAACTTGTGAAAGGAGACGGCTGGGCTGGGCCTTTTTGCGGATTTTATTATGTGAAAACAAGAATTCAAGAGGAATTATATACTGACGACGGACCGACACGACCATGATTATGGTATAATGATCATGCATATAAAGCACATGTACATAGCATGCCTATTATTATTACTTCTCCTATCATATCATACATCACATCATCCACACAAAAAGTAAAAACAAGCTTTTACATGCATAAGTTTTTCACTGGTTTTTAATGGCTTCCTAGCTATCCCACAGAAAATCTTCACACACGCACGCAAGCACGAGAGAAAGATGATGAGAGTCAAAACTTTCTCCATTCCAGAGCTTCATCTCCTCCTTTGCATCATCCTTACATAATCACCATCTTCAGGAAATAATCACTTTTGATTCACCATCAGTCACGTTACCACAAGTCACGACGACGAGGTGCAATGACCTTTTGCCCTTTTTAAACATCAAAGTTCATTTTTTCCCCTGTTAACACCTATTTATTTTACTTTTTCCTAAAAAAATACGTGTACTTCACTTGAGCAACCTTGATGTTTGGATCAGGTTGTAAATATCTGGGTGTATTATTGGCAATGTCGAAAACTATATATTCATACTATTTTGAATAAAATGAAAGATCTTTTTAATAGATTGTCTACTCTGAATGTACAGAGTCGAGAGATTGATGGATTACACCCTCGCCTTTCACCAAGAATCAGAAAGGATAAAGGACTACGACATGCATGGATGTGAAATCAATCACTAGAACGATATACATCGAAATGATTTTTTAAATAAAAAAAGTTGATAGAGTTGAGTTAGTTGAATTATGTATGTTTTGAGGGAGAATGGGAGAGTGATGAGGAGAAGAAGGAGGAGGACGAGGACGACGACGAAGGAAGAAGCTCTTTTGTCTACATTGTGTGCGGTGGCGGCGGTGATGTGATGATAAGAATACACACAGGGTGAGTCGAACAGAGAGAGAGGGCGACCCGTGAGAGCAAAGAGTAAATCGAGGAGGAATCAATGTCATCATTCCCGTCTCACACACACAACACACTCAAAATCTATTATAGAAGTTTGTGAAGGCTTTATATAAGGCTTTCCATCTACTTACACTGGGATGAATGGTATTAGAGGGGTCGGAGGTTCTGGAATGATTTCCATTATTCAAATTTTTATGGACAGGATTATGGCGGAATGACATGTTCTCCATTAGCATGTTTACACAGTATGTAGTAACCAGCCCATATAATAACTGTAACTACTGAATACGTAATGATACCAAAGGGATGTGTGGATCATGGTGAAAGTGAAATGTCAAAAGGGAAGATTTTAAATGGATTGTCGAAATGTTAAAATATATCCAGGCTGGAAAGTCAAGTCTCTGGGAGTTGGTTGACTATTTGCTATTATTTAGATAGAGTCATATTGCATGCCATGAGTGTAGCAAAGAGAGGCTGGACAAAACAGAATGGATAATAGAATGGCACTTGATGGAGAGCTAAGTATGAGCAAAATGAACTGGAAAATTGTGTAAATTAAATTGTTGAATGCTATTCAATCAAAAGATTGTGACAGCTCATGACAATGCGATATAGCGAAGCTTCTATCCAATTTTGCTCTTTGGATATCCTGACATATACCTTGTACATAAAATAGTATAGTAAAAATCGCTTAGTAAAATAACTTCGTTTTTTTAT
This sequence comes from Sinella curviseta, assembly GCA_004115045.4. NCBI lineage: Eukaryota > Metazoa > Arthropoda > Collembola > Entomobryomorpha > Entomobryidae > Sinella > Sinella curviseta. The sequence continues at coordinate 35,631,925 of CM065489.1, forward strand.
AATTATTCTGGATATTTAAGTTTTGTAGTTTATAAATATTGGATTTTAAGGATGCAAACGAGTAAAATGCAAAATATTGTACAAACGCTTTAGCAACCCTTTGCTCTTTTGTAAGTTCTCATGCAAAGCTGTTCACTATGCATTATCACCGCACCAACATTTTAGAAATGCTTTTTCCTGCTCATTCCATACCATTTTTTGTCTGACCCACTACTTACGCAACGATAACCAGATTTTTGCCCCATGTTTATGATATCACTTTCTCCCCTTGAAAAGAAAGTGAAAGCAGGGGCACTTACTCACATCCATAAAAGCATACTACGACTGGATCAGCATAAAGAGAGAGTGAGAGTACACACAAGAAACGATGATGATGGTAGTTGGAAATAATGATGATGCTATTCCCATTCTCCATTTCAATGGTTTTTAACACATGTACACACACACACACACACACACACACACACATCCACCACTTTTTGTGAAGGAGCAAAAAGAAAGCCAGAGAAAGAGAGAAAGAAAAAGACTGCGTGTGTCCTCGTTACTAACAACGTCATCATCACATGTTGTACACACTCCTCTACACAGAGCACTCTTTCTCTCTCTCTCTCCAACATGCATTTTTATTTTATGTAAATGGTCCATCCATCCGTGTGCATACAACAACAACATCCTTATATTTCACAGTCATCCATTTAGAGAGAGAGAGAGAGGGAAAAAAAGAAAGAGGCGAGGAGGAGGAGGAGGACAAGGATAAGAGGAGCACTAACCCTTCAGATTCTCTTTTTTGTAAAGCACACATATTTACATACATACATTCATTCATAAGATAAGCATTTCTTGCATTCTTACATGATATTTATCATTACACTGCTGAATATTATACGCATTGAGTCCGTTGGCTTCACAAGATACAGTTTTTTGTTGTTGTTGCTGCTGTAGTTGTTCCTCCTTTTTTTGCTATCATGCAAGCATGTAAAAAATACTTTGAAAAATGGTAGCATCATATTCTAGGTACATTGCCATTGCCAAAAAATTATATACGATAAAAAGCGATTTTTTTCTTCTCTTCTTCTTTTTTTCGTTTCCTCTACTTATGTTTGTAAAAAATACGGGGAAGAGGGTTAAAATAGCAAAGTCCATTTCCTATCCACTTTCCCAGATTTTTCATACCCATTTTGTTTATTTCATTCTCCCCTTTTTACTTCTCTCTCTCTCTCTCTTCCTTTCTTCTTCTCGAAACATTTTTATTCTGACTCTCTTTTCCAGCTTGATGCATGTCTCCTTTTTTGTGGAAAAAGGGAACAAACAGAGAATGTATTTGTGTATCTGTGTGAAAGAGTATTTTTTTATAAAAAAAATAGTGAGGTTCACACGAGTATTATTATATCTTGTCTCATTTCAGTTGCGTTTGTTTAGAAAAACAAGATGGGGACGCAAAGCAAAGTAGCACACTACAATGCATCGTCCTCTGTTTTAACGATGTATGTATATGATGTCTCACTATACTCCCATATTATATTTATACGTAAGTAATATGTCTGTGCACTATGCACAAAATAAAATCACAGATAGATGGAATACATTTATGGATGTGTATGGTAATCATTTGAATCTCTCTGTATTTTCGTGTACAGTCTTCAAGGAGGAATTCATGAGGAAAAATAAAGTACTCTCTCTCTCTCCCTCTTTCAGACTGGCTTTTCACAGGTTCAGAGTTCAGTCGTCGTAATGGTCTTCTTCTTCTTACACTGCACAAAAATAAAAAAAGAGAAAACCAAGTTTGGTTTAAAAGCTGTGAGACAGCCAACAGCTAGAAAGACGGAGGAATGAGATAAAGACAGTAGTAGTGGAAGGAGGAAATAAAATGGCAGTCGGCATGCATCTCCATTCATCGCTCTTCTTTTTCTTGTCCAAAAGAGTGGAATGCGGAAATGTCTTTATTTCTCTCTCTATTTATCCCTTTTACATTTTCTCCATTTAAGCTTCCTTCGCGGCCGTGAGAAGTGTGGGTCTTGAGGAATCAACAGCATCTCACTCCACTTGAGTGTGTATCTGTGCTGCTAAAGAATGCACAGCGAGATAAAATTATCTGGTTTTACTGCGCACTTAAAAATATGCATGCATTCTTTCTTGCACTTTGATTGTGCATATTCCGAAAGGAATTCATTGAACAAAATCGTGTTTGCTAACAATCAACAGTGTAAAGAAGTTGCTAACTAAAGTGCATACTTTTTATGGGAGAGCGTTTTAAAAAATTATTTACTTTCAACGAGTACAAAGTTTACATTATTATGTCCTCTCTGAGTTTGCAAACCCTCTGCATTAGCTCGTTCAAGTAAACATCACGAACAGTTTACATCTTCATACATTTTTTCTTGCGACAGAACTAACTGAATTGACCATTGTAGCTGCGTATAAAGATATAAGAGTATAGATGAAGTAGCAGCAAGAATTGCAAATTTATAGGGTGATCTGAGCGAAGGTCATGTAAGTATATTGACTTTAAACTAAGGTTTAAGTAAACGATAATTACGTTGGACTTGTATCACGATTGGTGAGAAATTCTCTGAATGACGTTTTATACGGCAGTCCCTTTAACGTCTTTTATATGGGAGCTTGATGGTCCTCTCCACAAAGCCTTTCCGGTTCCATTTGCTGAGAAATATTCCCTCAATATAGATTGCATGTATGGATGGCTGGCCGAAATGAAAGGATAATCAGCCAGTACTAAATAAGTTTAAGGTTCTATCGGAAAGTAGCATGCTGTCTCGCATTGTTTTTTACCTTATTTATAATGTTGGCACTGCCAACCTACTTTGTTGGTCCGACAACTTGTGATGGCAAAAGAGGTGGCGGTAAGATCCCCTATTTACTTGTGATATTGCTATAAAATGTACTACAAGTTGCATTACAAGATTACAGAAACAGATTAATACCTACACACATGCACGTGTACATACAGCAGCAAAAAAACAAATACAGTGAAACTCTGCGAGTGAGGCTGTGTGAATTGGGGAGAGAGAAAGATGGAGATAAATAGAGGCAAAATAAGGAAGGGAGGAAAGAAAGCAAGAAGAAAAGAAGGAGCAAGTTGCCGCGTCATTCTCAATCCAACTTTTTTCTCTTGTTTACTTCTTACTTTCCTTCTTTGCACTCCTATATACAGTCAGTCTGACAGGGTGAAAAACTTTTATTGGTTGGAGGAGTAATATTCATAGAGATACAAACAGGGAACTTGTCCAGATACATAAATAACGTGATTCTTGTGCTTTCCTTTTTTTTCTTCTTTTGGCATCCAGCGATCCAGCAGATACGACTTATCAATTGGCAACGTGGATGATATTGAACATAGATTTCTGTCTACTTCCATAGAAGCTTGAACTGGGTAATATCCCAAATCTAATATGTACAGGATGAAGACAATGGGATCAAAACGTGTTCCATTTTTATAGGAGAATGAATAAATTTATGTTTCCCATACAGTTTACGTTAAGTATATTATCCCGCATAAAGGGCTTAAGTGGACGCTCTGTCCCTTATAAACATTTCTATATACCGTTGATATCATTATGGGAATCCGCATCATCATCATCATCACGACCATGGCACAACAACACACAGAAATCAAATAATTTTCCAAGTCAATAGTTTTATTGATTGGGAAGTGGAGCAATGGAAGGGAAAAGAAAAAGACGACGAGGAAAAGTAGAAAAGAAAAAAACACAAATCGGAGATTAGGGAAGAGTCAGAGAAAGTTAGTTTACCTTTAATTTCGTTCATCCTCTAACCATGTACACTTATTTAAGTTGGAGAGAAAAAACGTACCTTTCCATCTTTCTGCTTCCAAAAGGGTGTTTGTATCATACCGCCGGGTGCTTGGCTTGGTGGAAGCGGAAAACAAGCCAGATAAGGTACTTCATGATGTCATGATTTCGTGGTAGATTCGTCTGGTATTTTTTTACAGTCTCAAGTCTGACCCGAGCTTTAAGGTCTGCGGGGTAGTTTTTTTTTAAAAACCTACTCACAAAACCCCAGGTAACATGTCATCCTTTTTATACCTATAAGGTATGTATTTATAATCTACCTTGTTGATATACATACTTAGGTAGTATGGTAGGAAGGACAGTTGCTACTTATTGTTAAAATGCGAAATTGAATGTTAGATATTCTGACTTCCTTTACACTCGTACACAATCTTCGAGTTGTGCCAAAGGAAGTGGAGGGAATTGCTGACTGCTGCTGGCACGAGAGATCGTCTCCTATGAAGAAGGACAGTAAATCTCGTCGGATTATCACGCAACTTTGAATCATCCAAGTGGCGGCCCCAATTTTCCAGGAGACCGAGTACTGTTCATTCCTCTCTGGCTGCCGCCGCGCCCCGTTTTCTTGGTGCGTTGGTAGGCATTTCAGGTAGGTGGGTATGTACTCTTAAGGGCTCCGCATTAAGTAGCTTCATCAAAGATTGAGCTGACGGTTGGCGGCGATGTGGTAGCTGGATAGTCTGTTATACTGTTAAACTGCTTCTATAGAAGTATCCCAGCCAATGAGAGTATGCAGCTGGTATAATATTTTGTTAATTTTTTAAGTAAATATTTTTGGAACGATCATTAGCAAAGAAAAACTCATCAAGCTTGAGCACAAATATTGACAAAGGGGCCGCATTTCATACGTTTTCTGCTGCGGCTTATTTGCATTTTTCTTGTCTTGAAGGTAAAAGTTTGTTGTTGTTTCTTTCTGAGTACAACAATGACGATCTTGATTATGTCGGTGTGAAAAGCTACTTTTCTTCCTCCTTTTATAATTTGGTTTTCAGAATTAGATGCAAAAGTGAAAGGATTTAACAACAAGCACACTTGTTAGCGGTGTCATATTAAATGGATGTTTTGCTCCTTTCCTTTTTCCAAGTTGCTAAAATAGTGAGTATACCTTCTTTATGTCACAGAGTTGTTTCGTTATCTTTGTAATCATAGTCCTTTCTAAATGAATTTAAGAAGAAAAGATGAAATTAGCTCTTGTGATTTACACAATTATGCAAAGTTTTCTTCTTTTTCCCTTTCTTCCCCCCTCCATGTCAGATGTAAAGCCGGTGCCAACAAGGAACGAAAGTGAGAAAGTTTATCGGGGAAAATTAGATTTAAAGTGAAACAAAGTCATCCATCATATCACACCTCCTTTTCGATGGAAAAGGAAAATAAGCGGACGGTCAATCCTGACAGGATTCCACATTTTGACGTTCAACTCATCTGCAAATATTTACTTTTGATAATGTAAATCAACGACGACTTGTCAAAACATAAAAATGCTTCTTTCATGCTGGTAATTATGGCTTTTCCTCTTAAATGTAAAGCCAAAGTTTTCTGGAATGTTTATTAGATAAAAAAGGCGTGTCCCGATGTCCTAAGCACTATTTATTCCAGGAAACACAGCGAAGCCCATTGTCTGGCAATTAGTGCATGTAGAGATGAGTATATGCAACTCAACGTCAAATTAATCACCATCTTTTCCCGTTGTTGTGCTTAATTACATGCAGGTGCAATGTCTTTTGTTGTATGTACCTATTTCTCAAAAAACAGTATCAAGGAATGTATTTCGTAGGAATAGGAATTTAGTACATGGTTAGTCTATTATAACTAAATCGTTTGTTTGTGCAGCCCATGTAATTTTCAGTGGCCCATATATTTTCCTAAATAGATGCTTCTCCCTGTGTATTCTTTCATTGGAATAGAATTAGAGCGGAAGTAACAGCCCATCCGGCCGAAGCAACCTAAAACAACTTGTGTAGATGCTCCTGTGGCTCTTCAGTTTTTTTATAAGCCAAAACCAGACTAGTAAATAGCAAAAAGAGAGAGGTGTGCGCATTCAAAAATGTTGGATAAATTACACCTCGGAAAAAATCGCCAACAACGCAGTCAGAACAGAAAAAACAAGCAACAGCTCCACATTCACCATTCCGTTCCTGTTCCATTCATTTATAATCTTTGTAAAAAGAGAGGATAACGTTAACTAGTCCGGTACAAACAACAACGGTCTAACAACAGGACTGCACACTATATGAAAAGCCAAACACCTATTTAATTTCTTAACGAATGGAATCACAGTATTCTTGACTGATTTACCTTAATGTTCCCTGTCTACTGATTAAGTATGTACACTGTCAGGAAGGGAAACAACTGATGGATAATAGAGAAGAATGGATGAAAGAAGACAGCAAGAGAAAAAAAACTATGCTCACCAACAGTATCTCTACAAACAATGTAAATGTACATAGGTATATAATAAATATGGTAGGTATTTAGCCGTATGAAAATAAAAATAGTATACAATTCATGAAAGGTAGGTTGCTCTTCTCCACTACTTGCCATTCCACTCTACTTAGATACTAGGTATATTCCCAGTTTCGTGTAAATGTTGCCTAAAGGAGTCCGCCAAAGAGGAAAATCGTAAATTTTTATCTTATCTTTCTTTCTCTCTCTCTCTCCCTCTCTCTCACTTTCTCTCTCCCTCACTTCTTCCCTTTTTGCTTCTCTGATGGATTGGTTTGATCAGTTTTCCGTTTCACATTAATTCTTCTTGCTTCTCCTTCCGCTCTTCTTCTCTCGCCGTGTTCATATTTATTTCCAGTTTCGTAGAACAGCTACCATTACTATCGTCTTTTGTGGAAGTATATGCTAGATAGGTGGTTGCATGGCAAGTGTGTGCGTCGTCTTCTTACCTTGAAAGTTCAGGTGAATTAGGTGGATGGATGGATACAAAATCAGGATGATGATGATAATAATAGTAATACGTAGAGAGAGACGAAATGTAGGAGCTAGATAAGCTCGGAGAAAAGGAGAATACGTAATGATAATGGCAAGGAAATTGGGAAAGAGGGTGGTGCTCTTTCTTCCAAAGAGAAAGCGAGTGTGTGTGTGTCTGTTTGGGCTCAGGTAAAAGTGAAGGAAGTAATGATAGATTGTGTGCGGTTGTATATACGGGAATGATTCGGTTTCGTACGCATACGCTTATTTTTTTCTTAGCCAACAACGCTCCATTCTTTTCATTCCACCTAGCATGATGCATTAAGGAAATTATCGTAACTGGTGACCAACTTTTAATAGCTTTGTCTCGTCTCGTTTGTGTTACTTTTTACAGTTAACATTCAACCAACCGCGCACCACCACTGGAACTATTACTGTGGTTATTACATTAGACATACATACATTATTACTATCCAAAATTAGCTCCTTGCCTCTCCCTGCGCAACATCCATCATTTTCTACTGAAATAATTCATTCTCTTCGGATGCAAACAAAGAATAAAAAAATAGTCTTGTGTTTTCTGGCATGACTCCACTACTGAAAGATCCACTTTTGTTCAAAGGTATTTTTTTTTCGCAAATCATTTGCTAGTTATACAGTGGCTTATCATTTTTAGTGCCCATATATATATCTACAGACCAAAGACTATAGACCACCTATATCAGGGTGAAAAAAATATTATCACGTCCGCGTCCTACTTATTTTCAGCTTTGATCTGATAACTTTTTATCAGCAGCAGTGGTTTCGTTAGATGGATTAAATTGGGTATTTATAGGTATTAGGAGTATTTGGTTGGTAGGTATATACAAGTTTTTTCCTACCAAATTTTTTATTGGTAAATTGAATTGCATCGCAAGAATCGCACGAATGACACAATCCCATTAGAACATTGAAAAAAAGGTTCTAGGCGTGTTTACTTAACAGCTTTTTTCGACTAAATTGTACATCACGGTTCTACTTATTTCTTTTGCGTGGCCCACAATACCCAAGCGGATCTATGCACACGTCCCAGTTTTTTCAGCAAACATTCTCTCTACATCCTTACTTCCCAATCTTATTTTTCTATTCAATCTTTATCTGTGTCTCTGTGTACATTCACACATGCATGCATGTTGGGAAGAAAACAGAAAGAGTACGGAATTTATTAAAGTAGCACACACAGACGGAGAGAAAGTAAGAGAGAGTTTGTGTGCGAGTCTTTAGAGACCTTTGAGAAAGTACTGATGGGTGCCTCAAGATCATCCCTTTAAGTGGAATATTACTATTCTTTGCTCTGTGTTCGCTCCGCGTTCCCATTCCCAGCCTCGTTCCCAACAAAAGAGCCCATCTAAACCGTGCAAATGTAGATACGTAAAAATAGAGGGAAAAGCGAAAAACGGTGACTCTGCTCCACCACAACCGCATCCTCTACTAAACACAAACTGTCATCACTGCTCGTCCTGGCAAGAACTACTACTACTACTAGCAGTTGTAGTAGTCGTCGTCCTACTAGTAAGCACTTAAGTAGACAGAGAGAAAGCAAAAAAGAATGCTGAGGGAGAAAGCACGGGAATAGTAAGCGAAGAGCAACCACCGAATCCACAACAGCTTAACTAAGCTCCTCTCCCATACGCTCGTAACTGCAAGGCTAAACCGAAAAGTATTTTGGCTTTTCTCTCCTCTCTTGTTGTTGTGCTCTCTACTACTCTGTAGGATGATTACCGTGATCAACAACATTACCAGCAGCAGCATTGCCACCACCTCCACTACTACTTTTACTACCACCACTATCACACAACCGCTACCACCACCGCCACTACTGCTGTTTCACAAGTCTTTATGGTAAACCTAGTTTTTCCCTAGTGAGTCTTTTTCTCGGTATTGTGAATGGGCTGTGAGTGAGTGAGAATAGGACGAGAGGAAAGGGAAAAAAGAGAACGGGAAAAAAGAAAGGAGAAAGGAAGAAGAAGGTTAGTCGTGTTCGTACATGGGAGATTTCTTTCTTTTTTCTGGAACCTGGGAGCTTTGAATGATGATGCTCCAGTATTTTTAGTACTGCTCCTAGCTAGCAGAGAGTTTGTGGTGGTGAGTGAGTTGGAGTGATGCAAAAGGAGAGCAAGGATCATCATCACCAGTAGAAAATCCAGTGGTGGTGGTAGTAGACGTAGAAACAAGTGGTGCGAGTGTGTACACTGTGCTTTTTTCTTTCCCGTGTGAATAAGATGACATGGTGGTGTGGTGGTGAAAGAGGAGCGGAAATAGGAGCATAGACAGGGTAAAAAAATAATATGTATACACGCAGCTCCAGAATCCGCTTTTCATGACGATGGGGAAAAGGGAAACAACAACAAAAGTAACGAGATCATCCCTCAAATGTGACTTTTTCTTTGCCGTTTTCTGAGGGCCGAGATAATATGTTATAAGTGTGTTACTATTTAGTGTAGAGAGAACGTTTACCTTTCTTCCTGTAAAAATAGGCTTAAATATTAGCACATTAGTTTTAATGGCTCAGTAAATATTCTGACAGTTTGACAGTCGTCGTTATTTTCATTATTGTTAAAATGTGTAAAAAATTCAAGACCATTAAGTAGAGTCTTGTTACGTACTATTCCAAAGGTCTAAAAAATGGACCTTGGCATTGTTTTCCGGAAGTGATGATGATGAAGGTGAAAGTGAAAAAGTGAAAGAAAAAATATCTATACAGCTAATAGTAATCGAAATATCAACAAAAAATTATCCAGTCATCAAAAGTTTTTGAAGGAAAACTTGATCAAATCATACATAGGAAGTTTTTTAGCATTTTTGTGTAGAAAGGAGAGTGACAAAAAAGGGGTGAAAAGTTTTTTTTTATTCTAATAATGTTTGCATCACGTTTACATGACTAGAATTTGTGTCAGTGATGATTCCAAGGACAAAGTTGATAAGTGAGCATTACAACTCATTCATGTCGTGTGTGTAATATTTTGAATAGAGTAAACATCATCATACAGAGCCGAGCCTATCATTACAGCACAGAAGACGCAGTATCGAAAAAAGAATGTCCCTTTGTTGCTGACAACGACAATGGTTGATATTATAGGCAACCTAGTCCATATTATGAGGGCATTCCCACCAACTACCTCCTCCACCTCCTCACTCTATTCAATATCAACGGCAACGACCTTCATTCTTTTCTTTATTCATTGCAGTCCTCCAGGTATATTTACATAATTCGTGTTACGACACAAACAAGTATACAAAACTACCTAAAAATATTATATATGTTTTTTTTCTTCAAAAGTAAATGTCCCCGGAATAAATGACTCTCAAATAAAAAGATCAATTAATGCTACGCCTTAAAAAAAGCTAATATATATTTTGCATACATTTGACAAGTTTTGTATTTGGACAAAAAGTTTATTATGATTTTATTAGTTTTATATTGTCAACCAAAAACACAAATAGAAGAACAAGTTTATTTTTATCGACGAGTCGAGATATTTTTATCTTTTTAAAACTTTTTTCCTCTCTCTCTTCAAGTTCTTTACAAGTAGAAAAAGTAATGTCTTCTTTTTTTCTGCCGTTATGGTCGGTTTTTTTTCTTATGAAACGTATGTACGTTGTAGTAGGGTGCATGGTGGCAATGACAAAATAAAAGTTAGTTTTTTTTTCTTCCTTTCTTCTTCTTCTTTTTTGGCTGATTGTATGTTTGCCTTTGCAAGAATAAAGTGTGTGTATACTTGTAAGAGATTGTGTGTGCGTACATAGTTGTCGTAGTAGTAGTGTGGCAGTATTTCTCACATTCAAGTCTGAATGGTTTGTCGAAGAAGAAGAAACGAAGTGCAAATGGATTATTATTGGGAAAGTTGTTTGGCGGCCTCCGTTTTTTACTAGTTCGTCCTAAGATTTGGAGTGTTTATGGTGGTCGTGGTGGTAGTAGTAGTAGTAGCTTTTTGACAAGATTTACAGCTCATTGAAAATAGATTGGGTCAACTAGCACACTTTCGTCGCCAGTACAATGACTTGGTGCAGTGAGTGCCACACACAACGGCTACTAGAACTTGTGTACTTACCACCACATCGCATCGCCATCATCATCGTCGTCGCTATCGCCAAAAGAAAACCATCCCTTTTATCCTGTCAATATATGTAGTTGAGAGAAGCAAGTAAAATGTGTAGAGACAAAAGGATAGAGAGGAAGTTGAGAAGCAAGTTTTATATATATTGTTAAGTACTTATCGGTATTTTCAAGTACATACCAGAGAGAGAGAGAGAGGCAAGGGGAAACGGAAAAACTACTAGGTAGCATTATAATGCAATTTGTGCGAAAGTTTTAAACAAAAAGGGAAGAGGTTGTTTCCGTGTGGTACTTCATCTCTACGCGGAATCACGTTTGACCTCAACTTGTACACAGAGTGGAGGCGGAGAATGAGTGCGGAAACGACTCTTAGGAATTGCATCCTTAATTTATTATTTTTTTCTATACTAATACTACCATGTTTCCTCTGCCTGATTTTGACGGGGCGGCAATAATGCTGAAAACGTTGGATCATCCAACTTGGATGATATCGGCGAGAATAATAACAACCATGTTGCCAATATGTGAGCTCTGGATCGAAGGATAGGTCCATGTGCTCAGTTTTTGCCGCTGCGGTTTTAACTGTGATTGTTTTGAAATTCAATATCCAAACTGAATTACGTAGGCATTTAATCTAGCTCTAGTAAAATACAATTTACTCGTTTTTGGAGAGAGAATGATAGTCATTTTCCATTAGTTCTAGTCATTCTTAGTTGACAGTGTGGACGATAAAACTAAGCAGGAAAAGCAATTATCTTGATCTCCGTGAAGAAGACGGACGCAAGGGGTTGAAAGCAACGTACGCAGAGAAAGATTCACAATTTTAGAGAAAAATTAAAATGCACATAAGATGCAGAGAGACGATAGCAAAGCATTTATTTAAGCAGAGATGACATTGCATCTTCCTCCTCTAATGCATATTCAAAACTGGCCTTATCAGCACAGTATTGGATACAGCCTTATTGTCTGGTGTGAATTTTCCGGTAGTAAAATCGTCCTGTTGAAAGCTCTTTTTAATCTGCCACTGATGATACTATCTGGCGTATTCATCAACCTGCTAAATAGCTGTTGTGGTTAAGCGGATTTAATAATATTATGAATCAATCTCTGCTCCTGCACGCACGCATATTTCTGCTGTTCTCGTAGCGGAACTTCCGCTGAGGAAGCACGGAAGGTGGATGTTTGGGGCGAAGTGAGTCAAACCCCGTATCCATCCGTCCAAGCTAGCAATAGCTTGAGCGAGTGCGAGAGAGAAAGGCAGAGCAGCTCCAACAGACTTTCACTTTTCCCCTCTTGCACTTTTTCCTCGCTTTGCTTATTTCACAGTTTTCGTTCAATGTCCCTTTGCACTTTATGAATGCATTCGAGTTGAGGACGATGATGATGACGCGTATTCCTTATATGCTTTTGTTGTCTTCCTGTGCGTGCATCAGTAGAAGCAATTTATTGTTGTTTAGTGCTTTGTTTTGTATGCAGCATGGATTGCTAAGGGTCAATACACAGTTCATTACCAACGGCATCGGAGTAGATGAACGAGTTGAGAGGAAGCCGTGCATATGCATGGTCCGTATATCTTGCATGCACGGTTGCCTTATTACAAACAAAAAACAACGACCGACAACTCATCAGATTTTTCGTGAGTAGACTTTTTTTACATCAGCCATAAAATAAAAACAACGGATTTTTTACGGATAGACTTGCTTTCCCATTGAAACGCTTCCTAGCTGCGTAGAGGTGGTTGATCGGAGAGTAGGAAAATATTATGGAGACATACAAACAATATATATTGAACGAATCAAACCTTGTATCTATTTATATATTTAGGTACATGAAATGTTAAGTGAGGAGAGAGAAAAAATGCAAAGTATGAGTCTACTTCTTCCGATCATAATCAACCTCTTCTTCTATAGATATCGTCATGTTACCAAAGTACAAAGCCCTGTGTGTTTGTAAAACGATAACAGGAGCAGGGAGAAGAAAAAGTACACACGACAAAACAAAACAACAAGGAGCAAAGCCAAGGGGATTTTCTCGAGTTCACAGTTGAGAAGGCTGATTTGAATGGGTGATTCCCAAGTGGTGGTGGTTTCTAGTGGCGCGGTGCAATATATCTTGTCTTTAGCATAAATCAGAAAGAGAGAGAGAGACAGAGAGGTCGAGAGGGAGAAACTCATTTGCTGATGGAGTTGCTCCTGCACTCCTCAATATATAGTCTCCCATGTTTCGTTCAGAATCTCTGTATTGTTGGTATTATGCAAAAAAAATGGGGTTTAGCTTATGAAATTAAATGTGTTGTTTTTATCATCGGAATATTTGTGAAATGGATGTGGTGTAGTGGGTTGAAGAACAAGGTGGTTGGTTGCAGTGTTGTGGGTGGAGTACATAGTCAACGATGTATTTTGTTAGTGCATTGATCTCTGGTCTGGTATTTTGTTATGCTTGCATATTTATTATCATCCCACTTGAAAATATAGTATGCAAAAAATCACTACTGCATCGACAGTGATTATAACAGCAAAGATTATGATGACAAGAGTGTAACGATATGTATCATGGCTGAGAGTGTAAAGGGGTGGTTTGCTTTCTCGTCACAAAATTCACTCAGACAAAAGAGGCTTTTATGCGTGAGGAGTTGATGTTGATTGTAGTGTCACTGGATTATTTGCGCTGGCAGGACAATGAACCAGAAAAAAAAGTACAAGGAAAAAGATGACTAATGATTCTTGGTACAACTCCCTTTGAAACATGTACACTTGGTTCCGTTGGACACGCCAATATTTCATTTCCATTCAGTGTCAACAAGACTAATAGTTGTAATGGCATTTCCTCCTTGAAAATTTTCAAATTCGGCCTCAACATTTATTTATTTATTTGTTCATTGACCTTCGAAATGACCTTTGATGCATTTCGACAATGATGATATCAGATACGCTTTCTTGTAAATTGATTGGTATTGACTTTTTTCGTCGCAGCCGTGTGCAATTAATCCCATTATATTCGCCCAGGGGCACGTTACCCCAACTTATCAATACAACTGCTGACTCAGTTCTCCCGATATCTGCCAACACCGCTTTTCTCGCCCAAATTCGTTCCATTTTCTCTTCAGGAAGAGCAGCTCTCCTCAGAGAGGAGCACCTCAAGTATAAAAAAAACCAATCAAATTAAAAAGTTGGTGTGCAAGAGGAAAAGCGATCAAGTGATGATGAAGAGTAAGCAGTGCAACGGTAGTGGTGGTAGGGCTGCTGTTGTTGTGTCCTATAAAATTGCATTACGACCATTTCTATTATAATTATCATCTTTATACCATTATCACCACTTGTTATACTATAGATTCCTCCCAAATAACCTTGATAAAAGTCATTCACTCCTGTCTTGTTGTATGCTTACTTGTCGCCTCAGTCTTGAAGTCAATGACTCAATAATATTATATTATTACGTACGCACACTTTACTTCATTTTTCGTTTACACGATCCTTCTCTCCTCCGCCGTCTCTTCCTCCACACCACTTTCTCCTCGCTCAAAATAATCGACCAAGTTGCATGGTGGTGGTGTAGAAAGTAACAACGACGACGGAATATATGTGCATAAATGCCATTGTGGAAGAAAGGGTGAAGAAAGGGAGCAGATCACCAGTGCCGGGAGGACGACGACGTAGACGAGGATGACGACAAAATTCAATTTATTTTCTGTGCTCCTTTTAAACCTCACAATAACCTCTCTCTCTCTCTCGGTAGCTGATAGCCTCTTGCTTTGAACCGTGCTCATAGTTATATGCCAAATATATCCATAGAGGAATTTGGGCTTCCATATAATATACGAAATTGAACAAGTCATCATGATGAGAAAACGACAATGATGGGAATGTACTACTAGTGTAGCTTCATATTAATAAAATAGGCGTATTGCATCGGTGAAGTATATACATTACATCACATCACACGATAAACAATCTAAAATGTACACAAGTTTCTGACCTAGAATAATGGCAAACAAAACACGCGACTGGTGGAAGTGAAAAGTTCATTCCACTTCTCCTTCCACCACACCACCACCTCCTCTTCTGTTGCTGTTGCTGCTACACTTGCTCGTCGAGACCTTCTCTCTCGTCGCTCTGTTGTCGTCTTGTGTCAACCAGTTTTTGTGATGAGGAGAAAGTAGTGCGAGGAGGGAAGGAGCGAACGAGAGAGAAAATGAACAAGCTTATTGAATAAAGCTGTTTTAAAGTTACTTGCATGGCTGCCTATACAGTAGACAAGTTGTCATGAGACAAACTTACTATTACGCTCTTGTGTAAACTGATACTGACGGATGATGATGGTAATGGGTACGCATTACACGTCACTTATGATAATGTATGCATTATTGACTTGCCATGAAATTCGGGATGATGACGGTGTGGCGTATATACATTGTTGGCATTTGCTTCCCTTAACTTCATTTTCTCTTGCCCTTCCACCCACCCACTGCAAAAACAAGACGATAAAGTCGAATGCGACGTCTTCAGTTTTCACTTGTTTGGAAAGCACGTGCTTTTGATTTATACGTGGAGTCAGCAGAGGCGGAAAATGAACGAGGTTTTTCTTTTTGATTTCTTATCGTTTGCAGTTTGCGTTGGCGGGGATGTGAGAAGCGAAAGCCAGACAGGGTCGTGACTTTGGCTACCTCATGTCGTTGCTCTGATCAGCGAGGTTTTTCTTGCAGAAAATACAGTTTTATGTATTTCTCACACAATATGAAGCATTTATATATACCTGCTGAAAATATGTACATATACCGTGTTGCTGATATCACTACTGATATACAGTCTTCCGTCTTGTCTTGCACGAGACAGAAGAAAACCTTGAAAAGGTCAACGTATCAATGTCCTGCAGTGATGGCGACGATAAGGTCAAACGAACAACTTGACACTTTGTATACTGGAGCCTAGCTCCATCATCTCTTGTGATCGTTGGAATTCTTTTCTCTTTTATTACGTAACTCGGAATTTCAACTTTAAAGAATCAAATTTCCGGAATTTGAGTAAAACAATGACGATCAGGGATGCACGAGAAACACGATTACGATTGTACTTGAATTGTCGACTTTAGTTAAGAACATGCCAATGCTTCAGTTAACTGACTTAAATAATCAATATTGAACATTTATCTGTCCTTTTATTGCTTTGCTTATCTAAATGTAAAGCTAATACTTTTTCTTTGACGTATAATACATTGGAATTTTTCCAAGATTTCAGATCATCATTTTATGTTTTACAAATAATTATTTTCACTAGTAAAATGTATACTTATTTATTTAATTTTCACTTTACAGGGGTGTTGTGCAGTTGGGATGACTGGTGGACCTACGATGGAATCTCCGGTAAGTTAAACATTATAAATATCTTGCGGCATCATGGCTCACTTCACGAAATACATTGCGTTTTAATTCCCTCATATGCAGTTGTAATAAAGTGTTCATGAATCCTAGGACTTTCAGTTTAAAAAATCCCATTATGTGTGTAATCTGCAGTACAGGAAATACAGCTCAATCAAATTCAATTTTTTGAGAAAGTAGATTTCAGTTACAATACAAAAATAAGCAATTTCCTTTAAATACTTTCCTGTCTAGTAATGTAAGCACCAATATAAGCGACGATAAAAATAATGGCAGCAAAATGATGACTGGGAAAATGGAATATGGACCCATTTGCATATTTGAACTACATTCCATTGTGATAAGTGAAAAATGGAATGGAACACAGTTTTCTACAACTGTAATCCATATTCCAAGAGAAGGAAAATGGCTTTCAACACATTGAAACAGGGCAATTTTCTTGCTAAACTGTTAGCTTACTCTGTGAATTCGGAAGAGCTTCTACTACCGTCACTTTCACTTCTTGATGACCGCTGTCAAAAAATAACTTGAATGGTCGTGAAATAGTAACTGCCAGCCATTTTATGGGAAAATGTAAACCGTACATTACATACACAGAATAATGGACTATCTAAAAGCATCTGTCCATCATCGCCAATCATTGTCAACTTTACAAACAAGAACTTATTCTTGTATATCGTCTATTTATTCTCCGTATCCGTAAGTCCATTTTCCCCTCATCGTCATCTCCACTACACAGACCAGTGAACAACATGAACACATTGACAGGAGGACGAATAGACCATATTTATTTCCATTATCCGCCCAAAAAAACGAAACTTTCTTTTTCCTATTGAAAGTTTTTTCATGCTTTCTTCTTTTAAAAATGCGCAAACTTTTCTCCAAGAAAAAATTCTTGGTGACCTTTCCCATCTCCATTACCATTATGTAGAAAAACAGCAATGATGATAATAGAGGAATTCTTTGTTGTTGTCATTGCCTCTGCCTTCATCGACTCCTCTGTGTGTCCCATGATGTCCACTGGTGATTTAGGAGCAAGGAGCCAAAAAATGCATGCTTCTTCGTTTTGTGCACACGTAATGGTTCCAGCCCTCTAATGGACCCTGACTTTTCCCCATTTATCAGTTTCCATCTCATAATGTCTACTCACCCATCCCAACAGCACGAGATCAACGGAAGAGTCACACAGTTCACATAGTGCAAGATCAACGGTCAGTTTTTTTCTCTCTCGGATAAGCAGACATAGTTTCGTTTTAAATAAAAAAGGGAGAAAAGCGAGACGCAACGAGGATGAGGAAAAGCATCAAGAAAACGAACATTGCAGCAGCAAAGCAACATAATAGCATCCCATGAAAAACTTCCGTTCTGTGAGAAGTGGAAGAAGAGACAGGGTAGTAGACACTCTTCTTGTAAACTCACATCACCATCTTCATCATCAACATCACCAAAATAAAACTCCGCCACCATCACCACGTTTTACATGTTACACAAGAGAAAGCCAGCAAGCGATTTTTTTTGAACCCCTGGAGGAACTAAATATAACAAGGCAAGAGAAAATGGTCACGGATAAAGGAAAAGTCACTGGTACATAAAAATGAAGTAGGTATACATACATCCATGTATATAAGCTGTTAAGCTGCCCTCCAAAGCACAAAGAGTGGTGGTAGTGGTGGAGGTGGGTTCTTCTATCGCTGGAGGATTGAAGATTGTTGTTGTGAGTGGAAAAAAATGGATGACGACGAAGAAGAAGAAAGAGGATGATGAGGAGTAGTGCACAAAAGACTCACTCTCTCTCTCTCACACACAAAAAATGTCCTTCGGGGGATCGGTTCTCCATTACAGCCGCTCATGCATGCATGTGTGTTTATTTACATGACGATAATATGCATACATATTCATACCATAAAACAAACTATATAATATTATCGCTTTCTCTCTATTTATCTCCACACCACTCTCCTTCTCCTCTCATTCTTTCCACTTTTTCTATTGAAAGAAAATGGATGCGTGTATCGGGAAGCAAGATCAGCAACTTGTATAACAACGTCACTCACTCATCCTGCAGCTTAAATAGAAAAAAGGGCGGAGTAGAGTGGGAGAAAAAAAAGAAGAAGACGAAAACATTGCTGATAGTAGATAACCTCGACTTGAGGGAGAAAATGGGGAAAATGATAACGAGAGGAGTCCAGTGTTGATACTACAGACATACTCTTGATGATGAGATGCTGCCGAGGTTGATCGTGATTACTCAGGAATGCATCATTTGGTAAAAATGTTTTGTGAGTTTTGTATGCTCCACATATAATAAAGATACTTTTGTATATCCATTCATCCACCCTTGCTCACAAAACTTTTGTATTATAGACTAAAATGCATGCAAGTCAAAAAAAAGAAGATCTGCTGATCTGTTTCTTGTAGTGGGATAATATTATTCTCCATTTGACTTTTCATGCATTCATGCATGCATCCATGCATGACATGTGCCCCGAACAAAAATAACGGATAACGTTTTTTTTTGTCCAAGATAACTTACAAAAGTTGGACGATGGTTGGTGCGGTGGTAGTGGAATGGAACTTACCTACTATACTATCAGTATCCACCGATAGATAAGTTGTCCTTCGTCTTCTTCTTCTTTTTGCTTTCTTCATTGCCACTCTCCACAGTTTCCGCACTTTCACTTTCTTCTACTCTTTTTTTCCTATCAAAGGAAAAAATCTGTCCACTTGGTCCTTTTCACTACTCCTCTCGGCACGGGCTGCCTTTTTTCTCTCTCTCTCGTCGTGTGCATCGTCCCTTTTGGTTGTCTAAAGCTCTCAGCTTACTACTATCATCATCATTCTCCAGAATATCATCTTGGGTCTTGTATGTAAACTTACAATCCGGGTTGATCCCATTCCAAAGAGGAAGGCATACAAACACATAGACTGTAAGAAAGAGAGGACCTTGCTGTACAGCAGTACTTGTAGTATAGCCAACTATTACTCCCAAACTAATAATACGAAGCGAAAATATATACCTTTTGGATTTTACAGATTCTGTCACGTGTATTTACTTCATTTTTTCTTTCAAACATAAAATAGTACAAGCTGTAGAGAAAGAAAGGGAGAGTATTAAAACTTTATTTATCCGGCATATCATCCGTTTTTTGCTATCATGTCTCGTTCTTCTATAGGGATTCTCGGTGAGAGTGCCTCCCTTCTCTCTATTGACTTTTCGACATGGATATATTTTGCAAAAGAGAAGCGAAGAAAGGATGACCCTCTGATCTGACCTTGTTGCTAATAAGTATAGCAAGAGAAATCATTTAAGACAGGAAACTCCTCTTCTTTACGTATATACGGTTGGAAAGACTGAGAGACTGTCAGTTCTCCCAGTTTGTGTTGCTAGTCATATTGATAAGTAGTTAATGGGAAATATTGGGGGCACCCACTGCAAGATTCCTAGATATGAATCTTCCAAGTAATCCCGCTCGGTTTGTACATGAGTCCGTGTGATGAAAGTGCAGCATAACTTAGTTTTCACGCTGTACCTAAAAAAAGAGGACGAATATATATTGGTATCAGTTTAATGAAATTTCCTCTTTACCCAACTTTTACTTTTTACCCAAGTAGTTTTTTGGGTCGTGAACTAAAATGGAATGCTAATAGATTTGCTAGTTTTCTCATGATGAAAAGGATATTAGACTATTTCCTTCTTCAACGTGATCAAACGATGAAAAAAAAATCAAGGGAAAAGTAACTTTGGGCGGAAGGATAAAAAACAATCAAATAGGAGTGGAATATTGATAAAGCTTTTAGTAATGTATGTCAACTTTGTCACTTTTACCGTTGGTCATCCCATCTCCCCACCAGATGTGTCCATTCCTACAACTCAACTTAAGTGAATGTATTTAGAGATGCTTTCAATCGGGCAATAAAATTTTCAGCGTTCTTTGTTGGCTGTTGTAGCTGAAAGAAACGAATCTTATTTCCGGTTTGAATTTTATGGAAGTGGTTATCATCATGATCATGTGATAATGGGGATCATCCTCATCACCAGCATCATAGTTTGTATGAGTGACGTTTAGTAAAAAAAACTGGCTTTTGGACTTTCTCGCATAAAAAATGTTACATTTTTCTCTTGTATACACATTCCATGTATCTTCCTAACAATACCTAATTTCACTTAGCAGATATTGTGAATAACGGAGAACGGCCTTTTTGATACACAGAAGCCGAGCCGTGTATGTGTGCCCGTACATACAAAGCTCATCTCTTTGTTAGTAGACCTTCACAACTTGTTAGGTTTTTTTATTATCTCCATTAAATGGATACAACAGCTTATCATAAATTTTCTCTCTTTTTTCCTTACTTTTTTTTCTCCCAAAACTTATTTCGCCTATTTTCCTCTTTCATCTCCCTTTCTCTATTTCACTTAGCTCACATAACTTTTTAAGGGTTTTCAAACATTATCGGTTTGAGCTCAGCAGTAACGTCGTCATCGTCAGTCCATTTCCACTTGTCATGTTGGAATGCCTACTATAGCCATTAATACTGCTATAATTCCACTGGCTACTTAGCAAATTCACGAGGATGTACTTTCCCGTTTTAAGTGCGGTCTTGTCGTCGCGCAGTCACCCCATTTAAAACAGTGTTGACGAGACAGGGTGGATATTTTTGTGTACTGTACCCATGTGCGTTTTTACCCAAAACATTATCAAATCTGACTAAACTGATTTCTTTACTGTTTGTACAAAAGATCTCTCTCCTCCCTTGTGCGATCACATTTCGTGCTACTTATTTAACTTTTTTTTTGCCTTTTTTACGATTTATCCCAAAGAATATTCCGGCTTGTGTAAATAAACGGACGAGTACATAAAAAGTGAGGAGAGACAAGTTATGATGATAAATTTTGGGCTTAATACTTATTTTTCGACTTTTCTCCAGCTTTCCCCTAACGACAATGATCTCTCTCTCTCCTTCTCTCTTTTTTACTAATGATTACTAAACATTGTAATGGTACTAACTGTAGCAGCGGCAGTAGTAAAAGTACATCAATATAGCAATGTAAGTAGAATGGCAGTTTTATCCATTTTGATCAGGGCGTTTTGCTTCTTCTTGCTACTAATATTATTACTCTGAGAAGACCTTGTTCGTTAAATGTACCTACTTTCTATTAGTTAAAGAGGGTGGGATGAGGGAGAGAGAGAGAGAGACGAGAAACATTGTACACGTAGTACTTTTTGACTTTTGGCGACTGTCATAAATCATAAAAAGCGGAAAGTATAAAAAGGGTCAATAAAAAGGAGCACTAGAGAAAGAGAAAAGTTTTTTAGCTGGAAGGGTGGGTTTGCATGCTCCTCCGGTTGTTCTCTTTCATGATCGTCGTCCTCCTTCTCATCATCATCATCATTCTCATCCTCCATGATACTATCCATCCTTCTCCTGCGGAATGTTTACGTGAGGAAATGTAAAGTTTGTTTGCACTAAAGTTACTATATTACCCTCTTTTCTCCAACGTATTACATTATTATTATTATCATCATACGATAGCCTTAAAGCTTGTACAACTTTTTATGTGTTGACAGCTGCTTGCCGCTGCTGCTGCTCATGTTGTTTGTGGAAAGTTTGACCGAAAACATGCAACTTATACTCTGCTCCTTGTTTTTGCCATGTACACTTTCTCTAACTGGGTGTTGGACTTTGATTTCAATTTTTTTTGTAGCAATCATCATCATCATCATGATCGTCACGATGACATTCCATATAGCTCCGCGACACGACAACAAAGGCGGTCACGTCCCCGTCGAAAGAAGATAGGCAAAACCCAAAATGCTTTTATGGAATTTGATATTTATATGATAAATGTTATGAGTATTCCAGTATTATCGAATACGTGTTTATTATCTACTATATGGGCATGTTTTGGGATGCAAAATGAGATGTGGTGCAGATTTTCCATGCAAGCAAGTTATGGGGCCATATAAAATACTTCAAAGGAGTGCTCATATTATTTTATGAAATGTTTAATAGCGATATAGGCATTTCACAAAAATGAAATACTCGGTCCGCTAAACTGGCCAAAGCTGTCCATTGACTATTGAGCTTTGGTCGAAAATATCGAATGAAAAGCAGATATTGATGCAATAAACACGATGATAGAAATGCGTATGCACACATTCGCAACAGGATAATGCAGGCAGATAGGCAAAATAATAATAATATATTGAATTTATGATGCTGATGATAACAAATTTTTTTTCTTGTGATTTTTCAATGCTTTATTTATGTAGGTACGCGGCTTTTACAAGACATTTAGTTGTTATGATTACAATAGGTCTGTGTACATACATTCCAGATTCTCATCGTCTATCTGACTGTATGGTGTATTCCCTGTCTTATAGCGAGTTGGCTTGTGGCTTTCCTTGATTTAGGATTTTCTAGTTGGGTTCAAAGCCAAAACGGAAGGCTCCATCCAGGCGGAGTGAGTGAAGAGTAGACATTATGTATACTTGTGTGGTTGCACCATCATCATCATCATCATCGTCATCATCATCGTCATCATCATGATCCCGCACCGTTTTCCCCATGAAGCAAGTTATATTTTTCCCTATGTGTGCGTCGCAAACTATGGGAAAAAAAGAAAAAGGGGAAAATATGCTGAGGTCATCAGAAGAATCAAAATTCATATGAGGACATTCATGACTTTCTCTCTTCTTTCTTCTTCATTCTTCCTGGCGAAGGGTTGTGTATGTGTGCGGTGGTGATGGTCGTGGTGGTGGTGGCAGATAGTTGCTAACCTCCACCACAGTCGCCAACGACAAACTCTTTTGTGCTTACGCCCAACTTTCTTCTGCATAAACGTAACTTTCTCTCAAAAGATGAGATTGGGAAGAAAAAAAATACGATTTCTCAAGTAAGTAAGTGTATGAATAGCTCGCTATCTTTCGAAAAAATGTATACGCAATGCATAATGTGTAGTTTGTTCACACAAGAACACATTTTTTTTCTACCCATGCATTCTGTTCACTCACTTCCGCGTAATGCATTTCGCAATATTACTTGTACTTGTACTACTACAACAAGCCATACGTTATTTTTTTCTTGGCTTTTGGGTCCGTCCGTCGTCGTCATCTTTTCTGCATGTGTACACTTTTCTCGACATTCATTCTTTCCTTCTTTTTTCACTTTCCACATCAACCGCAAAAAAAAGCTGAATATTATTATTGCTATTATCATATTGGTCTCTGGTCTGCTTACTTTTCTTTCTTAAACTTATGTTTAATGCATCATGTCTGCTGCATGTGGTTAGGTACATACAGTACCTTGTTCGTTCGTGTGGAGGTTACTCGTGGGTGACGCGGGCTCCTTTTCCAAGGTTTGTTGTTGTACTCCATGAGAAAACCAGTGAGGAGGAAATGAACTTGGACGAAAATGTGTCCAACTTTTAGCAAAGTACAAAGATGTGCTCAGTGCTCACAAATGTTCCTGTCCTTGTCTAAATATACAATATAAACTCAACATCGTATAAATAGCATAAGAATCGTAATACATAAATACCTGCCTTTTAAAGTAAATTTGTTACTTATGCAAGATATATTAAGAATGCATAAAATCATCGTACTATTAATAACTATCTGATCAAGGTTATTGACGCTCTTACAATTAGAATATATTACATTTGTATTTCGAGAAAATAGTATGATCTTAATTTTTTGCGTTGTAAAAATCATTTTGATAGTGAGATGGTTATGAAGATAGCGAAAAGAAGGAAGATGTTAGCAATTGGCAATTTAACCTCCGATTTCATCTCTCTCTCTCTCTTCCACCTTCCCCAATCACTAAAAACGATTAATTATTTTCTAGTACTCCCCCAGACAAAAGTCTGCTTTTATTGCTGATACAGGCAGATACGTAGACAAATTTCATGCGTGCGTGTAACATCATATTAATCCCAAGGCTGCCATCAGATCAGACAAATAAATATACTTTGGATCAAGTTCAACATCACCTCATGTGTATAATTTGGCACCTACATCTGTCCTAGCTGTAGGCACTGTCTTGCCTTGCCTCTTGACGTTTGGCTGTAGTATCCGAAAAAATATTATCAATATGAATGTGATTTGGTGTGGTGGATAAAAATTAATGTGTGTCTATAATGGTAATAGCGGAAATATTCTAACCAACTATTTGATCCCTAGTTGTTAGCAAAGATAAGATAACAATATTTAATTTTGGTCTAATAATAGGGCTAATACTATAATCACCATGATCAGTGACGGCTTAGGAAAGTAGCAGAAATAATAATTTATTTTTTGTCCCAAATATCTGGAATTACCGTAAATTCTCAAATGAACGCAGTCTCTAAAATGAACGCAGCTCTGAAATAAACGCAGCTGCGTTCCCCGTAAAAAATTGTGATTCAGCGTAAAGAACGCAGCTCTCAAATAAACGCAGCCCCTAAAATAATGGAACAAAGAATTTGGGTCCTGCTGTACTTCCTTTTCATTTATTATCATTGTATTGTTGATTATAGTGCACAAAACACGGTTTTTAGCTGAAACATGGGTTCTACTGCGTACTTTATACGATGATTTTGTACAAACTAATTAAAAATACATGTTAAAATTCAATCATTTATGATTTTGCTTCGATGAATTCCCATGAGTTTGCCCCTGACGCAGCTCTCAAATGAACGCAGCTCTGAAATAAACGCAGCTGCGTTACCCGAGCAAATTTTTGATGCTGCCTAAAGAACGCAGCTGCGTTCATTTGAGAATTTACGGTATGTCCGAATGACTGGAATGGTTTAAGGCTTCGAATTGAATCCGCTAGAGATCGATTTGGTACTGATTCAATAGTTCTCAATTGTACAATTTCATGAAAATCTCACCTGGACAGACTGCGACATACCGGAGAAAGCCATTAGTCGCTTCCCACCTTTAGGTCATATACCAAGTAATATCCAAGGACTAGTAGATAATTACCACATTGCATACTTTTGACGGGAACAGAACAGACAACGTCTTTGGTTTATTATTCCAAGACCACATCTTTCCGGAACAAGTCTGGATAATTTATCGTTCACGTGAGATAAAGATTGTCGTCTCATTAATTTGCATAAAGTATCTTTTAAAGGGGATTGTTATAACAGCGCTGTTTCGTTTCTAGACTACGGATACATATTTAACGCTCATTATTTGGGTGGAAAGATTGATTGAGATTGAAACTGTAGGTGAAAGTAGCGGCGTCGAAGTGTATATTCTCACAAACTTGCAGATCATTTCACGACCATATTATGTATATACATTTTTAAAGCGTGTCATTACGTGCCTATCCGTCACTGCCTATGGGCCATGACGATCATCGTCATGTAAAAATAGCTGAGTAGAAAAAAAACAGTGAGAATCCCAGACAGTGCAATAAAATGCTGCATGAGCCAAAAATCTGTAAAAATCAATAGTCAGTCAGTAGTCGGTAGTAAGTAGCAGCGTCTTCATTTGTCCAGGTGGATATACATATGTATGTCAAAGATGTATAAACTGTAATGCAATAACTCTAAAATTTTATGCTGCATCATTTTCATTTTCAGCGGCACAGTTTTTTTAATAGTTTTTATTCTAAAACTGGAAAATATTTTCCGCATTAAATGTTAAATGCTTTCTTCATCGTGTCGTCGTCATAAATTCCTATGCACCAATTCAGATAGATTTGTTATGGCCATACTCATCTAAATATGTGTTATATATGTACAATGAGCATTGCTTATTACTTTTGAAATTTTCTTGGAAAGTCTTCATCCTGACACTTAGAGACAGCCAAGACAATTATTAAGGTATCATCTTCGTCATTATCTTAGCGCTTAAGTTGAAGGTAAAATTCTTGAAATGGAGTGGATGGATAGAGACCGAGCGAGAGAATCATTACAACTTTTACTCTGTCATTTCTCCTCTCCTCTCTTCATAAACTATTCAAATTTTTTGGGATGGCTCCCAAGTTCGGAACCTGCATGAAATGCCAAGAAAATGTCCGGACAAGGAGCAGCAACCCTTGCATACATTTCATAAGTCAGCTACACACACTTTCACGGTTTTATTGCCGATATCAGATTACCCCCCGAGCACATGGAAATATGTGGAAAAGGAGCAACCTGATAGCTAGACGCCATACTTGAGTTGCTGCAGCGTGCAGTAGTTTGGCTGAGCTGTGCATTCCTTCCTTCTTCTCCCAGCCCAGCTGAAAATAACACAAAAAAATGTATATATATTCGAGAAAACGCTGAGATGGAAGGAAATCAGGTAAAAAGGGAGAGAGAGAGGGAGTGAGAGAAAGGGGGAATACAGAGACAGATAAGAAATTTATTACTCTCTCTAAGTTAGTAGGATCAAAAGGCAGAGAGGAAAATACGCTCCCTCTCGTCGTCGTCGTCTTGCTTCTCTATCCCCTCCAGAGCTTTTTTCCAGGTTGGCTTTCGTTTTTTGGTGGTTGGTGGTGGTGTTGAGTTACCTTTCTATATTTACTTACTTTCCTTCTGATCTCCTTCTTTGAGCGAGTCCCAATGTGCACATAACATCCTTGAAGAAAGCAAACTATGCATAATATTCTCTCGCGCCGTCATTTTGGCACTCTTGGAGAGCAAACTAAGGGAAAATTTGCCCGAGGACCAGCAAGAAAATCCTTTGTCCTTGTCTTCTTCCTGTCCCAAAGTGAGGTTGCACGAGAGAGAGAGAGAACAGAGGCATTCGTCACAGTGGTAAATAGCACAGTTTTCTCACTCTCCCTGTCGTCGTCCCACACTATTTTGCCACTGGTGCAGTTTTTGGTGCAGTGTGGCGGTGGGGCTGCTGATGATGATGGTGCTCGCAACCACTTTTAAGATTGCCATCATTACCTTATTATGTCAGATGCGGACGGTTTGTGTGGTATTAAGTAATGTTCCATAATACTTAAAGTATGACCCTCTTCCGCTTTCTTTAATGAGTTGCATTTTACGATATCCATATATCCCTATCAAAATGCGTGTAGCAGAAACGTAGGTAGCTAAGGTATTGTTTTTATTATAATGAAACCCCACCGTACGCAGTACCATAACTACAGCCATCGTTACTCATTCATTTAATTACCTTGTTTCACCTGCTATATCTGTAGTCGTGATGTTTGCTGTTCTGTGATTTTCAGTATATTCAAAGTTTTCATGATGCTTATACCTGGAAATTGTGTAGATTACTGAGGTTCATCGTCTGAGTCCTTAGTGCATTTGGACGCCTACTCACAACAAGTAGACCGCATTATATTTACATACTAATAAAGTGGTGTGGGAGGACGTGGTGCAACACAACGTCAGTTGTTGTTGATATACGCAAATATATTTTCTACCCATAACAAATGTGCGTTGAAATGTGAGACAATTGCTGCTTCTGCTACTGTTGACGACGATGATGATGTCATTGAGAATGATGATGGCACATTACTTTAACTCAAGCAGGGAAAGAGAGCGAGAGAGAGAGAGAAAGTCCGTGTGTTATTATTGTTGTTCTTAAAATCTTTCCCTTTCACTAAATCCGAAGCAAATAAACCAATGATGTCTTATTCATCTGAGACACAGACACATGCACATGCCAAAAACTTGGCAGGAGTATCAAAGTGAATGGATCCCTCTTTTCCTTACATTTTAACTGGGTGCACTTACGGATACACGCTTGAATTAGCAATAATAGCGAGAAAGGCAAGGCGAAGAGCACAACACCACCACCACCACCATCATCACTATATACACCATATCTATATGAACGGTGGTAGTAAAGTGAAAGCCGTTTTTCCACCAAGTTGGCTCCAATTGTATGGATGGATGTTGTGCAAGTGACTCCCGTGCTTGTCGGAAATGGAGTGAATGAACGTGCATTGTTGTACTTGAATAATGGAGACAATCCATACGAGATGTTTCGTGAGATGTTCTTATTATTCTTATGCTTGTACAACTCCACTCACAGCTAATCAGTTTTTGTCTGTGTGCTTATGTGTGTGTGCCTCCGCTCTGTTTTTTCTCTTCTTTTACGTTCAATGGGGTTCCCACACAACACAATAAAAAGAAACCTTCCAAACCAATAAACGTTAAGCGAAGTAGGTAGGGTTATTCTTTTTTCCCCCTTGTCTTGTGAGAGAAATGCATATCATGTTATCAATGGAGGGAAGATAAAAATAATAAAAGCTACAACGACAAAGTGATTGTCTATACCCATTTTCTTCTCGGATTACTCTCATTTTTGCTCACTCAACTTGACCATGAAAAAGAGCAACCAAGCCAAAGTAAAAGAAAAACAAGGGCAATTTTACAGATGAGCAGGAAGTGAAGTGGACACCAAGATTTTTAACCCTGGAGGGGTACAAAAGGGAAGCAGATAAGACAACGAAATTCCATGGCAATAGAGAAAGGAGGAAAACCCCCATGAAACGACACGCTACACAATTCTTAAGTAACCCATTTGAATTGACAACTACAAACAATTGCAGAGATAAAGACAAGCATTTTGACAAAAGAAAAAAGAGGAACACAATAATAACAACAACGGTTAAAACACAACATGGTACACAGACATGGAGGTAGTGCAAAGATAGGATCGGAGAGAAGGGGTCTTTAGAACGATTCTATTCTTCTTCTATTGATCGGAAAATCCAACAAGGAACCAAAAAAAAGAAAGATTTTTAAAAGAAAAAAGAAAGAGGCTTTCCCTTTTTGTATCATTGGCCTTGCTCCTTTTTTCCCTTGCCTTTTTAGTAAAGTTGAAAAAAAGAGAGATTGATGAAAATAATAGCGTTTGATTCCAACTGATACAGTTACAACTTTCACTCTATTTACCTCGAGAGAAAAAAATGCTCTTTTTTTGGTGTAAGATGTACCCACGAATGCATGTCATGCATGAATATGTACGGATGTATTGAGATTCTTTGGAAAGTCAAAAAAAAAAATCTCTGACTGGCGGCGGCAAGTACTCTGGCTGGATGTAAAGAGTTCACTGATAGCAAAGTAATATCATTTTCGGGTCGGTGAGATGGTGATGGTAGGTATTACAGGGGTGAATGGAGAAGAATCCAAGGGAAAAAATGAATGCAAGTGCGTGAGCATTACATACATTTGACTTTATCTCCTTCTCTTTCACAGTTGACTTTCTCTTTTTACTCACTTTGAGAACTGGAGGAGGAGAAGGAGCTAGATGACGGTTCAGAAAGGATTAGAGATCAGCCGACAAGTATCGAAAGGAGTAAAAAAAGACAACACGTTCTTTCTGTTGAAAAAAAAACTTCAAAGGAGATATTTTTTTCTTTCAATATAACAAGAAAGCAAGGCAGACAATATGTGTTTTGTATGTATATGCATGCATTTGAACATGCATCCATGCACCCTCTTCTGCCAGTTGGGACGGTAGTGGTGGTGTGTATTATATGTTTTGAGAGAGCTAGTTTACTCCTTTTTCACTTTCCTCGTCTTATTTTCTTCCTTTTTTGGAATAAAGAGGAGCAGCAGGAACGAGAAAAAGCAACAGTGGCGCAATTGAATCATTGACGGGGCAACTATTACTCAGAGCATTGATTCGGTTGAAGAAGAAAGTAGGGACAGAAAGGCGTAAATGGAATTTATCCCGTATTAGATAGAAAGGTTTGTACATAAATATTTTGAGGATTAGAGGAGTAAGCAGGATGTGTGAAAAGAGTACAAAAATAGAAACTAGGGGAATCTATGTCGTCGATAAAGCTGCTTGTGACGATGATGGCTTTGTTTCTCCTGTGAGCCTTTCCGATTTTGAACTGGATGGAAAGCTTTTTATAAGATATGGGTAAATAGTTTAATGGAATTTTAGGTATGTATGTAGGAAGTATGTGTGCCTTATCTACATAATATATATATTCAGTTGTTGGTACAGTGTTTAGTTTATTCGCAGTATTCTCAAGGCCATGAAATGGTGGTGTTTTTCCAACACGTAGGTATTTATTGCACAATTCAATAAAGTTCAAAGGGTTTAAACTTTTAATATTGTTTCCGCTGGCAAGAAAAAAAAGTTTTATGAATACAACTTGAACTTGCGTGGATTCAGGAGGAGTAAACAGGAAATTGATTGTAGATAGCGGATAAGAACACTAACCTGGTTTATTGACTCTTGTTTGACGGCTAAAATTGGTTCCTTGCTGTTTACAAGGATTCGACAATATGAATGTGGGCGTACATTTACTTTTATAAATCGATGAAAGTAAATATATTTAATGGCAGCGTAATTTAGCCTTGAGATATAAAAAAATGAGGCCATTGAGGAAAATATTTCGCTTTTACTCTGACATTAAGTAAACAAATTAGCATTTATAGTTGTTCCGGCTCACTTTATTCCTGCCAGTTTTACAGTTAGACTTGAACGTAAAAGTCGGTAATCGAACAATTTGGTTCTCTTCAGGTTTCTGCCAAATGTTATGTATGTAAGCTTTTCAAAATGTGAATGTTGTTTGCTGAATGCTTATCAAAAGTACCCTTGTTTTTTTGGTACCACGACCCCTTTCGGAGAAAGTATCGGCATGTCCATGTAAGTATGTAGACTAATCAAAACTGACCATTTTCTTGGAAGGACAGACAGAAAGGGGTCAGGCTGCTTAAGTGGAACCCTGAAGCAATGACAGTTCACGTCATTTGAGTGTAACGAACCAAAAATCCGATGATGGTACGGAATAGTAATAATCGTAATGACGACAGTGACGATGTGATTGCGGCGCTCAATGGAAATGGAGTGTAAGGATCAAGAATCCCTGCACCACTTCGTTCCTGCATTATTACCCGCACAGAAAAAGCTAAAATCTTGTGTAGCATCATTACGTGATCATCAAAACCATCATCATCTTGATTCGTGAGCCATCACCATTTAACTTCTTACCCTGCTTCTTCTGCTTCTTCAACTTTGTCTAACTGGCAGGATTATTAATATTGCTTCAGCCTTTTGTTCTCACTCCTCCAGCCAAGAAGCCATTACACCGACAAGGTGAAAAGTGAAGAAAGCAAAGACTGGAAATAAATAGCTACCTTATAAACCTTATAATTATTAAGGTTTTTGTGTGCGTATCGCACGCACGCTGTCCAAAATAGCTGCACCAATTGTGCCAGTACTTGCTTTCTCTCTCTCTTTCCGGATTTTGCTTTCTGTTTTCACCTAAATAAATACCATGCGGAACGATTGTAAAAACAAATGAAACGAAAAGGAAAACAAAATGTACGACGAAAACAAAAGAGAAGCGTGCTTGGTGGCAATATCACTTTTCCATGTATATATATTTCTTTGCCTCCTCATCATCATCACCACTACCACCATCATCAAAGCAATAAAGCATGGCATCATCGTCATCATCATCGGAGAAAGAGGAAAAGGCGAGAGGGCTGAAAAAAATATAGAGTGAGGAAAGGCGAAAGTGAGGAAAAGTTTTAGTGTGAGGAGAGAAGTCCCTCGAGAGACAGAGAAGCTGCTGCGCTGCCTTTTTCGACAAATATACACACGGATGGGCGGATGAATGAATGAATGGTGGTTGCTGCGTCTCCTGTCTGCCTCGCTTTACCCTTTCCCATCATAAATCAACATTGATGAGTGGAAACTGGAAACAATTAATTGCCTCTCATTCTGCTATATGTTGTTTCCGATACGTATTTATACGAAAATAAAATGTACTCTCAAATAACTCCCCAGAGGGGTAATCACACTGACATCTATCATGATTACTTTCATTTCCCTTCCATTCCAAAACTTTATGCTAATAATAAGGAAAAGGTTAATGTACTTTTACACGGGTGTTGTTGGCGCTGATGAACTTCGTCTACTTCAAGTACAAATGCATAATGTATGTATATACAAAGTGGAATTGATAATTCTTGTTCAAGGTGAGCAGAAGGAAGATGAAGCGAGTTGGTGCGGTAGGAGATTGGGGAATAAAATATGAAAAGCTACCGATTTGCAATTTGTCGAGCCAAATCCTTTTTCTTTTCAAACGGAACGCAAGGAGCCCACCATTTCCGTAGTAAATCATACCTCATTTCCGTACCATTTTCCCTTTCCCTACGCCACCATTCCCATCATCAAGTTGGTTTTAAAGTGAGAAAAAAATACGAAGCTTAGCTGTAAGAATAACGTTGCATTTTTTGAGCAAATATACTCGTTCAGCTCTATACAAACAATACTGAGTCGTTGGTGTATATAGCAAAGTTCTTATGACATCATCATCATCCTTCCCCCCATCGTGATCACTTTTGATTTGGTTTGTCTCTTTCTGGTGAGCAGAGAGAATTCCTCTCCGTCAAATCATCATCATCATCATAACTTTACTTTTCTACTGAAAAGGAAAAAATCCACGGGGTAAACAAGTTGAGAGCTACAGTGCGTTTTCTGATTCCCACTCCAAAAAAGCATTTTTTTCCTATTTCAAGATCCGTCATCGTCTTCCCCCCGTGTGTCTGCACTCGTAAAAAAAGTCCGCAAGACTTATTCCACCCAGTCAATCAGCATCTTCCTCTCACTATCATCCCTGTTCTCTTTCGATGATCTGTGAGGTGATGATGGCAACTCTAGGTAAATAGAGGATTTCTCGTTTCTGACTTACGGGATAACTCTTTTTTTGACTTTTCAACTCGTCTTCTTCTTCACGTCACTCTGTGTGATCATGCAGCCTTTAAGACAATAGCAAATAAATAACCGGTCTTTACTTTACAACAAGTTCTCAGTAAAATATCGTGTTAAAGATAATGGAAACTCCCATTTTTAACAAATGGAATACTAATGTATCTACGGTATTGGTTTGTGCTGCATAATATATTTGTTTGTGTGGATATATGAAAAATTCATGAAACTTCTCAAGCGAATATGAGTGATGCCTTTTTTATTCAAGGCATTTTGAATTTCTTTCTTTTTCTTGTTAAAACCGACGCCACTCTTTTCTTCACCTCAAATCAGATTTTCTTTCGTGAGGAGATGAAATGCTAGAATCTTTGTTCTGTTGACCATAATAATGACGTGGCTTACATAATCAAGGAATTGAATTCCATCTTTTCTTTCAAGAGCTTTTACAACAATCCGTTTTTTGGCATGGTATCGGTGATGACTACCTGGCTAGAGTTATTGTTCCTCAGCAACAAAAATATACGACTGCTGATGCGAAATTGTTAATATTTTCAGGTTCTATTTAAGCAAAAAAAAATCACAACAGAACATTTTTGTGTGTTCAGTGATGCTCATCATCTCGCTCCATCCAACTGGGCCAGTATTAAAAAAGTATCCTTTTAGAAGCAGAATAAGTTGCTACCATTTTTTACCATTTTTGTTAGTTTTATTTCATTTTCTCTCCATGAGATAAAGATATTTTCCATGCTGGCCGACTCCTTACATTTATTTTGTGTAAAAAGCAGAGAGAATACATTTGAGGGGAAAGTGAAGAAGAGCAAAGACCGCAAAAGAAAAAGAGTATGATGATATTATGATAATACATACAATGTAATATTACCTAATGTATGTAAACTTGTATGACTCTCTGAGAGAGAGAAA
Organism: Sinella curviseta; assembly: GCA_004115045.4. NCBI lineage: Eukaryota > Metazoa > Arthropoda > Collembola > Entomobryomorpha > Entomobryidae > Sinella > Sinella curviseta. The sequence continues at coordinate 35,665,672 of CM065489.1, forward strand.
AAAACCGAGAAGAAAAAAGAGATTTGTTACTCTTGCCTTTCATTCTCTTCTTCATGTTTCTGGGAAATGGTTACTAAGTACATACAAGACATCATCAAGTTTTACATGAAAACTTTTGCCATCTCTCTCTCTCCCTCCTTCTTTCTACTTACATTACCTACTACGTACTTTTGAGCTTCTTAACTTTTTTTCTCTTTCTTGAACAAATTTTTTGTTGTCCTATCATCATGTTTCTCTCTCTCTCTCTCTCTCATGTATAAAAATGTGCTCCATTGGAGGAAAAGAATAATAAATAATGCTAATAATGTTATGTAGCACACAATCACTGGTATTATTACCACCACAACAACACGACAACGTGAATGCCTAACACGATTGCTACACTCGCTATTTAAATACTGAAATGTTATTTCAGCAACAATAATGATACGTAGTAGTAAGTAGTAAGCGGGATTGGGAATTCATGATTCCGGCGATGATGAGGCTGATCACATTAATTTGATCATCTTTTTGCAGCCCAGTGAGTAGACTGAGAGCTAAGAAGTGTGGGATGGTAGACGTAGAAATGAACAACAAAGTAATTTTAACTTTACACTAGATTTGCTTTCTATTTTCCATCATCTTCTACCTTTTTTTATGATTATGCATCAAACCTTACTTTTATTTTAACTAGACTCTACCTAGCAAGTAGCAAAAATATCAGGAAAAGTAGAGTTTTAGGAAAAAATGGGGAACCAACAAAACTGTATTTTTGTATGAAAAAAAGTAAAGTAAACGAGATGACTAGATAGAAGCAATCAGACAAGCAGAGAGGGTAGTAGAGAAGATAGGCCAAACTAGGAAGACAGTGAAGTGCATAATGGTATATTTATAGACGTGAAAGATGCCGTTTTTACTTGAATCGAGGAAAAATATCAGAATGAGAGCAAGTTTTGCGTCCGGGTCCGGGGAAAGTCTGAATTTAGTAAGAAGCAGACATGTATATAGGCGGCAGACAGGAGGAAGAAGAAAAGTAGTGAATGGTGGCGTCGTCGACGAGGAGAATCGCGGCGGCAACGACGACAAGGATGACTTGTTTCTCTCTCCAACCCTCTTCCAATATGAATGTACCAACTTGCCATATAGAGGAATATGCTTTTGCCCCCTTTCTTTCGCTGCATCATGTAGAGAGTTATCCAGAAAAGTGGAAAATATCTATGTTTTTGCTGCCGCAGTTGGATAATATATAATAAGTCGTTAGATATATTAAATGGCTATGGTGGTGGTATGATGGCATGGTATGTAGAGTATGAAGGAGAGAGGAGGAAGAAAAGAAGACCCAAGTTGAGAAAATAATATCGAAAGTCTTATTATGCAACTTGTGTAATATTTTATGGAGAAAGTACGCGTAGAGCCGGCGAAAGAAGATGCTATCCATTTTTTTGTGTGGGATGAACAACGCAGAGATTTCTCTGGAAAGCAAAAGTATACCAAATATATATCCAAAAAGTTTTTAGGAAAATTATGTGAAGTGAGCTGTGATAATATTATATTTTCTGGGAATGGATGACTAGGGCTAGTTATATGGAGCAAAAAGAAAATATGAATATATTACTGCTCCTACTACTATTACTACTAATACTACGACTGTTGTCATTGTTATGTATGTTTTTTTTGCAGGGCCAGCATTTTGGGGGCTGATCAATCCACAATGGAACTTGTGCAGCAAGGGTCGGCGCCAAAGCCCAATCAACATAGAACCTAGCAGACTCCTTTATGACTCGCAACTTCGCCCGATCCACATTGATAAGACGCCGGTAAGTATATCCATTCATAAATGTACAAAATGTTAGACGCCGTTTTCTGCAATATTGTAGGGAGCGTGCACAACTTGTTTTTAAAGTCACTGGGATATCCGCACAACCACCGTAACAAAAACGGCATATTAAATGTACATACATTCCGCAACGGATGCGTGGGTGGCAGAAACAAAAGAGGACATGATACCAAAAACATTGCATTTGGCAAGAAAAATTACACTTTTATTGAAATTGACTTTCCTGCTCACATAACTTTGTAATTTGGATAATATACAAGTTTCTCGTACGAATAGGCAGTTACAATTTTTACTACAGAACAAGAAAATAAGTTTATATTGTATTCTTGTTTTGGAGTCGTAACTGTTAAAGAATCCTGGTAATGAAAAAATAAATCAATTAATAAACAATTAAGATCGGGAACTACTATGCTTATGATGATGATGAGATTAAAGAAAAAGTTACTTTTCTGTTTTTAGCCACCCTCTGCATTTTCTGAGAAGTTTAGATTATTTTTATTAATGTATACAAGAATACCGTTCAAAACGAATTATCCTTTCATTTCCAAACTCATTAAGTGCTTACTTTGTATCCACAATTAAGTTACTGTTTCTTTTCCTCCTCCTATAATGATAAACAAAGACAATATTAAGATAGAAAGCAAACGTCACAAGCAAAAAATAGAGAAGCTTCCCCTCACCGTATAAGTATTTCCGCTACAAATCATCCCGTTAGTTCCTTCTACTACGTTCTCATTTTTTATCTGTTTATCTTCTACTTGGTATGTATCTCTGGAAAGAATAATCTGTGTACTCGATTACCAGATCATTCTCCTTTTTTATATTCCAACAGTGTATTGCACTACAAGTATTTACAACTATGGCACAATATTATTTACTTTACGCAACAACCACGTGTCCTAATCGCATGTTAGATAACTGCATACAAAAAAATGCCGACGAGCAACAAAACGCATATCAATGAATGACACACGCAGAATTACATGTGGTGACTTACACATACGATGACTTTCAGTAATTTTACTTTGTAGAGCTTTTGCACACATCACGTAACTACATTTCACTCTTCCCACGTTACTGGCGATTCAACAGACTGTAACAATCAGATCATCAGCGAGAGAATGGGATGAGTAAGGGGAAAAAATCTTACGAAAAGCATATTTATATCCGTTACATAACACCAATCAAAATCACACATGACAAAATTTTGTACAGGCTTGCATGTTCCTTTACAATAATGCATGTACATTTTATATCACTATCCATATTTATATTTATTGTATTATAACGGGCGTATCGGTACATGTGACCATATAATATGTACAAACACAATCCTTGTTCATCACATCAACGGCCGTGGTAATTTTTACTTACTCATCTTCTTATGATTATAAGCATGCGATAATATTCGTACATTTCTTCCGCCCGGTGAAAGTTTGGATTGTGATTGCAGTAAAGATGATGGTGATGCTAACAATGTACATATATTTAGTAGCACAATTTCTTTATTCCCATCTTCAATAACAAAGAGATGTGTAGTATGTAAGGAGATGGGTCTGATGCCAGAGATCGGCTGAAGGAGGACGTACGATATTTTTTTGGACAAATTGGGACGCACGTTTCACATTGAATTTTTCTTTTTCTAATAAGAGATCCTCTCTCCTGCTTCCAACAAGACATATGTGCATTCAAGAGGGAAAATTGTCAAGTTACATTTTTTGTACTCAATCTGTACGAAAAAAAATCACTTGAGTGGTTCGGCTTTGTTTTGGCACTTGGCCAAACGACTTCTTTTTTTTTCTTTAAAAAATCCTATCCTTTCTGATTTCTCTACTGTTGATAATGATGATCACGATCAAAAGGAAAATACTTATTTTTATTCTTTCCTCTAAAAAAAGTGCAAGGACACCTTTCCTTTACTTGCCTTCTCCCGAATTTGCTTTATCGTTATAAAAAGGGAAAAATGGGAAGTGGGCGCACAGGAGTAGTAGTAGTAATAATAATAATAATACTATAGCTTTTGTGACAACTGGATTGGTTGTAGCTTTCCAGTAAACTTACTATAGACTGATCGTGACGATGCGGATGATCACGCTGAAATTAAATGTTCACATTTTCCTTCAATCCTTTGTTATTACATGTGCTTCTGTGTGAGTGCTGTTGATGGTCGCCTCTCGCCACGATGATGATGGTAACAGCCTAACAATGGCTGATCAGGAGAATAGTACGTGTGTGGTCAATTCCTAAATAAAAAATCATTTCTCCACTGATTGCGGAGGGTGACCAGGATAAAAAACCGGGATGCACATAATAAGTATTTATGTAGTTTATCCCCTTTTCTGATTTCATTCATTCTGAATGGAAGTCTTAAAAGATCCTAATATGTAGTTGAACGAATTAGACGAACGAGTAAAAAGCTGTATGTGTATATATGTGGTTATTTATGTATATATCTTACACAAGTGGAAAATAGAATAACAGGATATATTGAAACACGTCACTTTTAAGTACAATGTCTGTCCATAAGGAAGGTCTAGGGATGATGGTGGTTGGTAGTTGTGGTAGTACCATCATGACAGTTGTAGTAAATCAAGCAAACAGCGTTTATTCCTCTAATCATTCTAATGGATTTTCTTGGAAGTACACATGAGAAATGTAGGATATTTGTCTACTTTTGGCTTTACAGCAGCGCCCTATATGGACGCACATTTTACAGAGATACACGCTTTGTGTGTGTGTTTTGTAAGAATGTATGTTAGATTCAACAATCTTTTTTTACTCTTCTTCCTTGTTGGATAGGCAGTAATAATAATGCAGTGGCAAGCATAACCTTGATTTTTATGGTGAAAATGAAACGAGACGAAATGCACATCGAATCGCATCACATTAGCTTAAATACGCGGGTAAAGGGGATAGACTCTATAGTAAGTAGAAAAAAAGCAGACTTATTTTTAAACGAGAACGCATTTCCCTTTATTCTTTAGAAAACCGATGTACAAAAGAGCTCATCCATTGCAAAGGCAACAGTAGTAGCAGAATCAGCATCATGATCTTCATCATCATATCCAAAAGTCTTGGTTTTTTTGCTGGTATGATGGTGTGAGTAAGCCTTATCGACAAAGTCTGATGATGACGATGATGATTCTATATACTGCTGAATAAGCAGTCTTTCTCTACATTTTTCTCTAAAGTCAGCTCAAAAGCACACACACAAACACACACACCACCACCACCACAATCTCTAATATTATCAATGAACGATTTTTTTAAAGTCAGTGGCAAACACCTTTCATTTCCATCCTCATCTTCCACTGCTGCTTCATCCAACTATCCACTTTGTAACAACGGTGATTACAAAGTTGCGCTGCATTTTCTCCGTTTGTATGTCTCTGTGTGCATTGCTACTTATAATCGACGAATGGCTTCTCGTACTTCCTTCTCCATATTTATTTTGCTTCACTCTTTTATTTACTTTCACTCGCACACACGCGGTTATACTACTTGAAAGATTATTTGTGGAGAAGCAAAAAAAAGATAGGGAAAGCGTTCAAGTTACAAAAAGGAGGAAGCTTGGGAGGAAGAGATGTATTTTTTTGCGTGGTTTTTGGATTGAGTAGAAATGCTATATTTACCCCTTGTCACACTTCAAAAATGTGTGCGTATTGGTTTTGGTATTATTGGCATTGGATGTATTCATGATATTTGAAATAGCTGTCTCCGTCCTCCGTTTGCTTTTGGGATTTTGTGTGTGTGTGTGATGTAAATAAGTAGGGTGGTGGTAGCGATATGATATCGGGAAAGTGGAATAGTTTTAAGAGAAAATAGTAGAAAGCGCAGCATTGCATGCATTAAGTACATAAAAGTAGAGACAGAGATTTTTTTCTTGTGTAAATTTACACAGCAAAAAAACTGATATTAGTAATGCCATGCATCATCATCATCATGGTCGCCGGCGTCGTCATCACGATGATCGTCATCGTTGTCGTCATCATCAAGACGAGAAATGAGAGAAGATGGATATTAGACCGTAAACTGATCTCATTGTGCTGGGGTGTGTGTGTGTGTGCGTACCAATCAAACATTATCGAAATTGAGTAGCAGTGATGGTGGTGGTGGCTCTGCTCTTCTGTCTGAGAGGGAGATGCTTTTTTTTCTACGGCGATGAAGACGATAATGATGATGGCATGCGGTTGGAAATTACACTCGTACGCAACGTAGCCGTTGCCGTCGTCGTCGTCGTCGCCGCCGTGACGACTTTAACAATGACAATATCTATAACTACTACTCCTACAAACTATGTACTTCTCTTGTTCGTGATGTCGGCGATGATGATGACGATGCAATCTTGAAATGCAATCAATGGATGCACTCTGGTGAAAAAGTGTTCTCAGGAATGGCCACAAAAATGCATTAGGAGCGACTACTACTGGTGAGGTGGTGGTGGTGAAAAATACATAACAGTAGAGTATATATAGCGGTCCGCATCATATCGTCTCTCGCTCAGGCAAAAGAGACACTTTACCTTTATGGATTTCTAACATTTCCTCGTATATATTTTTTCGTCTTTCGTTTGCCTCGCCTAACACTAGGACTACCATCACCACCTATTTCTCTTTTTTTATTTTCTTTCTTTCACGTACTTAAAATGTTCCCAGAGAGTTGGAAAAGGAACATGAGCAGGAGAAAAGAGAAGCAGAAGAGAAAATAGTTATTATTTGGATCAGTTCTGCTTTGGTTTGCCAACGATGAACAAGAAATGACATTAGACACAACCGAGAGAAAAAAAATTGTTCTAAAGCAAAGTTCATAGTTTGATGATATATCTATCTGTATGGGGTTTTCTTTCTGGGCATCGGCAAAAAACAAACTTGGAAGAGAAAAAACCATTTCTACGACTTTTTTCGACCTCAACCAACTCTCCTTGTTTGCTTTTGTTGATAATGGGGAAAATGGTTTGTAAGTTGGCTGCTTGGGCGGCGGGCGGTTTCGTGGGTAAAAAGGTGATGGGATGTGATACTCTTTTTTTCCATTCTTCCAGCATGACTTTGACTTTACCTTTCAGATTCGATTTTTTCACGGGAAAAGAGAAAGGAAAAAATAAACTTTTTTTCTTGAAGATTTTTTTACTAGGATCTTCTTGCATACCTTTACACACCACACAGTTGGTAGTGGTACCTTTTTTGGTTCCATAGTTTATTTAGAGAAGAAGGTGGGACACATTACATAACTTTGCCCAATGCCAAGCAAATATTCCCTACGCGATGAGGTTCTTGGGACGTAGTTTAAGAGATACAAAATATACTTTCTGGGGAAAATGAAACACTTTCTTTTCCAGTTGGTGGATAAGTAGGAAGAACATTTCAATGTAGATTTTAGAGAAAGAGATGTGATTCCAGCATCATCATCATCATGATCATCATAATGCTTTATAGATGGAGTCCTCTTTCATTGATAATGTGACTACTGCTGGGACTGCGGTGCTCTGTGGAGGACAAGCTCGACGGTGATAGTGCTGATGATGATGATCATGATGATATACAAGTCTACTTTTTCTCCTTGTGTGGTTTCTCCTAACGAGGAACAAGGTCCTTTTCTCTGGATGGAGAAAAAAAGAGAAGTAAAAGAAGAAGAAGATGGGATGCGATGGTCTTGATAATGATGATGATATTTAAAGCAGAAAGGGGAAGAAGAAGAAGTACTTGCAGCAGCAGCAGTTGTAGAAAAAAGAAAGAATCTTGATAGGTCACAAGGCGAATCAACTCCTCATCATCGTGTCTATGATAAAAAGACTCTGCTAGCTTTTTATTATGTGGACTTGAGAGCAAGTCACGGTTTTACATTAGTCGTGTAAACTTGAAGCTTATATAGTAACAAGAAGTGTGTAAAAAAATCTGTTCAAAAATTTGAAAGGAGTAACGTTGGATTTTATGGAATTACTTGTGGAGGAATATAAAATAGATGGTGAGAGAATAGTGTGGAGTTGGGATGGTTGTGACAGTCATAATATGCCATAAATAAAGTCAGCTTCACCTTGTTTCAAACAAAAGAGGAAGAGACACACAAGAAGCGAGAGTGAAAGAGGGAGAGAAATAGTGAGAGGATAAGAGAATGCGAAGAGAGAAATGCTGGGACAAGGACGTGGAGAATTGATAAGGTCTGCTGTAAGTAAGAAAAGCTGAACAAGAAGCTGAAGTAATAACCGTAATGCTTCTCGTGCTCTCCATTTTTTTCTCGTCTAAAATTATACTCGTGGTGGTGGTGGTGGTGAGCAACTCCAGAGAAAATATATATTTTGTGCGTGTGGAGTGAAATGAAACGAGATGATGAAGATATCACTGCTGCTGGTATTATTATTATTATTAGGATGAGGTATCTTCATCTCATCTTGTCATTCTCAAACATGACATGGCAAACCGGCGAAAATCATATGAAAAGTTCTTGTTACGCATCTACACACCCATTGATAGTTCTTGTAATCCGGAGTCTTGCTCAAGTTTTATGAAAAGGATTTTGAAACATATTTTGGCTCTCGTATCATTTGTCTCTGTGGACTGGAATGGAAAAGGTGTGTAATGAAAAACGGTATAAAGGCGACCACAAGATGTATTGCGGTTGTTTGTTCCGTAAAATGTATCTACTAAATGTGAATCACGATAAATTTTTACTGGATTCTACTAAAATGGTTTTGCCACAAATGGAATTAATAGGGAAATATGAAAATCATAAACGCGTCAATATTATAAATATTACTATCGACTCTGCATTTATTAAACGTTGAAATTGCGATAATAATTTAGAGCAGAAATTGAAATTTTAATAATAATATACATACACCGATGCGTAATAATAAGCAACCCTTAAGTACTTCTTGATTAGCTTTCTATCATCAAGATAAGGCACGCATATGTCGTCCAGATAAGTTATTTCATTTCTAATAAACATTCTGCAGAATAATAAGTAATGCCGTTAGTTAGTGCCGAAGCACCCATGTTTAATCAAACAGCATTAGTTTACAGACACATGTATAAAATATATATATACACATTTCCCGTTATCAAGATGTCTAGTTACATTTAGAGAAATGCACTGTGTGGAGTATTCAAAGTGGTGCGAGCTTGATTCATATTCCGAGAGCGTCCTCATCGCTCCCTGTTTGCACGCTTTCCCTCGCGCAAATGTTGTGTACGCACACAAAAGAGTTTGAGTGAAAACAGGATCCCATTCACAGATGTACACATGTATAACATCCCTCTGCAAACATTCATGACATCATTTTCTTGATTTGCCTTTCATTTTTTTTCCTTGCTTACAAATAGAAAATCTTGATTTCATGTCCTGGCTTAAGCACGTTCCTTATGCATAAACATTTCTCACTTTGTATTATATATTTTTTCGCTTTCCTTTTCATTCTCTTCCTCTTCTACCCTTTCCCACTCTCTGGTTCGGTTTTTTACTTGTCCTTTAAGTGCTTATGTGTTTTCTTGCATGCATGGCATTGCAGTGTTGCTTCTGATTATGCTGATGACGATGATGAGACAACAGTAGTGTGTAGCAAGAGGAAATGCATTGAATATTTTATAGAAAAAAATATGAAATGGTTCCGCCCTCCTCCTTCTTCTTCCTCTTCCCCTTTTTTCTCCTTTTCCTTGTGTCTCTTTACAATTTACACTTACAAAAATGTGGATCGTGACAGGACAAACGTAAAAACATAAAATGGATGTGTCTTCTTCTGTGATGCTACTGTATAGTAACAAGGCTAAAAGCTTTTTGTGTATGATCACGAGGACGACGGATATGCAAGCATTATTCTTGTGATGATTATTATTTTTTTTAAGAAAAAAAAAAGGTATAAAAGATTAAAGAGGCTCTTTGAAAGAAAATATAAGTGACAGAGATTTACACTGTCACACAGGGAAAGGGAAGAGAGATGACATTCGTGACTTGTGTCAGATTTGCAGACATTTAAAATTAACTGGAAAGCTCTATATAATGGCTTGTTATGAAACTAAATTAGAAAAGACGTTTCATACGGATTCATTATTATTTCTTTGTTCATTTTCAATTATGTCCAGGGTCTAAGGAGGCCTTTAAACTGTCAGAGAGACTGAAAGGCTGATATTGTACACATTGTATACATATGTTAACCTTTTCTCTGCTAAAATACGGAAGGAATGGGATGTGTCATCTAGACTCCTATCTGTTGCTACCATTTCAACTACTTTATATAATGCTGAGAGAGCACAGCAAGAAGTCTCAATATTAGTAATTATCGTACAGCAGACTTATTTCTCGTTAAATGATATAGCCTGTGTTACTCACAAAGAAAATGGCTACAAAAATGGCTTTATATTTTAATGAAGTTAATACAGAGTCGAAACTATCCACATATGAAAATAACGCTGTTCAAAGCAAACAAAGTAAAAATCTTCACCCTTCCCTGGTGCCTGGTTCGGTTGTTGAGGTTACCTGATTCCCAATTGGTCTGAATTGCATAAAAACATACCAATAAAATTTCACAATGTAGGTCAGTTGAGATGCTCTCGTTTTTCGGGTATTGATATAGAAATATGATAAAGCACAAGAATATCTTTTGAAAATATCACAATCGATTGATGTTCCTACAGCGTACGTGTATCAGTTACTTCAAAACTGCTGCGGTCGTCTACACGTATTTGATATGTAAGCACTACCCCCTAAGAAGGTTACTACTACCTATATTTGTATTCCGCCAAATTTCTGCAGGCGACATAATTGTAAGCTATTTTAAAAATGGATGATGTTCTCTACTAAAGTTCAAAATGTCCTAAATATATTTTTTAGGGGAAGGAGAAAAAATACAGGTTGCATTTGAAGGAAATGCTTTAAAAGGTTTCTCAAGTTCTTTTTTTTACTCCTCTGAGAATTCCTTTCATAAATAAACTCATCCTCCAAGTAAAGCAGAAGTGGGACATTATGGACAGGACATCTTCAATTTTTACCTTACCGTTCCCGCATCAGAGAAGTCATAAGACAAGTTATAAGAATGGTCCTATGTCTATATACGCTCTTACCTATTACATCACTTCCTGGAGGAAGCAATTCAAAATAGAAATCCATACAAGTGACGCAGGACACAGATTCTTAAATTATTTTCTTTACAGAAAAAAATACCTTCCTTTCTTCTTCCTTTTCCATGTTACTTTGGTGAATGCTTGAACAGGATAATATATTCACATTTTCTTGTGGACCTCTCCCATTCTCTTTTTTTTTAAAAAAAGTCATTATCAAAGGAAAAAAAGTAGAAAGTTTTTTTTGAGTGGGAGAAAAGTAGTAAGTTGACGTTTTTTTCTCCTTTCATCTTGTTACCGTCATCGTTATTATCATCATCCTACTTTCTCTTACATGCTTCCCGGCTTTTTTATTTAGTTCGGATTCATTTCGGAGAGAAATGTTGTGGAAGGGTACATTGGGAATGAGAACAAAAATAGAACAAACCTGTAAATTCTTAAAGTCAAGTGAACGCTCAGTAATTGTTAGTGTGCTTGCAGAAATGTGATCATATAAATTTAAATTTTGGTGTATTTAAAGTGCAGTGAATATTTTCATGGTAAAATGAACTAGAATGATCATAAAAACAAATAAATACAGTGTTCAGTTTTCTCATCATTTGGTTGGAATGCACTTTTGACTTATAAATAGAAATTGAAGCTTAATGGCTGAGTCTCGACCAAGTATTTATTAGATTTTTTTAAAAAGGAAACTAGACCTGCATTGATACATTCGTCGTCGTCGTCTCTTAAGTATATTCAAAGCTGATGCATTATTATTACCATTTTAACATGGAGACGGTTGTCGGGAAGGAAGGGAAAGGAGGAGAGAAAATGAAAAAACGAGATGGAAACGCGAGATAGTTGGGAAAATATGTGTTTTGGTGCGTGCAAGTATGTGCATGTATGTATGTGTGCACATAAAAACGTGAAAAAGGGAAAATGTGCCCGAGTGTGTCTACTCCATTTGAGAGAGAGAGAGAGGAGCCGTATAAAAAAGAACCGTTTAAAAGAGGAAGAAAGGTAGAAGACGAAGAAGAAGTGGAGGAAGATAGCTTGGAATGGAAAAAGAAGAAGGAGGAGAAACCCGGTGAGAGTGAGAGAGAATCACCAACTTGAGACAGATATAGCTCATTAGAGATCCATTCAAAAGTTATCTATCTTGATTCACTTTTGCTTTTTCCCACTCTCTCTCTCTCTCTTTCTGAATTCTCAATTATGGAAAAGCCATTTCGTCAGCTGAATATATCAGCAAGAAGAGAGACAGGACGGAATTGAACTAAAAAGCAGAAAGGAAGGACATGCACAAAGCGACATAAAGAAAGTGGAAATAAGTAACTACCTCCCTCCTCACTCTTTCTCTCTCTCCTTTATTTTCAGACTTCATTTTACAATAGGATCAAGAAAGTTTTCGTATTTCTCTTCTTTGCAGCAGCCGTAGCAAGCAACGTGGCGATGCTAAATGGTAATAAAGTTACCATCAGAACAACACCTCTGTCAACCATCATCATCGCCCACACCACACATTCCGCCATTCATTCCTTCCCACTTTATAATATACACTTACTTAGCATACAATGATGACCTCGTCTCATCGTCAATTTGAAAACCAAGTTGAATGAAAGATGGACTTTATGTGTATTTTCTTCCAGTTGTAGAACTGGAGCCGCTATACTCTCCCTATTCATGAATGAATGGGTGAAAATGTGTGGCTATTTATTTTTTCACGTTTTAAGACAGTTTCAACTTTTTCCGCATTACAGAGTTTCCATGTCGTCCAGTTCACTATTCTTCTGTTTGTTTGCAACTGATGTTCAAAACACAACTCTGAAAAACATCTTCAGGGAAAGAAAATCGCATTCAACGAAAATCTTTTGGTCTTGCCAGAGAAACTAATCTGCATAATATTAGGCAGATCACCTCTAATGCTGTTCATCATGAAATAGTGAATAGATGTAACAGAATGCCCGAAACCGACTTGTTTTGCAGTTTATTTAAAACAAGCGTGTTTATTCTTTAACAAGACACAACAAAACGGCGCTACCGTCGCCACCTCCCAATCCGAATAGCAAAAAACATCAAAATGTTTGTAAATTAAAACGCCAGTTTGGAAACATGCTCCACATTCTACGTACCTAAACCGTTGCAGTGTCAGAAGATATGGCATGTAGAAGACGCAGTGTCTTAAACAAGGATATGAATATTCCCGTTGGAATAACTGCATCATCAGTAGATGTGGAGTGTAAATGGAGTGACAAGCGTAATTTTCTCTGTAGTACTCCGCTAAAAACTGTGGTAGTGGTAGTACCATGAAACGATAACAATTATGAATACATTATTGTACATACGACCTCATTCCGATTTTTTTCTGATTCCACTACTTACTTATTATAGAAAATCATTATGAACATTATTAACATCGACAACATAATTTTCAGAGAGATATTGCAGGCATCAGAGAATGTGCTTTCGAAACTGTAGTTGTGTAGCGCGTATATGGGTATGTGGCTGAAAATGTTGTTAGCTGTTCCCCTCGTCCGATCAAAATGATGACTTTTGCTGGGAATCCGAAAAGGAGATAATTTACTGAGATTCCGCCGGCAGTTTTTCTTACTCACATGCGGATGATGACGATGCGATGGCTTAAAAGGGAGGAAGAGAAATAGCAGAGAAGGGAAAACCTAAAAAGCATTCTCCTTTTCCCAGCCAACCGTATCATCACGAGAGAACGTCGCGGTCCACTTGTTTTTACTCCGTGCTACATTATAAAACTTATGGACTTCTGTCCAAAACTATACAAAAATAGCTTTGCATTACACACATTTTGAATTTCCATGTTGCCGTCTGTCCAACGGCTTTAAAAAAGATTTTGGCAGCATACTTGAATCTAAACTCATGTTCCACCCAGTCTTTTGAAATAATTTACAATTGTATAAGATCTATTCAAATGTAACTGATTTTTAGAACTAATTGCCTATATGAATATATATGTATGCTTTAGTACCGCTACTTTGCCATATCCTTTGCCATTTAGAACAATGTGTAGATGTACTTTGTCTATTATGATTGGAACGATTGCTGTTTGTTGTCGTCGTAAAGTAGCCGATGAAAGGGCTTGTTGAGTGGGAGTAGTGCTCTTGTAAAATGCATAAAATGCCGTTTCAGAATACACAAGATAAATACTAGGGTTATGATGGCATATACGTGTTGTGTTTTCCAGTATTTCCATGCACCATGTTGTCGTTTTCATCATGCTTTTCCATACATTTTTCTTTCTGGAGAAAACATTCTCTCTCTCATTCAATTTTTTATATAGAAAGCTGCTGTAGTGAATAGAGTGTTTGTGTGGTGTGATGTGTAATGTGACATGGGGATTGTCGGATAGTCAGTTGTGTTGGTTGTCTAGGCTGCTGCTGGGGTATATATAGCTTGCCAGCTTTGCAATGGACACGGAAGTTGTGAACTTTGATGTCCGCTGAGAAAAAAAAGGCTATCATAAATTTACGCTTCTTTCTTCTTTATCCATGTCCGTCGTCTCCTTCACTATATATCTCTCTCTGTGTCCCTCTCCTTTCCAAGCCATTATTTTGCTTTCGGTCGCCCTTGTTTTGCTTTTTATTATTTTCTTCCATTTTTTTCTTGAAGATTCTCAGAGACGACACCAGCCAGCCGTAATAACAACGTAACCTGCTATGCTGCTGTGTTTTCCCTACTTATAAATCTGTGGAATCCTTGACATTTTTTTTCTTGGAAAAAATTGCTCTTGTCTGTCATAACGCAAAACTCCCAAAGAGACGTAAAGTCTTTTTTGTCTATCACATGTGATGGAATTGTATTTACGTCGCGAGAAACTAATACTTCCCCACATACCTACATGCACGCTAAAAACTCTCTCGGGACTTTTTATCCAATTTATTGCGAAAAACTCAACTGATTGAGTTATAAATATCCATATCAAAAGTCGCCCCTCTCCAGAGACGTTATTGCCGAAATGTCGTTCTCCCATGCAATAAACCCATCAACAGCCCCGGCATTCTTCATTTTTTTGATGGTTTAATTGCTACTACTCTGTGTATGTAATGGTTATGATATGATGGTTCTTGCGCTAATATAAATACCATCAACCATATCATTACAGTAATTTATTTCCCCTATCATACACAAACATTGTATATCTCACATACAACGTGAAATACAAAAAAAGAAAGCTATTTAGAATTACTGCAAAGTTTTATTGCGTGCTACTGCAATTATAGCTGTAAAAACTGTAATGTTGCCGCTAACGTTAGTGCCACTATATACTCCAATGATATACACTTGTTCGCATGCAATTTGATGGTGGTAAACTGTAAAAAAGGAGCTGAAGAAAGACAATAAATGCTGATTTTTAAGCTGAGACAAGACAGTGAAGATGGGTTTTGTCCGGAAGAGAATGACGCGGATGATGGTGATGATGATGATGATGTCTGTTAAAAGATAGTCTGTGACTGCTGTCATCGTCTAAAAGGATAGATGAGATGAACTTGAAGAAGAAGAAGAGAAAAAGGGAGTTTAACAATCTCTTTCTTTCTTTCTCTACTTTCTCTCCCTGTTCATGATAAACTTAAGAGTATTTCCCTTCTCCGTTGTCATCATCAATTCAACAACTTCTTCATTCCAGATTCAACCCTGAAGGAGTAATAATGTGGGGATGATCACGATGGCTGTGCATAAAAAAAGAGAACAGCAGCAGAGAAAATTTTGCCCCGGTCTGGATCTTCTCTCTCTCTCTCGTCTGGTCTTTTGCGTCGGCTGGGCTGAATAGAGTTTTGCTGTTGCTGCTGCGGTGGTACTCAAGTATGAGGGAATCAGAAAGAAAAGAGGAGACAAAATCTTCCATTAATGATATAGTGCTTTTTACACCAAAGGGGGTATCATAACATCATCATCTTCCCTGTCATCAATGTTCTCTTAATGAGATAAAGACGAAATCATACGAGTAGTTTTTGCATGGTTATTTAACTCCTTCTACTATCTACCCATCTTCATCTTTCCTTTCCACTTTTTCTTCCTACATCCACCAAAAACCTAGAGTTTGCATAATAATAATCATAACAAACCGAATAATCGAAGTATATTGGAACAAATGTAGAAAAGTAGCGAAATCACTTGAACATATTTCAGGCAAGTGCATTGCCATTTTTCCATGTCACATTTATACGCTTACGTAACACGTGATAAAAAGTGATCAGTTAATCCGAGATCAAACATTTGTGAAAGTTTTTTTTATCTTGCATCTGACCCGGTTGACCTTCGATAAATATCTATCCGCTTTTGAATCAGGGTGGCCTGATCTAAACTTCATGCGACATGAATTATGCCATAGTTTGTACCAATGTAATGGAAAAGGTCAAAGTATGCTATCTTATCATGCTTACAAGCGGACAGACCGACCCGGATTTCATACAAAATAAAGTTTTCGCTACTTAAAAGTAGTAATATCTCCACTTTTCTATCATCTATATAGCACGACCACTATCACAGTTGCTTATTATACCTTGATTCCAGTTTTATATGCTTTCTATTTTTCCTTTCTTCTCTTCTCCCATCATTTCATTTTATTGTTATTCTACATCCACTACTACTTCTACTCCTGCAACCACCACCACTGCCATCACACTGATTCAACCAAACACACTTTTTAATCACTTCTCAAACTCTCCACTTTACCCATTTCAGATTTGTTCCTTGGAGGTATATCGTATGCAAAGTAGAGCACCTAAGTCATAGTCGCACACAGTTGAGCGAGTTGTAGAGGTAGTTTTCGGTAATAGTAATAATAATAATATTACTAGTAGAAATAATAACGGCTCTCATTTAATGGGGCATCCTAAATGAACTACTCGTCTCCATATACACACTTTGCCCGTTCATGATACCTTTACATAAAAAACGTGTCGTATTTTTTGGTGAAGTTCTTGTTAAACCTCATTTACTCCTTTGCTTGGCATTTACACTATTTTACACTCTGCGTCTCTAGTAACCATAATAATAATAAAAAGTTCCCACATCCACTTACATTCAATATAATAACAATGAAGAACAAGTGGTGATCAGAAGTACATGACCATCAAGCGCCATTGTTTTTTTAGCTCGATGAGAAAAATATATATCCGCTTGATACCCTTCTGTATACAAACAAATGCATAATTTAACAGGAGAAAGAAAAAATCATCAGAATGTAAACACGGCTGCAGGCCAAATTCTCTAGGCATTACAATAAATAAATAATATTTTCCATTTACGTGATCATCATCATCATCAGCCAGAGCCACAATGTATTTTTGTACATGATCTTCAATCTCAATGTACTTTTCCTTCATTTAACCACAAGTTTACGTCACAAGAGACTTGAAGATATACATTTAAAATGCATAGAAAAACGTACAACTTGCAGTTGAGTAATACCTAAAAATATCGAATTATCCATTTTTCATGCAGTTCCCTACCTCTTTTCTCTGTATAGATGGGAACTATAGAAGAGGGCAGAAAAGATAAAGAACTCAAGACTGCTACCTACTCGAATTCAATAGATTGGCAGGAAAACAATCTACCCAAGCCTCCAGTTGCACTCTTTAAACAGCGTGGGAGCAGTTGAGAGGGAGAAAGTAAAGTATAAATATTATCCCGTGTGCGGAGGATATCCATACCCACAATCTACCCGTTGCAAAACTACATTCACCACACCGCATAATGTACTATTTGCCTATAGGGCCCTTACACGAAGTTTATCTCTGGTCTCTATTTTTTATGCCTCTGCTGCTGCTGCATGAATGAATGAATGAATGCTGCATCTATAGAAATGAATTGAATGACTTCCGTCCGATCCTCTCACTTTCACTGTTTTGTGCTTTGTCTCATTTAATTTTTTACAAATCCATTTGAATAAATAGAAAAAATGAAGCGGAGTTTTTCCCAACGTTACACGTTACATTTTTTGGGTACATTTCACCAGTTCTGTGTGGTTTCTATCATCTGGTTGAAATCTGCTTGCGGGAGTAACCGTTTTCCATTTCGTTCAAATCCATCATCATTCTTCCTCGCCAAAATCATCGACAATGATAAGAGCAAAAGAGGTTTTCTTTTGTAATTGACGCTAATTGTAAAATGGGAATAGTTATGTGGAATGCAAAATAAAAGAAAATATTTTGAAACAGGCTACACAACCGATGTAAGTAAACCCATCGTTATCATAACAGGTACGAACAATGCCATTTGTGGTTACATAATATGGTTTGGATTTTGAGCTGTAGGCAAGGTATACTATTTCGTTGCTTTTTATCCGCGTCTTCCAAAGGCTGTGCTGCTAAGCCACTGAAAAGGAATGGGATGAGAATAATAAATTTGTTTCAAATTGGGTAACAAGGCGTGCATACTTAATAATGATAATACACTTAAGCAACACTTTCCTTCGCATAATAGCCTCATTCTCTCTTTATTCCGCGCTGTTGTATGCGTGGAGGTAAAAAAGGAGTCAACGAGCTATTATATCCTCATTTTACAACAAATTAAGCCTCACTTAACAAACGCTCAACCCGAAACATAAGCACACTAACATCTTGAGTAGAAAGAAAGAGGATAAGGAGAGAGTTTGTGAAAGTAAAAAAGGGAAGCAGGAAGAAGAAGAAGAAGAAAGGAACTGTCAGCTTTCACCTTTTGAGTTTTTCGATGGGATGAGCTTAATGCTGTTAAACCTTTTATTTACCTTCCCTTTTCTTCCTACCTTATCTGCTTGTCATTTTCCATGTTTTCCGGGAATATTATTTTCCATGTGTAATCCACTTCTTCTCTTTTGTTTACTCTTATTGTTCTTCCTAGCAGAAAAGTAAGCAAGGTTCTTGAGCAAGAGTACTTGGTTTACCGCAGGTATTGGGGAATTATGAGATGAAAATTATATTTGAGCATTTTTTTATTTCCTGGCAATGGTCTCAAGAGTAGCAACATTCAGGTTAAAGGCGATTCATATTGTTATTCTTTTTTTCACCGCTATAAAAGTCGGTTTAGTACAATTCATGAAATGGGGGTTTAGTCACGCGTTTGCAAACACCGGGAGAGAGGCAAGCAACGTCAAGCTGATTTAAGGGGGAACGGTGAATAGTAAACTGGCTTCAAGTGAAAAGGGTGTGAGGTTTGTGGATAAATGTGCTTATTGCATTTTATGTTTACAATCCACCAGAGCAAAAAACGCTCTATTTATCCTTTCTCCCGTACAATTCATCCCACCAACCTCAGAGAATCCCAGCTGCTATACTATAATGCGCCACATGCAAGTCTATTCCTTTTCCTCCTTTCTTTGTGACTTTGCCACCGTGTCATTTCCGACCTGTGTATTGTGGCTGTCAAGCATATTATGTACATGTACATAAGGGAGCATTAACAATATTTGAAGAGGTGTTGACACGCGATATGAAAAATTGAGTGGAATTCTCCAACTCTCTCACTCTCTGACAGATTTTTCCTTCCTTTTGTATCCTCCTCTCTGGTACGCAAAATACCGCCGAGTAGTTCTCATGGTTGCAATGCAAGTAATTTCAATTTGTCGTAAACTCGGATGAAAAAAAAGGAAACCGGCCGTATCTCGTATAGATTTCCATTATCAGCAACAGTTTTTTTATTGTGGATTTACAATTACTCTCTATTTGCATTTTTGTTTTGTGTAAACACAATTTTCTCTTTGACACGGCACTCAACAGCCACCCATCCGCTACCACCCTTCATGTTTCTCCCATCCCGTTATTGTATCATGCACCGGTGCAGCAGCAGCAGAAACTGTTCATTCTTTTGTAAAACATTTCCTTTTTCTTGTGAAAGCAGCTCTTATACATATAAGTACTTACTAACGCCCACACTGCCAAATGTCCAGACCATTTTTTATGATGAACCCACGCAGCTGCATATTTGCACACCAGCCGAGTTAGTTAGCTTTATTTTCTCTGGGACCCGTCTGTCACTCTCCTTCCTACTTTTGTCGATGTCATATACAACGAAATGGTCAAAAAGGTGAAGGGAAAAATAAAAATATATATATTCCAACAGCAGCAACAATGTCATCCTTTCCCCTTGATTCTAGAAGAGTACTAGAAAAAAATACTAACTGGGTAAACCTATTCGGTAACCTCATAATTGTCCACCCCAAGTGACACGGATGTCATGTCATGTTTCTTTGAAACAAACGCATACACACGACCTTAGCCTGAACAATAATATCAACACTGCAAAAAAATCGTCTGTATATTTTGGGCATAAAAGAAAAGGAGCAGAGCAACCGTTTAACACCGCCGCAACAACTGTAGATATTCTCGGTTAAAAACAAAAAGGGAAATGGGTAGTAAAAGAGAAAATATCCCTGGGGAACAACTAACACACTCGCATCGTTCCTCTTGTTTAGTTTTTTTCTTACTGCCTATACTACTCCTCCGGTGAAAGTACAGTACAGTCAGACGGAACATGAAACAACGGGAAAAAAAGGAAATTCTTTTGTGACACAACCTTCACCACCGCGCACTCATGTTAGCGGTATCGTTACGTACGACTCTTGTTAAACAAGTGGTAGTGGTGGTGATGTTGATGATGTTAGTGGAGTGGTGTGGCGGCATCAATGGTTTACGCTGTCATTATCACCTCCTTTCTCCAGAATGTGCCCAAACACATTCTTTGTTTATATTATTATTATGTAAGGTGACGATGATGATGATGGAGTTTGTGCAGTAGTACAAGTTGTAGTAAGTATGGTGACATATTGTCCTGTTGTTGGTATTGATGCTACCGTCTTCCTAATGACATTACTACTTGGCAAAGAAGGAAGAGAAGGAAAAAGGGAGAATTGAATAATAAGCAAAGTGAATTCTTCTAGGAGCTGGATTTTTTTTTTCGCTGGCTTGCCGTCGTCGCTTCCTTGTTTCCCTGACTGAGGAGCAAAATACGTGCCAGGAATTTAAGTGAATATTAGGGAGAGAGTGAGCAGAGCAGAGTGTCACTTGCCCCGATAGAAAGGATACAAGAAATGAGAAGTTTGGCTGCTCGTTGGAAAGGGTGATTTTCGTGGTGACGATTAACGACGTAGGTGGAAAATGCTTCTGGGGAGAGGAGAGACGTAAAAAAAGTTTAATCATTGATGAATGATGATTCCCTACAGTTTTTTTTGCATGTACGTACCTTCCAAGTTGGTCAAGTAGAGTCACTCAACCGTTTCAATTCAAGTGAGGGAATGTCACAGAGTATGCCGAAATGATGTTTTGACTGATCTCTCCATTTCTCTGATCTTGTGACAGAGGTCGAAAGAGTTGATTATATTGTCACAACGGGATACATTCCAATAATAACGATCAGGATATAACATGGAGGACCACGAGACTCCTCCTCGGACGATGAAAAGAAATAATAATAATAATATCATCATTCTCAGCACCAGAAAAAAATAAGTAATCTTCTTTGGTCTCTCCGTGTCTCCTGTTTCTTCTTTCTTGTACTCCGATTCCTCCAAACGCTTAATATTGTCAATGGGATCATACGCAGTACATAATAATAAACGTACCGAGTAGTAATCTCGTCGTGAATTTGATGTCAGTCAAGACTACTTATATATAATAAATATAGAAAAAAGTTGGTAAGAAGAAGGAGACAGGATATCGGGTGGAAGACACCATCATCATCATCCTCATATCATTGACCACCAATGCTATACAGTTACCATTCTGAAGTCGTCGTCGTGAAGAAGAAGTAGAGAGGGTCGATCAACTAAGTAAGTGGAAAGATAAATCCAATTTCTGATATTGCACAGTGAGTAGACAGCGCCCCACTCACTTCTATACTGGTACCCCCTCCGCTTACAAGTTTTGGTGGGATAGTTGCCTCCATGAGAAAAAAGGCTAGAAGAGGAAGAGAGAGACTGAGAGAGAAAGTAAGAAGGGAAAAGTCAAGAAGTCAATGGATTAAAGAAATCTTTATACTTGGTGGAATAAAAGAGAAGCGAGCATGATGGGATTTCCTACAGCAGAGAGCAGAAGAAGAGATCATGTCTCAATAATAAGTAGTGGAGTCAGGCATTCGGAAAATTTTCTAGTAATCTCAGCCCGACTTGCTCTCTATTCCTTAACGATCACGTCGCTTTCGATATCACCATCATCATCATCGTCTACACTACCCTGTCGTTCATTCCCTTTTTTCCCAATTTTTGGTCTCTTGGTCATCGTGCTGATGAGTACATGAATTATTTACATTGGAAGGGTGTTCAAGTCCCAAGTAGTTGTCATTGTATTTGACGATAATGCTTCCAAATGTTGAACGATCCTGGTATTTTATAGACGGGACAATATTGATAATTTGTAAACAATTTAGATGCAGGGATATGCTCTCTCATCAAAAGGGAATGTGTTTGTAGGAATTGATTGGATTCAATTTAAATTCAACTCGGCTATGACATTTAGCGGACAGTGTTCTTCTGGTTTAAATGGACACAGTTTGAACCTATACCGTTATAATGTTACTTGGGATTATATAGTGTGGTAGCAAGGCTTATAGGCCTTTTGCCGGTATGAACTTCTGCAGGTATGGGTTATTTTGCCTGTAAGCCCATATACCTGTAGGGTCGTTTACGGGTATGCCAGTTTGTCTGTATATACATTTGCCCGCATGCTGAATTGACATCGAATTTTCCGACCTTGAATTTTGCGAAATTGAATTTTCCGACATTGAATTTTGCCCATTGAATTTTTCCCAATGAATTTTGAGCAATGAATTTTGCCCAATGAATATTGCCCAATGAATTTTGCCCATTGAATTTTGCCCATTGAATTTTGCCCAATGAATTTTGCCCAATGAATTTTGCCCAATGAATTTTGCCCAATGAATTTTGCCCATTGAATTTTGCCCAATGAATTTTGCCCAATGAATTTTGCCCAATGAATTTTGCCCATTGAATTTTGCCCAATGAATTTTGCCCCTTGAATTTTGCCCAATGAATTTTGCACAATGAATTTCGCCCAATGAATTTTGCCCATTGAATTTTGCCCATTGAATTTTGCCCAATGAATTTTGCCCAATGAATTTTGCCCATTGAATTTTGCCCATTGAATTTTGCCCAATAAATTTTGCCCAATGAATATTGCCCAATGAATTTTGCCCATTGAATTTTGCCCATTGAATTTTGCCCAATGAATTTTGCCCATTGAATTTTGCCCAATGAATTTTGCCCAATGAATTTTGCCCATTGAATTTTGCCCATTGAATTTTGCCCAATGAATTTTGCCCATTGAATTTTGCCCAATGAATTTTGCCCAATGAATTTTGCCCATTGAATTTTGCCAATTGAATTTTGCCCATTGAATTTTGCCCATTGAATTTTGCCCATTGATTTTTGCCCATTGAATTTTGCCCATTGAATTTTGCCCAATGAATTTTGCCCATTGAATTTTGCCCAATGAATTTTGCCCAATGAATTTTGCCCATTGAATTTTGCCCAATGAATTTTGCCCAATGAATTTTGCCCATTGAATTTTGCCCAATGAATTTTGCCCATTGAATTTTGCCCAATGAATTTTGCCCATTGAATTTTGCCCATTGAATTTTGCCCATTGAATTTTGCCCACTGAATTTTGCCCATTGAATTTTGCCCAATGAATTTTGCCCATTGAATTTTGCCCAATGAATTTTGCCCATTGAATTTTGCCCAATGAATTTTGCCCATTGAATTTTGCCCATTGAATTTTGTCCATTGAATTTTGCCCATTGAATTTTGCCCATTGAATTTTGCCCATTGAATTTTGCCCATTGAATTTTGCCCATTGAATTTTGCCCATTGAATTTTGCCCAATGAATTTTGCCCATTGAATTTTGCCCATTGAATTTTGCCCAATGAATTTTGCCCAATGAATTTTGCCCAATGAATTTTGCCCATTGAATTTTGCCCAATGAATTTTGCCCATTGAATTTTGCCCAATGAATTTTGCCCATTGAATTTTGCCCATTGAATTTTGCCCATTGAATTTTGCCCATTGAATTTTGCCCAATGAATTTTGCCCATTGAATTTTGCCCAATGAATTTTGCACAATGAATTTTGCCCAATGAATTTTGCCCAATGAATTTTGCCCAATGAATTTTGCAGATTGAATTTTGCCCAATGAATTTTGCCCAATGAATTTTGCCCAATGAATTTTGCCCATTGAATTTTGCCCATTGAATTTTGCCCAATGAATTTTGCCCATTGAATTTTGCCCATTGAATTTTGCCCAATGAATTTTGCCCAATGAATTTTGCCCATTGAATTTTGAGCAATGAATTTTGCCCATTGAATTTTGCCCAATGAATTTTGCCCATTGAATTTTGCCCAATGAATTTTGCCCATTGAATTTTGCCCAATGAATTTTGCCCATTGAATTTTGCCCAATGAATTTTGCCCATTGAATTTTGCCCAATGAATTTTGCCCATTGAATTTTGCCCATTGAATTTTGCCCAATGAATTTTGCCCATTGAATTTTGCCCAATGAATTTTGCACAATGAATTTTGCCCAATGAATTTTGCCCAATGAATTTTGCCCATTGAATTTTGCCCAATGAATTTTGCCCAATGAATTTTGCCCAATGAATTTTGCCCATTGAATTTTGCCCATTGAATTTTGCCCAATGAATTTTGCCCATTGAATTTTGCCCATTGAATTTTGCCCATTGAATTTTGCCTATTGAATTTTGCCCATTGAATTTTGCCCATTGAATTTTGCCCATTGAATTTTGCCCAATGAATTTTGCCCAATGAATTTTGCCCATTGAATTTTGCCCAATGAATTTTGCCCATTGAATTTTGCCTTTTGAATTTTGCCTTTTGAATTTTGCCCATTGAATTTTGCCCATTGAATTTTGCCCATTGAATTTTGCCCATTGACTTTTGCCCATTGAATTTTGCCCATTGAATTTTGCCCACTGAATTTTGCCCATTGAATTTTGCCCAATGAATTTTGCCCAATGAATTTTGCCCATTGAATTTTGCCCAATGAATTTTGCCCATTGAATTTTGCCCATTGAATTTTGCCCATTGAATTTTGCCCACTGAATTTTGCCCATTGAATTTTGCCCATTGAATTTTGCCCATTGACTTTTGCCCATTGAATTTTGCCCATTGAATTTTGCCCACTGAATTTTGCCCATTGAATTTTGCCCATTGAATTTTGCCCATTGAATTTTGCCTATTGAATTTTGCCCATTGAATTTTGCCCATTGAATTTTGCCCAATGAATTTTGCCCAATGAATTTTGCCCATTGAATTTTGCCCAATGAATTTTGCCCATTGAATTTTGCCTTTTGAATTTTGCCTTTTGAATTTTGCCCATTGAATTTTGCCCATTGAATTTTGCCCATTGAATTTTGCCCATTGACTTTTGCCCATTGAATTTTGCCCACTGAATTTTGCCCATTGAATTTTGCCCAATGAATTTTGCCCAATGAATTTTGCCCATTGAATTTTGCCCAATGAATTTTGCCCATTGAATTTTGCCTTTTGAATTTTGCCTTTTGAATTTTGCCCATTGAATTTTGCCCATTGAATTTTGCCCATTGAATTTTGCCTTTTGAATTTTGCCTTTTGAATTTTGCCCATTGAATTTTGCCCATTGAATTTTGCCCATTGAATTTTGCCCATTGAATTTTGCCCAATGAATTTTGCCCATTGAATTTTGCCCACTGAATTTTGCCCATTGAATTTTGCCCAATGAATTTTGCCCATTGAATTTTGCCCAATGAATTTTGCCCATTGAATTTTGCCTTTTGAATTTTGCCTTTTGAATTTTGCCCAATGAATTTTGACCATTGAATTTTGCCCATTGAATTTTGCCCATTGACTTTTGCCCATTGAATTTTGCCCATTGAATTTTGCCCACTGAATTTTGCCCATTGAATTTTGCCCATTGAATTTTGCCCATTGAATTTTGCCCAATGAATTTTGCCCAATGAATTTTGCCCATTGAATTTTGCCCAATGAATTTTGCCCATTGAATTTTGCCTTTTGAATTTTGCCTTTTGAATTTTGCCCATTGAATTTTGCCCAATGAATTTTGCCCAATGAATTTTGCCCATTGAATTTTGCCCAATGAATTTTGCCCATTGAATTTTGCCTTTTGAATTTTGCCTTTTGAATTTTGCCCATTGAATTTTGCCCATTGAATTTTGCCCATTGAATTTTGCCCATTGACTTTTGCCCATTGAATTTTGCCCATTGAATTTTGCCCACTGAATTTTGCCCATTGAATTTTGCCCAATGAATTTTGCCCAATGAATTTTGCCCATTGAATTTTGCCCAATGAATTTTGCCCATTGAATTTTGCCCATTGAATTTTGCCCATTGAATTTTGCCCATTGAATTTTGCCCATTGAATTTTGCCTATTGAATTTTGCCCATTGAATTTTGCCCATTGAATTTTGCCCATTGAATTTTGCCCAATGAATTTTGCCCAATGAATTTTGCCCATTGAATTTTGCCCAATGAATTTTGCCCATTGAATTTTGCCTTTTGAATTTTGCCTTTTGAATTTTGCCCATTGAATTTTGCCCATTGAATTTTGCCCATTGAATTTTGCCCATTGACTTTTGCCCATTGAATTTTGCCCACTGAATTTTGCCCATTGAATTTTGCCCAATGAATTTTGCCCAATGAATTTTGCCCATTGAATTTTGCCCAATGAATTTTGCCCATTGAATTTTGCCTTTGAATTTTGCCCATTTGAATTTTGCCCATTGAATTTTGCCCATTGAATTTTGCCCATTGAATTTTGCCTTTGAATTTTGCCTTTTGAATTTTGCCCATTGAATTTTGCCCATTGAATTTTGCCCATTGAATTTTGCCCATTGAATTTTGCCCATTGAATTTTGCCCATTGAATTTTGCCCACTGAATTTTGCCCATTGAATTTTGCCCAATGAATTTTGCCCATTGAATTTTGCCTTTTGAATTTTGCCCATTTGAATTTTGCCCATTGAATTTTGCCCATTGAATTTTGCCCATTGAATTTTGCCCATTGACTTTTGCCCATTGAATTTTGCCCATTGAATTTTGCCCACTGAATTTTGCCCATTGAATTTTGCCCATTGAATTTTGCCCATTGAATTTTGCCCATTGAATTTTGCCCATTGAATTTTGCCCATTGAATTTTGCCCAATGAATTTTGCCCATGAATTTTGCCCATTGAATTTTGCCCAATGAATTTTGCCCATTGAATTTTGCCCATTTGAATTTTGCCCATTTGAATTTTGCCCATTGAATTTTGCCCATTGAATTTTGCCCATTGAATTTTGCCCATTGAATTTTGCCCATTGAATTTTGCCCATTGAATTTTGCCCAATGAATTTTGCCCAATGAATTTTGCCCATTGAATTTTGCCCAATGAATTTTGCCCATTGAATTTTGCCCTTTTGAATTTTGCCCATTTGAATTTTGCCCATTGAATTTTGCCCATTGAATTTTGCCCATTGAATTTTGCCCATTGACTTTTGCCCATTGAATTTTGCCCATGAATTTTGCCCATTGAATTTTGCCCAATGAATTTTGCCCAATGAATTTTGCCCATTGAATTTTGCCCAATGAATTTTGCCCATTGAATTTTGCCCATTGAATTTTGCCTTTGAATTTTGCCCATTGAATTTTGCCCATTGAATTTTGCCCATTGAATTTTGCCCATTTGAATTTTGCCCATTTGAATTTTGCCCATTGAATTTTGCCCATTGAATTTTGCCCATTGAATTTTGCCCATTGACTTTTGCCCATTGAATTTTGCCCATTGAATTTTGCCCACTGAATTTTGCCCATTGAATTTTGCCCAATGAATTTTGCCCATTGAATTTTGCCCATTGAATTTTGCCCAATGAATTTTGCCCATTGAATTTTGCCTTTGAATTTTGCCTTTTGAATTTTGCCCATTGAATTTTGCCCATTGAATTTTGCCCATTGAATTTTGCCCATTGACTTTTGCCCATTGAATTTTGCCCATTGAATTTTGCCCACTGAATTTTGCCCATTGAATTTTGCCCATTGAATTTTGCCCATTGAATTTTGCCCATTGAATTTTGCCCATTGAATTTTGCCCATTGAATTTTGCCCAATGAATTTTGCCCAATGAATTTTGCCCATTGAATTTTGCCCATTGAATTTTGCCCATTGAATTTTGCCCTTTTGAATTTTGCCCATTGAATTTTGCCCATTGAATTTTGCCCATTGAATTTTGCCCATTGAATTTTGCCCATTGAATTTTGCCCATTTGAATTTTGCCCATTGAATTTTGCCCATTGAATTTTGCCCATTGAATTTTGCCCATTGACTTTTGCCCATTGAATTTTGCCCATTGAATTTTGCCCATTGAATTTTGCCCATTGAATTTTGCCCATTGAATTTTGCCCAATGAATTTTGCCCATTGAATTTTGCCCATTGAATTTTGCCCATTGAATTTTGCCCAATGAATTTTGCCCAATGAATTTTGCCCATTGAATTTTGCCCAATGAATTTTGCCCATTGAATTTTGCCCATTGAATTTTGCCCATTGAATTTTGCCCATTGAATTTTGCCCATTGAATTTTGCCCATTGAATTTTGCCCATTGACTTTTGCCCATTGAATTTTGCCCATTGAATTTTGCCCATTGAATTTTGCCCAATGAATTTTGCCCATTGAATTTTGCCCAATGAATTTTGCCCATTGAATTTTGCCCAATGAATTTTGCCCATTGAATTTTGCCCATTGAATTTTGCCCATTGAATTTTGCCCAATGAATTTTGCCCATTGAATTTTGCCCAATGAATTTTGCCCATTGAATTTTGCCCATTGAATTTTGCCCATTGAATTTTGCCCATTGAATTTTGCCCATTGAATTTTGCCCATTGAATTTTGCCCAATGAATTTTGCCCATTGAATTTTGCCCAATGAATTTTGCCCATTGAATTTTGCCCAATGAATTTTGCCCATTGAATTTTGCCCATTGAATTTTGCCCATGAATTTTGCCCATTGAATTTTGCCCACTGAATTTTGCCCATTGAATTTTGCCCATTGAATTTTGCCCATTGAATTTTGCCCATTGAATTTTGCCCATTGAATTTTGCCCATTGAATTTTGCCCAATGAATTTTGCCCATTGAATTTTGCCCATTGAATTTTGCCCAATGAATTTTGCCCATTGAATTTTGCCCATTGAATTTTGCCCATTGAATTTTGCCCATTTGAATTTTGCCCATTTGAATTTTGCCCATTGAATTTTGCCCATTGAATTTTGCCCATTGAATTTTGCCCATTGAATTTTGCCCATTGAATTTTGCCCATTGAATTTTGCCCATTGAATTTTGCCCATTGAATTTTGCCCAATGAATTTTGCCCAATGAATTTTGCCCATTGAATTTTGCCCATTGAATTTTGCCCATTGAATTTTGCCCATTGAATTTTGCCCACTGAATTTTGCCCATTGAATTTTGCCCATTGAATTTTGCCCATTGAATTTTGCCCATTGAATTTTGCCCATTGAATTTTGCCCATTGAATTTTGCCCAATGAATTTTGCCCATTGAATTTTGCCCATTGAATTTTGCCCAATGAATTTTGCCCATTGAATTTTGCCCATTTGAATTTTGCCCATTTGAATTTTGCCCATTTGAATTTTGCCCATTGAATTTTGCCCATTGAATTTTGCCCATTGAATTTTGCCCATTGAATTTTGCCCATTGAATTTTGCCCATTGAATTTTGCCCATTGAATTTTGCCCACTGAATTTTGCCCATTGAATTTTGCCCATTGAATTTTGCCCAATGAATTTTGCCCATTGAATTTTGCCCAATGAATTTTGCCCATTGAATTTTGCCCATTTGAATTTTGCCCATTGAATTTTGCCCAATGAATTTTGCCCATTGAATTTTGCCCATTGAATTTTGCCCATTGAATTTTGCCCATTGAATTTTGCCCATTGAATTTTGCCCACTGAATTTTGCCCATTGAATTTTGCCCATTGAATTTTGCCCATTGAATTTTGCCCATTGAATTTTGCCCATTGAATTTTGCCCATTGAATTTTGCCCATTGAATTTTGCCCATTGAATTTTGCCCATTGAATTTTGCCCATTGAATTTTGCCCAATGAATTTTGCCCATGAATTTTGCCCAATGAATTTTGCCCAATGAATTTTGCCCAATGAATTTTGCCCATTGAATTTTGCCCATTGAATTTTGCCCATTGAATTTTGCCCATTGAATTTTGCCCATTGAATTTTGCCCATTGAATTTTGCCCATTGAATTTTGCCCATTGAATTTTGCCCATTGAATTTTGCCCATTGAATTTTGCCCATTGAATTTTGCCCATTGAATTTTGCCCAATGAATTTTGCCCAATGAATTTTGCCCATTGAATTTTGCCCAATGAATTTTGCCCATTGAATTTTGCCCATTGAATTTTGCCCATTTGAATTTTGCCCATTGAATTTTGCCCATTGAATTTTGCCCATTGAATTTTGCCCATTGAATTTTGCCCATTGAATTTTGCCCACTGAATTTTGCCCATTGAATTTTGCCCATTGAATTTTGCCCATGAATTTTGCCCAATGAATTTTGCC
This sequence comes from Sinella curviseta, assembly GCA_004115045.4. Classification (NCBI taxonomy): domain Eukaryota; kingdom Metazoa; phylum Arthropoda; class Collembola; order Entomobryomorpha; family Entomobryidae; genus Sinella; species Sinella curviseta. Next base: position 35,696,117 of record CM065489.1, read on the forward strand.
CATTGAATTTTGCCCAATGAATTTTGCCCATTGAATTTTGCCCATTGAATTTTGCCCATTGAATTTTGCCCATTGAATTTTGCCCATTGAATTTTGCCCATTGAATTTTGCCCATTGACTTTTGCCCATTGAATTTTGCCCATTGAATTTTGCCCACTGAATTTTGCCCATTGAATTTTGCCCATTGAATTTTGCCCATTGAATTTTGCCCATTGAATTTTGCCCATTGAATTTTGCCCATTGAATTTTGCCCAATGAATTTTGCCCATTGAATTTTGCCCATTGAATTTTGCCCATTTGAATTTTGCCCATTGAATTTTGCCCATTGAATTTTGCCCATTGACTTTTGCCCATTGAATTTTGCCCATTGAATTTTGCCCATTGAATTTTGCCCATTGAATTTTGCCCAATGAATTTTGCCCATTGAATTTTGCCCATTGAATTTTGCCCAATGAATTTTGCCCATTGAATTTTGCCCATTTGAATTTTGCCCATTTGAATTTTGCCCATTGAATTTTGCCCATTGAATTTTGCCCATTGAATTTTGCCCATTGAATTTTGCCCATTTGAATTTTGCCCATTGAATTTTGCCCATTGAATTTTGCCCATTGAATTTTGCCCATTGACTTTTGCCCATTGAATTTTGCCCATTGAATTTTGCCCATTGAATTTTGCCCATTGAATTTTGCCCAATGAATTTTGCCCATGAATTTTGCCCATTGAATTTTGCCCATTGAATTTTGCCCATTGAATTTTGCCCATTGAATTTTGCCCATTTTATTTTGCCCATTGAATTTTGCCCATTGAATTTTGCCCATTGAATTTTGCCCATTGACTTTTGCCCATTGAATTTTGCCCATTGAATTTTGCCCATTGAATTTTGCCCATTGAATTTTGCCCATTGAATTTTGCCCATTGAATTTTGCCCATTGAATTTTGCCCATTGAATTTTGCCCATTGAATTTTGCCCAATGAATTTTGCCCAATGAATTTTGCCCATTGAATTTTGCCCAATGAATTTTGCCCATTGAATTTTGCCCATTGAATTTTGCCCATTGAATTTTGCCCATTGAATTTTGCCCATTGAATTTTGCCCATTGAATTTTGCCCATTGACTTTTGCCCATTGAATTTTGCCCATTGAATTTTGCCCACTGAATTTTGCCCATTGAATTTTGCCCATTGAATTTTGCCCATTGAATTTTGCCCATTGAATTTTGCCCATTGAATTTTGCCCATTGAATTTTGCCCATTGAATTTTGCCCATTGAATTTTGCCCATTGAATTTTGCCCATTGAATTTTGCCCATGAATTTTGCCCAATGAATTTTGCCCAATGAATTTTGCCCAATGAATTTTGCCCAATGAATTTTGCCCATTGAATTTTGCCCATTGAATTTTGCCCAATGAATTTTGCCCAATGAATTTTGCCCATTGAATTTTGCCCATTGAATTTTGCCCAATGAATTTTGCCCATTGAATTTTGCCCATTGAATTTTGCCCAATGAATTTTGCCCAATGAATTTTGCCCATTGAATTTTGCCCAATGAATTTTGCCCATTGAATTTTGCCCATTGAATTTTGCCCATTGAATTTTGCCCATTGAATTTTGCCCATTGAATTTTGCCCATTGAATTTTGCCCATTGAATTTTGCCCATTGAATTTTGCCCATTGAATTTTGCCCACTGAATTTTGCCCATTGAATTTTGCCCAATGAATTTTGCCCAATGAATTTTGCCCATTGAATTTTGCCCATTGAATTTTGCCCATTGAATTTTGCCCATTTGAATTTTGCCCATTTGAATTTTGCCCATTGAATTTTGCCCATTGAATTTTGCCCATTGAATTTTGCCCATTTGAATTTTGCCCATTGAATTTTGCCCATTGAATTTTGCCCATTGAATTTTGCCCATTGAATTTTGCCCATTGAATTTTGCCCATTGAATTTTGCCCACTGAATTTTGCCCATTGAATTTTGCCCAATGAATTTTGCCCAATGAATTTTGCCCATTGAATTTTGCCCAATGAATTTTGCCCATTGAATTTTGCCCATTTGAATTTTGCCCATTTGAATTTTGCCCATTGAATTTTGCCCATTGAATTTTGCCCATTGAATTTTGCCCATTGAATTTTGCCCATTGAATTTTGCCCATTGAATTTTGCCCACTGAATTTTGCCCATTGAATTTTGCCCATTGAATTTTGCCCATTGAATTTTGCCCATTGAATTTTGCCCATTGAATTTTGCCCATTGAATTTTGCCCAATGAATTTTGCCCAATGAATTTTGCCCATTGAATTTTGCCCAATGAATTTTGCCCATTGAATTTTGCCCATTTGAATTTTGCCCATTTGAATTTTGCCCATTGAATTTTGCCCATTGAATTTTGCCCATTGAATTTTGCCCATTGAATTTTGCCCATTGAATTTTGCCCATTGAATTTTGCCCACTGAATTTTGCCCATTGAATTTTGCCCAATGAATTTTGCCCAATGAATTTTGCCCATTGAATTTTGCCCAATGAATTTTGCCCATTGAATTTTGCCCATTTGAATTTTGCCCATTGAATTTTGCCCATTGAATTTTGCCCATTGAATTTTGCCCATTGAATTTTGCCCATTGACTTTTGCCCATTGAATTTTGCCCATTGAATTTTGCCCACTGAATTTTGCCCATTGAATTTTGCCCATTGAATTTTGCCCATTGAATTTTGCCTATTGAATTTTGCCCATTGAATTTTGCCCATTGAATTTTGCCCATTGAATTTTGCCCATTGAATTTTGCCCATTGAATTTTGCCCAATGAATTTTGCCCAATGAATTTTGCCCAATGAATTTTGCACAATGAATTTTGCCCAATGAATTTTGCCCATTGAATTTTGCCCATTGAATTTTGCCTTTTGAATTTTGCCCTTTGAATTTTGCCCATTGAATTTTGCCCATTGAATTTTGCCCATTGAATTTTGCCCATTTGAATTTTGCCTTTTGAATTTTGCCCATTGAATTTTGCCCATTGAATTTTGCCCATTGAATTTTGCCCATTGACTTTTGCCCATTGAATTTTGCCCATTGAATTTTGCCCACTGAATTTTGCCCATTGAATTTTGCCCAATGAATTTTGCCCAATGAATTTTGCCCATTGAATTTTGCCCAATGAATTTTGCCCATTGAATTTTGCCTTTTGAATTTTGCCTTTTGAATTTTGCCCATTGAATTTTGCCCATTGAATTTTGCCCATTGACTTTTGCCCATTGAATTTTGCCCATTGAATTTTGCCCACTGAATTTTGCCCATTGAATTTTGCCCATTGAATTTTGCCCATTGAATTTTGCCCATTGAATTTTGCCCATTGAATTTTGCCCAATGAATTTTGCCCATTGAATTTTGCCTTTTGAATTTTGCCCATTGAATTTTGCCCATTGAATTTTGCCCATTGAATTTTGCCCATTGACTTTTGCCCATTGAATTTTGCCCATTGAATTTTGCCCACTGAATTTTGCCCATTGAATTTTGCCCATTGAATTTTGCCCACTGAATTTTGCCCATTGAATTTTGCCCAATGAATTTTGCCCAATGAATTTTGCCCATTGAATTTTGCCCAATGAATTTTGCCCATTGAATTTTGCCTTTTGAATTTTGCCTTTTGAATTTTGCCCATTGAATTTTGCCCATTGAATTTTGCCCATTGAATTTTGCCCATTGACTTTTGCCCATTGAATTTTGCCCATTGAATTTTGCCCACTGAATTTTGCCCATTGAATTTTGCCCATTGAATTTTGCCCATTGAATTTTGCATATTGAATTTTGCCCATTGAATTTTGCCCATTGAATTTTGCCCATTGAATTTTGCCCATTGAATTTTGCCCATTGAATTTTGCCCATTGAATTTTGCCCAATGAATTTTGCCCAATGAATTTTGCCCAATGAATTTTGCACAATGAATTTTGCCCAATGAATTTTGCCCATTGAATTTTGCCCATTGAATTTTGCCCAATGAATTTTGCACAATGAATTTTGCCCATTGAATTTTGCCCATTGAATTTTGCCCAATGAATTTTGCCCAATGAATTTTGCCCATTGAATTTTGCCCATTGAATTTTGCCCATTGAATTTTGCCCAATGAATTTTGCCCATTGAATTTTGCCCATTGAATTTTGCCAATTGAATTTTGCCCATTGAATTTTGCCCATTGAATTTTGCCCAATGAATTTTGCCCAATGAATTTTGCCCATTGAATTTTGCCCAATGAATTTTGCCCATTGAATTTTGCCCAATGAATTTTGCCCATTGAATTTTGCCCATTGAATTTTGCCAAATGAATTTTTCCCATTGAATTTTGCCCATTGAATTTTGCCCAATGAATTTTGCCCATTGAATTTTGCCCAATGAATTTTGCCCATTGAATTTTGCCCATTGAATTTTGCCCAATGAATTTTGCCCATTGAATTTTGCCTTTTGAATTTTGCCCATTGAATTTTGCCCAATGAATTTTGCCCATTGAATTTTGCCCATTGAATTTTGCCCAATGAATTTTGCCCATTGAATTTTGCCTTTTGAATTTTGCCCATTGAATTTTGCCCATTGAATTTTGCCCATTGAATTTTGCCCATTGAATTTTGCCCATTGAATTTTGCCCATTGAATTTTGCCCACTGAATTTTGCCCATTGAATTTTGCCCATTGAATTTTGCCCATTGAATTTTGCCTATTGAATTTTGCCCATTGAATTTTGCCCATTGAATTTTGCCCATTGAATTTTGCCCATTGAATTTTGCCCATTGAATTTTGCCCATTGAATTTTGCCCATTGAATTTTGCCCATTGAATTTTGCCCATTGAATTTTGCCCATTGAATTTTGCCCACTGAATTTTGCCCATTGAATTTTGCCCATTGAATTTTGCCCATTGAATTTTGCCTATTGAATTTTGCCCATTGAATTTTGCCCATTGAATTTTGCCCATTGAATTTTGCCCATTGAATTTTGCCCATTGAATTTTGCCCAATGAATTTTGCCCATTGAATTTTGCCCATTGAATTTTGCCCAATGAATTTTGCCCATTGAATTTTGCCCATTGAATTTTGCCCAATGAATTTTGCCCATTGAATTTTGCCCAATGAATTTTGCCCAATGAATTTTGCCCATTGAATTTTGCCCATTGAATTTTGCCCAATGAATTTTGCCCCTTGAATTTTGCCCCTTGAATTTTGCCCAATGAATTTTGCCCATTGAATTTTGCCCATTGAATTTTGCCCAATGAATTTTGCCCATTGAATTTTGCCCCTTGAATTTTGCCCAATGAATTTTGCCCATTGAATTTTGCCCATTGAATTTTGCCCAATGAATTTTGCCCATTGAATTTTGCCCCTTGAATTTTGCCCAATGAATTTTGCCCATTGAATTTTCCCCATTGAATTTTGCCCAATGAATTTTGCCCATTGAATTTTGCCCCTTGAATTTTGCCCAATGAATTTTGCCCATTGAATTTTGCCCAATGAATTTTGCCCAATGAATTTTGCCCAATGAATTTTGCCCAATGAATTTTCCCGTATTGAATTTTCCCTTTTGAGTTTTCCCCTTTTGAATTTTCCCCTATTGAATTTTCCCCTTTTGAATTTTCCCCTATTTGCTAATTATGAAATTTGAAATTTCATATGTATCCTAAGTACAGTCTAGAAACTAAAATTCATCTACTTTATTGTTGCTCAAAATCACCTATCCATCCACTACGATAACTGTAATGGAAAATGACGTAGCAGTACTGCTGCATAATCATTTGTCTATAGAGTTGTAAATGACAACATCTCTACAGGCAAAGTAGCCATACATGCAAATTATCATGCAGGGAAAAGTCCATACCGGCAAAATGCCGGTAACGGGTAGCTAGTATACTTTAAATGTTTTGGGAAACGCACTGTAAAATTAATCATATTCGATTGTACATTTTCACTTGCCCATTTAATCGAAACCGGTGGGGATGGATAGAAGAAGCAAACAATTCAACTTGACATTGTATTTTTGTGGGGATGCCATTGATGGTGATTACTCGATTACTGTGCTTACATGCATCCACAACACAACTCCTCATTCCTACTTTTCTATTGTCATAGTAAATGTGGCAGTGTTGTTGTTTTCTCAATAGTAATTCACAAATTGAAGCACATCCATGGCTGTAGTAGCCGCTTTGTACACTAAAAGAAGGGAAGCAATGATGATGAAGGAAGTGGTGTGGTGAAGTACCTTGAGCTTGTTCAAGAATCTTTCACTATTATCTGTAGTAAGTATTATCACTTTGAGGGATAGAGAAAGGACGATTTTCCCTTGGTTTCATGAAAAAAATGTTAGGCGCAACAACAATAATGTCTAAGCATTTTTCTCGTCTTCCTCTTCCTACTTTTCCTTCTACTGCTTCGTCTCCCTTTTTGTAATGTAATGACATTGACCATGGCTCTTCTCCGCTTTAAAAATTAAAGTTTTCCTCCAATCCGTCTGTGGCAATTCAAGTTGAAAGAAGAGCTAAGAAAGAAGAAGAAAAAAGATTTCGACCGAGAAGTCGAAAAAAAGACGGGAGAAAAGGCGAAAGAATAATACACAGAGACAGACAACAGATAAAAAACTGCTTCAACTCCAACAGTTCGGATATATAAGCGTATAGAAAGGTAGATAGGTACATAAGGTACTTTACTCACAATCACAATACAACACGTATGTATAGAGCAGTTTAACTCGATTTACTTGAAGAGGAAGGAAGCATTTAACTCAAAAGTAAACCGATTTTTTTTGTGCAGGGAAAAATGAACAAGAAAAAAGGTCCTTTACCTTTTCTCTTTGTTGGCTTCTGTTCCTGGTTGTCGGAAAAGTAAAATAAAAAATACGCAGAGAGAAAAAGAACGTGTCATCATTTTCCTGTCTTTTGATGTTCGCATCGTGTGTCCTCGTGGTTTTCATCTTTCCGTTTGCGGATGTGAACAAACAGGACATCACCGTCTTCTCTCGTCATCCACCTCACACACACACACACACAAAAGAATAAAGTGTGTGTATAACGGGGAAAAATATCTTGTAATTTTTATAACGTCATACCCAGTCTACCATAAAGTATGTTTTTGGTTACTGGTCAATTTTTACTTTCTTTTAGGAGACACATGAGATATTACTATTAGACTCTCAGCAAACGTAATTTTTTCTGCGCTAAAGCACCTTCAACGGTTTTTTTCACAAGTGTAAAGTGTAAAGCACGTTGGTTAAAATTGCTATTACACTATATCTATATATACACCTGAAAGATGATGACACTAGTCGACAAACGAAATGCCAAGTAATATTTCCTTTGAAAGCGAACTGCCAGCAAATATATTAGCTATATATGTGCACATAACACAATCCGGAATAAACAACCATAATTGATTGTATGGACAAAGTGCCATGCTACTGTGTCAAGAAGAATCTTCTTAATATTTTACCTGTTTTATCTATGTAGTATGTAACTTTACGTGTTGTTGTTGTTGTATATTTTTTGTATATAGATCACTGGCATCCTTCGGAATACGGGCCAAACTGTAGTGTTCACGGCGGACAAGGGAAGTGCTCGAGTAAACATTTCCGGGGGGCCGTTGATGTACAGGTACCAATTTGAAGAGCTGTACATTCACTACGGTCCCGAGGACGTCATAGGCTCAGAACATCTTATTCAAGGAATCTCCTTCCCAGCAGAGGTAAGAAAAAGCAACAGCAAGAAAAAAAACACATCCCAATGTAAATAGATGGATAGATAGATGAAGACATAGACAAAGACCAGAGTGAGGGGGAAAATTACGCAGAAACAAGACTGCGAGATAGAAAATTGCACAATATTATGCTCTGCATATAATATAGGTACTCATATATCGGGAGGGAAAAAGACTGTCGATAGTATTTATAAGAAAGCAATAAAAAGGAGCAAGTGGAACAGGGAAACGAAATAAATTAGTTATCCAACTTGCTGTTCTCCCCATAAAGCCATCAGACATAAATTAAAATGATAAACTTGCTGCTGCTGGAAACAATGTGAGGAGGAGAGGGGAGGAAAAGTAACAGCCGAAGAATGTGTTGTTGTTCTTCAACTCGCAATCTGTGTAGAAACGTGTCTATGCATTACTGCTTCTGCTGTTATTATGGCTCCTCCAATATACACTTCCTCCTTATTATGTTCACAAGAACTTTCCGTCTGCTTGTTTGTCGTTATTTGAGGAAACTGCTGGCAAGACAATTGAAGAAACCAACAACAGGACTCTAGCTAAAGTATTTCGAGAAGTGCGTTAAAGTCAAAACTCTAGGCTTGGTGAAAGTAGCAGCATTGCCCTACAAATACAAATACAAGTGGAGAAAGCAGTTCATTCTTTCCTGTTTAGATTCAGATGTTTCCTACGAAGATGATTTGTACAATACATTAATCTCGTATAATATATATTTTGTATCATCGATGAACAAGTAGAGATGGGAGAAAGGGAAAAACAAGACGGGGAAAGTGCGATAAAATTATAGCCACTTTCATAATAAAATCATATTTTAATGTGCGAGATCAGCCAGAGTTATAGTTAGTTACCCAGGCAGTGAGGTCGAGTGAGAAGGTATTCACGAAAAAAAACCTTACTTTTTCAAAAAGTTATACAAAAGATGCTTCGAGGCCAACATAAATTTATCCAGCTGTGTGTAGATCGAATGGGAAAAGTAAACGTTTATTTTACGATTTTGCCCCTGCTGCACCCAATGTCTTGTCTGAAAGCATATTATATACTTTTATTGTACAAATGTCCGTCCATATAGCACACCAACCTGCCTGTCTCTCTTGATGATTTTTTAGATTACTTCACGGTTAAACTTACTCTCCGGGTTTTTGTCCAGTGTGTTTGCTCACTTGCACACGAGCGGCAGGATATAGATGGTGAAAGGGGAATACCGTGGGAATCTTGCAAATGTTTTTTATAATAGATAGAAATGGACAAGTGGCATTTATAATATATCATGCAAAACATGGTAATACAACAAATAATAAAAAGTAGGTGACTAAAGAGTTACTATGAATGAAATTTGCGTTGTTACGGGAATAACGGTAAATAATATCAAATCATAAAACATTGGACACACAAATGGTGTAACAAATGTGTCGACGACAATTATCATCACTACCAACCTATATCTTTTTACGTGTACTTTAATTTTGAAAAACTGTCTTTGCCTGAAAAGCAAACAAAAAATGTACTTAGCGAGATAATATGTGAGGTAGAAACATGCATATCCGAATCGTTATATAGAATAGAATGGCCGCCTCGTCAATTTTTATTAGTTACGAATTTTATTCAGGAGTGTTGCATAAGTTGGTGCAAACGATATATCGGAATGTGCGAGTTTCCGCATTGTTTATTATGACAAATCATAGATAAATAATAGGATATCGCGAAATGAATGTAATACAATTGCTACCGAAACGATGAGATAACGTCTCCCCCACACACGCGTTTAGATAAATAGACTGCTTGTTCATGCGATGTTTCCCACAGATCCTGTACCATTCCAAAAAGCATATAGAAACTAGAAAGTTTTTTTTAAAAGGAAAGCAACGGAGAATCCCCATGACGCTGTACAACAACATATCGTCATGAGTATTCATAAATGTGCACTGTGTGGAAAATTTTATGCAAATCAAAGTGAATTTTATTGTTTTCCCAGCTGCAACTTTATGGATTCAATGTGGAGCTGTACGCGAATTTGTCAGATGCCCAGCAAAAGCCAAATGGCGTTGCTGCCATTTCCATCATGATCCGAGTGTCGGTAGGTCATATCAATTATTGTTATTATTATTAATATTTTATGAATATTACTTTTACTACTACACTTTATTATCCTTTTATGATTATTCCGCCATGGCGATGTTCTCACAAAATAATATATCATCATGGGCATTCCTAGTATTACTATCGCTTTGCTATCATGACCCTCGTCGTTGTTACTCACACGTTACACATGATAATTTTTCCCTATCAGTCTGTTCGTTAGTTTGTCCGCCCACTACCGTCTAAATAGACAATTAGTACATCAATGTTTTATTCCCTTTTTCTGCAATCGCTTCTTCATTGTCAATTGGTGATTCGCAATTCGAACACAGAATCCAATCGACTAACTTTTGTAATGTTTCCGATATTTCTCGTAGATTTTTTAATGAGATGTGCCCTTGCAAGCACCTTACAAGCTTGTTCTTTCGACGCTGTTAAACATGTATTTGCAACTTCTGTTTTAACAATTGGCACAATTCACACATTCGTTCTGTACAAAGTCATGACGTTCGTTCTAACCCCTAGCTTTTATTTACACTTTAAATTGGATTAGCAATTGTCAAGGATATGCTGAAGCAATCACTTCGTTTTAAATGTTAACATAATCGCAAAATAATGAGATTGAGAAACCATTTATGGAAATTTATACCATGTGTAATTTCATAACGGATGTAGTGTGTTGAATGCAATATACTCTTATTTTTTTCTATAAAAATCTACATGAATTGCTGTTTGCTCTGTAAATGACGCAACCTACTTAAAAATGATTTTACACTCGAATTATTTTTTCCCAACAACAAAAGTAAAGTTTAGACGACTATGGACTTTCCCTGTTCGTTTTAAGTAACATTATGCGAATCACTCTGTTCGTTCCAGTTCTAAGATGTTTATTGTTCTTTTCATTTTCAGGATGAAGACATGATGAAGCCTCCAAATTCCGAGCTGAGAATCCTCGGAAGTGTTTTAAATCTAATCAAATTCCGCAGTAAGTTTCTTTATAATTATAACGATTGAAATGCTCAACATACAGCATGCGAGCACAAAATACAGTAATTTATGTTCTCTGTGTTCGTTCATAAAGCCAAATAATTAGTTTCATAGCAACTTATACTTACGATTCATGCATAGTTTCGTTGTAACTTTCCATTGTGAAGCTTTAAATACGTAAGCAGAATAAGTCAACCCAAGATAATGCAGTTTGAAATACTAATGAACCAGAAGCAAAATTCAAATTATTTGACATTGCAACATTATGACAATTTACCGTTTCTTTCTTTTCAATTCTTTATTTACTCAGCACATTTCTCTGCCATTTCTTGATAGCAAAAAAATGCTGCATCAGCTTGTCAAAAGCATAACATGTTTGTGGAAGAATTTAAGGCTTTAGTAAATCGTCACTGTCAGAAAAACCTTGCTACAGAAGCAGAAAATGCACAATTTAAAGCGTTCTGTCAGCTCATATTTAAAAAATCCTGACAGACGGTTTCTGCTCCAACCAGATATTAAGGTAAAAGTAAGTACTACAGAATGAGACAACTACATATTATTTTTTAAACTTTCTGCTAAACTATAGTTTATTGGAGTGCGGTCTTATGCACTCATTAAAGTGGTAAGATCTGAGATAAATGCAAAGAAGAAGCAGCCAAGAGAGTGTATATTTTTCTATAATATGCCGAATTGTTCATCATCTGTAGTACCAAGATGCTGTGTGAAATTTTCAATTTTAAATCTCAACTTAACCGATGATGACTACAGATCTTACGTCTAGCAAATAAGCGCATTATCAGATTAGTAGCGGCAATCTGCGCTAGCTTTCTAGAAAGCAAATAAATAAATTCCTAGGCAAGTAATAGTGTTGGTTTGGCTTTGCGTGCTGAGTGAGTAAATAAATATGCAAGAAAGGGTTAAATGAAGTGGAAGAACAACAAAAATTTAATCTGCTGACTTGACTACAAAACAAAATATTATACCACCATAAGCAGCAGCAGAATAAACTGACTTTCTCTTCTCGTGTGTTCATTGCAACTCAAACATGTTGAGGTTTTTCCCGCAGCACAGATTTTTTTTGCTCCCTTTCTTACTTTATGAGTGTGCACTTTACTTTCTTTTGAGATGACGACGGCGCCTATATGACGATGCGATATCGCGACCACAAAGTAGTATATAAACGGAAAGAATGAGTAGCGAAATGGGTAAAGGGATTAAGAAATCATCAGGGTAAATCATTTGTAATGTGCTGTCTCATACATTTGCTCTGCTAAGGAAGACAAATGTACGGACGGAGCCCGAAAAGGAATATAAGGCTTTCTCCTGTGTGTGCGTGGAACACTGCTGTGGGAACAATTTTCACAGTGATTCTTCAGAGTGGGTATTCGCACTGAAGACGAAAATGATGAAAACAGTGAGAGAAAGAGAGAGAGTTGAGTTATCATCACACATGAGGAGTCAGCAGCAACCGTCACTGCTGCTGTGTTTTTGTTGCTTGTTTTTCCACCACATCTTTTCACCGCACCGCGCTTTCTACTTTCTCCATCTCCGTTCCGTATATCGTCATCTTTCCGGCAGGAGCAGTATTGGAACCCAAAAGTGTACAACATACATATAGAGATATAGAGTGCGTGCGTATATTTACGTACACCATTATCCGAGTCGTGAGTTTTTTTCTTTCTCTCTTTCGTGCTGCTCAGATTTTGTGTTTGATGATAGCTCGTTTTTTATATTATGTGCACTCTCGTCTCCTTGTCTTGTTTCATTTCTGCTGGGACAAGGCTCTTTTAGAGGATGATGTTGTTGATGATGATGACGATGCTCTCTTTTTAGATAAATGGATCCCGTGGATGGATAGATGGATGGGATGATGTGACCCTAGAGCTATATATACATGTGTACTTTAAGAGTAGCGTACAGAGAGAAAGGGAGAGAGAGAGAGACGGATGATGTTTCTCTCTCTGCCGCTACTGTGGCGGCTCTGATGATGATGCGGCCGCATCATCGAATCATCACCAGCATTATCATCATCTTCGTACTACAAAACTGTATTAATAGCTAGGGAAAAAGAGATACAGGATTTTGTTTTTTACACATCAACGAGTACGTTTCTCTTTTGTCGCTTTCTCTAATAAAATAATGTGGTTGAGGTGGTGGTTTTTGTTGGGTGTTTGGCGGGAAGGGTTAGTTGTTTTGTTGTTGAATACTAAGGGTGGTTTGGGAGAATGATGATGCTGGTGATGGTTTTTGCGGTTTGTTTCTCTGGTCTCACTCCGCATACATACATGTTTGTGGTGGGGGTGTTGGTGAAAATTTTGTATGTCATCCATCTCTCTCCTTTCTCTCTCACTCTACCGCCACGCCGTCATTTTTTTCTCTTTCTCCCTTAGGTTTTCATTCCCACACAGCACACGCACGCATTTGTGTGTTCAAGGATACATGCATATAGCACACTGCTCGCATACAAGGCGAGGTGGGCAAACATGACAAGACCGTTACTTGTAAACACAAGCAAAAAAGGACATTACATGCATGCATGGCGCTATCAAATCATATTACACTTTAGCCACTACTTTCCAATATATGTCTATAGTACTGATGTATGGAGTGGGTATGTATTTTAGTCCAGCCTCACATATGGTAAAACCGGTTGTTTGGTTGAATGGTTAAGTAAGCAAGCCAACCAAAAAAGGATGCCATCACGTTTGTTGTAAAACGCATGGCGACAACGAGAAGAAGAAAGTAAAGCATCAAAATCCCGTTCCTCTTATTCTTCTTCCCTTTTCCCGTCTCCGTGTCACCGCTAACTCGTTTTTAGATAATGAAATTGTGAATTCAGAGGACGTCTCGGTAGACTTGTCAAAGAGGGAGCCGACCAGCAAAAGCAGGAAGGAAAAAATAGAGATTGTTCTTCAGTGAAATAAACCATTTTCCATTCTTTCACTACTCAACTTGGTCATACACACACATACACACTCTCGCCACGTATATATTTGCACACATGTGTAATGTGTGTAATCATAACATTCTCCTTATAAATTCAGCATTGCATCCTTTTCCCTCTTGGAACAGCAATATTCCATTCTGTATTTTGCTTCGCTCAGCATTTATTTTATATTATTGTTGTTGGAAATTGCATGAATCTGAAGGCAACGTTTTTTTGTCCAGGATTTGTTCTCATCATTCCGTTTGCATTGCCGATGAAAAATCAACTGATTCTCTTCAGCAATCAAAACAGTAATGAAAGTAATAAGGTTGATTTAATAGTACACAGTTCACGGTTGAAGCAACAGACTTGGACCACTGGAAACCAAAGTGGCCTAAAGAGTTTCATATTGCTGGCTGTTCTGGATTCATAAACTCCACAATCAATGAAAGTTTTTATGTAGTTCCAACCTGCTTTCTTGACATTTAGACTGTTATTTAATGGAAACAGATTAATGAAATACGATATTGGTTTCATGCTGTTTCAAATAAATGGAAATGAAAATGGAAATAAGTTCATATAAGATTGCTATAAATGCAAAATTAATACGACCGTTTATGCTCTAAATATGTATATTTTGCGAAACGAAATCCAGAGAGAAAGAGAGAGGGAAACGACGATGATAAGGTATCCAATAAATAGTAATTTGCATAAATTGTTTCAACAAAACCGTTTTGGTATGGGAATCAATTGGTGAAACAACCCGTCCCGGTTCCTCATATGTTATATGTATGCGCAAAGATTTTCATTTTAATCTGAACGAATATTGCGTATTGCATAAATTGATGGGCCTACTTTATGAACGCTGTCTGCTGGCGTCTCGCGTCAGCTTGCGCCCTTTTTTCTACGCTACATTGCATATATATTTACGTATCATGCTTAAGACATGATTGAAACTTAAGCCTACAAAACCTGTCTATTGATGAGAGACTCCAGTTGATCAGAATATATTTTGTTTGTGTATTAAATTCCTATTTTTGGAGGGATTTCCCACTTTCAGCCCTTCTTTCCCAGAAACAGCAGCAGCAGCACTTGAGTGAAATGAATAGACAGTCGTGAGTAGTGTGTAGGTATACCTCAACAAGCTCACACACAGAGCAGAAAAGGAATAATAGCGGTTTATATACATACAACAGGAAACGGGAACGAACGGTTCAAAGGGGTTCCATGAAATATGTCATTTTGAATGACAACTAATTATGATTGATAGTGACACGGCATTCCTTTCCAATCATGGTCGCTCACTTTACTCACTCAACAGAACGGAACCTGCTATGAGGAGGGTCCCAGTGTACATACCTCACACACATGCAATCATCATCTTGCTCTCGTCTACCACCGCAAAACATTTCATAGAATACACTTAAATTAAGTGAATGAATCCTCCTTTCTCTCTCACTTTCTCCCTCTCTCAGCAACCGGTTCTTGTCGTGATCATCAACCTCGAAGAAGAACGCAGACGAGAGGAGTAGGAGAAAAAGGCGTTTATTGTGCGTGCATGTTTTACAATAAATTTAATGCATTTTAATAGATGTACTCATCGCTGTATAGGGTACATCGTCTCTCTTCCGAAAAAAAATGTAAGGTTCAAAGAACGTTGCTCTTTTCAAATTCTCAAACTTTGACATTGCTCTGCTTGTTTGTGCGAGACTATTTATTATAGAGCAGCACGTAGGCACAAGCAGGCGAGATATTGATGCACAAATACAAAAAAATACCCAAAACTTCCATCGCCACTGAAAAGTTTACCAAACAGTTTCACTTCACCCTGGCCTCGTTCCTGGCGTCTCTTTCGGAAACTCAATTTTTACTTCCTCTCGATAATGTGTAGGAGGAAGTAAGTAGGTATTTATGTAAACTAGTTGACAAACTTCATGAATGAAGTGGAGAGAAAATAGAGGAACGCTATTTTATTGTATCCAAAAAAAAGTTTGGACAAATAATAGCTCGCTGCATGTGAATGACTTTCTTTCCCTTCCACATTCTTCTTTTCCCTTCTCTCTCTCTCTCTCTCAGCAATTTTGTAGTAGCTGCAATGCAATGCCAAAGTACTTAGGCAGTAATAATGTTTGTCTACAATGCAAGTAAATAGTTGGACGTGTGCATGTAAGTAAGTGCTAAAAAGTACACATTAGCCCAAGTATTTTCAACACCAAAACTATCACCGCCACCACTAGCCACCATGTAATCATCAATATCATCATTATTAGCTAGTTTGACGGTGGTGTTGGTTGAGGATTTTGTTGCTGAGAGAAGACGGGACAACCCCATCTGTCAAGCGGTCCCGTTTCCATACAAATAAAGCGGTTTTGCTTTCTCGTCCTTTCCTCCGTTCCCTTTCTCTCTCTCTCTTTTCTTTTGCTAATCAGCTAATGGGCCAGAGCAGCAACGGAGAACATGTACAAGAGTGAGAGGAGACTGTGAGAGCGACTTTTTCCTTTGCTGGAGGAGAAAAGAAACCGAATGAATTTGACTAAAAGGTTGAGTTTCCCTTATAATACACATAGGCACATTTGCCAAAACCCCTTATTAGTATATCTACATATTATATGTGTATTACATATTATAATATTCAATCTAGAGCTACCACACAATAAATTTTGTAGGGTAAAGTGGTTGACTCTCAAGTGTTACCAAGAATGCATATAAACTGCATTGTCTCTCCGTATATAAAATCAACGTTATTTGGTAGACTAGCCCCAGAAAATATAATATTTGTCATCGTCACCGCCGTTTATCAGCACATTTTTTTGTTACGTATCATTTGTTATATGCACTTTTTCTTCAAGAGGGAGGAAAAGGACAAAAATATTTACACACACAAGTAGACTTACTATTAGATACACACATCATATAAATACAGCAGAAAAAACACAGCGTTGGAGAATGGGTGTTGTTTTCTCACTTCTCCTCCAGTTATTACGAGATTACAGTAATATTTCAATTTCTTTCCGCAAGTCAGCACAAATGTATCTAATAATATTTTCCACACTTTTTTTTCTCCGCCAAACAAATACGCATGCATTCATATCTGCTTGAGTTTATATGTAGGTGTCGTCTTGAGAGGGAAAGTGCCGTTCTTTCCATAATATAAAGATGCCATGCCACCACCACCTTTCCTTATTTTGCTTTATTCATTTGAGTTGGAGTGAGTGAACTCGTAATGTGTTATGTTCATTCTAAAAGGGAGCAAATTCTTTCACCGAAACTTCCAACACATCATCATCATCAGCATACATTCACTATATATATCAGCACGGCATATCCACTGTCAATACTATTTGGTGGGCAATATTCGTCGTTGGGTATTTTTTTGAGGAAAAAAGAAGGAAGTGTGAATGAACCTCCTTTTTTTTCTTTTCCCTTTTTTCTCATGAAAAAAAAGAAAGTAAGAAAACGCAAACTTTGTGACACTTTGTGTAAAGACAAAAAAAAAAGATTTTTTCACACTGAAGGAAGTTAATTTACACGAGAAAATGGACTCGTGGTCGTCGTCGTCGTCATCTTCTTGTTGTCGGTTGGGTTGTTGAACTAGTTGGAATTTGGAATTGAAAATGTTTCCTTTTCCATTTTACATTTCCAATGGATACAAAAAAAGCAAGAGGAGGAAGGAGGGGACTATAAGAGTTTGTGGTGATGATGCTACGCAAAGCAGAACTGCCTGGATCAGCACTTTTTCAGTGTGGGTGGGTGAATCATATTATGCCCAAGAGTTTATATACAGAAAACTAATAGCAAGTAAGTAGATCATTGACGGAAATGCGAGGGCATATTTCTTTCTAGGCGATGAGAATGTGGTTACGAACTGTTGAAAGTAGTTCTTTAAAAAATATTTCATTTGACCATTTCTGAAGATTCGAAAACTTGTTCATTCATTTTATTTTTCGAATAACATGAGAAGAACGAATGAATGGATTTTTTAAAGAAAAAATTGCTAACAGCATCTTCTTGTTTTAAAGACAACATAGTGTAGAAAATGACGAGAAAAGTCATGGTTTCAGGTGGCTTTATGTGTCAGTCTACTTTCATTTTTCTCACGTGCCTTGTCTGCGTCACTCACGACTGAACGATTTTACCAAAAGCTAAATGCGCTCTAAAAGTGTGTTGGAAAGTTTCCCAAAATTTACGGATTCGTTAAAAGCTTTACCCAACGAAATAGTTGCTCTGCTTTTTTGTTACCTTTTGATTGTTGGCAAACGGCAAATATCATGATTATCATAGTCCATCTTACAATCAGCTTCAACAGATATATTTATCAGTTGTACTCACTCTGATTAATGCCATGACAACAATGCTTTCCTTTTCCTGGAGAGAAAGTCCCTTTTCTCCGTTTTGGAAGGCTTGTTAATCGCAAGCAACCATTGTGCTGTGGTCCTTTCCTGACGTGACCTGACTTCACATTTTTTAAGTGGTGAGGTGGGTTGCGTGGATCCACTGATGATTTTGATGATGATGATCATCATCATGACGACGATGAAAACTAACCAACCAACAAGTTCAACCAACCAAGAAAAAGAGCAACCAAAAACAATCTCTGTCTGTTATAAAGTCTGTTTTGTGGTTCTTCTGCTGGCAATCGTCGCCGTTCCACGGGCCAGTAAGGAAACACTGTAATGCCGGCCATTGCTATCTTGGCTTTCACCCTTTTTCCCTTTTGTTGGCGCTACAGCCAAAAGATGCGGCCGTTATGTACATTTTATTATGTATGTACAACTAGTACTTGTGTATATTGGAGAGGATCTCTCCTTGTCAGGAGATTTCTTTGAGGCAAATAAAATCAGGCAAGCGAACACAAATTTGTCTCTTTGTTCATAGCATCCCTCCGCACTCATTGTCGCTATCATCATCGTAATAAAACGACAAGAGCTTGTTGTGTGCCAAAAAAGGCAACTTATATTCTTAAATATTACGTGCTAAGAAGCCGGGGGATGGAGAAAGTCGACGTCAAGTGAAAGTATAGCTGTACACGTGATAGTTCTGGGCAGTTTGACGTTGGTAATTTATTATTGGTGCACGCGCGCGCTTGTGTCTTCATGTCTTCATATAATATTCAAATCATTTTGGAATTAGTAACAATGCTTATCAAAAATCCATGTATTCTTTTTTCTTTTTCAGATCAATCAGCACCAGTAAAGACGCTCTCCCTTCATGATTTGCTCCCTGAGACTGACTACTACATGACCTACGAGGGATCGACCACGCATCCCGGGTGCTGGGAAACCGTCACTTGGGTCATTCTAAACAAGCCTGTTTATTTAACTAAGCAAATGGTACGTATACTCATTTACAAGCGCTATGCTTTTAAGAATTACCTTTGTAATTGCATATATGAAGAAACCTTTTTGTATTTTGAAGGCATGGTATGCTTTCAGCCAAAAATAGATTTTTTTTTCTCGTCTTTGATTTTGATTACTATCAAGTCAGTTTTGGATAGACATTAAAAAAATACTCGGTCTCTCTTAATTACCTGATTTCCACTAACTCCCCTGCTTTTTTCTCTCTTGTAATTATTCTAGATTCATGCTTGGCGTCAATTAAAACAAGGGATCAATTCGGAACAGCCAAAAACTAATATAATGAACGTTCGACCGAGTCAAGCTCTACACCACAGAACAGTGAGGACAAACATAAATTTCCCTCAAGCTCAGGTAAAAATTGTACAAGAAGAGTATATAAAAAATACGTAGTATATATAACAACGGCGAGTTGCAGGATTGTGTGGTAATAATGATAGGTGCTAAACAGAGAAAGAAGAAGAAGAAAAAAGAGGAAATAGCACACAGTCACTTTTTTATTTCATCGTACATTACATACAATTAAATATATCGTTTAATTAAGGCGTTGCACGACTCACTCTATTATTTTCTCCCTCTCTCTCTCCTCCCGTGTGCGTATAACCTTTTTCCCTATCCCTCTCCTTTCCATTTATCTCCGTTTCCTATTGCCATTGTAAAACGAGAGTGGCGTGGTGGTGTTATTTTTTTCATTCTGGCAGGGGTTGTGAAAGAAATATGAGATCGGTACAAAAAGAATGGATAATAAAATCGTGTAAAGAGGTGCTTGTTGTTTTCCCTTTCCTGGTTGAATGGTACAAGTAGTAGTAGTAGTAGTAGTAGCAGCGTCTAACATTATTATTCCATAATACAAAAGCCAAACGCTATAAAGATTGTATTAATATTAAAGTCCTAGTTCACCTTTGCTCTCCATATTATCACACTGCTCACAGCAATATCATCCATACTCCACGCATGGAACAAAATATATAAAAAGGTTGTTGCCTGTAAACCCCATTACAATTTTACTTGGCCTCGGACGAGTGAAAGAGCCAAGTCGAAAAGGAAAGTAAGAGAGAGTGAAAGAGAATGGGAGCTTTTGAGACGGCTGCTGCTAAAGAAGAAATAGGATAAAGTGCACGAAGCAATAAATAAATGGCCTGTAATATGTATTGCCACTATATTGCCAGCGTTTTATAGTGAGGAGGATGGAGGAGGAGGATGAGGATGATGATGGCGACTTGTAGTGAGCAGAGGCGAAAAGGGCTATTTATATGGATGTACCTGTGCGTAGGAGAGCAATGTCATTTCACCTGCGAGAGAGAGAGAGAGAGAAAGCGGAAATACAAAGACAGACTATCACTGTGTTGCCATAATATGTGCATTTTCACGTACATCCGTGTGGGCACTTGTTCTACCGACATAGTTAAGAGTACGAGACATGAGTGAAAATGTTGCTTCATATAACGGCGACCTTCTTGCATTAGAGGGGAAAGATTATACGGTTATACTTTAAGAGAATAGGAAATACAAGAGGACAAGAGCTTGTATAGGAAAAAATAGCCGTTCTTGACCACTTTCAGTATCGTTTATAGAAATGCATACTTGCACAGGGCGAGAGAGAGAGAGAGATAGTTGGAGTAGTAAGTGGTAAGTAGTACACGTTTTCTTTCTTTTGTGATTGCCATCCATGACTTGACTGGTGACAGGAACAATACGACAAAGAGTTAAGGAGACAATGCTCTCTGTCTTTCTTTTTTTACTATTCTCTCTCTCTCTCTCGTTCTCTTTCAGCCTCTCGGTAATGCTTTACAACAGCATTCACCAAAGTGTATACACACACCAAGAAGAAAAAATAACACGGAAGGAGAAAAAAGAAAGAGATAGTTTTCTTTTAGAGGCCCCCTGCGGAGATAAATTCTCCTTAATCGAAAGACTTACAAGAATATTCTCAATAAAACTGGCTGATGCCTTTAGCTCGTTCAAAATGGCTCGTTGTCGTTCACTTTCTCTTTCTCTCTTCTTTCACCACCACTCACACGAGTCCTGCTGCTTAAGAGGAAAGAGAGAAAGGTAAAAGGAAAGACGAAGAAGAAGCAGAGGAGGAAGAGGAGGAGGTAAAAAGAATGATGTAAAAGAAGGCTCGTTTCTGTGCTTTTACGAGTAAATATGAGAGAGCATTTTTTCCATTCTCAGCTTCTCATGACATTACCAACCACTTTGAATTCATTCCATCCACCCTTTCTTGACCAACAGAGTAGCGACTGTGACGACTGAGCCATAAGAAACGGTGCAAACAAAAAAGGGAATCCCTAAAAACCGCTACTACCACCATGCACCAAAGCAAATGCTCATTTTGACAATGGTGTCATTAAAGAAAAGTAGTACAATATATTTAGTAATGGAGTGGAAGGCACTCATCTTCTCGCACTCAAACGAAAAGAGTGTGTTCACACACAATAAGCTGAAAGGATAAATATTATTATAAAAAATAATACAAATCTTAAAATGTAAGCATGTATGTTATTCCTTCCGTGATTCTGATAACTTTGCCGGCTCATCTCTGTCTGGTTGGGTCGGATGAAAGCAATGGACAGAGAGAAAGCAAACAAACCCAAGTTGTAGTGTTGACCTATCGAATAAATAAATACAAATACTTGGAAGATGCAGTGCACCACAGTTGCATTCCACGGCTTTTTCTCATATTGATAAGCACTCTGGTGTTGAAAGTTGAATCGACACCTTCTTTGCCTACATATCTGACTAAACCAATACAGACAAGAAAAAAAGTTGCAAGGTAAAAAGGAAAACAAAGCTTTTTTGGTCTGCAGGTCGATCTCTCCCTCTTTTACCAAAATACAGCCCATTTTCCATAGTAATCATGAGAGGAGAGAAAAGGCTCTCATTATCTATTGTGAGTCTTGCGGGACCATTCCTTTTTCCCTGCAAAGTGAACCAGTGCCACTATAGCATCCAGTAAACCAACATTGCTCGAGTACTGCCTCAAGGGAGTCATTGCTGGCCATTTCCGTTTTCAATGACCATTTTATATTTTGTACACACATACCGCATTCACCGGAAAACCAAAGGCCATCTATACGATATGATTGTTGGTCTCGCCAAAAAATATATATATACCTATACACTGCACGCCTGTGTATCCATTTCACTAAAAGGAACTCTTGACCGTATTTTGTTTCTCTTTTTTCTCTCTTGTTCTGTCTGTACACACCACCAAAAAATGCCTTAGATATATCAGAACATTACACTATAATATACGCTAGCACTAATAAGCACTATATATGCCTATAGAAAGGTTAACTGAACTGAACATAAATGCGTGTTCCTCGTGAATGTGGCGGTGGTCAGTATTCATTTATGATATGAGCTTCTTTCTTTCTTTTTTTCATTTCCATTCCTCTTTCCCGTTTTAGTTTTCTTTCCTTTTTCTTTAGTTCAAGAATAAGGCATTTATATAGCAGCTCCGTGTACTGCTACTGATCTTAGAATTTGTATCCTTGTTGGAATAATAATAGTAACAGTTCAATGAAGGTGAATTACTTACTTGGCTTAACGCTCTTAAAAGCCTTCTTCTATTTCTTCCACTTCCTTTTTAACAATAAATGATGGAGGGCAAAGGGAAAGTGGTGGTAAGCAAGCAAGCAGAGAGAGGAGCACAGACCTTGATCACCTTCCTTGTTTTGTTCCTATAACAGTAATAGAATGGCTCATTGCTTTCTTGATAGCGAACATTATTTGCGCAATGCATTATCCATCCTTGGAGAAAGAAAGAAAAAAGTTTTTCTTTCTTTTTCTTTTTTCAGGAAGAAGAAAAGTGTACTTGTACATTGTAGATTATACTTATACCTGTCTGACGTGATCTTATGTTTATAAAAACAGTTTACTTTTTTTTACTCTTTCTCCAGAAAATCTAAATTGAATGCTTTCTTTCTTTGTTGTGTCGTTTTTTTGCAGGGTAAGCGGTGCCCCTCGATGCATAAAGAGACGTACTACAAAGCGAATCTATGGAGACCACGTATTCCTTAAAAAATATATCCAAGATCGACTACAACTGTAAAAGGTTGTCATGCTGCATGGATGACGACCAAGGAAGCGGAGGAAAAGGGAGAGCATTGTGATTCATCTATTTAAATAAATGTATAACTATTAATTATAAGTACTATATACCGAATAATTTTTATGATTACATAAACTTAAAAATAAATAAATAATATAATGTGGCAACTTCTTTAAATATTTCACAATTAATCATGTATGCTGGAATACAAAGAATGTAATTTGACATGTGTAGAACTTTACAAGAAAAAATGTATTACTGGAACATTTAGTAAAACTGTAAGTAGGCTTATTAGTAAGTATATATTATGTATGTACATTTAATTTAAATTAAATTAAAATCTGCATCTCGCACCATACACTTCTTTGTTGTAAGCTGTGACTACAGCACTTATTGTAATTGTAACGGTATTTAGCATTTTAGTGTATCCAATTGATAAAAAAATGGTTTCTTTTAAATCTACACAAAAAGTACTTTATGTAATAGGCCCTTTTGTTACACTGCGCGTTATTAATGGAATAGGATTATATGATAAGCGACACCTTGTTACAAAAAAACGAGCACACCGCACCCTTTCCACCGTTCCACCCTTACGTGTTTAGTGAAACTTACAAATTCCCCATGTTTAAGCTTCTCACGGCATAAATCGAAACAAGCCCCACCTGTTGAAATCTACACAAAACTTGTGTTTGGTAGTTTTTAGGAGACAAAGACGTAGCCGCATTGTTAGCACTGGTTAGAGATATTTTATGACATCTTTTATATGCAATTTTCAACGGAAGTTGAGTTTTCCAAAGTGTAATCTATTAATCCACAGTAATTGTACTTTGGAATTAGAAATGTAGATTGGAGGAATATTGCAACAAAGCTTCTATCTCGCCCTATTTTCTATTCACAAATATTCATAGTTGATATATTCAAATATTCATTATCATTCATTTTTAGACTAATCGTCATTGTAGTAGTCATAAATAAATGGAAGAATATTCCTCTGAAATTTGTCCACTTGGTAGCGAAATGCAAAAGTTGAAAGTGTAGTTTGGAATTCATACGTAAAAGCAATCTTAAAAACCATTACAATTCAAGTGTAAAATATTAACTGAATTTTTAAACCGCAACGACGATTTTTGTGTCAATTTCCAAATATTCATTTCTATGCAATGCTCACTAACTAACCTGTTTATTATTAACAATTATAATATACATACGTACTAAAGATTAGGATACTCAAACTAAAATACAATGAAATGGAAGGTGTCTACATATTTCCGTCATCAATATAAATAATGTTTTCAAAACTGGCTACTTGTAGTATAATAGGTAGCGTGTATATAGTTATTATTTTATTATCGTTCCAATCAATGGACTGAGGAATAGCGTACGATGACGATGATGATGGCATCCACAAATTTAAATTGTTTACATACAGTTTACATATAAACTTATGGTTAGTTATATTGTAACTGCAGTTTTTTCTTAATAATGACGATGTAAGCACTACGAACGATTGTCGGATTCCACCCAATTATTGCAAATCAGTTGAACTTGTTATATTATTATTATACATTGCAATATTATATAGCAATAGTAAAAAGAAAGATGCGAAAAGAAAAGTGGGTAATATTTTCCAGACGGATTTACAGCATTTATAAAATGGTGCATTTTGAAAGATATACAAATCCTTATAGATCTAATGATTGCCAAATATATAGCGTAAACGAGGAGACTTTACATTATTATTCTAAGTAACTAAAATAATTAATCATATAATGCGTATTTAGGCCATTAATATATATTTAGTACATAACATGTCATTGTACACGAGTGTTAAGTTTGTCAGAATTAAAAACACGTTTTGATGTCCATTCGATTTTATTGGGAATTCGAAACGAATGCAAAAGAAGATATTTATTTACATACATAACTTTATCACAGTAATTGATACAGTAATTGATTAAAAAACTTTAAGTATTTCTTGTAGACCTTGCTTTCCCAAAGGACGGCAAATACACTGAATTAATTCACATTCTATCTGACAAGATTTGAAATCATTATTAACTATGTAGGCATGTCTTCTAAGTAAATTTGGATACTGTATTGTTAAAAATGTTAAGCTGGTAAAAATATTTAATTGGTGAGCATGGAAAATCTTCTTTATTTAACCATCGAGTTAATCGAGTACATGAAATAGTCAATTGCTACTGTCGCTTAAGTATAATTAATGTGTATGCACATAATACATACACATATAACATATATTCAATATTTAAACCGCTCTCTACCATTTCTGGTTCATTAATCATTTAAGGACATACCTAACAATTAATTTTGGGTCAAGATATAGGCCTAAGTTTACAAATTAAGTAAGGTAATTTGAAAAATGTGGGAGTTTAACTTGAATATTTAAATACATAACACAGTGCCGATATTGCGTTGATCGTGGCGCGTTAATATGCAAAAAATATGTATGCTCGTCATAAATGTCTAATGAAATTGTAGTTAAGTTAATGTTATCTTTAACTATATATAAATACGACGGGATAATGTGGAATTATATACTGGGAAAATAAAATAAATTGTGTAAAAAGTAAAAATATTAATGGTTACGTCCTTTTCTCTTTGTTGTCTGTGTTGTGTGGTGGTGAGGTGTGAAAACAGCAAGTGTAAAAACCATAACAATGAGACAGTGTGAACGGCAATGCAAACACCGCAAGGCGCGAACGAACAACACTTGCATCAAGGGAATAGAAAGATATGCATGACTTGCATGAGGGTTTGCATACTGCTTGATATATTATTATTATGGCCAGCTATCATCTAATCAACACCGTTCAAGTTTTGGTTTAATTGCTCACTACAGTTAAGGTATCAATTCGTTATTATTAAATCCGGCGGAAAGATAGTCCAGTGTTTCCAGGATTAAGAGATGTCGGGTAACGTGCAGCAGTACTGCCTCAGGTGGAATAACCATCGTTCCAACCTGCTTCTCGTGTTCGAGCACCTGTTCCAGACTGAATCCTTCACCGATGTCACGCTTGCGTGTGAAGGGGCCTCCATCAAATGCCACAAAATGGTCCTCGCCGCCTGCTCCCCGTACTTCCAGAATTTGTTCATTGAGAATGAATGCCGTCATCCCATTGTCATTCTCAAGGACATCAAATTTTCAGAAATCAAGGCTATCCTTGAGTACATGTATCGGGGAGAAGTGAACGTCGCTCAGGACCAACTAGCTGGGCTGCTAAAGGCTGCAGAGACGTTACGTGTCAAGGGTCTAATGAAGGAAGATGACAATAATTATGAGTTTTATTTTGAAGAAACATCACATTCAGCCAAGCACTACTTAATTAAATGGAATCGTTGGTCAAGCATGTTTCTTCAACTTGAACGTATGATCGAAAGCCAATGTTATGCGGATACGAAGTTAATGTGTGAAGGGGCCTCCATCAAATGCCACAAAATGGTCCTCGCCGCTTGCTCCTCTTACTTCCAGAACTTGTTCATTGAGAATGAATGCCGTCATCCCATTGTCATTCTCAAGGACATCAAATTTTCAGAAATCAAGGCTATCCTTGAGTACATGTACCGGGGAGAAGTGAACGTCGCTCAGGACCAACTAGCTGGTCTGCTAAAGGCTGCAGAGACGTTACGTGTTAAGGATCTCGTGGAGGGTAACCATCATTTGTCAGAGTCACCAAGGTCTCTGCGTCAATCACCCAATCAAATTCCTTCCATTCCGTCAGTTTCAGAATTCCAAACCACTAGTTCGACGTCGTATCCAACGGCTAACTCGTATGCGGGTAGCAAGTTTTCCTCCGCCAGCAGCGAACCCACTTACGAGCCTCCTTACAACAGCGCTTCTGTCGCCGCGGAAAGGGCAAGTTCCATGCAGCTTCCAATCTGGCCATCTCACAAGGTTGCACCTTCCCCATCACCAAAACACAATGTGTCGTACGACAACACGCAGAATGAGCCTGTGCCACTGAAGAAGAAAAAGTTTCTGGGACCCGATAAGGATACTCCGATTCTGAGAACGGTACTGGGACACACTTATCTTCAGCACAATGCGGAACCCTCCTCACAGCCTTCACCTCTGTCTGCACCTCTTTCTCAAAAGTCGCTAAACTGTCCTCTTATCAGCAATGCTACCAACGGACCCATTGACCATAACGAAAAGGTAAAACTAATGTCATATTCCAAATACCTATTTATGAATATGTTGAAGTATGTAAGAATTATAATTTTTTAAATGAATTTCTAATATTTCGCATAATTTCAGATGTGTGGTGAATATCCAGAGCAATACTTGGACGAAACGATCCGCAGCGTGGAAAGTGATAGAGGCCATGATGACAATCCTCCTTACAGTAACGATCCTGAAGATAAGCACAATGGTATGTCGGCCTCCACTGTCGTAATGGTGGTTACTAGAACTAAAATAATTTGTTGCTCGAGTAGAATGTTGTAATGACTATGGATAAAAATCCTGTGCTCCAGTAGATACACTTCAGGGCAAAGCAAAGAAGGTGTGTACGATCGCAGAAATGGTAGCTGCTATAGCAGCAGTACAGGACGTCGTTCCTCGCGCTCCCCAAAGACCGCGCAGGCGCAGTGTTTACTCTGGAAAAAGACAACAAAGGGGGAAGAAGCTCGGGATCACGACCAACCGTCCATACAGGAAAGGCAACTTCCCCATGTCACCCTACCAAGGACTCAACCTGAAGACTGACGAAGGTGCCAGCTACAGTCCCGAAGACCAATCATCAGATCTCCATGGAAACGGCAACGGAACCGGCTCATTCAGCGGCAACGGAAGTGAAACTGACTGTGAAAAAATGGACTCTGAATCTGGGCATGATGTGGTGGTGAAGCAGCGAATTAGCAGCTCGTCGAGTGGCCATTGAAAAAAATAACTATAAAATAGGGTGATAGTGATCATTTAGAATGATTAGAGTTGAGGCGACAATGATATACTGTGTAGCTTTTCGTACCAACAATAGCGAATAAGGATCTGTCAAGTAGATATCTTTTTTTTCTTTATTTCAGCTACAAGAATAATGTGGTTGACATATTTCTACTAATATTAATAATTAATTATAGCCCACTTGTTTCGGAGAAATTTGAGCACTGATTAAATTTGCGAAAATTAATGAAAACTGTGTTAATTTAAAAACTTGTTTCAGTATCGAATTAATTAATACCACTGTTTCTGCCTCAACGTGATTAATTAGCTGTTAATTAATCATCTCTGCGTCATTGTCGTTGGCCAGACTTTCAACTTTTAGTTTCATCTTTATTGTTGTACCGTGAAAAGACGGTTAAAACCCTAATTTAACCTTCAAAATGGCGATGGGAATGCAGAGACGAGCTAATGTTCGTTTGCCGCCAGAAGTGAACCGGGTTCTATACGTCAGGAACTTGCCGTACAAAATTACAGCAGAGGAAATGTATGACATATTTGGAAAGTATGGAGCGATTAGACAAATCAGAGTAGGGAACACGCCCAAAACGAAAGGAACAGCTTTTGTGGTGTACGAAGACATTTTTGACGCGAAGAACGCCTGCGATCACCTCTCGGGATTTAACGTCTGCAATAGATACCTAGTCGTGTTGTACTACCAAGCTACCAAGGCGTTCAAGAAAGTCGACACTGAAAAGAAGCTGGAGGAGATTGAAAAGATGAAGACAAAGTACGGACTCAGCACACCAGAACAGCATGGGCAGACGTGAACAACTGCCTGTATTTTTAGGTCTTTTTTATTACATCAACTCTTTTAAATGCTCGCAAACCGATTTCTGTAAATATTGTTATTGCTAAATGTATTAAGTATAAAATACGGCTTTTTTGTATGTACATAATATGAATGTAATATTGTAATTACAAATTAATTAATCGGTTTAGTATATAGTTTCTGTTAGGTATTTATTAAAAGCTAAGTCTAAAGTACAATTAAATATGTTGTTGAATAAAATCTCACAAAACAATACATCTGCCTAAGTTAAAGAATTGATTTACGCTCAAGGCTAAAGTAAGTCTATGTGTATTAATTTGTCCGCATATACAATTTTTCATGAGTTTATAAATATTTAATTGAAGAATTTAAAGTAAAACAGGGTTTTGGTGCATTTTTAGAAGATTGTAAGGATCGCCTTATTAAAGATAGAGATAAGACTAATTGTTAGCTATTTTTAAAAGTTAATAATAAACATGATAAATGATTTTATATTTAGTATTTAGTTGAATTTGGTGTTTGTGGTGAGAGGTTGTTTGAAGTGGTGGTGTTAAAGGTTGTAAACCAAATACTGTAATAGTGTCTGATACCTTTTAACACAATAATAAAGTCCTATCTATCTATCTATCTATAGTAATGAGGTAAAACTAGATCTAAAATCAGTCATTTAAAGTATTTCTTACTGATTATTTAGTATTATTCGGTAATATATGTGCAGCTCGTAATCAGACACAGATAATCATAAACTATATATTTTTTCTATACGTTCGAAATAATAAGCATAACATTTAACATGATCTAACAATAATCATTACAATTAAGGATATATGTACATTGTTGAAACCTAACTGGAAAAAATGACAAAATACAACTACAGTAACAACGCATTTATTATAACGTGTATTTATTTATTTGTACTAGCTCTCTGAATTTATGATGACCTTGTCTCTTCTTAAAGATAAGTGTAGAATATAACATGTAACCAGTATTATCGTTTAAATACATTTAGCGGTAATATATAAATGTAAATAGTGATGATGATGAAGACCCACACTGATTTTTTATACCATGATTATGAATTTGGAGAGACCCTTACCAAGAGACTTTCAACATGGCGAATAGTATATAAATATAGTCTTCATATAATTCTTCCGAAAATGAACACAATTTGTTATACACTTTTAACAATTACTATATAATGATTAAATATGAGTGAGATATCAAATACAATAAACATGGACCGCGAGACGAGGAATACAACAACAATTAATTTGTACACTAATGCCTTGATACGATGCTTAAACTTAAAGTTATAGTCCTGTTTCTACAATAAATAAATATGTATTATAGACAGTCGTCCCTGAGTTCCCCATTTAACTTGTGATTTGCATGAAAAATGATTGCTCACTTTCCGCAGTATCTTTATCCTTATAATCATAAGTATTTCATGAGACTATGTGACTAATCCATAATTTATTTAAGCTAAATAATAAGTATCTACTTTCTTTAATAGTTATACAGTTACTACGAATATATAGTTTACGTTTACGACCTCTCTCCTGTCAAAAGCTACCGGCCTAATCTACCACAACAATTACTTTATTACATTTCCTCCCCCATTCTTCATCATTATCAGTTGAACACATTTTGGCAGACCCAGTCAATATTGCAAAGTTTGAACTAATCATTGTAAAATTTTAACAAAATAACAATCACTTACTCTCGTTCATAAACATAACTAGTGTATATAGTGAGATTTTTAGGAAAATTGGTAGGAGAACAACAGTAACTATTATTTCTTGGATAGATCGAGACACTGACACCTGACAAAAGTACAAATTTCTTGGAAGAAACGAAATGCATCTTTTCCTCTCTAATTATTTGGCATGCACATTTTTTTCTATCATATGCATGTAATTAGTAGTTAGTGAGTTGAAAATTTAAAAAAAAACTTGTTTCTTTAACTTACCTACTGAGACCCTTCTCGATTTGAACACTTAATTTCATCAGACATTTGGATTGAACACAAAGATATATTTTTATGTGATTAGCTGAAGCATTACAAGTAGTAGTAGTAAAAGTAGTAGCAAATATATTTTATGCATCCTGTCATTGTATTAAGGAAAAAAATGTCAGTTTTTTTGTCAGTACTCAGTATTCATCAAAAGTTTTCTAAATTCTGGTTGTATGTAGGTAGCTTTTTTTCTTCGTTTTGATAATTGTTGTGCGGGGCACCGTAATAGGTATACTCTTATCTTTGTGCAGTATGCATAATTATTAGTTATATTTCTATACGCTTACGTACATATGTCACCGTTAATTTTTTAGTCATAGTTTGGTACAAAGATCCCATACTTCTAGCATGTTACATGATATAGAGTTTTTTAAAGAAAGTATTAAAAAACGAAGAGAAATCCTTAGCTGGTCACCTGGAGGAGTATGATGACGCCGATGGAGTGACCTGACCAATCACTCTGCCTCCTGCATCTTTTCCCGCCTTTGCATTCTCTTATTTCTAAGGCATCGGGAACAGAGCCAATCTTGATCCTCATCAGGTGCCTTATTTATATGCACGCAGTCAAAGTGATACCAGGCATTACATGTGTCGCACGCAATCATGGGACTACCGTCGTCTTGGCGACCACAAGTAGGGCAAATCCAAGTCTTCTTCCCCTAAAATAATAACAATTGAGAAAATAAGCAACACAATTAATTTCACCGCATATTTTTCCATGTATACAAAATTGCTGTATACAAAAAAGCGAAACGTGCTGAAAACTAGAGTAATAGTTAAGGCCGTTGAGATGGCTGAGTTTTACTTTCAGGTTGAAATCCAGGGGGTTGCATGCAACCCCATCACATAATGCAACCTCATAACTGGCAACCCCTTCACATAATGCAACCTCATCACAGGCAACCCCACCATTGGATGCAACCTCATCACACCTAACCTTACCAACCTAACCTAACCTATATTAATTGCATAATTAGGTAGGTTAGGTTGGTCAGGTTAGGTTGGTCAGGTTAGGTGTGATGAGGTTGCATCCAATGGTGGGGTTGCCTGTGATGAGGTTGCATTATGTGATGGGGTTGCATGCAACCCCCTGGATTTCAACCTGAAAGTAAAACTCAGCCGTTGAGATAGCAGGTAGGGACAGAGAATTTGTAAATGATCATTAATTTTTGCATGCACAATTAACATTACAAGATGAAACGTTGCAGTAAATGTTCGCTGTTATATCCTCCTCATTGACCTTCTTCTGTTTGAATGAAATTTATAACAGTTTTAGCTTCAGTTTGAGAATTGAAAAATAATGCGTTTCAGTATACGTATTATTACTACATAATAAAAAGGATTGGTTGAAAAATTTAAGATGAAAAATTGATTTCTACATGAAAAATGTTTGTTGAGCTGCTTTTCTATCAGAGAGTAAGAATTTGGGCCTCGTTGTTACTTTTCCCAATGAACTCTTTGTGTCCCATACACAATAATTCATACACGAAGTACAAAAACTTTAGTTTCCAAAAACGAAATATTTTCAAAAGTGAAATACGTTAAAAAGATTATTACAAACATCTACGGAAAAGTTAAAAATCATGGATATTTGTGACATAAAATTATAGACTTTATAAAAAATAAAATGTGATCTTCAAAATAATTTCAAAAAAAATTCTCTAGAAAAAATGGTGACTGGTAATGGTTAAAAATGCTAATGAGATGAGAAAAAAGCAAAAACCAATATGGACAAAAAAGGAAAGAAACCACAACGCATTCATGCAAAAATGCAAAAAGGTAACCGAATGGTGGAAACGACTCGAATGTGCTTAATTGAACTGACCTGATTGTCAATAATACAGCCAACCGTTTTCTTTTCCAGCACGGTAAGAGAAGACTTGGTAGACTTCGAGGTTGATGGAGTTGGTGGCGATGGAGGACCAGCAGCACCTCGTTTTGGTGGTCTCCCTCTACCCCGTTTTTCTGCTGCTGCCCTGGAGTCTTTCAAAGTGGGTGGAAACTGGACAATGTCCTTGTGATTAACAGAGGCACCCATGGCAACTGCTGCGACTGCAGCGTGCGCTTTAGCAGCTCGAGCAGGCTTCTGTGGTCGCGTCACCAATGGGGCAAAACGAGCCACCTCGAGACCCTCCTCTTGTATCGGTGCCCCACCAGGCTGTGCAGGAAGAGTTTTGAGAAGCTCTGCCCTCGAGTGAGCAGCACTTGGTCCCATGCCGGTCTTCTTGGGGGATATTGATGAAGACTTTATCAGCGTTTGAGGCACATTTGGAACAAAATCCTGAATTTCAATGGGCTCCCTTCTAATTTTCATTACATTCACTGCAGGTTCCGTGGGCCCACTTTGGTTGAGCTTCAACGAAGTTTTCTTGTTCATTAATGACTTGCCAATGGATGCAAGTTGTGGTGCGGGCAAGGGAACAGGGCCGCTTCCAGGTGGGGCCCCATTGGACAAGTTTAAACTTCCATCTCCCAAAATTTTCCTTGGTCGACCTCTTTTCTTTTCCAATGGAGGATCGCCATCTCCTCCATTCATCAGATGACCTTTCACGACCGTTCTTATCTTTTTTTTGGAACTAGGAGCATGTACCGGCGCAGAAATTTTGTTTCTTTTCACTAGTTTCTCCGACATAATTATCTTCTTGCTGACAGCCGGACGCTGATGCAAATTAAGAACAGGTGGTTTAATCTTCACTGCAATGCTACTACTCATTCCTTCCTTCTTCTTTATCTTCTTTTTGGGAATCACAGCCAATTTTTGCTCCTCAGCAATGTGCGCCGGCGCAGCGGAATTTCTAATATGTACTGAAGATACGACACCTCCTGCCGCGTCAGCGTTTGCAAAGCCCTTGTCACTTTCAACGGGCTCGGTTCCTACTGGCGGTGGTAGAGCCTTCATTGCCGCTACGTGTTCCTCCACAGGTTTCTCTGGTCTCTTCAAATCCTTCAGCTTCAACGTATTCTTCTTGTCATTCCTTTTCTTTTTGATGCCAGATTGAAGCTCTTTCGGAGCTGCCGCCGGAATGGATTTAGCTTTCAAAAGTAGCTTCTCCTGACTCTTCATTTTCATTTGTTTTCTCCCCTTCATTTCCTTCTTTTGCTCTTGTATAACTTTGCGGTCTTTCCTGGACAGCTTCTTCTTTAGAATATCCTTATTAACATCCGCCAAAACTCCATTTTCTCCTGTAGCGTCATTTGGAGCTCCTGAGTCACTGCCCCCAACAGCGACAATTTTGTCCAGGACCTCAAATAAACCTGGACCGTCCACATTTTCCTCCTCAGACTCATAATGCCGCTTGTCTCCTTTTTTCACACCCTGAAGGATTTTCTTCATGGTCGTCTTTTTTACTTCCTTAGGTTGCGGGATGGGGGGATCGTAAAAAGATCGAAAACCAGGAGGCTTGCTTTCAGGGAGACGACCTTCTCGGGCCTCCGATAAGAAGCCTGATGAGGTCATGATAACCGACGTAACTTCTCGCACGGGAAGACCTTCCTCGTCCAGGGTTTGGCGAACAAGATTTAATGCTGCTTTTTCACTCTCCGACTCCAACCTAGCAGAAATAATTGCATAATTAATAATAAAAAATAAAAAGAATTTCGCCAAATCTCCACCATTTAACTGATAAGTAAACTTGTTCCTTACTTTTTCGTCGATTTAAAAGTTTCAAAAATGGAGCCTACTTGGCAAGCTTCCACTTCACTTTCGTCGTCACTGCTCGATACTGCCAAATCATTCATTAAAACGCTGAATTGATAGATCCATCTCTTATGAGGATCATCAATCAATGCCGGTATCAATGCATCACTCTCTGGTGAAGTATCAGTTTTGATTTCCACCTCTTGTGCAACAACGACAGGTTGAAGGTTAGAAACAACCAGCTCGGAAGCAACTTCAGGGACCTGTTCTTCCCCCACCAACGGCATTGGCCCATTTTGCGCAGACGAATCAATACCATTGGTCATGGTGGACTCATCCGGCTCCGAGTTTATTAAAGCTTCTTCAGTCACAACCGGAACTTCCGTTATTATTAGCTCCTTCTCTGCCTCATTCTCCTCCTCGGGTTGTTCCAGATTCATTGGTGGCATGTACTCATGAATATGCACAGGTCGGGTAAGTACCTCAGCAGAGTCCGGTCTAGGTATGTTCAGCTCCGTCTTTCGTGGCACAGGAATATATGGAATTTCGCTGGGCATCGCCACAGGACCAAAGTTTTGAATATACTCCTCTAACTCGGACACGGAGATGCCCATATCCCGGAAACCCAGTGCAATATCAACGGCGTTAACTTGCGTGCGTCCGAAGTGCTCAGTGTACTTTGTGGACTCCTTGGCCACCTGCACGAGATAACGGGCAGCCAGATCAGAGAGCGCGTCCAGTGCCGACAACTGCGCAGTGTTGTAACCAATTTCTTGGCTTATCGCTGCCACCGCTTGGCGCATCACTTGATTGAGAAATTGAGACATCGCAGACTGATCTGGCGTTTGACTGAGGACCATCTCGTTGTACTGTTCAGATGAGGCTGAGGAGGAGGATGCTGAGCCTCCCGCTTTAGACGGGCAGGCCTTTCTGTCCATTCTCCCACCACAGAAACTACAAAAACAAATATAAAAATAATATTTGATGAGAGGTCAATCCGTCACACACACAACATCAACATAATCAACAAAATCACTCTCCAAATGTTCCAAGTAATGAGCTTACCTTTTAATTTTAATTAAACCAGAATCCGCTACTATATTTTGCTCACCGTCCAAAAAGCAAAGTCTTGCGACTGATTCTACTTTAAAAGGGATTCCTGCTCTTACTTTACAATTTTTGCATTTGCACTTTAATGTGTTATCAGTTAATTAAGTTTCTCCTTATACCTGACTTTAGTTAATGTTTGCAGTTGAGTGGATTTTAAAATACGGAAAAATCTCACAATCAGCTCGTCGTCAATCAACTGCAAAAGCAACCAACACAAAAATATGCAGAAAAATTGCAGCTTGCTGCTGGATAGCGAGACGAATCGTCTGAAAGTTGCCGCCATTGATTTGGTGTTGGGCCGGGGCGTGTTGGAGGAAAGTGTAAGCGCGTTGCGGGGTGTCGGTGTCGGTTCGCACTTCACATTCTGTGGTGGGCTAACTGACTACGCTATCTGGTGGAAATGCATCCAACTTGGATGATCCAAGCACGTGACCGGTAGTCCGGCATTGTATAATTTGAGGAGTTGGATGATGGTTTATTCTTTCTACTCAACGACGACGACGGCTCGGCTGCACAGTGTGACAAGAGGCCATACACGTGCCTTCAGACAGAGCACAGGTTTTTGGAGACTTGGGAGATTGTAAGCGGAGAGGGTAGCTCAGCCAGTTTTGTGGTGTCGGATAAAAGATCTTTTTTTTTTAACTTTAACTTTTTTTAACTTTTAACTGCTTATTGAGAATAGGAGTTTTTATAGCTTATCATAAGCTTATCTTCCTTCGTCAATTAGGTGGACCTCATCACTTTCACCACTTTTGAGGGAATCGGTAGGCGGGTTTCATTTTTTATACTTGTTTGATTAAGATTTTTTTGCACGACTCAAACCGATAATTGTACATTTTTGAGTGTGTTCTCTTTTGAAGAGTAATTAGTAAATTAGTTGGTTGACTGACTACTATTGCTGTTAAATAAAGTACATAGGGATGCCTAATTGTTGTGGGGTTAATTGATTGCAGGATCTGCGTGTTGGTAAAGAGTCGCCAGTATGCCACCAAATCTCATCGAGAGAGCCAAATTGTTTGCCCTTTCAAAGTATTGCTCAGGCGGTTGCGTGATGGGACACTTACTTGATGACCTGCCGATCATGGTCGGCGAAACTGCTAATGCAGATGACTCCTACAACTCTGCCACCTCTGCCGGAAATGAGCTAAAAGAGAGAAATGATCTTTTTGATACGCCGTTTGGAGATAATCCTAGTGACTCCAAAAAGGCCGTTGCAAATAAACCTGAAAAGGTTGCCAAGCCTCAAATTGAACATCGAAAAGGTACGCTACATTCTGTCTTAACAAATTGTATGCCCTTCTAGTTGATTGTTAATACAGCTCTCATTAAATCCTGATTAAACACAATCGCATTTGTATCGTAGCCGGAACTATGACGGAGACGATCAAAGTTATTATGTCTGGAGGGTTGGCTGAAGGAGAACTTCGGCTTACCGATCAAGTTCCTACTTCCGCTGTGGAACTCATTGCCAAGAAGAAGGTATAAATAGTTAACAAAAATACCTACAAATCTTTTATTTGTCACTACCTACACTTTGTTGCAAGGTACATACAGATATAATACAAGGCTATAAAATTATAATATTACTCTTATTCACAGCATTTAAATAAACTCAACCGTCAAGTACGAGTGGAAGATGAAGTGAAATATGCCTTGAAACCGTATTATATTAAGCGTCAAGTGAATAAAGCCGAATACAAGGCGATCATGAAACGGGCCGTTCCCAAGGTAAAAAGCATCATTTTAGATTATGATTTTGAGTTATAGTTCTCATGCAATGCGTTTATTTTTTCACTTGCAGGTATTTCGGCATAAATCCGGTGAAATCAATCCAGAAAAAATAAAAGAAATGGTTGAAGCGTATGTCAAAAAGTTTAGACATGCTCGCAAAAGGGGTCTAGACCTCAGTAGTGTTAAATAACAATACAAGCACCTTGCAATATTATATAGCAATAGTAAAAAGAAAGATGCAAAAAGTAAAGAAAAGTGTGTAATATTTTCCAGCGGATTTACAGCATTTATAAAATGGTGCATTTTAAATGAAATACTAATCCATATACCTATATCTAATGATTGCCAAATATATAGCGTAACCCAGGGGACTTTACATTGTTATATGTAACTAATAAATAATTAATGATATATAGCGCGTATTTATGAGAATATTTAGTACATCACATGTCAGTGCACAAGAGTGTTAAGTTTGGATACGTATTGTAAAAATGTTAAGGTTGTAAAAAATATTTAATTAGTGAACATGGAAAATCTTCTTTATTTAACCATCGAGTACATGAAATAGTCAATTGCTACTGTCGCTAATGTAAAATTAATGTATATGCACATAATACATACACATGTAATATATTCAAGATTTAAACCGCTCTCTACTATTTCTGGTTCATTAATCTTTTAAGGATATACCTCACAATTCATTTTGGGTCAAGATATAGACTTAAGCTTACAAATTAAGTAAGGCCGTTTGAGAAATGTGGGAGTTTAACTTGAATATTTAAATACATAACACAGTGCCGATATTACGTTGATCCTGGCGCGTTAATAATATGCAAAAAAATGTATGCTCGTCCTATATTTTTAATGCAATTGTAGTTAAGTTAATGTTATCTTACATATACATGTAACTATATATGCGAGGGATAATGTGGAATTATATACTGGGAAAATAAATTAAATTGTGTAAAAAGTAAACGTATTACTGATTGCATCCTTGACATAACATAATCCTTCTGCACTTTTCTCTTTGTTGTCTGTGATTGTGTGGTGAGGTGTGAAAACAGCAAGTGTAAAAACCATAACAATGAGACAGTGAACGGCAATGCAAACATCGCAAGGCGACAACATTTGCATGAATGAGGGCTTGCAGTTGCAATCTTGCATACAACTTAATGCATCATTATATCCAGCTATTTTATCATCTCATCAACAGCGTTTAACTTTTGCTTTAAAACTGCTCATTATAGTGGCTATTCAATTTTTTATTAAATCTGGTGGAAATATACTGCAGTGTTTCCAGGACGAAGAGATGTCGGGTAACGTGCAGCAGTACTGCCTCAGGTGGAATAATCATCGTTCCAACCTGCTTCTCGTGTTCGAGCACCTGTTCCAGACTGAATCCTTCACAGATGTCACGCTTGCGTGTGAAGGGGCCTCCATCAAATGCCACAAAATGGTCCTCGCCGCCTTGCTCCTCTTACTTGCAGAACCTGTTCATTGAGAATAATGCCGTCATCCTACTGTCAATCTCAAGGACATTAAAATTTCAGAAGTAATCATCATTAAGACATTAAGAGTGTGTGTAACAACTGTGAAGATGATAGAAAATTGTATGACAATTACAACATGAAATTGTAATAAACCAGAGATATTTTTACTTTATTGACATCAATTAAATGCTTTAATTGACACAATGAAATATACACACAATGAAATATACACACAATCGAATATATACACAATCGAATATACACACAATCAAATATACACACAATCAAATATACACACAATCAAATATACACCCGTCAAACGTGGAGAAATTATATGTAAATACTTATATAATATATAGGTTTTCTTTTGTATTATTAACAGAAATGTGCAGCTTTGGATTGATTCATAATAAATTAATGAGTTTTCTACGTCAACCTACAATCGGCACTCAACAGAGGAAGAGGATATCATTGAAAGTGATTTGTAACAAGTTGGAAGATGGTTCATAAATTTCACTGGCTATAATTAACATGAAATTGTACATAAAACAGAGATAAGCAACAAGACAACTACGTCGTATATAGACAAAGAAACTAATTTTTTATACTTTATTTAAATAAATTAAGTGTTTATATATAAGCTATAAATCGAAGACTGTTGTTGTTCATCAGCCAAGCTAAAACTATATCCTAGTCTAGTCTTTACTCCTATACAACATATTTTTGAATTAAATATATAGTCATATCGATACTTTGTCAGCTATCAACAAATATTAACTTTTTACATATCAAATATACAACACGTCAGACGTGGAGAAATTATATATATTTATATAATACATGGGGTTTCTTTAAATATTCCGGCCACTCTTTTCTTTGCTAATTGTTGTTTTTTTAAACTTCTGCGACTATCGTTCTCTAGTATTAG
The DNA here is from genome assembly GCA_004115045.4 of Sinella curviseta. Classification (NCBI taxonomy): domain Eukaryota; kingdom Metazoa; phylum Arthropoda; class Collembola; order Entomobryomorpha; family Entomobryidae; genus Sinella; species Sinella curviseta. The sequence continues at coordinate 35,735,885 of CM065489.1, forward strand.
TTTTTTAACCACTGATGAATGGACCTCACCTACACATTACGCTTTTCAGTCATACTTTTGTTACCTTATATTTCTTTCAAAATATTTGGGATCCTATATCTGGGACATTGATCTACTTTCAGTAGTAGAAAATGGTACACATCATTAAATATTTAACTTTTACAAACCTAAAAAATATTCCCCTTAGCACTAATCATTTTTACATGGTAAATACATACGTGACATATTCTCCTTAGTAATCCATAAAAATCATCTCTCTTTTTCTTATCTTCTATTTTTTGTATGGAACTTAACATTATTTTTATTATTTATGTTGATAAACTCAGTCCTTTCAGTTAATATATAAATATATATTATAGACAGTCATCCCTGAGTTCCCCATTTAACTTGTGATTTGCATGAAAAATGATTGCTCACTTTCCGCAATATCTTTATCCTTATAATCATAAGTATTTCATGATACTATGTGACTAATCCATAATTTCTTTAAGCTAAATAATATATGTACCTATCTACTTTCTTTAAAGTTCTACAGTTGCTACGAATGTATAGTTTACGTTTACGATCTCTCTCCTGTCCAAAGCTACCGGCCTATCTACCACAACAATTACTTTATTACATCTCCTCCCCCATCCTTCATCATTATCAGTTGAACACATTTTGGTGGCCTTAATCAATATTGCAAAGTTTGAACTAATCATTGTAAAATTTTAACAAAAAAACAATCACTTACTACTCTCGTTTATAAGAATAACTAGTTTATACAGTGAAATTTTTAGGAAAACTGGTAGGAGAACAACAGTAACTATTATTTCTTTGATAGATCGAGACACTGACACGGTGGCAGTGACACCTGACAAAAGTACATTTCCTAACATATGCACGTAATTAGTAGTTAGAGAGTTGGTAATAAAAAAAACCCTTTTTTCTCTTTAACTTCCCTACTGACACTGAGACCCTTCTCGATTTGAATACTGAATTTCATCCGACATTTGGACTGAATACAAAAACATATATTATGTGATTAGTTGAAGTAGTAAAACTAGGAGCAAATATATTTTATGCGTCCTGTCATCGTATTAAGGAAAAAAATGTCAGTTTTTTTTGTCAGTATTCAGTATCCATCAAAAGTATTATAAATTCTGGTTGTATTTAGGTAGCTTTTTTTCTTCGTTTTGATAATTGTTGTATGGGACACTGTGATAGGTAAAATAAATTGATAAATTCTGGTAATAGGTATACTCTTATCTTTGTGCAGCATGCATAATTATTATTTATATTTCTATACGTTTACGTACGTATGTCACCGTTAATTTTTTAGTCATAGTTATTTTTTGGTACAAAGATCCCGTACTTCTAGCATGTTACATGATATAGACTTTTTTAAAGAAAGTATTAAAAAACGAAGAGAAATCCTTAGCTGGTCACCTGGAGGAGTATGATGACGCCGATGAATTGACGATCAATTTCCGTCCTGCATTCTGTCGCGCCTTTGTTTTCTCTGGACTCGACCGCATCGTGAGCAAAACCAATCTTGCTTCTCATTCGGTGCCTTCTGTATGCCCACGCAGTCAAAGTGATACCATTCGTCACAACTATCACAGCCAATCATGGGACTACCGTCGTCTTGAATACCACACCTCGGACAAATCCAAATCTTCTTTGTCTAAAATAATAACAATTGAGAAAAAATAAGCAAAACAATTAATTTCACTCCATATTTTTCCATGTATAGAAAATTGCTGTATACAAAAAAGGAAAACGTGCTGAAAACTAGAGTAATAGTTACGGCCGTTGAGATAGCAGGTAGGGACAGAGAATTTGGAAATGATCATTAATTTTTGCATGTACAATTCACATTACAAGATGAAACGTTGCAGTAAATGTTCGCTGTTATATTCCTCCTCATTGACCTTCTTCTGTTTGAATGAAATTTATAACAGCTTTAGTTTCAGTTTGAGAATTGAAAAATAATGCAAGAGTCGACAAGGCTATACGTATTATTACTACATAATAAAAAGGATTGGTTGAAAATTTTAAGATGAAAACTTGATTATTACATGAAAAATGTTTGTTGAGCTACTTTTCTATCAGAGAGCAAATATTATGTTTTTACGAGATTGTTAGACCTACACAAGAACCACGGTTATTATGTGACCTCATGATCAAGTTTCACTTCTACTTTCTTTTTATGCAACGACGCTTATTTAGTCGTCGGTTTCCATTTGCAGTTTTCTTTTTAACAGCTTTTTTGAGCATTCAGGCTTTCTGCTTTACAGTCCACAAAAGGGTTCTGGATTTGGACCTCGTTGTTACTTTTCCCAATGAACTCTTTGTGTCCCATACATAATCATTTATACACAAATTACAAAAACTTTAATTTAATCTTTAAAACGAAATATTTTAAAAGGTGAAATACGTTAAAAAAATTAGTAAAAGCATATACCAAAACAAGTTAAAATCATTGTGACATGAAATTAAAATGATAGACTTTATAAAAATTAAAATGTGATCTTCAAAATAAATTGAAAAAATAATAATATTTTTCTCTAGAAAAAATGGTGAGTGGTGATGGTTACTAAATGATAATTATGAGAAGATAAGGAAGGAAGGAAGACAAAAAAAGGAAAAGAACAAAACGCATTCTTGCAAAAAGGTCACCGAATGGAGGAAATGACTCGAATGTGATTAATTGAACTGACCTGATCATCAAGTTTACAGCCAACCGGTTCTGTTTCCAGTCCGGTGAGGGTTTGAGTTGGTGGCGCTGGAGGACAAGCGGCACTACCTTTTGGTGGCCTGCCCCTTCCCCGTTTTTCTGCTGTTGATGGACCAGCAATTTCCTTTTGTGAAGGAGAAAGAGCGGCGGGAGTGATTGAGATCGATGCTGGCAGGTCCTTTGGAATTCGAACTGGGGGAACAAGAGACAAGCCGTCTGGGATGAGCCCAGGTTGTGCAGGAAGGGTTTTGAGAAGCTTTGCCCTGGAAATAGCAACATTTGGAACCAAATCCTGAATCCCCACGTGTTCCCTTCTAATTTTCATTACGTTAACAGGAGGTTCCGTGGGTCCACTTTGTTTGAGCTTCAACGAAGTTTTCTTGTTCATTAATGACTTGCCAATGGATGCAAGTTGTGGTGCGGGCAAGGGAACAGGGCCGCTTCCAGGTGTGGCCCCATTGGACAAGTTTAAACTTCCATCTCCCAAAATTTTCCTTGGTCGACCTCTTTTCTTTTCCAATGGAGGCTCGCCATCTACTCCATTCATCAGAGGACCTTTCACGACCGTTCTTATCTTTTTTTTGGAACTAGGAGCATGTACCGGCGCAGAAATCTTGTTTCCTTTCACTAGTTTCTCCGACATAATTATCTTCTTGCTGACAGCCGGACGCTGATGCAAATTAAGAACAGGTGGTTTCATCTTCACTGCAATGCTACTACTCATTCCTTCCTTCTTCTTTATCTTCTTTTTGCGAATCACAGCCAATTTTTGCTCCTCAGCAATGTGCGCCATGGCAGCGGGATTTCTAATATGCACTGGAGATACAGCACCTCCTGCCGCGTCAGAGTTTGCAAAGTCCTGGCCACTTTTTATGGGCTTGGTTCCTACCGGCGGTTGTAGAGCCTTCATTGCTGCCGCCACGTCTTCCTCCACAGGTTGCTCTGATCTCTTCAATTTCTTTATCTTCAGCTTATTCTTCTTGTGCTTCTTTATCTTCTGGATTGGCGAGCCGCCCGAACCATCCAATTCACTCGATTTGATCTTCTTGTTGAAGATTGTCAACTTGTTTTTAATTCCAGTGGTGGAGGTGCCAGATTGAAGCTCTTTCGGAGCTGCCGCCGGAATGGATTTCGCTTTCAAAAGTAGCTTCTCCTGACTCTTCATTTTCATTTGTTTTCTCGCCTTCATTTCCTTCTTTTGCTCTTGTATAACTTTGCACTCTTTCCTGGACAGCTTCTTCTTTAGAATATCCTTATTAACATCCGCCATAACTCCATTTTCTCCTGTAGCGTCATTTGGAGCTCCTGAGTCACTGCCCCCAACAGCGACAATTTTGTCCAGGACCTCAAATAAGCCTGGACCGTAAGCCTCCTCAGACTCATAATGTCCCTTGTCTCCTTTTTTCACACCCTGACGGATTTTCTTCATGGTCGTCTTTTTTACTTCCTTAGGTTGCGGGATGGGGGGATCGTAAAAAGATCGAAAACCAGGAGGCTTGCTTTCAGGGAGACGACCTTCTCGGGCCTCCGATAAGAAGCCTGATGAGGTCATGATAACCGACGTAACTTCTCGCACGGGAAGACCTTCCTCGTCCAGGGTCTTGCGAACAAGATTTAATGCTGCTTTTTCACTCGCCGACTCCAACCTAGCAGAAATAATTGCATAATTAATAATAAAAAATAAAAAGAATTTCGCCAAATCTCCACCATTTAACTGATAAGTAAACTTGTTCCTTACTTTTTCGTCGATTTAAAAGTTTCAAAAATGGAGCCTACTTGGCAAGCTTCCACTTCACTTTCGTCGTCACTGCTCGATACTGCCAAATCATTCATTAAAACGCTGAATTCATAGAGCCATCTCTTATGAGGATCATCAATCAATGCCGGTATCAATGCATCACTCTCAGGTGGATTATCAGTATTTATTTCAGCCTCTTCCGTGACAACGACAGGTTGAAGGTTAGAAACAACCAGCTCAAAAGCAACTTCAGGGACCTGTTCTTCCCCCACCAACGGCATTGGCCCATTTTGCGCAGACGAATCAATACCATTGGTCATGGTGGACTCATCCGGCTCCGAGTTTATTAAAGCTTCTTCAGTCACAACCGGAACTTCCGTTATTATTAGCTCCTTCTCTGCCTCATTCTCCTCCTCGGGCTGTTCCAGATCCATTGGTGGCATGTACTCATGAACATGCACAGGTCGGGTAAGTACCTCAGCAGAGTCCGGTCTAGGTATGTTCAGCTCCGTCTTTCGTGGCACAGGAATATGTGGAATTTCTCTGGGGATCGCCACAGGACCAAAGTTTTGAATATACTCCTCTAACTCGGACACGGAGATGTCCATATCCCGGAAACCCAGTGCAATATCAACGGCGTTAACTTGTGTGCGTCCGAAGTGCTCAGTGTACTTTTTGGACTCCTTGGCCACCTGCAGGAGATAGCGGACAGCGAGATCAGAGAGCGCGTCCAGTGCCGACAACTGCGCGTTGTTGTAACCAATTTCTTGGCTTATCGCTGCCACCGCTTGGCGCATCACTTGATTGAGAAACTGGGACATCGCACACTGATCTGGCGTTTGACTGAGGACCATCTCGTTGTACTGTTCAGATGAGGCTGAGGAGGAGGATGCTGAGCCTCCCGCTTTAGACGGGCAGGCCTTTCTGTCCATTCTCCCACCACAGAAACTACAAAAACAAATATAAAAATAATATTTGATGAGAGGTCAATCCGTCACACACACAACATCAACATAATCAACAAAATCACTCTCCAAATGTTCCAAGTAATGAGCTTACCTTTTAATTTTAATTAAACCAGAATCCGCTACTAATTTATTTTGCTCACCGTCCAAAAAACCAAAACCCTGCTACTGATTCTCCGTTTAACGGCACTCCTCTGCTATTAGTTTTCTTATTCGCAGTTTTTTGTCTTTCTTGCTGTGAGGTCAGTTATCAGTTTTCAGTTCTTCCTGTCACCTTTCTTTAGTTAATTCCATGGCAGTTAGTTGGATTTGATAATTACTGATAAAATCACACTCTGCTCGTCTGTCTTCAACAACTCCAAAAACAACCAACACAAAAATATGCAGAAAAATTTGCTGCTTTCTTTCTTGAGAGTTGAGAGCGAGGCGAATCCGCTGAAAATTGGCGCATTGGTTGGGTGCTGGGCCGGGGCGTGTGTAAGAAAGTGCAAGTGTTGTTGGGTGTCGGTTCGCACTTCACACTTCTCACATTGTGTGATGGGATAACTGACTACGCTATCTGGTGGAAATGCGTTCAAGCACGGGAGCGGTAGCCCGGCAGTGTGTAATTTGAGGAGTTGGATGGTGCTTTCTCCTTTCAAGCTTTCAAGACTGCTCGGCTGCAGTGTGACAAGAGGCCATACACGTGCCTACAGACAGCACAGGTTTTTACTAAAAAAAACTTTTTAGAGATTTTGGGAGATTGTAAACGGGAGAGGATAGCTCAGCCTTTAGCTTCAGAGATAACTTTGTATTTACCTATCAACAATCAACACTATCAAGTTGATAGTTGTTACAATTCAAGACATTACAATTCAAGTTTAAAATGTTAACTGAATCATTAGATGCCACGACGATTTTGTGTAATTTCCATATATTAATTTGGATGCAATGCTCAATGCTCACTAACTAACCTGATTATTATTAGTGTATAATAATTATGTATAGTTATATAGCTGACAATGATGAATAACATGAATCTAAATTTATGTATTAAATAATATTGACTGTCTAGTATTGGTAACAGTTTCATTTGATTTATTGAATTAATTTTAAACGTAAATGTAACATGTTAACTATGAAATAATTAATATTTCCGCTTGGTGCTGGTGTGATAGACAATTGAGGAAGGCAAACCCATAAAAGGAACCGGCTCAAGTATCTCCTCCAACTTCTTCTCGTATTCCTCGATAGTGAACTCGTTGGGTGGTATGCCATTAGTGAACGCAGACTTACAAAACTTCAAGTAGGACGATAGAATCTTCTGGTTTTCTGTAGAAAAATATATGAAGAAAAGAATGTAACTTACAGAAAAAATGCTTTATCATAATCATCACCTTTGTCATTCATGAGTCAGCACTATCATTATCAACCTCACGCATAGACATAAATATACATAAAACCTGAGTTAGTTTAACTTAACTTACTTTTATTATTCAGCGCAAAAATTATCTGACTGCCTGGCTCGCTCTCCTCCTCAATAAAAAAACTTTCCGTTAAAAGTCTTATCAAATCATGGGTCCAGTGAAATTTTTGCTCTTCAGGTGTCTTATCGTGCGATCCTCCAACCGCCCCCTCTTCAATTCCAGTAGTGGCGTCGTGGTCACCTTCTTCAGTCATGATGTCATGTTCATTAGCAGGCCTTTCCTCCTCCCCAGTCTCCGTTTGTTGTGTCAAGGCCACCACTTCCTCGTCAGCCGTCATCCCGCTTTCACCAATCCCCACTACCTCTTTCTCAAATACCACCACTCGTTCTTCCCACTTAGCATTCAATTCTCTTATCAGAGCTTGCACTCTTTGCTCTCTTTCAGCTTGTTCAGCATGCAGTCTCTCTTCAAAAGCCCTTATTTCCCTCTCTCGAGCGTTCAATTCCCTCTCTCTTGCATCCAATGTCTCTTCTCGAGCATTACTGATCTCTTCCGGAGCTTTGAGGTCCCTCTCTCGAGCTTTTAATCCCTCCTCTCGAGCGTTCAATTCCCTCTCTCTTGCATCCAACGTCTCTTCTCGAGCATTATTGCTCTCTTCCGGAGCTTTGAGGTCCCTCTCTCGAGCTTTTAATCCCTCCTCTCGAGCGTTCAATTCCCTCTCTCTTGCATCCAACGTCTCTTCTCGAGCATTATTGCTCTCTTCCGGAGCTTTGAGGTCCCTCTCTCGAGCTTTTAATCCCTCCTCTCGAGCGTTCAATTCCCTCTCTCTTGCTTCCAAAGTCTCTTCTAGAGCATTATTGCTCTCTTCCAGAGCTTTGAGTTCCTTCTCTCGAGTATTTAATACCATTTCTCTAACAATCCTTCCCAATTCTCGTGGTGCATTCACTGGTTCTTCTCGGGAAGTCCCTTTCTCTCCTCCAGCGTTCCTCTGCTCCCCTCCAGCATCCAGTTTCTCCCATCCAGAAGACATTTTTATCACGACTGGTTAAGTACCTCAGAAACTATAAAAATACATAAAAATAATATATGATGAGAGGTCAGTTGGTCACACATACAACTGATACATCATCAACATAACCATTAAAATCACACTTCAAATGTTCAAAACAATGACGTTCCGTAATAGAATTAATTAAACCTTAAAACCCGCTACTAATTTATTTTTGCTCACCTTCAAAAAAAACACAAAACCCTGCGACTGATTTTCTTTTAACGGCACTCCTCTCCAATTAGTTGTCGTTTTAGCAGCTTTTGTCCTTTTGCGTTGAGGTCAGTGAGTGAGGTGGTTCTGGTTAACAGTTTTAGTTTATCACCTGTCTTTAGTCTTTAATCAATTTAATCACTTGGAATTTAAAAAACGGAATAAAAATATCTTCCTCCGGCTCGCCAACAACTCCAAAAACAACAAGCAACCAAAAATATGCAGAAAAATTGTTGCTTTTCTTGAGAGCAGCAGCGAGACGAATCGTCTGACTGAGTCGGTTCGCACTTCACCACATTCTGTGGTCTGCTAACTGACTGCGCTATCTGGTTGAAATTCATAGAAGCACGTGACCGGTAGCCCGGCAGTAGCACAAGCAGTGTGTGTAATTTGAGGACTTGGATGATGGTTCTTCCTTCTACTCAACTCAACCACGACGACGGAGGAGCAGTCAGGCAAAAATTAACTATTTAGTAACTTGAAACTTGTGTTTTTTAAGCTTTAAAACACTTTAACTTTTAACATTATTGCTATTATTGCTATCTTATTAACTTTTGTAAGTTGTAATTAGTTGTAAAAATTCGTTAGTCTTACAATTAGTTGAACAAGGTCTAGTAAAGACTGAGGTGTCTAGAGAAAGAGTCAAAGTAGAAGTTTTTTTTCTGTGTCTTGACTCTTGACCTCTTTCAACTTCATTTTGCCTGAGCTAAAAAATGGCAACTGGGATGTTTGAAAAGGGCATGTCCGGTAACAGCCAGCAGCAGCAGCCACCCGGCGTACCCGACTCACCGGAAAGTAAACCTTTACCTGGTTCTCCACTTCCGGAAACGGAACAAAGCGTTGTTGTTGGTCTTGGCGGCGGCGGTGGTGGTGGGCAAGAACCTGAGGAAACTGCTAGAGTGGAAGATGCAGACGGGCAGAATAATAACAGGGAAGACGTTGTAAATAATATGCCAGCCACCACTACTAAAAATGCAAGTAATGACGCAGCTGAAAGTATTAACGGACCCTTTGATACGGAAGGCTCCTTTAGTGCACCTCCAGAAAGCACAAAAACTGCTACTCCTCCAGGGGTATGTAATGTTCAGGGCGATTTCCTTGTGACCTCCAGTGCAGACTCATTGGTTTCGTCCCGAGACAACAGCAATGGAGCCGGCTTGTTTGAGCTGTCAGCATATTGTTCCGGGCGCACACGTAACGTTGTTTTCTGGTATGTCAATCTTTGGAAGTAGTCCTGGTGACACTAAAAAGCCAGTTGCAGAAAAGCTTGAAAAGATTGGCAAGTCTAAAGTTAAACATAGAACAGGTACGCTACATTCTGTCTTAACAAAATATATGCCCGTAGTTGATTGTTAATACAGCACTCATTAATTCCCGATTAAACAAAATCGTGTTTGTATTGTAGGCGGGCGCAACAAGGAGACGATCAAAGTTAACACGTCTGGATGGTTGGCTGAAGGAGAACTTCGGCTTACCGATCAAGTTCCTACTTCCGCTGTGGAACTCATTGCCAAGAAGAAGGTATAAATAGTTAACAAACGTACCTACAATTTTATTTTTCACTATCTGCACTTTGTTGCAAGGCACAATACAGATACGATGCAAGGTAATACAATTATAATATTTTTCTCTTATTCACAGTATCGGGAAAAACTGAACCGCCAAGAGCGAGTAGAGGAGGAGGTGACATTAGCGTTCAAGCCGTACTATAGAAATCGTCAAGTCAATAAGATTGATTACAAAGAAATCATGAGACGCGCCGTGCCCAAAGTAAAAAGCATCATTTTAGATTATGATTTTGAGTGGATATCCTTTGAAGAGTTCTGGTTCTCATGCAATGCGTTTATTTTTTCACCTGCAGGTATGTCGCCATGAAACAGGGCAAATCAATCCAGGAAAAATTAAAGAACTGGTAGAAGCGTACGTCAAAAAGTTTAGACATGAGCGTAAGAGGGGTCGAGACATCAGTAGTATTCAATAAAATAAAAGTACAACTACTTAACAACTACAATAATACTACTCCTGTTATTATAAACATTACAAATTCGCTATATTTATTTATGAATTGGCCAACTACAATAATAATTATTATTACTTCATATTACGTACACAATGACGAAGCAATAGGGATAGCAATACCTTGGTTGGTCGTTGTTACGTACATAGGTACTAGGTACATATATTATTATAATTAGACACACTACTAGGACAACAAAAAATTATATTTGGATTTATGCATGATTTAATGTTATCTTGTACAAGACCTGACCGCTATTCATTTCATGAAATAAAACAAACATTGTAAAAATTACTATGTGCTTTTCATCTTGGGTACGGCATGGGCAGTGTTTTGATTATCTAAAATATATAATTGTTAGAGAGTGGAAAGAATGCAAAGAGGGTAAAGGAGAATTAGCATTAGCATAATGAGCATGACCTCGTATGTAAAACAGTATCTATTTCTATAATTACTACATATTATTGTTGCGTTGTAGTTGTAACCTCATTAAAGATGAAGATAATTGCAATTGTAAGTAGAATCTAAAGTATATAGTTTGTGTGTAAAGTAGACACCAAGTCTGCCATCTTTTTTCTCTGGCAATGCCATCACTTGATCATATCATTTACTACTTTCACATGAACTGCTCGTCTTTGTTCAGCTTTGAGACTCTCTCAGGACTAGGTATAAGTTTGAATTTTCCAAATGTAATCTATTAGTCAGCAGTCATTGTACTTTGGAATTAGAAATACGGGTAGCCTATAAACATTAGTAGAGGAGTATTGCAACAAAGCTTCTGTCTCGCCTTATTTTCTTTTCGCAAATATTCAATTATGCAAATATTCATTCATTTTAAACAAAAATCGTTATTGTAGTCAAAAATAAATGGAAGAATATTCCTCTAGAATTTGTCCACCAGGTAGCGAAATTCAAAAGTTGAAAGTGTAGTTTGCAAATCATATGTAAAAACAATTTAAAAAAACATTGCAATTCAAGGGTAACATGTTAACTGAATTATTAAACACCACGACGATTTTGTGTCAATTTCCATATATTAATTGGAACGCTCACTAACTAATCTTTTTATTATTAGTGTATAATAATTTATATATTTGTAGTATAGCTAACAATGAAAATAACATGAATCTAAACTTATGTATTAAATAATATTGACTGTCCAGTATTGTTTACAGTTTTATTTGATTTGTTGAATTAATTTTACACGTAAATGTAACAAGTTAACAATGGAATAATTAACGTTTCCTCCTGGGGTTGGTGTGATAGCCACAATAGGAAGTCAAACCCAGACATGGCACCTGTTCAAGCGTCTCCTCCAACTTCCTCTCGTACTCCTCGATAGTGCACTCCTTGGGGGGTATGCCATTAGTGAACGCAGATTTACAGAACTTGATGTAGCACGCGAAAATCTTCAGCGGCTGGAATTTGCCTTCTGTAAAAGGATATAATAAGAAGAAAAGAATGTAAATAATTCACGGAAAAAATATTTCATCTTAACTTTTGTCATTAATGTGTCAGCAATTATCATAATCAATCTCCCGCATGTAAATATATATTCAGTACACCTACATACATATTAGTGTACAATTCATTCATGATCACACCAGCAAAAATATACATGGTTAAAAAAAACTAGTTGGTTTAAGTTAACTTACTTTTGTTAGGCGCAAACATTTTCTGCTTGCCTGGCTCGCCCTTCTTTTCCATCAAAATACTTTCCATTAAAAGTGTTGTCAAATCATGAGTCCAGTAAAATCCTCGCTGGGCAGGCTTTTTAAAGAAAGCTTCGTGCGATCCTCCAGCAGCCCCCTCGATTTCTTTTCCAAAAGCCACCTCGACATCTTTTCCAGAAGCCACCTCGACGTCTTTTCCAGGAGCCACCTCAATTTCTTTTCCAGTAGCCACCTCGACTTCTCTTCCATCGGCATCGTTGTCACCTTCTTCGGTCATCCTTTCGTCTTCTACAGCACTCCTTTCCTCTTCCCCAGAATTTATATCCATTTTCTCGGCCAAGGCCACGACATCCTCTTCTTCAGCACTCGTCCCCCATTCCCCAGCGCCCATGTTCATTTTCCTGACCATCGCTCTTCCTTCCCACTCAGCATTCAATTCTCTTATCTGAGCTTTCGCTGCTTCCGGAAGTCTCCATCTTGCTGCCGCAGCACGCCTTTCGAATTCTTCAGCAATACGCCTTATATCTTCTTCAGCACGCATTCTCTCTTCAAAAGCCCTCACTTCCCTTTCTCGAACTTTTAGTTCCTCCTCTCGAGCATTCAATTCCCTCTCTCTTGCATCCAAAGTCTCTTCTCGAGCATTGTTGCTCTCTTCCGGAGCTTTGAGGTCCCTCTCTCTAGCTTTTAATCCCTCCTCTCGAGCGTTCAATTCCCTCTCTCTTGCTTCCAACGTCTCTTCTAGAGCATTATTGCTGTCTTCCAGAGCTTTGAGTTCCTTCTCTCGAGTATTCAATACCATTTCTCTAACAATCCTACCCAATTCTCGTGGTGCATTCATTGGTTCTTCTCGAGAAGTCCCTTTCTCTCCTCCAGCGTTCCTCTGCTCCCCTCCAGCATCCAGTTTCTCCCCTCCAGAAGACATTTTTATCACGACTGGTTAAGTACCTCAGAAACTATAAAAATACATAAAAATAATATATGATGAGAGGTCAATTGGTCACACATACAACTGATATATCATCAACATAACCATTAAAATCACACTTCAAATGTTCAAACTAATGAGTTTCCCTATTAAAGTATTAATTAAACCTTATAACCCCCTACTAATTAATTTTGCTCACCGTCCAAAAAAAATCAAAACCCTGCTACTGATTTTCCTTTTTTAACGACACTCCTCTGCTATTAGTTTTCTTTTTCGCAGTTTTTGTCGTGTTTGCTGTGAATGTGAGGTCAGTTATCAGTTTTCCGTTACTCCTGTCATACCTGTCTTTAGTCTATTCAAGGCAGTCAGTTTGATTGGAAAAATACCGAAAAATCACAAACTCAGCTCACAGCTCGTCTGCCAACAACAACTCCAAAAACAACCAACACAAAAATATGCAGAAAAATTGCTGCTTTTTTTCTTGAGAGTTGGGAGCGAGGCGAATCCGCTGAAAATTGGCGCATTGGTTGGGTGCTGGGCCGGGGCGTGTGTAAGAAAGTGCAAGTGTTGTTGGGTGTCGGTTCGCACTTCACACTTCTCACATTGTGTGATAGGATAACTGACTACGCTATCTGGTGGAAATGCGTTCAAGCACGGGAGCGGTAGCCCGGCAGTGTGTAATTTGAGGAGTTGGATGCTGCTTTCTCCTATCAAATCAACAACGACTGCTCGGCTGCAGTGATGTGGTGGAAGTTGGCACCCACCCGCACCCGAATAAGTGGAAGTTGGCACCCGCACCCAGCACCCGCGGAAGTCAGCACCCATGGAAGTCAGCACCCAGCACCCGTGGAAGCTAGCACCCAGCACCCATGGAAGTTAGCACCCAGCACCCGTGGAAGTTAGCACCCAGCACCAGTGGAAGTCAGCACCCAGCACCCGTGGAAGTCAGCACCCATCATGAATATTATAGCACACGCACCCACCACCCATCATGAATATTATAGCACACGCACCCACCACCCATCATGAATATTATAGCACACGCACCCACCACCCATCATGAATATTATAGCACACGCACCCACCACCCATCATGGATAATAGCACCCACACTCAACATGGGAGTTAGCACCCAGCAGGAAACACCAAAATAAATTTAGATGAATATACAAGTTTGTATATTAATCAGCTTCATGTCTGTAGGTAACTGAGCTAAGACGGGTTTCGAGTCTCAGTTTTATTACTTTTGGACATGATGCTGATTAATATACACACTTCAGTGGCATTTTGATTCTGGGGGTCACAGTTCCCTGTAATTTAATTGCCAATTTAATTACAAGTAATTTAATTACTGTAATTGATGCGGAACTGTGCTGGGGCTTCATTTGTAAGTTGGGTTGTGCGTTCTGGTTTTGGCTATGCTTCAGTATATCAGTTTTGGTCAGCACCTTCGGTGCTGATCCGTATACCAGTCGAAAGCCCTTGACTTGGGGAGTAGAATGACACCACTCCCGGGTGGCGCGAACGAGGGGTTCGACCCCCAGGGGTAATTTCTCAAAGTGCCCCAAAAGTGTAAGTTTACTATCTACACTATGCATTTATATTGTCTCTCCCCCAGACAAGCGCGGGATTGATGATATGGATGGAAGATGGATGATGAAAATGCGACTCATAAATATAAGTTGTGTTAGGTTCGGTTTAGGTTCGGTTAAGTTAGGTTATGATAGATTCCCGCGCTTGTTTGGGGCAAAGTGAGACATTGTCAATGCATAGTTTAGATTGTAAAATTACGCTGTTGGGGCACTTTGAGAAATTACCCCTGGGGGTTGAAACCCTCATTTGCGCCGCCCGGCAGTGGTGTCATTCGACTCCCCAGGTCAAGAGCTTTCGATTGGTTCAACTTGTGTCCCGAAACTACGTGACCCGTATACTGTAGAATCCCCCGGGTTTTTAAACATTCATGCTGGGTGGTGGGCGCGGGTGAAAACGTTCATGCTGGATGGTGGGTGCGGGTTATAACATTCATGCTGGGTGGTGGGTGCTGACTTCCATGGGTGCTGGGTGCTGACTTCCACGGGTGCTGACTTCCATGGGTGCTGGGTGCTAACTTCCATGGGTGCTGGGTGCTAACTTCCATGGGTGCTGGGTGCCAACTTCCACGGGTGCTGGGTGCGGGTGCCAACTTCCACCTATTCGGGTGCGGGTGCTAACTTCCACCACATGCTGCAGTGTGACAAGAGGCCATACACGTGCCTTCAGGCAGCACAGGTTTTTACTAAAAAAACATTTTAGAGAGTTTGGGAGATTGTAAGCGGGAGAGGATAGCTCAGCCTTTAGCTTCAGAGATAACTTTGTATTTACCTATCAACAATCAACACTATCAAGTTGATAGTTGTTACAATTCAAGACATTACAATTCAAGTTTAAAATGTTAACTGAATCATTAGATGCCACGACGATTTTGTGTAATTTCCATATATTAATTTGGATGCAATGCTCACTAACTAACCTGTTTATTATTAGTGTATAATAATTATGTATAGTTATATAGCTGACAATGATGAATAACATGAATCTAAACTTATGTATTAAATAATATTGACTGTCTAGTATTGGTAACAGTTTCATTTGATTTATTAAATTCATTTAAAACGTAAATGTAACATGTTAACTATGGAATAATTAATATTTCCGCTTGGGGCTGGTGTGATAGACAATTGAGGAAGGCAAACCCATAAGTAAGACGAGGGAATCTTCTGGTTTTCTGTAGAAAAATATAATATGAAGAAAAGAATGTAACTTACAGAAAAAATGCTTTATCATAATCATCACCTTTGTCATTAATGAGTCAGCACTATCATTATCAACCTCTCGCATAGACATAAATATACATAAAACCTGAGTTAGTTTAACTTAACTTACTTTTATTATTTACGCCTTATATCTTCTTCAGCACGCATTCTCTCTTCAAAAGCCCTCAATTCCCTTTCTCGAACTTTTAGTTCCTCCTCTCGAGCGTTCAATTCCCTCTCTCTTGCATCCAAAGTCTCTTCTAGAGCATTATTGCTCTCTTTCAGAGCATTAGTGCTCTCTTTCAGAGCTTTGAGTTCCCTCTCTCGAGCTTTTAATCGCTCCTCTCGAGCGTTCAATTCCCTCCCTATAGCTTCCAACGTCTCTTCTCGAGCATTATTGCTCTCTTTCAGAGCATTAATGCTCTCTTCCAGAGCTTTGAGTTCCCTTACTTGAGTATTCAATACCATTTCTCTAATAATCGTTCCTAATTCTCGTGGTGCATTCACTCGAGAAGTCCCTTTCTCTCCTCCAGGGTTCCTCTGCTCCCCTCCAGAAGACATTTTACCACGACTTGGTACGTACCTCAGAAACTATAAAAAAATACACAAAAATAATATATGATGAGAGGTAAATATATGTCACACGCACACCACAACATCAACATAATCACTAAAATCACTCTCCAAATGATCAAACTAATGAGTTTCCGTATTAAAGTATTAATTAAACCTTACAACCCGCTACTAATTTATTTTGCTCACCGTCCAACAAAAATCAAAACCCTGCTACTGTTTTTCCGTGTAACGACACTCCTCTGCTATTAGTTTTCTTTTTCGCACTTTTTGTTATGTTTGCTGTGAGGTCAGTTATCAGTTTTCCGTTACTCCTGTCACACCTGTCTTTAGTCTATCCAAGGCAGTCAGTTTGATTGGAAAAATACCGAAAAATCACAAACTCAGCTCACAGCTCGTCTGCCAACAACAACTCCAAAAACAACCAACACAAAAATATGCAGAAAAATTGCTGCTTTCTTTTGAGAGCAAGGCGACTCGTCTGAAAGTTGCCGCGTTCAATGGATGCTCGGCGTACTCTATGAACCTGATCGAATGCGTTGTCGGAATTGCATAACACATTATGCGACAGTCCATTCATGAACAGAGAGAGTCGGTTCGCACTTCACCACATTCTGTGGTGGGATGACTGACTAGGCCATCTGGTTGAAATGCATAGAAGCACGTGACCGGTAGCCCGGCAGTATCACGAGCAGAGTGTGTAATTTGAGGAGTTGGATGATGGTTCTTCTTTCTCCTCAACTCAACGACGACAGATGAGCAGTCAGGCAAAAGTTACCTAGTTGACTTTCTTGTGTGTGCCATTAATTAAATAGTTAACTCCCATTTAACTGTTGATTTGACGATAAGGTTACCCTTTTTTATTTATAACTTGGGAAATTAAAATTAACTGTTTGTTCATTTTAAAAAGCATCGTCTTCAAATTCGGTGGATTCCTTGAGACGCAGCGTGAATTTGGAGAAAATCAATAGTAATCTTATCACAGGTAAATCATCTTAATATTTTAATTATTTTTCAATTAGTCAAGTTTTTAACCCAGTTGAGAGGGACAATGTTGAATGTGTCTTGGTTGGTATGAAGCAATAAAAACTAACAACTAATCTTTGAACATCAATTTTGTAGTTTTTTAGATTTTTTACAGGGGATTACCTGAATTGAAGTGCCTCTTCAACGTAATGTCGCCTAAAACTGCTAAATCAGCCGGAAAGGGGAAGTCTGGGAAGGAGCCCGGAAATTGTCCTCGGACGCCCGACGTTGTGGCCAAGGCCACCAAAAAATCTGACGCCCAACAGCAAAAACGTCGGAAAGCAAAGAAGGGGTCCTTCGCACTCTTCTCATCCGCCCCAATCCTGAAGAATAATCCGTCTTTAACCTTGACGGTTCATCTGAACTACGCCCGTAAAACCGTGCCGAAAAAAATACAGAGTTTGGAGGATGACACCAAGATGTGTCGCATGGCCCGTATCCAAGGACTGGAGGCTCTGGAGTCTAAGTTGTTTGGACGCCTGGAAGTGGTCAGCAATTTGAAGATGGAGAGGGACGCCGACGAGGCTCTTGTGGACCGGAAGCATGACGTAATTTCCGAGCTGGAGGATAAGCTGTTGGAAGTGCAGGCTTTGTCGGCAAAAAGTAAGTTAAATGACAGTGCAATCATATCAATTAATTGGTAATTAATTAAAGTGGGGTCGTTAATAATCATGACATAATTTTGTGACATTTTTCAGAGATACAGCGGGCGATGACAGTGCGCTTCAATAAGGGGTACAAGTGTTGCAAGATCTGCGACAAAAAAGCTGTTAAGACTTGATCCTTTGCATGACTATACTGATTACATATTCTAAATTATGATAGTAGAATTTAACATATAACCCGTTATTTGTTGCATAAAAAAATGAGTTAAAATAAAATGTAGTTTTTTCTCTAAACCGAATTGTTACGCACAAATAATTAGTTATTACAATTATTGCTTGCTTTTAATTAAAACATTTAATTATAGTAGAGCATCCAGTCAATCAATAAATATCATATAAACTGATCATGTTAAAAAGCGTCTAAAAGACACGGAAAGATAGTTGATTATTTTTAATAGTCAATTTATTAGGAGCTCCTTAATCATAACAAAATCGAAACAGTTGAATGTTGCATACGTACATAAGTAGGTAGTCAGAAAAAAGAGGTAAATGATAACAAAAAAACTAATTAACCAATTGAATGAATTTATACTCTTTGAAATAGTGGAGAGACAGTGATGATTGGTGATTGGCGAGGCTGGCTGTAAATACTCAAAAATGAATTCATACATCATAATCAATTTAAATAGGACTTGTAAGTTTTATTTTAACATTTCACGTTTATAAAATTCACAATACTGTATATAAAAAAGTTATAAAAGATAGAATATTTCCGCCAAAGACAGGGAAGACGGAAGAGTTCCCATAACACAGGAAGCGGCGTTTTCCTTCTGAATTGTAATTACTTTAATTTAAATTACTTTACACCAAAGATTAATAAAAATATTTCATATTCATTAGCAAGACTACTAGCAGCAAGTTACAATTAGATATAATAGCGAAACATAATGCTTCACAAGATACCATTTAAAATAAAATTTCAGAACTGTTAAAATAGGGTTAAATCTAGAACTAGAATGACATTAATTGCTAACAAAGAATACGGGCATGATAGACGGTAGACTCTGAAGTTTCACGTAGACGGGTCGTATCTGCCGAGATGTAGGAAGAATGAATCAGAGTTGCTGTCGGCCAACTGCCCACTGGAGCCCTCAAGAGACTCCAGCCACCGGAATGGCCCTTGGATTTGTGATCCTTGGGCGGCTGAAGAAGGGGAGGACGACAATGGGCACATCGACAAAGAAATTACTGGCAGACGGGTGCTCGCTCGAGATGAATCTTTCTTGCTGATGCGAGATTTCTTCCTGGGTGGGGCTTCTTTTGCTTCGGAACTTGTCCCCTCAGCTTTGGAATCCACCTCTTCGCTCCTGCCCTCGTGTTCTTCATCGCTCCATTCCCCGTCCCCAGAGTTTATATCCATTTTCTCGGCCAAGGATACGACTTCCTCTTCTTCAACAATCCTTCCCACTTTCCCCGCGTTCACGTCCACTTTCTCGGCCATTACTGCTCCTTCCCACTCAGCATTCAATTCTCTTATCTGAGCTTTCCCTACTTCCGGAAGTTTCACTACTTTTAATTCCTCCTCTCGAGCCTTCAATTCCCTCTCTCTTGCATCCAAAGTTTCTTCTGGAGCTTTAATTTGTTCTTCACGAGAAGTCCCCTCCTCTCCTCCAGCAATCCTTTCCTCTCCTCCAGAAGACATTTTTATCACGATTAATTGGTTACGTACCTCAGAAACTATAAAAAATACATAAAAATAACATATGATGAGAGGTCAATTGGTCACACATACAACTGATTCATCATCAACATAACCATTAAATTCACACTTCAAATGTTCAAACTAATGAGCTTCCGTATTAGTATTAATTAAACCTTAAAACCCGCTACTAATTTATTTTTGCTCACCCTCCAAAAAACAACTCCTTGCAACTGGCTTTTCTTTTAACGGCACTCCTCCTATTACTGGTTAGCATTACGTTTAGGGCAACTAAAAAAGGAAAGGGGGGACCCTTACCATCAGTTGCCCTAAACGTAATGCTGACTACCATTAGTCAGCATTACGTTTGGGGCAACTGGATTTAAAAAATAAAAAAAATGAGTTTGAATTGTGATAACACGCTCTGATAATATTACTAACACAAAGTAACCGAGCTATAAATAAATATAAAGAAAATCTCATCACCCCATCATCTGAATTTTTAAAAATTGCAATTTCTGTAGAAATGTATTTAAATTTTTACCTGTAAATAAAAAGCCGGCATGTATTTTTCTTCTCGGACATTCCCCAAACCAATCTTTTACACTCATCTTTTAACCTAACCTGACCAACCTAACCTGACCAACCTAACCTGACCAACCTAACCTAACCAACCTAACCTGACCAACCTAACCTAACCAATCTAACCTAATTAATCCTTACTTGCGTCATAGTACATTCCCTAGGACTGTGACGCATCATATATAGCAGCATACCATTTGACTTAGAACTCACTTTTTTTTAAATTCAGTTGCCCTAAACGTAATGCTGACTAAAGGTAGTCAGCATTACGTTTGGGGCAACTAAAAAAGCAAAGGGGGGACCCTTACCATCAGTTGCCCTAAACGTAATGCCAGCCCTATTACTTTTCCTTTTCGCAGTTTTTGTCTTGTTTGCTGTGAGATCAGTTAGGTTGTTATCAGTTTTAATTTCTCACCTGTCTTTAATTAATTCCTGGCAGTTTTGGAATAAAAATAGCGACATAAAATCTCACTCCGGCTCGCCAACAACAACAACTCCAAACAACAAACACGACAAAAACATGCCAGAAAAATTGCTGCTTTCTTGAGAGCAGCGAGACGAATCCTCTGAAAGGTGCCGCATTCAATAAAATGGGTAGTCTTCTGGACGAATTCTATGACCTAATCGAATGTTTTGTCATACAACCTGCCAGGTGCCAAGTCAGTTTGAGGAAAATGTAAGGCCGTTAGTTAGTGAGTAAAAAAGAGGAGCAGTGATTATGGGGAGCGCACAACGACTACTATGGCAGAGGATGAAACCGGTGCACCAGCGACTGTATTCATTACGACAAATGCAAATAATAATTTTAGTTGAAAGCCAATTTTTGTTGTGTAAACACTTTATTGTAATTTATAGTTGTAATATTAATTATGAGTATTAATATTAATTGTAATATTAGTATTAGTATTAGTATGTAATATTAATTTTTTTCAACAAACAAAAATAATAAAACAGTCCAGTAAACTGGAAATGATATTATTCAGAAATTAAAATAAATAAAATACTCGTAAAATCATTAAGAAATATTACAAAAGTCATTGCAATTAAAAGTTGAAGAATATTTTTGTTAGAAAAGAGAGATTAGCTCTCCATGAATCCTCAATCGGCTCCTACCGCGTATATCTACTCCGCCGCTGTCCTCTCTTATTGTCTTAATCATCGTGCTCATCGTCTCGACGGCGCTTCTTTGCTGCTTCTTTTTCCTCTTGTTCCTTCCGGTCTAGCTCCACCCTTTCTTCTTGAACCTGTTAAGGGAAGATATTAAATTAAAAAAATGAATTTTTAAATAAAATGAACAGCAACAGCTCAAGGACAGACTACTTTTCAAAATTGTAATAATTTTACCTTATTGGAAATACGAGCGATTGTATGCTTAAGTTCTACAATATTATCATTATTAGCATTGAATCCATTCCACAAAAAATCGTGCCTGAACAGTTTATCCCCTTTAAATAACTTATCGTGCTCAGTAAGCTGAAGTTTATGATTATATCGAGTCCGATCCATCATCATGACCTGGTATTCATTTTGCTGAGCATTATCCTGTTCCGCAATAGCCGGATAACTGGAGCTGCCACCGGCTCCTGCGGAATTAGTTCCAGGACCGTTCTCAACCTGTACAGGACATCCTGGTCCACCAAAATTCTTAAATTCTTCGTCATCGTCGTCATCATTAGGGGAGGGAGAACGTGGTCCAATAACAAGTGGAAACTTCCACCCTGGGAGCGGAGGTCGTGGTTGAAAACCATCTGGTCGTTCAACTTCTTTCGGTCCTTCTTGATCATTGTCCTCCTCATCATCTTCATCAAATTCTAGGTCGTCCTCCTCCTCCTCCTCATACTCCATCACCTCTTGCTGGGCAAGCTCGTCACGTATATTTTGTAAGGCTCCAATCTCCTCCCATGTTGTATCAGGAACTGTTGCAAATCCTTCTCGCTTTGAAGAAGGTTGAACATTCTTTAGGGCAAACGTGAAGTCTTCAATAGTGACAAACAAATCTTGTAGCTCATTCGGCGTGAGTGGAGCTGTTTCTTTAATCCATCTCATCGGATCTGAAACCTGTTTATCGACTGAATTTGAAGTAATGAATATTTTCTCCAGAGGATTTTCTGAACTGTTTTCTGCAATCTTGATCTCAGTACTGTTCTCTGCGATTTTGGATTCAGTGCTGTACTCTGCGACTTTGGCTTCAGCGCTGTCCTCTGCGACTTTGGCTTCAGCGCTGTCCTCTGCGATTTTGGCTTCAGCGCTGTTCTCCGCGACTTTGGATTCAGTGCTGTTCTCTGCGATTTTGGATTCAGTGCTGTTCTCTGCGATTTTGGATTCAGTGCTGTTCTCTGCGATTTTGGAGTCAGTGCTGTTCTCTGCGATTTTGGAGTCAGTGCTGTTCTCCGCGACTTTGTCTTCAGTGCTGTTCTCCGCGACTTTGTCTTCAGTGCTGTTCTCCGCGACTTTGTCTTCAGTGCTGTTCTCCGCGTCTTTGTCTTCAGTGCTGTTCTCCGCGACTTTGTCTTCAGTGCTGTTCTCCGCGACTTTGGCTTCCGTACTGCTCTCTGAGATTATGGGTTCAGCGGTACTTTCATCAATTAGGACTTCAGTACTGCTTTCTCCTTTTTTGACTTCTGAACTGCTCCCTTCATTTGTGACTTCAGTGATTCTCTCTCCATTCTTAGTTTCAGTGCTGTTCTCAGTTTTACTGTTACTTCCAGTTTCGACTTCTTCACCTTCTACAGATACGCAAGGTTCTTCATCAACTTCCATCGCTGTGACTTGATCAATGATTGGCACAGAGTTGTCAACAGGTCCCGAAAGCAGTTTTCTATTTACAGCCTGAGCTGCAGCTACTCTAACGAGTGCCTGAAGATCTGCACCAACATAGCCTGGAGTCAATCTCGCAAGGCTTCCAATCTTAAAGCCTGCCTCTAGCTTCAGGTCGCGGCAGATTACGTTGAGAATTTTTTCACGGGAACTTTCATCTGGAATTCCTAGACATATTTCTCTGTCGAAGCGGCCAGCACGTCGTAAAGCAGTGTCTATAGCTTCAATGCGATTTGTTGCTCCGATTAACAAAACTTGATTGCCCTTTTCCTTGTTCACAAGATCTATATTATGCAACGAAAATTAAAATTATTTTTAACGTATTGGATTAGGAACTGTAAAAAAGCTCTGCTTCAATTCATTTACCATCGATGCATGAAAGTAGCTGCGCCACGATTCGTCGCTCCATTTCCTTGTTTACATTTTCCCTTCTTGGTGTCACAGAATCAATTTCGTCTATAAAAATGATGCAAGGAGCAATTGCTACCGCCTGATTGAACAATTCACGAATGTTGCTCTCAGATTCTCCAGAAATCCCAGATAACAGTTCCGTTCCAGCAACTTTAAGCATGGGTGTTTGCAATTCCTTATATAAGAAAAAGAATTTATTAGATTAAATTACATAAAATACACAAGCTTTTTGCATGAGATTTTAATAACAAAAAAATTTCATGTACCCCAGCGATTGCATTTGCTAACAATGTTTTCCCAGTCCCTGAAAGGAACAAGATAATTACAATTAGTCCCAAATATGTTTTCAGAAACGAAATAACTGTAAAGACTTAAAGACAATCTTAAAATTTGCTCACCAGGAGTGCCATGCAGAAGAAATCCTCGAGGAGGTGTCACTCCAAGCGTCTGAGAAACTTCTGGATGTTTCAAGGGCATTAACAGGTTGCAAATTTCCTAGTTCGAGCAAAAAGATGGTACCCACCCAATATTGTTAAAGGTCTAAACTGATAGGTATTACGTATATTAGATAGTTTATTTTCAGAATTTAAGTGGTTACCTCTACTACTTTATCCGAGCCAGCAAAATCTTGAAGTTTGTATCCGGTATCATGAATAACAGCTACTTCTTTTGTAGGTCTTTTCCTAGTCAAATCATCATTTATTCCCAATGAAGCATCATCTTCAGTTTTGCTCTTTACTCCTCTAGCGGGAGTATCTGCTTTCTTAGAAGTCTGAGGCTCAATGTTTGTGGGATTTGGGACAGGAACTTTTGATTTGTTATTGTCATTAGCTTTTACGACACGTGCTTCTTTTCTTCCAGTGGTAGGAGGAGAGATTACATGGGATCCAGGCGCGTACACTTGAGGTTCAGTTGGTCCTCCGCAGGGAGGTACAGGTAACAGAGGAGGCCGGATGGAGCCGTTAGTTATGACTGAATTATGAGACCTCTCATTTTGAATCTCTTCGATGATTTCTAGGTCTGATTCACTATCATTGTCATCATTTGTTTTGGCAGCAATCAAAACGTTCTCTTGAACGGAAACCGTGGATTTCCCTCGCACAGTGTCCGATTTTGTTGATAAATCAGTACTGCTACAAACGCTGATGCTATCAGATTTGTCCGTGTGGCCAAGCGGAAAAGACACCTTCTCATTCTGTAAACCAGATCTTTTAGTACTATCGGGAACCTTGTGATCTTGCTTATTCATGGATTCATTGCCCGAATTTGAAGACGCTGGAGCCTTGTACAGATTCTTCATTTGGTCCACACCAGCGTCTTTTGCCACAACGCAAGGCGAATCCTAACAGCAAACATTATCATTAGTACTTGTAAAATGATATCCAATTGACTAAGGTTTAATTCAATGGCATTTAATTCACAATAACAATTGAACATACCTCTTCTATTGCCAAATCACTATCCGAATCTTCAGATGGATACCCTGACATATCTTTCAAAGTTTCACCTCCCAAAGGGGCATCATCGAGCACTATGTCCGCCCCGGAAAGCTCGTCCATACTTCTGTTCGCGTTATCAGAATACTGTTGATAATCTGCAAATATATATATATATATAGTATGAAAGTTAAGTTAATTAAGCATGTAATTAATCAATGACGCAATTCACTGGTCAATCATTGAAATTTTTGAAATAATCACACCAGCCTCTCACACACACACATGGCTCGTTGTGGAGTAGTGTAAGCGAAAATGAACGCAAAGTTTCTTGCTCCTAATAAGCTGTGCTGTGCTGTTCTCTAAAGCGAGGCGAATGCTCTGAAACTTGCCGCGTTCAATATAGTGGGTTGTGGACGTACTCTATGACCTAATCGAATGCGTTGTCGTACAACCTGCCACAGTGCCACGTGCCAAGATGGCTTTCAGCAGAGAACAGACAGAGAGTGAGAGTGTGTGTAATTTGAGGAGTTGGATAATGGTTCTTCTTTCTACTCAACCCAACCACGACGGAGAAAGACGGCTGCAGTGTGCGAGAGGCCATAAAAATGTCCCGTCCACTGCGTGCAAGCACGTGACCGATAGCCCGGCATTGGAAATTGAGGAGTTGGATGATGGTCTATTCTTTCTACTTGAGCGACGACGGAGGAGGTGTACATAAACGTGCGTTCAGCAAGTTTTTGGAGTGAATAGTAGCTCAACTCAACTATTAATTAGTGAATAATAGTAAATTTTAGTTTGGGATTTTTTGTTTTTGACGGGACGGATGTTAATTGAGAGAATATTCTTAGAGTTATCACCAACTCAACTAAAAGTAGGAAAAAGGGGGACGTAAACCACGGCTGGAAGAAGAGTATGATCCTTCCGAACCATTAACGTCAAGTGACGAAGAAGAACACAGTTTGCTTTTAATTGAAGGAGCTAGCGGCACGTCGTTAATACTCATAAAGAGACTAATAGCAGTAGTAATAGTAATAGTATAATGGAATCGCGAAGATCGTCCGGTTAGACCGGACAGATTGTCATTGTCATCAACGTCACCTCCAATGACTCTATCCAATACTTCTTCCTCTACTCCGAATAAAGCGGCCGAGCAGAAATCTACCGGCGCTGGATTATCAAATTCCAGCAGCAGCAGCAACAACAGCGCTGGCAATAGTAACGTCAGCAGCAATATGAATATAAGTAGCAACGCCAGCAGTGGTAACGGTAACTCCAATCGACTTGATTTTAATTCTATACCTGTAGCACCGGAAGAGAACCACAGACCACTAATACGCTTTTCTATTCCCACAGCTCATCGTCTGCTGCCAATCAGTTCGCTAACGAAACGGCAAAAGGGTAGCATCAGAAAAGACGGAAAAGGAGTGGACGGAGCAGCAGGTCAACAGTCAGAAGGGTTCAAAGGGTCGGAGAAATCACAAGATGGGAATGACGAAGATGAAGTCGAAGAAATGGATGACAACAGCCGGCCAAAAATATCTTTAGTTGCTGAAATATTTGGAGGAGCTGATGATAAAGATAAGAAAACTGAAGACGAGACTGAGTCTACTCAACAACATGAAGATATACAATCAGAGGATAAAATGGCGAATGATAATTTAGACTCTGGATCTGCTGCTGTTGTTCAAGACAATGTGCCGTTGGAGCGTGACATCCAGCAGCAGCCAAGCCTTGAGGCGAACAATGGACGCTGGAAAATTGTGACTGATGAACCTGCCCAAACTGCTGTTACAGAAACCAACCCAGTCGTTCTACCATCCTCTGAGGAGAAAGAAAGTAGTTCTATTAGCCAACAGCATTCCACTGTTTCGCCACCTGAGGAGATAGCTGAGAATGTAACAGCCGAAGATGAGCCGGAAATAATTGAGATAGTTACGTTGAATATCCCTCCGACTCGTCGGTTACGTCCTCTCCGGCGTCGCCCATTTTTAGGACGGCTTGGCCTAGGAAATGGAGGGGAGCCAGAAGTCATTACCATTGACGATGATGATGCGGAGCCTGAGATAGAATTTATAGCTAGAATAGTCAGAGTTCCAACTGATGACAGACGTCAGCGTCGGCCGTCTATATCACTGCCTCGACCTCCTTCATCTGGACTTCTGGACATATCTACTAGTAGCGAACCTGATAGGGAGAAGAGACTAAGCAGGTCTTCGCCTGGTGATAGTAGCCCTGCTCACCCGGAACGACATTTCAAGCGACCCCACTCTATCTCTTCCATGAGTAACTGTGAGGATGGGGAGATTATAGATCAAGTCAATCCAAACAGGAAACGCAAGAAAGACAAGAATAAAAATACAAAGAGAGAGAAGAGGAGCAAATCCGCTACTCCGCCTCCATCTTCCTCAAAGCTTCCGGAAAAAAGGCTGCCTGATAGTATTCATCCTCATGCCAGTACCTCAGATCATGAAGAAAGTAGTAGTAGAGGGGGAGGTGGTGCCATATCTTGGAGGAAGCAGTCGAAATGTACACAAAATCGTAATTACAGGTACTACATCTCATTTTGTCCATCAAATTACATTCTTTAATAGGTGCTCAAAATACTATAGATACCTAATTTGTGTTTTTTTACTTCAGGGATGGTAAGCCCAAGGCTGATGACACGTTCTTCCGTGAGAAGGAAGTTGAAGAAAAGCAAAAGAGTAGTAGCCCATCGTATAGACGAAATAGAACGTCCGCTCATAAGGTCAGGTCCCCGGTTAAGGAAAAATCCAGTACTGGAAAGCAGATGGGTCGTCGAGATGGCTCCCCAAGGAATAACAGATCTCAGTCTCCTGCAGGTAGTACTTTGAAGCGGGGTAAAAATGAACGTTCTGTGACCCGTTCCAGAACTCCGTCTCCGAGGAGCCACAAAAAAAATAGGAAGACTGAGTCCATGGATAGGCAACAGGGAAAAAAGGGAATTAAGGAAAAAGAAAAGCAACAAGAACAACAATTTAATGAATCACTGTCTGACTCTAAGGAAACGCTTAAAGAGAAACTCGCGGAGAAGTCCGAGGAGGATGAGGCCAAATCAAACACGTCTTCCACTCCGTCCAAACAGCAGACGGACGTTAACAAACTTTACCCTGGATTACCTCATAAAATTGTTGCAAGTAGTGGTACGCCACGTGGGGCAACGCAGGCTTCTGCCGCCTCCGCTGAAATTAATTACGCTTCAGCAACTACCGCACCTACATCATCCTCTATGAATAGTTGTAGCACGTCACTGACGAATTCTTCCCAAAGCTCAGTGACTCTGACAATGACGAGGCCTTTAATTGGGAAAATTACTGGTTTGTATCCTTCGACTGCAATCATCACAGGAGAAGTTGTTCCAGTGCCACCGCCCATTGTGATCTCAGCATCCCCGTTACCTCAAATTAGTGACAGGGATGCAAGTTCAATGTTCAACCCAAATGTTGTGGCTGGTGTGGCGTCCGCCCTGCTCGCTGTACAACAGGATCAATCCAACTTTAGTGGAAAACAACAAGCTGCCGCAGCAACCAATAGTTGTGATAACACTGGCAACAGTACTCAGCCGCGCCATATGGGTCCAAAGGCCGAGAATTTCCCCCTTCAGTCAAATTTCCGAGATGGTACGAACAATAATAGTTTCTCAAAGGGGCAAGATCTGGGTGGTGGAGGAGAGTCGCCAATGTCGCCAAATAGCAGCGAGGGAGACGACTTGTTTGAGCCTCCCACGGATCGCTCTCAGTCAGAGGGTGGCAAGATGGGCAAAAACGGGCAATTGTTTGGTGGAAAGGTTGCCGAGTCAAAGGCTAAACAAAGAAATGGTAATCTACATTCTATCTTCACATATATATGAACCTAGTTGATTGCTAACAGCTAATGTTTAAACACTCGTGTTTGTATTATAGGCTGGCCTAGGAAGGAGACGATCAAAGTTAACACGTCTGGAGGGTTGACTGAAGGAGGACTTAAAGTTATAAACGATACCCCTGCGTCCCGTGTTGAGGAGTGGGTAGAGCAGAATGTATGAATTGTGAACAAAAATAGTTTTATTTTTTCGCTAACTGCACTTATTCCACAATACAATACTAGGGAATAAAACAGCAACTATAATATCGTTCTCTTATCTACAGTGTCTGAAAAAACTCAACTTCCAAGACCGAGTGGTGGCGGAAGTGAAACTAGCCCTAAAGCCGTATTATAGTAAGGGTTACGTGAATAAAGACGAATGCAAGGAAATTCTTAAACGGGCCGTTCCAAAGGTAAAAAGCATCATTTTAGATATGATTTTGAGTGGCTATCCTTTTAAAAGTTGTTCTAGTTCTCATGCAATGCGTGTTTTTTTTCGCTTTCAGATATGTCACTATGAAACCGGAGAAATCCATTCAGCAAAAATTAAAGAACTAGTAGAAGCGTACGTTAAATATCTTCAAAAAGAACGCAAGGCATTTATGCGTAAGTAGTGCTAAATGACAACAATACAAGTACAATTAGTTAAAAACTACAATAATACTATTCCTGTTATATTTGACACTACAAATTCGCTATATTTATTAATTATAGTCAACTATAATAATATTTGTTATTACTACATATTACATACATATATTGTGTTTATATACTAGTACGACAACAACAACATTATTAATTTGCATGACATGTATGAGTTAGTTATAACATTAATGTTATGTTGCATTAGCCTTGACGACTATTCTTTTCAAGAAATAAAACAAACATTGTAAAAATGACTCAATCCTAACGATCACGATCTTGGATACGCCATGAGCAGTTTTGATGTTCTAATCTAAAATATACTAGGAGTGAAAGCAGGGCAAAGGAGAAGTAGTATCACATCACGAGCATGATTCCGTATCAAAAACACTATCTCTTTTTACTACACGTTACCGTTGCGTTGTAACCTCATTAAAGAGGAAGATAATAATAATAATGATTGTAACTAGAATCTAAAGTATATCTAAATAAAGTTTATATATTATACGTATACACCAATTCTGCCATCTTTTTTCTCTGGCAATGCCATCACTTGATAAAATCATTTACTATTTTCCCGTGAACTGCTCGTCTTTGTTCAACTTTGAGACTCTCCCAGGTCTGCTATCTAATTTTCGCTGGAGTGCAATAGATGTAGCAGCAACGTTTATGTGAAAGTTAGGATTTGCTCAAGCTCAGGTTTCTTAACTCACTTTTTGTTGAGCTTATTCCTGTCCTCATTCCAAATATGAAATGGCGTGTGTTTTAATAATAAACGCATACACACATGTCTATCGGTAAAATTAGGGTGACAAAAATTTAGGAACTACAGTATACTTTAGCAATTTATTCTTGTTTTAAAATTATTTTACAAACTTTAAAGGAAGGTATATAAATATCATGTTCAAGCGTGCATACTAGTTTTCATGTTTCTTCAAGGTCATGGAAGTAACGTAGGTATGTATGTAGTTGTGGCGACCACCACCACTCATGTCAGTCAACCACGTATTTAAGTAAAAGTACAAAATCTAGCTTTAAGTTTTGGCTACGTTGTTAATATCGTATGGATTAATTTAAAATCAAATTCTAATAGCTTTATTACTAATAACAAAAATGACATACTTAACTAACAATTTAACAACCTCGAGTGTTTAATGTTATCATACAGATTGGTTTATTATAGTTTTTTGAAGTCCACTTTTCTTTATGAAAAAGTCACCTAGAAACCGCATCATTGTCCAGAGACGAAGACCTTGAATTCGTGACCAAAAGTAAAGTCAAAAGCTAAAAAAGTGAGCATAAGTAAAGTCGCCGCTGCCGATAATGATGACGGTATACGGAATGAATGCGAAGACGAGTTTAGAATTCATTTTTTATTTGACATGCGGAGAAAAGACAGAAAAAAGGGGCTGCAGAAGATGTTGCATCAGGTTGAAATGTTGCTCAGCTCATTTTTTTTACATATGATGATAATAATGACAAGAAAAGGCAAGTTTATAAAGTTATATGCGCATTTATGTATATATTCGACTCGGCTACCTACATTTTATTATGGCAACCGTTTACCATGTCATGATCATCCTCATCTTCTTCGTCAGTCGCCGTCATTACTGCTTGAGTGCTGGATAAAAAAACGCATGCATACATCCAGTATTCCTCCAAAGGAAGAATAAGAAAAAGTACAAGAGCAACAATCAAGATCACCAAAAAAACTCTACTCCCTTTAGACTTTATTCCATATAGCCAACAAATAACATGCATAAAAATGCTGTTATGGCCATGGCCATCAACATCGCCATCGCATCGTCATGCATGGCACTTATGGTTTCCGTGTAATATTATTACGCTGCGCGTTTTTCTCCTTATAAACTTGCACCATCATCAAAATCATCATCATCAGTAGCACAATCAGAAAAATGCGTGGTTGTATTTACGGGTATGGTTTGGTAAAGTGTAGAGGTAGCAGCAACAGCAAATGCAACGAAAAGCAGAATAGAGGCAATCCTTTTTTTTGCTTCTCCATGATTCTCTGGAAAAGTGAACTGAAAGGCATATAATAATAGTATCAAAAAACATGTCAGCATATAAGTAAGCAGTATATATAGACTAAACATTGCATTGCATACTTTGTACTTTGACGACGACGAGTCCAAATCCAGCAAGTTAAGTCGTCGATGATGCATTCAGATTCACGCACTTTTTTATCCAGCAATCCAGCTCCAGCACATAGCATACCAGCTTGCTTTTTAAAACTGTTGTTGTGCGTGCAGTGTATAAAAAAGTGCAGAAGAAGGAGAAGTGGAGAAGCAGAAAAAGTCAACTTTACTGAACGCTGCTGCCGATGCCGCGATATAAAATGCATAGAAATATAATAGATAGATATAAATGTTGCGTATATGTATGTATATAAAATCTCTGGATAAATATCCTATAAGAAATATTGTTGGATTATATGTATATGTTGTGTGAATGCATATATATATGCATGTATGTAATATCCAGCTCCAGCAGCATGAAAAGCTGCAGTTTTGGCCGATAAAAGGGTTAAGGATGGATGGGAGTAGAGAAGAGAGAGTTGAGTAAGCGAGTTGGAGTAGTGGAGGATGTGTGTTTAAATATATATGTAAAAAGAGGCGAACAGTTGGGATTGGGAATTGGCTGACTTGACTTACCACAACATTTAGGAAGGAAAATGCTGGCTTTGGCAAAGAAGACGACGACCAGCAACAACATGCACCAGAATACGCACTAACTACGCACCTCCACCACCGCCATCATCGACATCGCGTCTTTTTATGGAGAGAAAAATACAGCGTTTGTTTCTGGGTAACAGAGAAACTGGCTCAATAATGCGTGCATATTATATAACGAAACTTGCGCTTATATATCGCTGCTGTTGGCGGTGGTGGTGGTGGTGCTATAATTATGTGACATGGAATAGTGCAGCTTTTTATATAAGCCACTTTGTATATGGTTTTATTAGGGATGTATTAAAAAATATATGAAAAAGATTGTGCTTACTTACTTTTACAAGTAGTTGAGTTAAACCAAGCTATAAGACTGTAATTTCTACATCACTGCCATCAATGCTCTTTCCATTAGTTGCTTTACCAATTACAATTTTTATTTGCAGTTGCATTGCGTAAGTATACGCACAGAGGTATAGGTATAAATATTCTTGGATGAAATCATATAAAAATACTAAACAGCGATTGATGATCATGTTTGCCGTATTAATGATAATGGCAGTCAAAACTGGAAAATTCTGAATGCATGCTTTTTATAATCTTTAGATAATGGCGACGCTGCTGGTGGTATTAAAATTAAAGCTATAAAATCATATTTAAACTGTTAAGCAAATAAATAATAAGTAAATAAATATTTTGACTATTTAACATTGAAAAATCAAAAATGAACTTGAAAGTATTTACATGCCGGAATTATTAGAGGCATATGCAAACCAATGCCAATAATTTTCTAAAAATTTTTGTTGAATTTTAAATGTTTATGAAATATTAATACGAGATAATTCATAAGATGGCAGTAATTTGCATTCAGAGTCCGTGGACAATTCAGAAAAATGGAAAAAGAGTAGCAGATGCGTATGAATGCGTATATATTGCGTATATAATATGTGCATATAACTTGCACGCATGTAGCATCCAAAGCGCAAGATTTTGTGTACAATTTTTTGTTGTGTAAAAATTCCTGACCTCATTACATTATGCGCATAATACCATTCTTTCTGCTTGTCTGTATCTCTTCCACCATCATCCCTACCACTACAGCTCCTAGTTGAAATAGTGGCCTAGTGAATTTTAAACCTGAATCTTGTTTTACCCACACACACAGTCGTAATAATAATAACCAGTCATTCTAATATGCTGATTGAATCAAGTAGCTGGGCATATTTTTAACTGTAACAGTTACTGATATACCGTTCTACGGTTTTATGCTATTTAATCATAAGGGTCAAATGCCATGTCACCTAAAATACCTAGCTGTTTCATGAATATATCTACAAGTTCATAATGGAAACGGTTTAAAAGTAATTCATGTAGGACTCTGCTTGTGTCAGGGATGAATTGGGGAACATAAAGCTCAAAATTTTAAAACTGCTTATAGGACATTTTTATAGGTAGAATGGCGAAAATGCTGACGGACAGAGAAACAGACAAACTCCACTGTTCCTACAAGTTATCTCTCTCCGCTATTTAACAATGCAACGATGCTCAGCAAAAGCGCAACCGAAACAAGACCTGCACGGCAACAGCAGCAATGTTGCTTTCGTTGTTGCACAACAAGCCCAGCGAACGTGAAAAACGAAGAAGCAAAAACAGCCATTTTTTCCATTCCATTCCAGTTTTTTTCTATGTTGACGTTGTTCTCTTCTTGCTTTCTTCCCTTCTCCTTCTTCCTTCGCTTCAAAGTTACTTTTCAGCAGAGAAGCAGCACATTGCATTTTATACCTACTTTGTAGCATCATCATCAACATCATCATCGCAACCACAACATCATCCATCGCGTCTTTTGCCTTCTCTCGACGAGAAAAATATTTTCACGTACAAAATGCACAATAAAAATACACTTCTTTTTTAAATCACGAAGAAGAAAACATCATTATTCCACGTCACCATCATGATCATCATCATCAGCAACATCCTCGCAACAGACGTCGTCGTGAGCAGCTACATTCCCTCAGGCCCAAAGTTTCGTATAAATATTATTATCTCTCTCTCTCTCTGGCTGGATACGAGAAAGGAGAAAAGAGATCCAATCCACACAGCAACTTTGATTATTCCACCAGCCACCACCACCACCAACGCTATGAATCTATCTCGATTCTTCTTTCCTTTTTGTGCAACTTATTTAATGCTGATGTTGAGGTGCGGTGGTAAACTTGATGTTGCATTTAATAATAATCATGGTAATAATAATACTATGTACATATATATACGCACTACTACTACTACTCGCACACACACACATCCAGCACATGATAATAATATGATGATAATAAAACATACCTTGTAAGTATAAAAAGAAGACAGATAAAAAAGCGTAACACATAATATTATATGAACATTTTATGTCTATAAAATACCTTATGAAATTCACATGAATTCCTACTTATAGGTATACTTTTATATTGTTTTTTAAAAACTATATAAGAAGTAGGTGTGTATGTACACAACACAATGTCAAGATCATCATCGTCATCATCATCATTTCTGTATTCGCTCGCACACACACACAGGGAAAAAACGCATCAATGCCTAGTTTTGTCCCATTTCAGTCTCTCTCCCCCTCTCTTGCCAGTTTTTTTTTCTCCTTCTTCTTCACGACTATTTTCTTCTTCTTGAAGAGTAAAAATCATCCGAGCATCTATGTACCTATATATGTATCTCTCTATATAACTTTTTACGTAACTTTCTTGCTATTATTATAGTAGTAAGCGGTATTCTTATATACTTCCTTTCCACTTTTTCCATACAATGTGTAGTGAGAAAAGTGAGGACCATATAAGAAGATGTTTGCGTATAGGTATGCAAGCACATTTATTACCACCATTTCTACTTGTACATTCTTTTTATATTGCTTTTTTTGGAGTGTACGCGTTTAATGTATATCCACGCACGCACATTCACACGCATTTTCTTGATTTTCTTGTTGCAGGTTTAACCCAACTTTTTTTTACTCCTTTTTTCGACGCTCATGCATTTTTATCTGTTTCGCTTTAGCAGAAGCAGCAGCAGAGCTTCTTTTCCTTCTATTTTTTGCTGCTCATGTTGCTGCTGCTGCTGGAGAATTCGTTAGGTTGTTACTTGTTACGTTATTTTACTGCAAGCAAAAGGCAGCAGCGTTTGTTGTTGGTTGTGTGATGTGTGTGTGTGTGTTGCAGTTATACTGTGAAAAGGGAACGGAACATATAAAATGCGATGTAATATGCAATGACGAGGATGATGATGCTGATGATGATTATGAAGATTATTCACTAGAATGTTTGAAGAGTTTCACATTTAAAAGAAGCTCTCTGGATTCTGGATGTATGAAAAAAACGAAACTTGGCTAAACACTCTAATCACACGCAGCATAGTATCAACGCTGGTAGTTTGTAGATTCGTTATAGAGGAGCATAATATTTAGAGAGATGCGATGCTGCGTGAATGTGTGTGTTGTGTAATAATGCAATGTTCAAAATCAGACATTTGACTTGGCGCATAGTGTTTATTTTTTGTGAATCTTTAAAACTAGTACCACCACCATTACCACCGCTTCTGCTTTAGCTTAACTAAACCAGTTCATGTAAAATATAAATATGTAAGTAGTTATAATAGACTTTCTTCATCTTCTCTCCCTTTTTAGTCGTCACATTTGATGCAACGTAGATTTATTTATTTGTACATGAATTTGACTACGCATACATGCGTGTGTGTTTGTGGAGCTTGAAAAGCCACAGCGTAAAGATATGGCCAAGATGTTTAAAATGATGATGATGCAGATGTCAAAAAAGGATTCCTTTGGATGTGCTGCTCAATAATTTTCCTTGTGACGAGATATATTTTTGCAGCAGCAGAAGCAACACCACCTCCACCACCACAGCAAATGTAATAAATGCTCCAAGAAAGATGCCAGTGGTACTATAACAGAATATTATGCATAGAGAGAGCAACGTAAACAGTTGCAGTGATAGTTATTAAAGTTGTAGGCAAGTTGGCCGTAGTAGTAGTGTTAGTTACACATAAACCTACTTACTTCAAAATACCACTTTACTGGAGGCATCGTGCGTTGCGTATTGACATGAAAAAAAGGAGAAGAAGAAAATCACGACAAGTATATGAAAAAAAGTGTTATGCTTTTCCTTTCCTAATGAATTTTCATACTACTCCTTTCGTACTTGATTCTTCATAATATGCATATACGCTTATATTATGTTATTACTACACTTATAACATTCTTGCTGTTTGTATGTTCATCGCCATTAATATGAAAGTATAATAACAATTTTCACAAACTTGTTCTACTTAGGGACTGGAGAAGCGATATTTCACAAGATGTGGCATGGCAGTTTGAAGAATTCGTAGATTTGATATGATGATGCAATAACGTATGTAATATCAAACAATAATACTATGTACCTATGCTCTTCTTCACTCTTCTTCATAGCATTATATATTATTCTAGTACCATTCCATTCGGTAATATTATTTTCACAAAGTATGCATTGTGTAAAGAAATTGACTTGAAATACTTGGAAATGGAGCGTTGTTGTGTGTGAGGGAAGCAACATGGCATGTAGCGATGTCTTTAATTGGGTTAATATTTGCTTGTTATGAGCTGAAGTAGTGTGAAAGTAAATATTAAATTCCAGTGGAGTAATAATGATACTGGAATTTTGTTTTTGTGTGTTTCGCATGGTTCTGGGAAGATGATGTAGAGGAGGATACTCTTTTCTGCTGCTGGCAACCAGTCAGTGATGATGATGATGATGACACTGCTGCACTACTTTGAAAGATGATCATCATCAAGCATGTAATGTATACATGTAGTAAGTTATGAAGTTGGAGCAAGATTTTTTCCAAATTGAAAGGTCAGCCAATGTCAAGTATTCAGTCAATTTTGCTGACATTGACAGTGAACGGAGAATGGATGATGATGATGAGAGACGTGCAGTTATTTACGATTTTGGTAGTGGTGTGGTGATATGATGATGCACATAAACAACTTGACGCTTTTATGCTGTGCTGGAAAGTTGAGATGAATAGACAATCGCAACTGCTGCGTTACAATTTTGTTGAGTTGGCTATAAAGACGAGGATGATGATTATGTTCTCTATATCTTTACCATACACCGTACCTAGTGCTCACATTATAAATACTCTTTACTTGATATTTGTTTTCATGAATAAATATAGATCTCTGACGAGTCGAAAAATGTGTGCATGCATTTTTGTCGTATTGTGCGTACATACGCGTGTTATACTCTCTGCTCAAACGTTGGAAACTGTTTTGCTGATTGTAGAACTCAGTCTGTATATGCGTTCATTCTAAGTATGAAAAACTGATAACATTAATAATCTTATAGTATGTGTGTTTGTGTGTTTATGTGCATGTATGTCATCGGCAGCATCAAATCATCGTCATCATCAAATCATCGTCATCATCATCAGCCTAGTCTCTTGTATACTATCACAGCAGCA
The DNA here is from genome assembly GCA_004115045.4 of Sinella curviseta. Classification (NCBI taxonomy): domain Eukaryota; kingdom Metazoa; phylum Arthropoda; class Collembola; order Entomobryomorpha; family Entomobryidae; genus Sinella; species Sinella curviseta. Next base: position 35,773,237 of record CM065489.1, read on the forward strand.
GCATCGTCAACATCATCTCAACTGACAAGAGGAAATGTTCCACTTGATTACAATAAAACAATCTAAAATAGTATTTGCCAGTATTTCATTTCTGTACCATTGTAGCAAATAATATAACCATGGCATTATATATGTCGATAGTACGCATCTTTTAATCTCGGCTTTCATTGTAAATATAGCACGCATGATACGTTAGGCACGCACAAAATCATTCAGATTCTATACCGCATATACCATGTCGTTTGTTGCATATAGCCGATTTATATCAATATTTCTGCTATCAGAATAATAGCAGCAACTTTATATCAATCAAAGAGGACTTAGCGTTTTAACAGCAATTGACGCAAGTGCAATATTAACGTATTCGAGTATACTCTTGTATATAAGCAGATAAGAAGGGATGAATGAATATCCATTTACCATTTAATAATATGAGCTATGAAACTTTATAGGAGTAACTTTTTTCAGACAAAGCGTGTTGTTGATAAAGAAATCAAAATGCTAGAGAATGCTTACGTAAATCCTTCCAACCGTATAAATATGGGTATAACTTTTGACTATTTATTCACAATATTGAGAAATTCTGCTCGGCACTAGAAAATGAGATTTCTCTATAATGAAATCGCAACTGCGTGTTTGATCTACTATAATTGCAATTTGTTGTGATGCATCCAGCCATCCGGATAATTTCATAAGCATGTGAATGTGTAAGATTATAATATATTACTTCACACGCAATTTTTCGTAAAATATTGTTCCAATTCTTGACCAAAGAAACAGGTATGTAAATGTAGAGTCATTATAGTAGTCCGTCCAGATTGATTCCATTGTTGAACGAGAATTCATACAATGCTTTCGGCTAATAATGGCATACTCAAGCAAGTGGTAGTGCTAAACCAACGTTACTTTTCCCCTCTTTCTTTTCCGTACTTACGTCTGTGCATACATACTTGTTCGATTACTTGAGCAAGAATCAAACGATAATAATAATAAGCATGCATGCAGCAGAATCGTGATTGCCAGTGGTACAGTTTATAAACACTATAACGACTGTGCATTATATTATATTTACCTGGTTTCCCCTTCCTACAATGTATATAGTACATTATTATTATTATTATTCCAAACAACATTCCTTCCTTACATCACAAAACTTTGCGATATGCGTCATCATAAAAGATAAATAGGCAAGCTATCTACATCTTTCCATATTGCAAGTTTGCCTGTTCAAATAAAATTGAAAATGGGAATAAGAAAGAAAAGCATTTATTATTATTACAATCAAAGTTGAGTGTTACCATTTGCCTTTGCTGTTTTTCAATCCAACTGTATGTTGTAAACGCAATGCTGCTGCACTGAAAAGTGAAACTCGTCATTTTGGCATGATAACTTAACTTATGATAACATCTTACTTACTTCATCCGATCAATAAATGAATATGGATTTTCACTTGAAGAAAATCTGACGCATTCAATTCAGCCTTCTCTTTTGTATGACGGCCCACGTATGTACTTGATATTTTTTCAACTATACTCATGTAACAATTCAATATTACATACCTAGTTCAGTTCCCTGATTTTATTTGCCAGTAGGTCACAATGCTGATATATATGCATATATGCTACTCAAACGCATGGGTTACTTGTTTGTGTCTGGGATCAAGTTTTTCTTGTGATCCATCCTTTATCATTGATCTCTGAGCATGATGGGGATGAAATCCCAATTTCACAATTGACAATAATGTTATTTACTGATCAAGTAAAACGAAACAATGCTAATATTTGTTTTTGGGAGTTCAATGCTAAAATACATACCGATGTAGGTCTCTCCGTCTAATGTATGCATTGTTCTACTCTGCCCCTTTCTTGTGAACACAAGTAATTGAAAAAACATTGAAATAGGGTTGAGATATCAATCCTTGTGAAAACATGCCTACTGCATTTATGTAATACAAAGAAATATTGGAAATAGGGCAATACGTCTAATTAACCTTCTTTATTACTTGTTTCTTCCTGGATATTTCAATCGGAATTCGTAATACATACACAGTCTTTTTTCTGTCTGTGAAAGTGGAGCACATGACTTGTGTGAAAAGTTTGCAAAGTGAGAAATGTGTAGCTACTTTGTAAACGTCAAGTTTCAACTTGCGGTAGCGCCTCCTAGCCATTTCACAGGATTAAATGCAGACATGAATGATGATGATGATTTTATCATTCCCCACGCTCGCAGCATTTCTATAAAAACATAATGGGTATACCTTGCTCTACGTCTATCGTCAAATATTTTAGACGGAAAAGCGATAATGAAGTTGGGTAAAAGAGCAATTTTAGGTAAGTAAGCACTAAAAAGCCGAGCATTATTTGGCCGCTGTCGCTTATAAAGAGTTAGATTGAGTTTCACTCTGGTTACACGTAATGTATGTATTTCAAAAGGAATGAATACTTAAAAACATGCTTAAAAGCTGTAGGCATGCTTAAAAGTTTATGCACATTTTCCAGTTGAAAAACATTTTTTAGTATATTATGTACTGCTGTTGCTCCTGCCTCTTATGATTTATGTTGTAGCTGACTTGGTTTTATTTTTCATACTTTTTTACTCTTTATCTAGAACAACCATGACTACAGAAATACAAGGATGATGCTGTTGCGACTGTTGCTGTTGATGATGATGAGATTGCACAAGTGCTTATTACCACCACACCATCACCATCTCAGCTTTCGAATCCGCTTCTCATTATTTCTTATTCTTACTCAAGAATGTATAATGTTTTTATGTACTTTTTTACTTACTTACTTTTTTAACTACATAAAATGAATACAAAAGTGGAAACTTGAGGTAAAGCAAAAAATATATAGGTATATGAAATGTTGTTGGCACAGCAAATGCCAATGACGATGGCAGAAGATGGTTGTTTGTTAGGTATGCTCCTGACTGATAACATGATGATGATGATGGAGGTGGTGGTGGTTTTTAAGCGGATTCCAGTTTGCATGGTGGAGAGAAGTTGGAGAAGGAGAGGAAAGGATGATGATGAGAATGTTGATACCGATGCTGAATTGAGTAGGATGCATGTTTACTGCGGTGTTGGTTGCGTTGTTCGAGATATGCCAAATAACAGGATCAGGTAACATTGGCGTTCGCTTTTCCATGACTACTAGACTACTAGCAACAGCAGCTTATACGCTTTGCTCTTTCCTACGCTTTCTTTTGATGTTCAATATCCCTATTATCCTCATGTCCTACTGACTTCTGCTGACTTGATTCATTCGCAACGCAAGTGAGCAAGGATTTTGTAGTTACTCTCATCTCATTAGTGGCATTTGCAAGGATGTATCTAATGGCGAAATCTTTTTTTTTTGCGGGCCAAGTAACAAAATGTAGATTTCTGCAAAAAATACTATATATGAAAAATATATGTTATATCATCTACTAATGAGTTTAAGTAGCATACTTGATAAAATAATTGAATCAAATCTGCGAATATATATTTTTTTAATTCCTTCAAGTTGCCGTTTACGCGGTGGTTACTAAAGCACATACGCATGCTAGCCTTTGTAACGTTGGTGAAAACACAATAATCTGCCGAATTTAGCAAACATGGCGGAGTTCTCAATCCTACACACACCACTCGAGTAAAAAAACAAATCCCATTATCATCCTCACAATCATCCACTATGCATGGTTCTGTTTCTTGGACGACTGGCACATGGACGAATTTGGTATTCACAATTCACACATGAACCACCACACCACTCGGTTATGCTGAAAATGCTGGCCAAGCGCCATGTTAATAGTTGCAAACAGGATTTCTAACCCTTTCGCCATCTCCTTTACATGGCTGCACGATGGTGTAACAAACATACTACACGTTCACATCTGGTTAGCTTTTAGCTTTTTAGTGTGGCAACGGTACACAACAAACTGCAAACTCAGCATTCAACATGTTCGCATTTGCAACACTCACCACTCCTCCACAACAGAACGCTGCGCTCTTACACTAAGTCAATTTGCCAAGTTCCACTTATGTAGCTACTTGAGTTCCTTTCTTTTTCATGACTACTCCTTTTTTTACATGAATGTATATCAATTCATTATGCGTACCTACGTACAAGCATGTGCGTAGGTAGGTACGGAACAATCATTAATGATAACACAATTTCATCATCAAGCCATCCTTATTTCTTTTGCAAAGTATCTCTAATGATCATGATATGACATTCCACTTGACATGAGTGAGTTTTTAAACTCACCTTAAAACCACACGTTGTGTATAGAAAACAAGCACAGCCTCCACAAACATGCATGCAGGATTATTTAATTCTCTCTCTATATGCCTTAGTTGTTATTATCAAGCTGATGTTACATAACTCTTTTATTACTTGTTTGGCCCAACCCATACAAGTGTTGTTGGCAAATCACAAAGCCAGTTTGCAATCTCCTGTCCTCTTTATATCAGCAGCAGTGCAAAAAAATATTAGCCAAGCTAAACACAAACCGCGTCTAAAGTAAAGCATACAGTAACCACTCACTTGGGTTGCTCTCCTCATCTCTTTTGTGCATGTTGTATGGTAAGTAGCTCTGCATGTGTAGTTATCCGTTATCCCCCTTTTTGCGAATCCTTTGTTTGTAGCACTTCTCGAGAAATTGCAAACATGGCGGCGACAAGCCAAATGGACAGATATGAAAGCAGAAAGAAAGAGGGAGAGAGTAATGAAAGTTGACATGATTTTTTTCTGCTGTTTTGCATATTTATTTTTTTGGAATTTTTGTTGTCGAACATCAGAATTGATGCAAGTAAACGATTTACAGTTACATATGAACTTTGTACACACTTTTTATTACGTAAATGTTTTAAAGATGAAAACATCCAGGGAAAAGTTCAAAGATCACTTTTATACACCTTGATGACAAAAAAAACAGAGATGGGAAATGAATGTTGTGTGTGATGGTGGTTATTTTCCATGAATTTGAATCTTAAGCATGAAAAAAGTGCATGCAGAAAAAAAAGAAGATTTTGAAACGGCCGAAAACTTGGATAGCAACATTTAAATATGTATCGTTGTAGTTGTTGTGTGCATAATAAAACATTTATTAGGGAAAAATCTGCTATGGATCTATTACAAAAATCAGGGTATCACGTTACACCCAGTTGAGAATAGAAGGATGTGAATGAGGCAGGACTGTAGAGCACGTATATTTATTCAGAATGAGAATAAATATTTCATGCTTATCTGATGATCTGTGTTTAAAAAAATAAGTAGGGAGAAGTTGAGTGCGAGAGAGAAGAGGACGACGGAACCCGCATAATAATTTTGAAGTGGTGGTGTCTCCACTCGCATGACGCTGCGTCTGCTTGTTGTTGTTTGAGCATGTAAATGAATCTTCTCTGCATCTGCGGTTCTATGGCGAAATCTGGAACAGACGATGATAATGGTGCCGGTGAATAACACTTTTCAGTTTACGCATTAAAATATTTTCCAGACGACGACAAGCGGAAAGAGGAAGAGTGAGTTTTCGTAATATCAGATCTTAAGAAAGGAAGTGGAGAAAAAAAATCATTTAAACATTAGAAGCTGGAAAACAAGAGATGTTCAAGTTGTCCAAGTCTATAAGATGATGATTTGATGATGATAGGGCAACAAAAACATAATTTTTCACCTTGTTGCAATTTTTAACGTGGACTAATCCCAATCGTAAGCGTGTTTAGGAGTGACAGCAGTTTGAAAACAACAGGTCAGGAGACACGTAGAATTATGAAGCATCTGGCGACGATTATGCATGTGATGTTCACGTGAAATCAAGGTCATTTTGAAGAAGACAATAATATTAGAGAGAATGCATTCGCCAAGCCAACTGAGATGAATTCAATGAAAAATATATTTTATATTGTGATGTTTAGTAATTCCTTGCACTTAAGCATATTTCCTCCAGTTGATAAAAAATTACGATTAGTACGTATTGAAGGATGAGGTTAGTTTAGAAAGCGAATAATTTTCAAGAGAGATGAGAAGAAGATGCCTGCCTACTCGTTTATATATCACATAAATAAAATGTATACCAACTCCTGCCGTATTTCATAAACATTTCGTAATGTGCTTGTATGTTCTTTGAAATCTTCAAATTGAATCAATCAAGTCGAAATGCATATTTGGTTGGTCTAAAAGTGTCAACTTTAAATTTTCATGGGTTCGTGGATGAATATTTTCTCATTAGAAAAAGTACGGTTTATTGCGGTTATAAACGTCGAATTTTCTAGTAAAGCGTCGATCTCGACGGGTCTTCAACTGTTCACTCCCATTCGGTAATATGCACGTATTTACGAGAGTAACAGGCAACTGAAAAAATAATGGAAATGGAAAACAGCATATTACCATCCAACGTAGCAAAGATATTTGCTTGACGATTAAAGTTAACCTGGAAAGTAAGAAGAGCGAATAATGCTACCGGTTTGCTAGCATCCAGCAGGCAGATAAGTAATACGAATATTACGAAGGTGATGGTGGTAAAGTTACAGGAAAGATGAACCCTTTTACAAGAATCCCTTTATATCTCGATTGGCTTTTATGCGAGTATATAACAGCTTGCATTTTTAAGGGACAAAAAAAGGTAAGGAGAAAGGGGTAGTGGACTACTTAACTAAACAACTTTTTACCATTACTTTTAGCAGTGCAGTCAGCAATGTAATGGCTCTGTCGTATCTGTATAGAATGAACATACAATCCATTCCACTCCACACAATGTACACGTATTAAAAAAGCTTCCAGTTTCAGTGTGTACCTTTTCAATGTAATGAAATCTAATATGTTGCTGGCAGTAGTGATCTTAAAGGGTGGTGGTGGATGATGATGATGTAGCAAAAACTTGTTTTTGCGGGGCTTCTTTCTTCCATTCCACATCTACCCCACCACACATTGACTTGTTTTTTTAAACCATAATATAACCTACCCAGCCATTTCCACTATATCCCAATTAAAAGAGCATACCTTATCCTTGTTTGCGTGCATTCATGCATTTTAATAATATTTCACTATTAAAGCACAGCCACTTAGGTGAATACTTATGCTGGTTGATGGATAATAACAATAAAGTTTAGTAGGTAGAGAGAAAATAGACAATACTGTAGGTATGATTATTATTATATTCTATTGTTGTTGTGCATAAATATGAAAGTATGATGATTATAATTCTGTGTACAAGAAAACAATTAACCTGTTCTAATAAGGAATGAAAAGAGATAAAGCGAAATTAAGAAAAAGGAGAGAGAAGTTGGACGAGTAGAGGGGAAAAGAAAATGCTTGCTGCAATAATATTCTGTTTATATGCCAAAGAATCTGATGAAAAAGGAGAGGCTCGCATATATATAATATGTATATATACAACAAAATGCACACAACTTTTTTAGAGTGGTGGTGGTGGTGGAGTTTTGATGTGCGGTGGTGGTGGCAATGGTGGTAGAGAGTAAGGTATGGTATGCTGATCATGATACATGATTGTAAGAAAGACCACAGCCAATCCAGGAGAATCCAACCCTTTCCTTCCCTAAAAAGTCATCATCATCATGATCATCGTCATCATGACCGTCTTGTTGGAGCAGAAACAAGAAAGTATATAATAATGCAATATACAAAATGTTATCCAGCATGGCATCTTATATCATAAGTATACTGGGGGTGGCAGCGGCGGTGGTGGTGGCACGGTAAGGTACCATAATGTGTATAAAGTTGAATTAGTGCCTGCCTGTGTACGAGCACGTACGAGGATATTAGCTATGTGCTCTTCTGGACTAGTCCTACTTCATCTCATGCGCAAACTTGATACTCATTTTTTCACAATGCCAGGCCTAAACCAAGTAGGTAAGTTTTTTGTTGGTCAAGATTTTTTTTTCCAGGCAAAGCAGACAAAAAAGTAAAAGCAAAAGCTGCTCCTTCTTGCCATCATCATCAAATTATCCAGCCTGTCTGCCTGCCATTACAAACAACAACGTTTGGATTGCATTAAGGCACCAATATTTATGCATGGAAATAGTTTCTTCGTGTTTTATTTTTTTTCATCATCATCGTCGTGGTTAACTACTTAGCTAAATAGTGATTGCTTGCTTTGTATATTTTAAAAGCTTGTTATTACGCATGCGCACTAAAAAGTCTAAGATACACACACACACAAGTAATCTATTAAAATGGTTAAATAATATGAGAATAATCTGCTAGAGAGAAATGCAAGGAGCGTTAAATATCTGTACTAAATTTAGTACATATAACAATAACAATATATATTCCAGTATTTCGATGAGAGAATGGAATGGAGAATTTTTTTCTGGGAGAACGACGCAAAAAGGATTGTGCGTAAGGAAATTTTTTTATCTGCTGAGGAAGAGCTTTTATAGAGCCCTTGTCGCCGTATGCACGCTCATCTTCAATAATCATAAAGAAGGAAGATGTGCCTTGACCATGTAGTACGGAATGGATATTATTCTCCTATAAAAAATATAGGAATGAGGGATATTTACAAAGATGGTGTGTGCATACTGCATGTAAAACGTGCATAATCACGCACAACAATAAACATGAGAATGGTGAAAATATACGCCTGATCCTCCTCGGATGCAGGCAAGTTTTTATTAGAAGATGCATAATAATAATAAAAATAGGGTTTATATATATCTCTCTTCTACGTACTAACGAACACATTGTAAAAATAGTAGTAGGGTGGTTAAAAAATCTTGCATGCATCCTCGTCTACAGGTTTTTATAAAAGATCAGGTTGGTTAGTTCAGGAAGAAGTTGAGCTAGTACAGCAATATAGCAAGCGGTACTCAATATTACACCTATAATAGCATATCTGTATGATAATAGACGGCATGAAAAGCTGAAAAGTTAAGACGCGAAAGCACAATTTAATCACATCAGTCACTTGTACAGTGAGAGAGAAGAAAAAAAAATGATGAAACGAAGGGAAAAGGGTGCATCCAAATTACTTTCTTGAAAAAAAAAACCTTAATGAATAAATATGAAGGTATCTTCCCCTCTTCTCTGGCTGCCTGGTTTTGACTGGTGCGGAGTGGTAGTAGTCTTTCTGGAAGGATTGCTGGAGAGAAGGAAGAGGATGACAAGAAGAAAGAGAAAAAATAATAATAATGAGTTTATGTGAACCTGAAGCTACGGTTTTAGAAACTTGTAAAATGCAGGACACGTATGCATAGCTAATGTATGAAATAAATGTGCCTGCTGCTATTATTATTGCCATTCCAGCTAAATTATATAGACCAGACGGAGAGGTAAAAAAAAGTTGACGTGAGAAGATCAGCAGTTCTAGGCTGGTGTAACAGATTATTATTATTTATTTATTCTTACAGTGATTAAAACGGTAAAGGAGTCGTTAGCATATTTTTTCTTGTTGAACTAGTATTTATGTGTACCCGGAGAAGGAAGAGGATTTTTAAGGTGACCATGTCGAGTATCATTCATATTGAATCATGATGTCCTTCTCGGATGATATGATGGATGACTCATTATCAATGTGGAAGTAAGAACAACTTATTTGTTGGTTTGCAGGACATGTCATACGATACTGGGTTTTGTTGCTTTTTCTCTTTCCCAAATACTTTTTTTACGATCGTCTCCATAAATCATGCACAAATATTAAACTTTTTTCATGGGACAGTGATATCAATAAATTGAAATATGTATTCAATAGCCAAATTGCTCAATAACCTATGTAGGTATATGCATATGGATATGGCGACTTATGTTTACAAGATGCTAGTGCCTTTTTTAGAGTGAATGGCGACTACAGAGGAAGTGGGAGATTGTGTCCAAGCGATATGCAATTTGTTAATGACAAATCAAATTATCTTAGTTCAAATTTGATTCAGTCGATTTTCCTGAAGATTCAGTACTACATATTGAGATTTGGTACTCAAGATACAAAACTGAATGTCTCTCCTGAGATATAGTGAACAGTCAGCATTCGTACAACGATAAGGTTGATCGGTACTAACTATATGTACTTGACTTGCATTTATAAATGTCCAGATTGAAAGTTGACTCAGGAAGATGTCCGCAATCAATATAATTTTTGTGACTGGCCAGTAGAAAAAGGATACAATATGTTAATGTGGGTGATATGCATTGTAGGATACTCCATACTGGTTCCTGTGTCCCAATGTGCATAATGTCTTTATCAATATAGTTGCTTGCTCTCTTATCGTTATCATCAACTTGAGTTTGTGATGTGGTGCCTCGATCTGAATTGATTTGACACAAGGAATAATATTATCAAGACTTTTATGAATGATGCATGTACCTATGTAGCCTCACACGCTAAACAAATAGTTTCCGCTGGAAATTACGACATCATTTGGTAATCTTTCAAATTACAACTGCGTTTCGTACAAGAGAAACTTTAGCCACACGGAGCCTAGAATTCATGGATGTACGACTGACTGGATTTTATTAAATCATTCATAAATGAATGCAAACTGATATTGCTCCGTTTTAGTTTGTAATTGCTTGCCAGCATGCTCATACGTACTTTCAAATGAAGTAGTAATAATAAATACATTTATTTGCCCATTTTCGCTTACTTTCTTTTTACCTAGTTTGTGACGTGGCGTTTTTCTTATCATCATTATCTACGTTTGCTTGTCTATGTTTTGTATGTACATGCACCAGAACTTAAAAACATGCAAGTTGAACAACTAAAAAATTCCACATGTTATTAACTGCTCATTTAATTACAGCTAATTGGCTCAAGATCTCACTCAATTTTCAAAACCACTCTGACTTCAACCAATACTATAATTTGTACTGTTTCATTGCGTGTAAAGAAACTAATTTTTTTTACTCGTCATCATCCTCAATGCATTTATTTATAGACATGGACATCCCATGCAAATTCAAATGGTTACACTGACATACATCATCCTCATCACACAAGTTCTCTGTACAAATCACGTTTCCAGCCTCTGAAAGGAAGTCCTTATGTGCGCATGTATTTACACACACAGCAAAAAAATGTGCTGCTGCTGAACTAACCGAGGACCAGGCTTCATTACATTGTACCACCACAACATTTACCACCATAAACCGACTTCACATCATCTCACACTGCATTGCATTTCATTATTGCAGTTCCACAGAGAGCATCATCATCATGATCGCCATCATTGCCATTGCAGCGTCAACTTGACATCCTTTCCTTTTCGTAAGAAAAGACGGTATAAAAACCAAACCATCATTATTTTTTGTACTCTGCCTACTTCCTACGCGTAAAAATAAGCGCAAAGATACATATTTTTTCCTGCTCCCCTCACTCCCGTGTTATATATATGTGTTTTCTCTCTCTGCATTTCTTTTTATTATTGCATTACATTTTCTTCAGTGCAAGCAAACAGTGCACACGGCACGGAATAGCAGTAGTAGTGCAGTATTCCACATTATAACATCCATGCATAAAAAAGTTTTACATCTTCCACAGAAATGAAAATCCTCAGGCAACCAAATGCACCACCACACCATCCATCCCCGACATTGCAGAAGTATGCATGTTCGTAAAAATATGTATGTTCTCCTGCAATGCATCAATATGTATCTTACGCTCTCTTATGCCTTTGTATAAAGTGGTACACTATAAATTCTTATCGCTTTACCAAAAAAACAAGACGACAATGATGATGAGCACGATGAAAAGGATGTGAGAAGAAGAAGAAAAAAAGTAAGGAACAAGTTGAAATTGAAGTACAAAGAAAGAGCGAGAGAAAAAAGTGCAGTCATGAATCCGTTGCATAACTTTTGTGTAACAAACAATACAGGCAATAATAATACAAAACAAAATGTGCATGCCGATGCACTGCTGCGTTCGTAACTACATAAGTACGTACACGCACTTGGAATCTTTTCATATATACGCATTCTATAATGATATTATATGCATTTATGTATTAGATACGCTTCTTTCTTTCTTTTTTTCCTTTTCCTCTCTCTCCACTTCCACAAAATAACGAAAACTAAAGTGTATCATGGTCGTCGTCGTTTTCATGATCATATATAATGGTGATACAAGTACAGCGACAACCCAACCAACACACTGCACTCCATCCATCCATGCAACAACAAACATAGCTTTATACAAAAAACTACTACTGGTGGCGGTGCAACTTGTTCCGTTGATGATGATGGTGGCGGCGGTGGTGGTGGTGGTAGTGGTGGGGGTTGTCCTAGGTAAGGATCATAATAAGGAAACAACAAAAAAATACTCTCTATCTTCTTTTTTTTCACTTTACAATAATCATCGTCGTGGTTGTACTTGTAACAATAATAATAATAGCAATAAAAATTACTCCTTCTTCTCCTGCCCATGAAACATTTTCAAAGCATTTTATGCTCCTGCAATGCTCACGTTTATTACATCCCTCTAATACGCAACAAAACGCAACTGCAGTCAGCCTACGCATGCATGTAAGCACACTACTACTTGCTCCACTGATGCGAGTTTATGTAAAAAAAAATTGGTATAACAAAAGCGTAATAAATATAATGACTATGGATGTAATGTGTCTCTGGGTATTTTAATATGTTCTTCCTTTAAAAAAGGCATTATATTGTGAAGTACTTTTTTAAAAAATGCTTTAACTTTTCCGCTCCCTCCTCTCGCTATTCGCTGGACTTGTATATAAACTGCATCCTCAAATGAGTCAAGAACTTTTAACGTTGAGATCATGTTCGTATATAAATGCATATCCCTGCAATAATAGCCGAATGATGCTATTCTCTCGTTGTTTGTAACACTTATTGCTAGTTTGGGTTTGGAGTAGTGGTATTCGACATGTATGTATGTATGAGTGCAATAATAAATATGAGGTGGATATGATGATGATGATGACGATGGTAGTGTTTAAAAGTTAAAAATTGTATCTTTGCACATTGTCTATGAGTATGGTATCTCCAGTTGTGGTAAAATGTTAACTGCTCCAGCAATCATGGTAAAGTATGTTAGACGTGGTGGTGGTATAAGAAAGCAATGCAATGTATAATGATGTCGTGTGTTTTATGACAGACTTGCTCTTCACAGGCGATTAGACGTTCCTATTTCCTTATACTCCTTTTTTCCTATTAAGCGTCTGCTGCCGTTACTGCTACATCTCTGGTAATTGGTACGCTCTGATGAGAACAGGAAATACGTACATTTTTAGCTGCGTGTGTGCATTTTCTCTATTTTAGCATCCTTTGGTAGGAGATTTTGGCTTCAAGGCTAATCTTTGGTGAATTCGGCCATTACATATTACATTCGTGCATATTTGCATATCTACCAGATTTTGACTGGATACATATGCAAAATTCGTTTTTTTCTGCTTCGTGGCTAATAAACTACAACAATTATTCATTTTTGCAACTCGAGATCTTGTACCAAGAAAAAGGAAAGAAAGTTTTATCTTTTTCTTCAGTTCAATTTGTGCCAGTGCCACTCTGTGCCAAAACGTTTTCTTCATCCTCATTCGCAGTTTCGTGATAAGAGGTTAGATCAAACTACATACTTGAAAGAATCGGAAAATAAGAATAGTTTGCTAAACTGCATGGAACTGTGATGTTCTGAGAAACAAATGTGTAAGTGGCTATTTCTCATGTTCACTAACTCTACCAAGCCATTATCGTGACATTGGTACAATCACTTCTGCAAAAAGGACGCTATTCTTGAAAGGGTAAGAATATTTATTATGAGTACATTTTATAAGTAATATTTTATTTAATCACTGACCGTGCTTCTTTTGCTTTGCTTTATCTTCGCTTATCTCGCTATGCCCACATTCATCAGCCAAGTTGCAAGCTAATTATAATTTTCACATTGCAAGAAAAACATAATCATTCCAGTTTACTCAACATTTTCTCTTTTCGAGGAAAAACATTCCGAATCACATGAAATGCAATATTATGCACATTTCATGAAAAAAGGGATGATGATGAGTTATTATTACATACATACATATTAGGAGGCATACATTTTATCTGCAATGCATGCATATACGCTCTCATTTCATTACACAGTTTCACGCTTGTATTCAGCAGAGAGATAAGCAGTTGAGTACCAACCAGCATTAGATATTATGTTTCTCAGAATTTGGAATCAAGAGAGTGAGTAATGTTTCATGGTCATAATTGCAGTATGTACTCTTTGTAATGACATTTAATACTAATCTGATTCAGGGAAGGACCTAAAATACCAGTGTGTAAAACAAAGCATAAAATAGTAAAAATAGCTTATAGGTTCACACACATGCATTAAGTTAAGTATGCAGACTTTGACTCTTCTAAAGTCGATTCTAAAGAAATGGAGGACAGGACAGAATTGAGAGAGAGAGAGAGATGACCGGCTTTGACTGTCTAGCGATCGTACCATATAATAATATGTATGCTGAATATTATATTTTCGTCTAGCAACAGTAGTAGCATGAATAAATTGTCAGTTTTCACAGATAGTTTAGCATTCAAGAAAAATAATTTATACTGATTAACTATGCACGCAGTTTTGTGTGTCTACGCCCCTAACAGATAATCTCACATTTTTGGTGATGGTGTTAGTGCTACTACTACTCCTGTGTGTGGTGTGACAATAACGATAACGCAGATAAGAGCTAAACGTCTGCAGAGCCGCCACACACACACATAAAGCACAGAAAAATATCTAGTTTTCGGTTGACCTCTTCTCTCTATTCTGCTGTGCAAAGCAATTCTCACGTTACATCGCATAATCTCTTAAGAGAATTTTCACAAATCTCCAGTAAAGAAGACGATGAAGAAAAAAATCACCATTTTTCCTTGACTCTTTTCGTGCATTTCCTCTCTCTCTCTCTCTCTCTGTGCATAATATTATTATTGCATGCATTGCAGCAAAACAGCGTGACACGACATGAACCACATTATCCGTCAGTCCGTATTGTTGTCATGTTGTATGTACATTTATTTATTTATCTCCTCTGCTCTGGGTTGAAAAAAAGTGTACAAGGCCACAGGGAAAAAATGCATGCATAATTGTCAGCAAGCCTTCTTCGTCTCTCTTTTGCCAGTAGTACTCTGTACTCCTCTGTGAAATGTTTCTCTATATTATGCATTATGCATCATGTTCTCTTTGTACTTTTGTATGTGATTTTTTTTCTCTGAGAGGTAGCAGAAAAGATTTCACAAAAAAATGCTCACTACTACTGCCAATGTATGTATGTACGTGCATAAATGCATTTTGTATTGATTGAGTGCACAAAATGAATCAAGGTCCGTTGTTGTTGCAGTTGCAGCAGCATGCGTAATGCGAGACCCTCTTTTTCTCGCTCGCTCAAAAACCTTATTTTTTCGTTTGTTGGAAAAGGGATCAGCAGAAATGCGGTTCTTCCCTCTCACTCACTCACTCTGCAATATTTTCTGTGAGGATATGGCCGTGCAATTCAATAAGTGCACTACTCATTTACCTTTTTTATCCCTTGTCCTTTCTCGCCATCATTATCAGCAGAGCAGCAACAGCAGCAGAACAACATGAATGGTGGCCATTATTGTTTGGCTGGATGTATTCTTTTTGTGAGAAAAACAGCACGTACATTATTGGTTCGGCTGGATTTACCAGTGTGCAGTATCTGCTATTATTGCACTATTCTTCCTGACGTTGGCAAACCCAAAGAAAATATGCTGTTATACTTATATACCTTTCAAGTTGAAAAATAAAAATGCAGTGGATATATACCTCTCTCTGAAATAGAGATTAGGTACCTTTGCTGCTGCATTCTTCTTGCTAGCCAATTTTTCTCTTTTTTTCTTTTTGTAAAAACATTAAGTGCAAAGACCTTATTTTGCCCTTTTCCAAACTATCAGCTAGCCGTGTATACATATATACCTAGGTTGCATATACGTACATATAACTGGCCATAGGATTTCATTTGGCAGTTTGGAGATTATGCTCATTGTGAAAATGTTTATGCTTTATGCATCGTGTGATATTCATACTAATGGCATGCCTCTCTTATAGCAATGAGGGAGAGAGAGAGAGAAATAGTAAAAATAATGAGTAGAAGGCGATTAAGGAATGAGACATGAGACACTCACACTATTTAGCATTTTTGTTATTTGAAGGTCTCTTCACCAAGTAGTCAGTTTCCCACATGGGAATTCATTCATATGATGATGTGCATGTATGTGTATAGGTATGCCATATTTATATTGCAATATTGCTATATTTATTCTAATAATAATTTTTGAACTGGGTTGTTGTGAGAGCTCTAGGAAATATACTGACAACGAATGACACATTATGCCGAACAGACCTACGGCGGATGGGTAAAAATTCACGGGTAAAAACTCTGCCCGTGTTAAACACTCCATGCAAAAAAATAGAGATTTACGGATACGCCTCATGACAATTTATTTAAATGCGTAAGTGATTTCAGTACTCAAGCACTCCAACTCACCAAAAATGCTTTTTTATTATTTCTCGTGAGAAGGTAAAAGGTAAAGTACTGAATATGCAAACTAGAAGAGATTAGGAGAAAAAAAGTATTGTAATGAGTGTAACGAGCCATGTGTACAGCTCTTCTTCTTTTGCTACTATGCATACTGTGTTCTCGTACACTATTATATGTGCGTAAACTATATATTCGTACTTCTAAAAAATATCACATTATTGCAATGCTTTTTTATTATTCCTTTTTCCACTGGAACATTTCCTCTCTGTTGACATGAAGCAGTTCTCTCTGCCCTCTTCTATTTCACTGCGCTCTAGCCCAGCATCATTGTCGTCGTCGGCGTCATCATCATCGTCAAGTTTCCTTCCACTCTAACTGCTGCACTGCACTCTCTGCTAACTACTTTGGTAAAAAATGTGTAGTCAGCTAAAAAAGCTTTAGAGAGATTGAAAGAGCTCCATTCTCTCTCAGCAACCAACAAAAACGGGTATAAAAATTGTACTGTGGAGGAGAGAGAAAAGGGAAAAATGCATACTAACTTACTGAACCAAAACTTCTTTTTTAACTTACTACTACATAGGTGTACTTACTCACTACTCCTGACTACTTACTACTTTTGCTTTACACACGTTCCCTTTTTCGAATATGTTCCATGTTGTTTGCTGCACAAGATTATGATGGCGAAGAAGATGATGATGATGATCGTGATCATGATGATGATGACTGTTGTTGTCTGTCTATATGTGCATTTTGTATGACTGCTACGCGTAGAACACTTGCATTCCGTCTTCCGAGCTGAACGGTTGTTGTTGTTGGTTGTTAGAGAGGCAGAGCTAGTTTACTCCAGCGTCGTGTCTGTCTGTTGTGGTGGTTAGTGGTGACGATGGTGAACGGTGGTGGTGTGGTGTGAAAAAGGAAGAAAAAGTTTTTTTTAGCAATCGCATAAAAATTGTGTTGATTTCAATCATGGAGGAGTAATAAAAAAAATACAAAAAATAAGAACGTCACACGCACAAAGTACACATACACACACACACTCGGTCTACTATTCAAAAGAGAAAGAGAGTGCAACGAAAAAAAGGATGGATATTTCCTCATTCTCTTTGACCATCATCTTGATAACATGTCATCATTTGGAAATCAAATCATGTCCAGGATATTTCTAGAGAACCCTAATTAGTATTAAAACTCCAAATTATTCAAAAAGAAAATTACATGAGTAAAAAAATTATATACATATATATATTTGCATTTTTTCGTACTGCAGTTGATTGACACTTTTTTCATGTCTGGTGGTGTTTCCCTTTTTGATAGCAGTTTAATTTCCAGCTTGAATGAAAATATGATTATGATTTGTGTTGAGTGTTAGCTTTCATGCCTGATCGTCTGGAAACCTTTAATAGGCCGCGAAACGGTGTGCGCAACAAGACTTTCGATTTGATTTGAAATAGCAAAAAATATAATATCCTTCATCACTATCTATTTTATTGGACATTCAACTACCAACAAAAATAACCAACCCTGGACACCCTCAATTTAGCCAGGATACCCTCGCTCAAAATGTTTGTGAACGGGTAATACTGAAATTTTCAGTTTTTCTTTAAATATTAACTAATCATAAGAGTAATAGAAAATTTTGCATGCATAAAAATGCATACATTCATCATACTTATGTTGTTGCTTACACCTTTCTCGAAAAGAACGTCAGCCACCTGAATTTTTATGAGGAAAAAAAACACATGACAACTCATGATATTCCTTTTTGACATTGACATTGAGACAACAACAGCAAATGGTACAAAAAAAAGATTGCGTACAGCGATAGAGCTGCGCTGGCTGCGTAAGCATGCATAAGGAAGGAGAAGCATAATTTTCATCTTGACATCTTTTTTTTCTGTATGATTATTGCACATATACAACAACATAAACTACATTAGTGCACATAATATTGCATTAGGTTGAGGTTTCCGTGTTTGCCTGTCTGTACGTATGTGTGTGTGCACAGCAAACAGCGATGGAAGAAAAAGGTGAAGCAAAAGGAAAGGAACGAAATAGGCAGCAGCAGGGAAGAAAGGAGGAAAATAATATTGTAATCCTGGTTTTTTTACAACAAGCCGTCTTTTGAAACACTTCTGTTGCTATAACATCATGATGTAGGGTATACGGTATACTAACTGCTATACTTACTCCTTGTTTACTAATAACAACATGAGAAACACAGGGATCCTTTTTTTTCTGCCATCATCCCCTGATACATTCTCTCCTACTATCCTGACTCCTGACATTGCATCTTTTTTTTCCTTTCGCTGATATAATGCTCCTCCTGCATTTCCGTATGAAATGGAATTGAAAAAAAAATCGGTTGTGAGAAAACAGTCAAGAAAAAGGAAATGAGAAAGATGAGGTATTTAGTTATTGGAGTGAGTAGGTATGTGTAATGGCATTGCATTTTCTATCAGCAGAGAGAAGAGAACCGCTGAGTTGGCCATAATATTGCATTTTACACAGGATATTGCATTTGCTCCAGAGAGACAGAGAGAAGATGAGTAGCAAAGATGATGAGGTTGCTTCGCTTGCTCTTTTTTCTCCTTTGCTACGCAGCCTGGCATTACCCTCCTCGTAAAACTCGCAACTTCCAAAAAATAAACTTGAAAAAGAAGGATCGCGACTTAAAAGATCACACATTACGATCAACTATCTCGTCTTCTGTTTCGTTCTCCTTTTATCCCCTGTCTTTTCCTTTCAATAATGCGTCTTCTCATGTAATTCCTTTAGATATATCTGCCTATTTACTATATAAATTCGTAACTTATACTAGAATTGTACCTGTGTGTTCCCTGTAATCAATGAACATGGTATATACATATACATATATATACTATATGTCAGTAATATACAGAAAGAAAGAAAAATGTGCGTTTTTTAGTCTCCTAGTATTCTCTCAAACTGCATCCATCGTCGTAGAAAGTATTTTTCCTTCTAAATAAGTAAGGATTCCATGGTATTTTTAAAACTCTATTTTTTTCTCCTTCATTCCATCCATTCTTGAATGCACTGTTTTTACACGGTTTATATTTACATTCTCCATGATGTCGTGCTTTTTACATCTAAAGCCCATGTTTTTGTGCATATCTGTTTTTCTAAACTGCACTACTACTGGATTCTTTAAAAAAGAGCTACTCCATTTCCACATTCTACTGTACTAACTAATACGACTACTACTCGGTTCTAGTACTACAGCTCTTTTACGGCAGCACGTCTGTTTGCAAGATTTTCTGAAAGGGTGGTGGTCGCTCGTTTATGCTGCTAGGCCTCCTCTCTTTCTAGCTACTACGCTAATATCTAACGCAGTGACTCGGTTGCTGGTTGCTTGGATGCAGAAAAAATATGGCGAAGAGGAGAGAAGGGAAGGAAAGAAAAAAATGAGAAAAAAAACGACCCCTACCCTGTTCTCTTCTCTCTTATGCCTGGTTTTGCTCTCCGTCATGCATTCCAAACTTACTATTGCTCAACAAACTCCTTTTGCTTTACTCAACTCATGTCATGATGGTATAACAGCAAAATGGCATGGTTGAAGAACAACGAATGTTGGTGGTGGTGGTGGTGGAAAAGCGAAAGAAGGGAAGACGAAAATGGAGATAGAGAGAAGTTGCACATATAGTTATACTAAACCAGATACCTATAATCAGGGAAAAAATAAGCTTTGCGAGACTACTACTACTTTCATGATGATGATGATGTTGACTACTTGCATTGCATATTATATATATACAGAACTGTGCGTTTTATTCCAGTTTTGCTATAGTAGAAAGCAAAACCCTCTCTCTGAGAGAGTGCACAATAATAGCAATGCTTTTTCAAACTCCTTGTTCTGGTGTTGCTGTTGCTGCTCCTCTGCTATTATTATATTATTATGTCGATGCAAGATACTGCACATTGCAGAGGAGCAAGCGATATATTCTGCTCCTGCTTTTTCTGCTACCACACGTTTAGTTGAGCCAACAAAGTTTTTGTGAGTCTTCCCATGCAATATATTTTAGTAGCATGGACGTGCGTGGAGTGCGTGTGTGTGTGCGTGAATATACGTAGAAAATATTGTGCAATGTTCGGAATTGCTATAACAATAATATACGCACTACGCACGCATATAATGTAGGGATATATCCGTACACAAAATATATGCCTATATCTCTGTCCGTATAATATTTAGAATGAGAGCGGAGAGAAGTGAAGAAGGGCGAGGAGTGAATATGGCGAGAAGCCACCCTCTCTTTCGTCTTTTTTTTCATTTTCTGCCATTATTTTCTAGGCCTTGTGCTTGCACTTCTCTCTCTTTATTTTTTGGCCACACGACGACGATGACGAAGCCACGTTCACAACTCTCTCTCTCACTTTATCTTGCTTGCTTTTTGGTCGTACACAAACTTGGAAAACATTTTTGGATGTGTGCTTTCGAGAGAAGAGAATAGAGAGAGAGAGCCACCCTTCTTTTTCACAATAGCCTGCAATGTGGTGTAATATGGCACTAAAAGTAAGCAAATATAACGGGCTCACATGAAACATCTATATTTTATACTTTGGGTAAACCTACAATATATTATTAACATGTCCATGCGCTTATGCTTGTCGAATGGATCTAAGTGGTAGTAAAATGCACATATATAGTCGCAGTAGCAGAATGAGTGGAGGAGCAGCGGTGAAGAAGGCAGAACACACACAAACTCGCTCACAGTAAATGTGGTAGTAAACTCCGTTATTACATGCGAAAGTTGCAATGAGGAGTGCAGTGAAATGGAAAGGAGAGAGAGAGAGAGAGTGAGTGGGGGAGGGAGAGGGTGAAAGAAAACGTGCGTATGGGAAAGGAAGTAGAAGCACAAGGAAAAAACCTACTATAATAATAATAGCAACGCTATATAGAGTTCTTGTCTTCATCTCCACTAATATCCACCTAAATGCCTACGTGTATGTATGTATGATAGATATTATATGAGGGATATATTATTATATGGCAGGTTGGAGTAGTTTAATCAGTGGAGGAAAAACGATAGTATTGGCTACTCCTACACGCAGCTACCTACTATTTTGCTGGCTGCAATGCAATATTGAAGTCATTATAAAAAGAAAGTCATCGTGATGGCAGTATAGCCTAGTGGCGGTTGGGTTTCTTCTTGTTCTTGACTCCTACATACTACTACTCCACTACTCGGAGAGGAATAATTTCTCCTTTAGTTTTTTTTCTCCTTTCACTTCCCTCTTCACTTTCTACCAACTACCAACTTTGTCGTCGTGGAAGGCACCTCGGGGTTGGCTTTTTATTTTTCTGAGAGAGAAAGAGAGAGAGAGAGAAAATGGCAGAGGAAGGAGAGCAAAAGGGAGGAAGTGACAGAGAGGAAGAAAGAAAGAGAAAAAAAATAATCGATAAGGGGAGCAAGTTTTCGATCTACCATGATGATGATATGGCGGTGGCGGTTGTGGAGGTGCTGCCAGCAATCGCCAAAGTAAAATGCTGTGCAATCGAGAAACGGCAACGAAAGCCCAACGAAAAATAAAATGCAATGTTGAATGGGTGGATGGATGTGGATTTTTCCATGAGTTGCCCACCAAAAAACCTCTCTCTCTCTCTCTCTCTCTCGCTCACTAGCTCCGATTTTTTTTCTCTCTCTCGCGGCTTCGTCGTAATAATTTTTGATGATTCAGTGAAGCAACAAAAGAAAGAGTCGGGGAAAAACGACTTATATGGATAGGTGTACATAGCAAACAAAGGTGTTTTGCAGGAACAATGATATAATAGCAAAAGTGTGTATTATATACGTAGCAGTTGTAATGTTCGACTATATGTTATGTTCCAGCAGGCTTTGATGTTCCAAGTACATATTTTATGAGGAAATAATAGGTTTTCGTATGAAAGTCTAATATCAAGAATAGGAAGTCATACAATAAAAATTCCCTTTCATTTTCTCTGGAAAGGTGATGATGACGATGAAAGTGATGGCAGCTTTGGTTGTTGGTGGATGGTATATGATGTTTGGTCATGGTTGAGTGTGACGAGGAGAAAGAAGGGAAAAGAAATCCTAGAAAATGCGTGACGTTATAAAAGGAGAAAGAGAGAAAAATTCAATTTGTTAGACGGTACATTTCAATCAAAACAAGAAAAAAAATGCCAGTTAATCGATTCTGTTCTCTTGACGATGAAAAGGGAATTCTGTTTAGTGCGTCGTTAGTCTCTCTCTGTGCGTAGGATAAAAGTAGTACCATTTTCGCATTAGAAGGGCTTTACTAGGATGTCGTCGACGATGTATAATTATATTTAATAATGATGACGATGATTTTGGTAGAAAAATAAAAATCAAAGTGGAGTTTGCATCTCTCTTGCCTGAAAATGGCTAACGTTGTCACTACTCAAGAGACTTTTTAATGTTGGAAAAGAAAATTAGAGACTTAATTTTTAATGCGCTAAAATACAGGAGTAGTAGTTTCAACTAACTTGTCTTCTCTTTTAAAATAATTGTCAATGCCTCCTGCTCCTCCTTCGCCATTCGCCATGCTTTGTTACTGATGATGATTATTATGAATTATGAAATAAATTATGAATCATCAAGAGACACACAGGCAGGGAAGCACAGAAAAGAGAGTGAGAGGGACGTGCAGGTAATAATGATACAGTTTTAGTGCGATAGTGATTACAGCAGCGAGGCGGAGTACTATACTCCTCGCTAATTGAATTTTTCAAAGTCATTTACACCTCTAATTTATACAACTTGAAATATGAGTATTTATGGAGAATCAAAAAGACTGTTTCACGCTGCACGCCATATGCATGCCATATTTTATGCAATGACGATAGTCATCAAGATTACAACGGTGATGATGATGGTTGTGGAAAAATGAAAGTCAAAAGTACAAAAAATATATACATATTATTAATAGGTATACAATATTTAACACACCAATTTGCTGTTTCTCAAATGACATTAGAGATTTAACCATGACGAATAATGCGATGGCAACTAGCATAATAATAATTTCCATAATAATTTTCTATATCATATCATATTACTGAACATGAAACTCTACTTACATGACTTATAAGCCGTCTATTCTCAAACATATTTTATTTTGACAGACAGAATCACAACTTTTTCTTGTTTACTTGCTCAAAAAATAATAATAATCAATTTTAACTTACTTAGACCACCTAGTTTACTTTTTTTCTCAAATTATCTCTCTCCTTTTCTTTCCACCTTTATCGTTCGCAAGGAAACGAACACCGGAGATGGTCAGTTTCCGCATTTGCATGTCCTGTCCCTCTATCCTCTTGTCTGTTTACTTTGAATTTTGTGTCTTCTTCTTCGTCTTTGTCTCCTTTGACTACTTTTGTGTCAACCACACAACCACCATCCGCATTATATTGGGCTTGTTGTTAAAAATACATTAATTTTGCCGTCTTTTTTTCTCCTACTCTAATAAACTAACTATAGCTCTTCTTCATTCATATTATCTCAAGCCGTTATCACCGTCATTACTCCCTCTTCGTCTGCTTGCATGACATGACTGACTGTTATATTGTGTGCTAATGTCAAAATGTGAGGTAGGAAATGCCTGTTTTTGGATTGGATGAGGATGACGAATGCAGGCTGCATATCTGTCACGTCCATTCTCCTCCTCCTTTGCCGTTTTTGTACCCAAAACACACAAAAAGTCGCTGTCTGGTTTGGTTCCTGGATTTTGGCTGCGTGCATCAGCGAAAAAAGTCATTGGAAGCAGCTTATCAAAAACCCATCTTCATTACCGTGTCGTCTTTGTCGTCATAATTCAATGAACTGATGATAACGATAACGCCCCCTAATAATGCTGTGCTGTGTGTATGATTTTCTCTCACTCATTTGCATATTATGCCAATTGCCAAAGATAAGGCTTTGTGCCGCGACGTTACTCTACGCTTACATACAGTTCATATTGCTACGTTCCCCGGAATGGAGAAGACACGAACCAATTCCCTTTCGTTTTCCATTCCATACGAATTGATGCCGACGGAAAAAATGATGATAAGAAAGATAGCAAGTTGAAGCACATGCAAAAAAGGAAACCCTCGCGTATTAGTCTTGACTCGAGTCGAGTGGCAAACCAACCAGACAGAAAAGATGCAAATATGCAAAATTACGACATTACTTTACTCAATTTGCGATTGTAACTAACAAGAGGGCAAGAAACTATTGATGGGGAAGTCTGTTTCAATTTTTTAATGAACAAAGATAACGTCTGATGCCATTATTGTGCAAAATGAGCGCATTTGAATGATAACAATAAATCCTGTTTTATCACGTTCCGGTTTCCAAATGGTTTCATGGAAAAAGGAAAAACATAATGCTTTGATTAAAACGTGTTGGATCTTGGATGATGACTCACCGACTAAACTGCATTTATCTGCAACACTTGTCGTTTAGAAGGAAAGGGGCTCGAGCTCGGGCACAGTATGCTAATCTCTATAATGACTCGAGTTGGAAAGGAAAAGCAAAATTGCTAGTTCCTGTCGTCCCTGATTCGTTCTTGAGATTAATAACGTATTCCAGACGACATTTCCGTCGAGCTGACCGTCAGTCAAGGAGAAAAATTAATGAAATCATTTTTTAGTATTGGAGTTGACGAAAGACTAGATAGATTAATCCAATTACGCTTGTCATTAATGTCAAACACTTTCATAAAATGGTTTTAACCGTTTCGAAACTTTCATACAAGTAAATAGATAATGATAAGACAAAAGCAAAGTTTTTGTTTGTATTTAGCTTTAATTGCTCATCGTAATTTCGTGAAACATATTGCTAAATTTCGCGTGTGAATTCTTTGTATTTTCCAGGAACGAAGAGATGTCGGGTTCCGTGCAGCAGTACTGCCTCAGGTGGAATAACCATCGTTCCAACCTGCTTCTCGTGTTCGAGCACCTGTTCCAGACTGAATCCTTCACAGATGTCACGCTTGCGTGTGAAGGGGCCTCCATCAAATGCCACAAAATGGTCCTCGCCGCCTGCTCCTCCTACTTCCAGAACTTGTTCATTGAGAATGAATGCCGTCATCCCATTGTCATTCTCAAGGACATTAAATTTTCAGAAATCAAGGCTATCCTTGAGTACATGTACCGGGGAGAAGTGAACGTCGCCCAAGATCAACTAGCTGGGCTGCTAAAGGCTGCAGAGACGTTACGTGTCAAGGGTCTCGTGGAGGATAACCATCATTTGTCAGAGTCACCAAGGTCTCCTCGTCAATCACCCAATCAAATTCCTTCCATTCCGTCAGTTTCAGAATTCCAAACCACTAGTTCGACATCGTATCCTAAGGCTAACTCGTATGCGGGTAGCAAGTTTTCCTCCGCCAGCAGCGAACCCATTTACGAGCCTCCTTACAACAGCGCTTCTGTCGCCGCGGAGAGGGCAAGTTCCATGCAGCTTCCAATCTGGCCATCTCACAAGGTAGCACCTTCCCCATCACCAAAACACAATGTGTCGTACGACAACACGCAGAATGAGCCTGTGCCACTGAAGAAGAAAAAGTTTCTGGGACCCAACAAGGATACTCCGATTCTGAGAACGGTTTTGGGACACACTTCTCTTCAGCACAACGCGGAACCTTCCTCACAGCCTCCACCTCAGTCTGCACCTCTTCACCAAAAGTCGCTTAACTATCCTCTTATCAGCAATGCTACCAACGGACCCATTGACCATAACGAAAAGGTAAGCCCATTGTGCTATTCCAAATACATATTTTCTAAATATGCCGAAGTAAGGAAAATTGTGATTTTAAATATTATGCATTTGAACATTTCGCTTGATTTCAGATGTGCGGTGAATCTCCAGAGCAATACTTGGACGAAACGATCCGCAGCGTGGAAAGTGATAGAGGCCATGATGACAATCCTCCTTACAGTAACGATCCTGAAGATAAGCACAATGGTAAGTCGGTTTCCATTATCATCCTCGTCAATTGATGACGGTGGTTCGTGGAAACTTTTCAATAATTAGTATATAGTTAGCTTAGCATGGAATCGCGATGAATGATTACTATAGGCCCATATCTTGAAAATTACGTTCTAGTCCAAAAACCAGAATGGAAGCGATACAAGCAATACACACGCAACGACATCATGTCTGCCATCGACGCGGTGAGACAGGGAATGAGTGCCCTCCAGGCCGCTCGCAAGTTCAGTGTTCCCTCCCGAACGCTGTACGACAAGGTGAAGAAGCTCGGGATCACGACCAACCGTCCATACAGGAAAGGCAACTTCCCCATGTCACCCTACCAAGGACTCAACCTGAAGACTGACGAAGGTGCCAGCTACAGTCCCGAAGACCAATCATCAGATCTCCCTGGAAACGGCAACGGAACCGGCTCATTCAGCGGCAACGGAAGTGAAACTGACTGTGAAAAAATGGACTCTGAATCTGGGCTCGACGTGGTGGTGAAGCAGAGAATCAGCAGCTCGCCGATGAACGACGACAAGGACGACTCCAATCACATCGAGCAGCGCCTGACGCCCAACCAGTTTAAAAGTGAATAGGGTTTGTTGAAAAACGAGGAGGACGAGGTTGGTCATTTCACCTTTTCAAATCATCACTCTGTCGTGTCCACTTCATCGGCGTCATCATACTCCTCCAGGTGACCAGCTAAGGACTTCTCTTCGTTTTTTAATACTTTCTTTAAAAAAAACTCTATATCATCTAAAAATGCTAGAAGTACGGGATCTTTGTACCAAAAAAATAACTACGACTAAAAAATTAACGGTGACATACGTCTGTAAACGTATAGAAATATAAGTAATAATTATGCATACTGCAGCACAATGATAAGAGTATACCTATTACAGTGCCCCACACAACAATTATCAAAACGAAGAAAAAAAGCTACCTACATACAACCAGAATTTATAAAACTTTTGATGGATACTGAATACTGACAAAAAAAACTGACATTTTTTCCTTAATACAATGACAGGATGCATAAAATATATTTGCTACTACTTTTACTATACTACTTGTACTACTTCAGCTAATCACATAAAAATATATTTTTGTGTTCAATCCAAATGTCTGATGAAATTAAGTGTTCAAATCGAGAAGGGTCTCAGTAGGGAAGTTAAAGAAAAAAAAAAGTTTTTTATTACCAACTCACTAACTACTAATTACATGCATATGATAGAAAATAAATGTGCATACCAAAAAATTAGAGAGGAAAAGATGCATTTCTTTTCTTTCAAGAAACACTGCAACTGAAAGGACTGAGTTTATCAACATAAATAAAAATAATGTTAAATTCCGTACAAAAAAAAAGAAGATAAGAAAGAGAAAGAAAGGATTTTTTATGGATTACTACGGAGAATGGCTATGTCACGTACCATATAAAAAAATGATTAGTGCTAAGGAGAATATTTTTTAGGTTTGTAAAAGTTAAATATTTAATGATGTGTACCATTTTCTATTACTGAAAGTAGATCAATGTCCCAGATATAGAATCCCAAATATTTTGAAAGAAATATAAGGTAACAAAAGTATGACTGAAAAGCGTAATGTGTAGGTGAGGGCCATCATCAGTGGTATAAAACGAATAGTAGAGAACGATAATAGCAGAAGTTTTAAAAACAACAATTAGCAAAAATAAAAGAGTGGCCGGAATATTTAAAGAAAACCTATATATTATATAAATATATATAATGACTTCACGTCTGACGTGTGTATATTTGATATGTAAAAAGTTAATATTTTTTGATAGCTGACAAATATCGATATATCTATATATATTTAATTAAATAGGAGTAAAGACTAGACTAGGGTTTAGTTTTAGTTAGGCTGATACACAAAAACAGTCTTCGATTTATAGCTTATATATAAACACTTAATTTATTTAAATAAAGTATAAAAAGTAGTCCCTTTGTCTATATATGACTAGTTGTCTTGTTGCTTACCTCTGCTTTATGTACAATTTCATGTTAATTATTGTCAGGCAAATTTTTCTACCATCTTCCAACTTGTTACAAATCACTTTCAATGATATCCTCTTCCTCTGTTGAGTGCCGATTGTCGGTTGACGTAGAAAAGAAATCATTAATTCATGACTCATTATTATGAATCAATCCAAAGCTAAACGTTTCTGTTAATGATGATGAATACCTCCATCAATCTTCAGTCTGCATAACTATACGTATCCGCTGCCGTAATAGGATAAGAGTTAATTATAAATGATTATCAGACCATAGTTAAATATATATTTAATATTTAGGATCATAAATACGTGAATTCAAAAATTCAAGTGTACGTAATTGAATGAGACTGAAAATACCCTTCTGCTGATGTATATTTATTCCAGTGAGGGAGAGAGATACAAGATAGGCGAGACAAATGAGTTTTAGGAGTAATTTTTACGATTATTATAATTATTATGATTGTCACTGATTGCTTGTTCTGCTGTCCTACCTTTCTTTTTATTCTAAAGGTGTATTCTGCCTATTTTTATGTATTTGCATGAAAAATTTCAAGCCATCATAACATGATCTGTTTCCAATTACAAAAATTGACAGTCAGTTATTTATTTTCTGTTACGAATTCCTTCGGATCGGCACCTCTATAGCCCTGTTAGTAGAACAACTCTTTGTTATTTTTTATTGTCAGTCATGGACATTTACAAAATCAAAAGACTGGTGTACGACGAAGACGTTTGCGACTACTACTACTATTACTTATTATGCATATGCGACAATAATGAATTGTTGTTTATCATTGTTATTGTTGACGACGCAGTTAGTTGTAGACATTGTTGCTCTTTCAATTATTTTTTACAAAAAAAATATGCTACAAATATTCTTTTTGTACTTTTGTCAGGTGTCAGTGTCTCGATCTATCAAAGAAATAATAGTTACTGTTGTTCTCCTACCAATTTTCCTAAAAAATCTCACTATATACGCTAGTTGTAGTTATTCTTATGAACTCGAGAGTAAGTGATTGTTTTTTTGTTAAAATTTTACAATGATTAGTTCAAACTTTGCAATATTGACTGGGGCCACCAAAATGTGTTCAACTGATAATGATGAAGAATTGGGGAGGAGATGTAATAAAGTAATTGTTGTGGTAGATTAGGCCGGTAGCTTTGGACAAGGAGAGAGGTCGTAAACGTAAACTATATATTCGTAGTAACTGTATAACTATTAAAGAAAGTAGATACATATTACTTAGCTTAAATAAATTATGGATTAGTCACATAGTCTCATGAAATACTTACGATAATAGGGATAAATGAAACTGCGGAAAGTGAGCAATCATTTTTCATGCAAATCACAAGTTAAATGGGG
The DNA here is from genome assembly GCA_004115045.4 of Sinella curviseta. Taxonomy (NCBI): domain Eukaryota; kingdom Metazoa; phylum Arthropoda; class Collembola; order Entomobryomorpha; family Entomobryidae; genus Sinella; species Sinella curviseta. Next base: position 35,803,005 of record CM065489.1, read on the forward strand.
AACTCAGGGATGACTGTCTATAATATACAATTATTGTAGAAACAGGACTATATTTAACTTTATGTTTAGGGATCGTATCAAGTCTTTTAGTGTACCAACTAATTGTTGTTGTATTCCTCGTCTCGCGGTCAAATGTTTACTGTATTTGATATCTCACTCATATATTTAATCATTATATAGTAATTGTTCAAAGTGTGTAACAAATTGTGTTCATTTTCGGAAGACTTATATGAAGACTATAATATTTATATACTATTCGCCATGTTGAAAGTGTTTTGGTAAGGGTCTCTCCAAATTCATAATCATGGTATAAAAAATAATCAGTGTGGGTCAACATCATCATCATCACTATTTATATTTATATATTACCGCTACATGTATTTAAACGATAATACTGGTTAAATATTATAATCTACACTTATCTTTAAGAAGAGACAAAGGTCATCATAAATTCAGAGAGCTAGTACAAATAAATAAATACACGTTATAATAAAAGCGTTTGTTACTGTAGTTGTTGTATTTTGTCCATTTTTTCCAGTTAGGTTTCAACAATGTACAGATATCCTTAATTGTAATGATTATTGTTAGCACATATAAATGTTATGCTTATTATTTCGAACTTATAAAAAATATATATACCTAGTTAATGATTATCTGTGTCTGACGACGAGCTGCATATACATATATTACCGAATAATACTAAATAATCAGTAGAAATACTTAGTATACTATAATTATTTAGCTAGGTACAAAAACAAATGATTTCAAAGAGCATACAACTGTATCAAAGTACGAATATATTTAGCATAGCTATCGTCATAATTATTATAACTATTCATACTGCTGTGGTTAAATCCACAACAGAAACAGGCATCCTTAAAAACTGAACAGATATATTAAAAAACTATACTAGCCTGCGCAGAGATAAAAAAAAGTTCAATGGTTAATGATGAAAGTACGTTTCCTGCCATTTTCACTTAACCTCGTCGTCAATTGTCAAATTCAAAATTTCTAAAAAGAATAAATTGAAATTCATTAAAATAATGGTGTGATTCTTCTCATCGTGGATAGTTGGCACTTTTTCTAAAAAAAGAATTTGTAACATTTAACCTGAAAGAAAAACACAATATTTTTGAGGAACTAATTGAAAAAGAGTAAAAAGTACTAAAAAAGCGATACAAATTGATAACATGAAATATATTTTGAAATATTATTGTTACCAATTGAAAGAAAACAAAATTGCCTATTATATTCTATATCGTCAATATCGTGCCGCGACATTACATATATTTCTACAGTAACTAAAATTACAGAGAGGAACAAAAAGTTATAAGAAATTTTAACTACATAATATAATATTGAATATGACATTCGTAGCTCTTGATTTAATTATTATGAATCCCAATTTTTGTGCAATTAAATTAGTCCTGTCCTTGATTAGAGGTTATAATCATATCCATCGTCCTTTTTTAAAAACAGATTCCTTGAAGATTTCCATCTTAAAATCATCAACAAGTGAAATCGGTTTTCATCATCATCATCACCTTTTGTTAGTTGATTTAAATAATTAAGATATAAAAAGATAACTGAATACTGAAGATAAGAGAAAAACTTTAAATGACTGATTTTGGATCTAGTTTTACCTCATTATTATAATTAATTATTAAAATATTATTAGAAAGATGTAGACCACATTATTTTTGTAGCTGAAAGAAAGTAGAAAAAAAGATATCTACTTGACAGATCCTTATTCTCTGTTGTTGTTCGTCGGTTTGTTTTGTTGTTACGAAAAGTTACACAATATATCATTTTTTTCAACTCAACTTTCACCCTTTTTATTATAGTTATTTTTTTTCAATGCCCACTCAATTGACCATCTATATAGATTCTTCATTCAACTTCATGGAAACGTATTGGCTCAAGAAATAACGCAGGCTATAAAATACAGATAAATAAATACAAAAAAATATTTATTATTATATGATATATATATATCCATATACATAGGTACATATTGTTTATATACATATATTATATTGTGAACAATTTCGAATTTATCATGAAAGCGCATTGTAGAAACCAATATTTATATAATAATGATAGTAATAATTCATCTATTGCTAATGACTGTATCCGTACACATACCTAAATAACCGTTACATAAATAATGATAACAATTACACATAAAAATATTGCTAAAAACCGTAACATTAAGCTTGTTTTGTGTACATCCCAGTTAAAGGATGCCTAAACATTTGTTCGAGCTTTACCGTGTATGTACATACAAACAAACAGCAGATTTTTTTTACTAACTACACTTAAACAGGCAGTTAACAAGGGGAAAAAATGTTTTGCTTGATTTTCGATTAAAATTAAAGTTTGAATGAACAGTTACAAGATGGACATAGTATGGATGCAAATGAAATATCAGATTCTTGGGTAACGAGAGAAAAGTCTCGTTCCTCATTTTCCAATTCGTATAAAAAACGACGTAAAATAACTACCTATATTCCAAAGATGATACAAAAACCTTGATTTCCAGTTTCAAAAATTTGCGTCCAAAAAAAATGCACTGCACTTTTTTTCCGTATGATGACGACGTTTTGTGAAACCAAAAAGTTTTGCATGTAGAGAGACTGTGTAAAATAAAGAGTTACTCTAATTAAATTGCTGCTCCTACAATTTATTATTATCATTGTTAATAATTATGCTATTATACCGCTATATATATGTATTAAGTGTGTAATATATAATATTATGTTGTAGTGACAACGCTAAAATATATATATTTTCAGTAACACACGAATCGGGTCAAATGATGCAATCAGTAAAAAATGAGTCTTTTTTGTTATTTTCATCACAGTAACTTGTGAGACATGCATAGTTTGTTTTAGAGTAAATATAAGCAGTAGTTGTAGTAGCATTTAAGTATATAGTGCATAAATATGCTTACCACCTATTTAATTTAGCAATACAGAGATCCGCTCTGATTATCGATCATTGATATATACTTTATAGTTAATAGCGAGAAAAAAACTGTATATGTAATTATTATTCGATTACTATTATTATTTTTTTGGTGAATAATATGCAGTACTACTACATACTATAGGAGAAGAACTACTGGAATGAATAATGGAAATAATAAGTGCAACTAATCCAAAGGTGTATAAAAAAGATTTTTAACTAATTTATAAAGTATGTAATCAGCATTACTATTAAAAAAAACATGTCCTATTCAGCATGTCACACTTAACTTGCATGCGACAAAAAAAAACTGGCTAAAATAAAACAAAAATAATAATAAATATGAATGATGAATACCTATAAGCTAAAAAATGCAAGCAGTGACTACAGACAACATCATCATCATGCAACGACATGATCTTCAATTCGTGGCATTGACCAATCTTTTTCTGGACCTGACCGTAGTAGCGCAACAGAATGGATTAAAGAAATTTAAGCAGTTTTTTTACCTTCCAAACACCAAAAAAATCAATAATTAAACGTCGTTTCGTCGCCCCGGTGAAAAAATATAAAACAATGCAATTTTTTTAGTTGCAGATTGAGGCAAAACATTAATAGCAATTATTGTCTTAATGATATTGAGGCGAGACTTTACGAAAAATTGAAAAACTTTATGTATTGAGTTGAGTAATTAGTAGTAAAATAATTTGTGTGGAAAAATGGAGGAGAAAAAAAAATAATATGATGTTGCTGCAATTGCTGAATGCAAGTCCCTTTTGAACATTTCATGTTATTATTATTTTTTTTGTCAACATGTCGACTATACCGTTTCTTTAATCTTGGATGCCATACTAATAGATAATTAGAGTATTTGATTATTACAATAATTTTATTTTCTAGTTTTGTTTGTGTTACAAGTCTCTTCGGTTACATGTACTAAAGTACTTTGTCAGTCTTGCATAATATTTCATTTATCTATTTTCACTAAATGGGATTTATTCTGTAAATTATTTGTTTCCTGTTCAGCATTCTCCTTCCCCCTCTCGTTTCTTGAAGAGTTTATTTCTGTAATTTGTAAAAAGTAAAAAAATATCTTCGTTAAAAAAATTATAAATAGCTTTGCTACAAAAAATTTAATACGAAACGTTTATGCATAATTTTGTTTATATTCATACTGCCTATTATATATTATGATTTAAGTATTGTTTTAATACAATACAAAAAAATGTAGTTGTGAGTTATAATAATATGTTAATAGTTATGTTTATTTAATTTGTTAATTTTAATTAGTACCGTTATTATTACTAGATTGTATTTATTACATCTATCGTTTTTAAGACTGGCAAAGACTGCAATTTTTTGGTCGAAGCATCACAACGTGTCTACCTCAACAAAAAATTTAATGGTAAAAAAGAATAATAATAATATACTATTACTGAATCTACCTACGTCGACGGTGAAAAAGGAAATAAATGCTTTCCAGATGAGTTTATAGTTGTTGTTATTATTATTATCATTATTTTACTACTAAATGAAGCATTGTATAATATTTAATTTTTTTTGTCAAAGACGTTTACTTTACAGTTTATTTACCAATTTATTAAGTTACACGATATTTTTTTGGAATGTAACAATATAACGGCTGTAATTAATCTAAAAATCTATAATCAAGAAGAAAAAGTAAAGAGCCTACAAAAATTTATATTGGGGGTACTCTCCCTGAAAAATTAATCAAAAGTGGCCCTAACTTCATTTGCATTTCTTTTGTCTCTCACCAAACTTACATTATTCATACAGTACCATACATAAACGTTGCCATCACGAGTCGAGTAATAAAACTAATTAAAAAAACATGACTATTTAAGAGTTTCTATTTAATTCCTTACACAAGCCTTCCAGCTTCAATCAGTCATGAAAGATTCATACTCAGGCGGGGATACGCTAAGTAACTCCAGATTGAAACTATCGATACCGGAACCATAAGCGGACTCGGCATCGTCTCCACTGATCTCCATAGCTGACTCAAAGCGCCTATTAAACTCATCCATCACGTCATCATAAGAAACCAACGCTCCTCCTACTGCACCGACCCTGTATAAAGTGAAAAAAGATCGATAAATAAGCAATTAACAGCTATTTTTATTTCCATTTCAATTACTTCAAAAATTAAAAAAAACTTACAGCTCAGGGATTTCATTAGGGTTGCTCCCAACTGGTCCTCCATCGACCCCCATGATGCTATCATCTACCACTTGATTTTCCGACTGGTTTGACACGCCACGACTATTAGAATTTCGACCAGCGTTCAAGGTGCCACCAAGAGGAGGAAAACTGTTGTCCGTGTCTTCATCATCGTCGTCGGTGTCGGAAGAAGCTGTCACAGATTTCCTGAAGGGAGCCTGAGCGTCATATCTCTTAACTTTCTTGTTACTCCTCCACTGCCACTGCTGGCTGCTCCCTGCCTCACTTCCACCCGGATTAGTTTTCGCCCCGGCCTCGTTCAAAGTCTCCTCTTCTGGAGGATGATCCCGCTTTCTCTTACGTCCGTGTTGGCAGGCGGATGAAGATGATGGCCCTGCTATAGGCTGATTTTCGGAACCTTCGTTACCATCCTGATCTACTTTCCGGAGGTCCTCCATAGTTTTCCTGAAGAATGAATTCATTTTAAACCTTGAAACGGGAAGGCTCCCAAAGGACACCAGAATGAGAAAAGTGAAAAAGAGATTTACTTACTGTGTTTGGAGAAGTTTGGCTATTCTAATGTTTAGTTCTGGTTCGCAATCAAGACTTGATAACCGACCGTCGTGAGTTAGGTAACTTACTACGCACTACGTCGTTCTTAAAGGTTCCACAAGAAATTTAACTCAAAATTACCTACTTTCAGGTTCCTGATTTGTGCGAAAAATCAAAACAGGCGTATCACCTGTTCAAACTGTTTTAAACCTGTCGACTCTCACATTCTATCCCCAATCTTCGAAACAAATATGACTTTTCTAAAAGCCCTGTCCTCGTTACTATTATTATTATTACACAGCCCGCAACAACTTAATTGGCATTTATCAACAACAAAAACTAACCGAATAATAAACTGTAAGCTCAAAAATTAAGGCCACTATTAACACCCTACGGGTACTTCAGACTATTTAAATATCTTGGAAACCTAAACCAAAAAAGCAACATCGAAAAATGACAATAATTATGTAATATACTATTCTGCATATTATGCAAAAGCATTAATTCCTTTTTGTCGTAGTTAATTTACTAAATGCAAAGAAAGCTAAACACCTTACTCTTCATTTGCTATTGTCATTTAGTGATTGTTATACGGGCTTGATTAGAGTAATACGTAATTATAGTTGTCGTGACATTTAAATGTTCAGTTTAGCTTAGTTTGCATATCTGTATGACAAATTGGGAAGGGTCAATGCTTTCAGTTTGGCTGGCTGAATGGAAAGCTGAGTGAATAGCCGTCGCGTCGAGCGAGTTGTCTAAAAACCTTGCTTGTTGCTGGCTGTAAGATGGATGAACAAAGATCTTTGTTGCTGGTCGCGCGGCGTCACTTTTTGGCTCCAGAGCAAGTCATGTAGGTAATTATGATAATTACACAAAATATGTTTAAATGCAATTCCTGAAATGTTTACAATAATTAAAGTAAAATGCAATGAATGATGCACATAATAATTTTATGGAAGTATACAGTAGCAGGCCTGTTTCACTCTTTTATTATAATAAGTTTATTGCTTTTTTAGTTGATCATTAGTAAAACACGTAAAATTAAACTTACATTTTATGTATCATTTAGAGTAGAAAGTATAATCATAGGTAATAATAATAATAATAGTATATGACATAATAAAATCAAATATTCAGGTTAATCATCATAATTCAAAATACTTAATAATAATAATAATGATCAACACAAATCGCACCAAAAGTGTTAATAATGTAAGTAATTATAATAATAACAATATTTGATTACATTAACTTTAACGCACGCATAATATATGTCGAAGCTGTGATGAGTGTAACTTTTACGTATTTCAATTCAATCAAACTGTCACAAAATGTAAAATTATGGTAAAATTAGTTGGTCGAATCTAGTCTAGTTTTTACTGTAGGCAAGGCAGAAAGTAAATGGAGAGCCATCTAAAACAATTTTCTTTTCATCCTGTCCTAAAATGCACCTTTTGGAATCATTATTTATTCTAATTGATTACTTTGATGAATCATATCCATCGATTGATTTATAGTTTTTGCATAATAGCACTATGAGAGCTATGTCTGCTGCACCAATTTGAAATATTGTAATTGAAACACTTAACATGTGACAATAAGAAACAAAAAAAAACTTTCAAAAAATCATATTTAAGTACGAGGCCAAGATAAGTGTGGTGGTAGTAATCACATTACGCTAATAAGTAGGCAAACTGATTACTTGTCCGGTTTGAACTAACCACGCATTTTATCAGATAATAAACTACACTAGTTTAACTAATGGCAAAAAGAAATATAATGTTATGATTACAAATTACAACTAACTTGACGCTACTGCTGCTGCTGATTGTGATCAAAATTGGTCGAAAGAGAAAAAAAGTACTTTAACTTCCAATCAGAAATCATGAGGACATCAGACATCATATATTTATGTATGGATTTACAATATAATAATATTCTATTTTAAATGGTAGTGTTATTTTTATATATTTTATTGGTAGGCATTGCAAAGGTATTGGTGATGGTGGTGGTAGCACACAAGAAACTGGAACAACATTATGGTCATCGTCATGATAATTGATGATGTCGCATTCTTTTTTTATAGACTGCGTAATTAAGTATGTGCGAAGTCTTTAAAGTAGATCACACGTACTCTCATACGCCGATTTTTTAGATACAAATATTCTCTTTCTCTGCTGATGATGATTTTTAATTGTTTATAATTTGAAAAAATAAAAATGAGTATCCTATCCTCCTTGTCACCGAATCCGAGTTGTGATGTTGTTGGTATCATTTCATCGTCGTCGTTCATTCAGGGTTCAGATTGATGAGTCAGGCTTCTGAATACACAAGTTTAATATTTTTTAAAGGTTTTTGCCATATAAGGCGCTTTCATAAGGCCCTTTGCATTTAAAGCACCTCAAACGACATGAAACTATAAAGGCTTACTGAGAATGTATGGAGAGTGCTTGATTCCAAAAGAGTGGGCGGGTGCCAAGTTCAGATTGACCTGGAGATTGAAGGGGACAAATGAATTTAACTAATTCTTGGATATCGCTAAATGCAAAAGGAGATTTGATGATTAATATTATGTACCTTTTCCGCAGAGTAAGCTCCTGGGCCAGGTTTCTTCGTATCGTCAGATGGTAGTTGGGTGCGAGTGCTAAGAGAGAAAGCTGGCGCCTTCTGCTTCATCGCGTCCATGTTGCTGGCGTCGTACTTTCCTGGACCAGGATTAGCCACTCGGGGATCCACGGCGTCCTTATGACGTCCAGAAATTGTGTATGATGGTGCCTTTTGCTTGGTCCCTTCTGGACAATTTCCCAGAACTGGAGGCACGTTGTATGCATTAGGAGCTACACAATTTAAAACAATTGGAAATCATTTAGAGTCTAGAAAACTACGTGACATTTAAACAGTTTAAATTTTTTCATTGGTTGCTTCCGCACCTGGAGTGTTGCTCTTAACTTTCTTTTCGGTCTTTGTTCCAAAGCTGTACTTTGGAGAGTGGTCCAAAATCTTCCTTTCCGCCTTCTCAGGGTTGTAACTTCCCGGAGCCGGGGTGACGAAAGCTTTGGGTTCCGCGTGGCGATAATGGAGGGACGCTGATGGGGCTGATGCTTTACCTAATGATTATAATTTTAAGTACCCTTCATTAATCACTTAATTATCCACTACTTCTCAATGAATCACACCCCGACAAAGTAAACCCTCGGATGGAAACCCCCGAATATAAAAAAATTAAATAAACAATCAAAACCCATTACAAATTGCATGAAAGCGAATATACTACCCAATAACAAAATCATTCATTCAAATCAATCAACATCATCATGCATTGCATCATCATCCACCAACCTTTGCTTGATAAGCCGTTTACATTGTACGTTCCAGGACCAGGCCCAGCATGATCAGTGGTGTCCACATGCCTATCTTTGTTACGCGAAGCGAATTTTTCAACCCCAGCCATAATTATTCCCGATTAAACAATACACAGCAGCGGCAATCGAACCGACCGACACCCGAAAAAAAGTGAATCGTTAAAGATGTTGATTATTAAAACACGAGGAGGTAGAGGAGGAGTAGGAGTTTTAAATTGCCAGCAGAAAAAAAGTAGGTTGCAATTGTGTACGCGTTACACGTGTTTTACCCCGTCGTCGTCGTATGCATTTCAATCACACCCCAGAAAAAAATAAGTCATTGGGTTGTTCAGGTAGATTTGGAATCCCAGAGTCGAGAGAGTTAGTCGTCGTAGCGATTTGGAAAGCAAATTAGCAGCACCATTATTTATTTTTTTCGAATAGCATCGAGTTTTAAGCGAGAGAAACAGCGTTGATGGAGAAGAATCATTCATTCATACATCAGGAAAAGGTACGCATTGTGGTCGTTGGCAAAATGGAGATGACGGTAACGAAAAATCAAAAAAACAATACCCCATTCATCATTATTTTTTCAGTATTCAAATTGTACCACAGCCACCACCACCAAGGTTGCCGCCCGCCATCACACAACCTGATCATCAGAGTGATCACCTTTACAAATTTTTTTTTCATCCCCTTTAAATGTGTTCATAAAATAAAAATGTGTATAAATCACTGCTATCCATCATAGCAATCATGACTCGTCTGCTAGTTGTAACAATGCCATCTTCATGTAAAGATATATTGAATGGAAAAAATTGGCGGTGGTGGTGGTAGTGGTTGGTAAAATGTAGGCGGACTTCAATCAAGATAGCTCTATCATAATTATTATTATGTTGGTTTTTTAAAACATGATCATGGGTAGAAAAAAACTGAAGAGGTGAAACCAATAGTCGAATAAATTACCTACTTCCAAATGTAAAACAAGGTGATGTGCTTTTCCCAGACACGTAAGGCGTCCTTCCTGAGTTTTCGTGTGCATCAAAATCAAGTTTTGGATTAGTAGAGAGCAGCGTGTATAGAAATTGCATTAATTACAAATTACTACAAGACATAATTTATTCTGGCGTAAATTTTAATTATTTATGATGACCGGTAATTTGTAATTAGAAGTCATTATTGAAAGTGTAATTTATATATCTAATATGAGTTTATGTATCGAAAGCGGGTCAATACTTAGATACTTATGAAAAGCGTTTCAAATTCACACCAGGACAACATTCACAACGATTTACATTACCGGAGAATAGCGACACTTTGATATAATATATTCCAACATTTAACTACTGACATACTTATAACAGCATATTATCTAAATAAATAAATGCATGCATTATTATTAATTATTATACCGTAGAAAACTGTTTAAAATGATTCTAATATAAATTATTACTATTATCATTTTCATAGTCACGCGACTGTGTAGTAATAATTTGCAATTTTCAATTAGCATATTATGCGGAAAAATCTCTATTCTTTTTTTTTACTTCATGGATCAAACAAAGACCACATTTCATGTCAGCCAGAGTGTTTGTCTTGAAAAAAGTAAATAGGAACCGGAATGTATAAAACAATGAAATATCAAATTATTGCTGCTTTTGGCAAATAACAATAGGTGAGGAGGGAACACCTTTTTTGCACGCTTCTTCTCTCCTTCTTGTTGTTCATTTTCTGAGCTTTTGAAGTTTTCTTGGAAGCAAACCGTGACAATGATAACTAACTGCCTAACAGCACCAAAGAAAATTGAACACCATTTTTGGAATGAATTAGAATCCCCGTCATCCTCATCATCATCATCAGAATCGTCTGCAGCATTACTGGTCTTATAAGCACTAATTACATATTACTCTGCTAACCTACCAAAAAAACATTAAAGCAGTCTTCAGCAGAGTAATAGTTAAGAATTTTAGAAGGAATCCCAAAAGCAAAAGCAGGTGAGCATCATCAAATCATGACTAAGGAAGGGAGCCCATCATAAACTAGTAAGGTGTAACCTTTAATACATAACTACCGAAAGAGTGATTAAGGCAAAAATAGCAAATATGGATACATATTTGACCATTACACTACGCTTTTGAGGTTCAAATTGATAATCCCGATCGATTTATGGCAAAAAAAATTTTGACGACTGGGGACACCCACACTTTGACGGCCCACCCCACCGCCAGGTGACCGATTTGACCCATGGTGCCTTGGCAAAAAATGATAGTCTTGAACTCCTCTATCGATTTAAACAATAAAAATTTTTGACGACATGGTCATCCCCACCAGGTCAAAGACGCCGACCCACATATTTCCGGTCAATGATTAGGTACGTGGCTGAAATTCAATAGGGAACGTCCCCTTGGGGAACGGTACCTCTACGCAAAATTTGAGCCAAATCGGTCAACGTGGAGGGGAGTTAGAGTGTTTACGGACAGACAGACAGACAGACAGACAGACAGACAGACGGACAGACAGACAAACAGATCAATCGCTATAACTACCTTTCAAGCATTTCATGCTTCCGGTAGTTAATAACGTTTACTCACACCTTTCATGTCATCTAGCTAACTTTACTGATGATGATGTTGATAATGAAGATAAAAATATTTGGGACTCTAGTTGATTGTGTATAAACTTTTGGAAAGTAGCTCTAGGAGAATCATCACAACTACTACCAGGATTTGTAGAGCATTATGTCCAAAAAAGTCAGAGAAGAGAGTTTTTTATTCTCTTTCTCGAATTGTAATAATAATAATAATTGCTAAATGAAAAGCACATTAATAAACTGGTTGTTGTTGGAGAGGGGGAGAAGACAAGACACAAATGCAATTTTATTATCATATTAATATTACCGTCATGCACTGGATTAGTTTTTTTTTCTCGCCAAAAAACTACAACACTTACCAATTAAACCTGGTAAGGCAACAGAAGCAGGTCCAGGACTACTGAACTCGGCTGCAATCGGACCACGACGTCTATAGAAAAATAAGAAGTAAATATATATCAGAGATCAAAGATGTTTGGTTAATCTGCAATACTTCTACTATAATACATATAAATACTTACTTCGTTGGCGTCCAAGGTCTTTGTTGAATATGTCCACCCATGTCTGTAAAATATACAATGAAACAAGATGTTTCAATATGGAAATAGAGATTCGATTATAATAGCATTAATATATCCTACACGACAGCTCACCACATTAGCAGAAAAATGTTAAAGTGGAAATTTAATCTCTCTCTCTCTCTCTATCCACCTGCCTCTGACAGAAAAGAGACAGAAGAGAGGAGAAAAATAAATGCCTAAATTTGTAGATGTGTGTGTATGTATTTTGATGTCAAGCGTGTTTATTTAAAAATCCAATTAAAATGCTAAATATACTGAAAACAATAATAAATTATGTTGTATGCTCATCTCTCTGCTCCCTCTTGTACTCGATTATAATTAAATTAGCACGTGTCCAACCTAATAAAAACGTGAAATTTTTGGCTAACATTTTTTTAGCTAGATCGCATATAATATATTTCGTGTGTGCTACATTTTATAGGTGCATAAACTCTGACAAAGTCCACCATAATGTCACATTTAAACAGTATATTTAGTACTACATCTGGGCGGTATTGGCTTCACTTGAGCATTGAATGAATTACTTTTCTCTTTCTTCAAAATCCTATTTGAGAAATTGCTTCTTTTATAATAATAATAACATTCTTCTCAATTCTCTTTTTAGAAACATTTTCATGACAAAACAGAAGTAAGTAGTTGTTGTGGGTATTATTATCACCAGCAAGTTGTTAACCCAACAACAATAGAGAACAGTAACTACCGCTGTCTTTCCTTTAAAAAATATGACAGTCAAGTAGGATGACCCACACCATTACTGATTTACGACGCTGCCTCTGGTGATGGTGGTGGTCGTTGTTAGGTTAGGGTGAGTGGACAAAAGAAAATATAATATGTGGTATGCAGTTAGATTTTATTATTATTGTTATTATTATTATTATTTTTAAAAAAAGATCCTGTTCGTTGGATGGCGAACACTTTAAAGTTTTTAATCCTGCTACGCCACAAGATTTAAATTGACAGGTGCCTCCTTAAGGCACCAATAATTTTCTTTGCAGCTACTCCATTATAACAACTTTTTCTACTTGTCTCATCCATTCTTCATATTTTTTCCCCTCGACGTAATGTCAAATATCATATCAAATAATATGCCGCAATCCAAAATTAAACACATTTACGCTAACGAGGTAGTAGACCCTGCAGAAAATTAAAAATTTGGCAACGATACGGTTAAAAAAATGACAAGCTCCTTATTGTATCGTGATGATCAAGGGAGTCCAGATCAAAATATGTTGCCTATCAAATGGGGTGAGCAAAATAGACTTAATTTATTTTACACCCTCGTTTTATCATCATCAGCCGCGTTTCACCCTTTTACTTTTGTTCCTTGCGACTCTGGTTATTTTACAAAACTGGAGAAGACGGGAGATAAGATGGTGCGATAGCGGATCAAAAAATGCTCGTGTTGTAGTTTCCTCTGTCCTCCGCATAACGCTGCGCGCGGAGCATCCAGGCAACCCATATAATAGACATCAATAAACATGTCAAAAGCCAATCCTTATCATCATTAAACCAAACAAGGCTGAATTCCCTGTGATCATCATTGTCGCCTTCAAGACACAGACATAGACGACTTAAGAGAGAGAGATGGAAATCAGAAAGAGGATTATTTCATGCACGTTTTCATGTGTCGAATTTTGTGTAGGCGTTATATTATTATAACAGCCATAATATATTAAGTATTGGCATTGGCAATTACTTTCCATTACACAACCAACAAAAGCTGATTGAATGAGAGAAGTAGGATTATCGTCCTCTCACAACACAAAAGGAAAATCGTGCTCCGCTTGACTGCAAATGACTGAAATGACTGAGCATTTTTACTCGACGCTTTTCTGATGCGAATGCTCTTTTTATTGAGATTCTTTGCCGAATGAATGCCACACGCTTTAAAAAATGTGTTGATATGTCTTTTAGATAAGTGCACCTATTTTGTTTGGTGACCATCAGATAAGCTTAGCGAAAAGTGTCTACAAAAACGCTCTTCCAGTTAACTAGACCGACAGTTTGAATGACATTTTTTGTCCTAAAAGCTCCATTACATACCCATTTTTAATCTAGTTTTTCACAGCAAACAGGGAAAAGCAGTGGATTCCGTTGACAGGATTACCTAGTAACAAAACTGATTATGAGTAGAAACATATTCGCCTCCCTGATTTGGAACATGTACACATTACTACTACACACAGTTGTGTAACATGCTTATAATATGTAACTAGAATCTGACGATAAAAAAAACGAGCTTTTTACATCCCACATTTTAATCCCCATCCTTGTCATCATCAACACGACATCATTACCACAACTAATACTGACTTTGAGTGAAAGGCCCAATTATTATCTCTCGCCAAAAAAAACACTGTGAGTGTTTGTGCGAGTATAATGTCAAGCCAGTAGGAAAGTACATGAAAATTTGGAAACTTGATTCAAGTTTTTTTTGACAGGTAGGTAGATTAAAATGACATTTTAGTTGGATGACAACCCGTCCATTCTCTTAACCAGGTGGGGAATTAGAAACAGAAAAAAACTCTAGTGACATTTGAAAATAAAACTTAAATTAAACTTTTTCATATGATGATTATATAACTTTTCGCTTAAAAATGCCTAGATTCGTGCTTTATTGTCAAGTTATGCAGATATTTGTAGCGGGAATCATATCTCTCTCTCTCTAGCTCTACATGGCCTTGCGTCTAAAAAATCCTTTCATCATAATAGCCAAGTTGACAGTGTGTGAAACATGTTTATCTGGAAGGTGAACATGACTTTATTCTGTATAGTATTTGTAGAAGCTGGTTTTTTTCTCATTTCGGAAATGCAAACTCTGCAATAAAATATATAAAAAAAAGTTCAACTTTTTGGTGATATGGAATATATCCGACATGTATCTCAGGGATTTCCATAATAAGACAGACTTGATAGTAGTAGAGCCTAAGTCGAGTTGTTGTAACAACAATAACTATCAGCAAGGTGGTATTTTTTGGGAATATTGGACAGGCAGAGAGAGTGGAGAAGGTGGGTGGAAGCGAAATTTGAAATCGCGGACCGCCCAAACACTACAAGTCTTCGTTGTCCGATTCTTGGGAAATGTTGATGTATCTACATTATAACTTGTACATATATGCGAAAAGGTTTTTTACAAAAAATGTTTGCAAACGGACTTATCTATCAGCTCTCTGGTTGCAAGGGGGAGAGCCAAAAAATGCACATTTACTTTTTTTATCACGGTCGGTTTTCCTCTAATAATCCCAAACCAACAGTAATAACGAGCAATCAGCGTACAGATACAATATATGACTTACCTTTTCTGATTGTCGCATTCAACAGCTCAGTTTCTTGTAACATTATTCGCTTATGTAATATTTGCATAATGCCATCATTCTTTTTACACAAATATTATATCCATAATCCATACCATTCTCTGTCATTGGCCATAATAGTTCAGTATGGCCAGGCAAAACTGACTTTTTTTGTAGGCGTTAGACGGATGAGCCACTATGGCAGGAATGGAGAACAATAATTCCTTTTGCAAGTAATACTGCCACAGATGGACTTGTGCCCCTCGTCGTTGTTAAGGAGTAG
Source organism: Sinella curviseta (assembly GCA_004115045.4). Classification (NCBI taxonomy): domain Eukaryota; kingdom Metazoa; phylum Arthropoda; class Collembola; order Entomobryomorpha; family Entomobryidae; genus Sinella; species Sinella curviseta. The sequence goes on from CM065489.1 coordinate 35,818,793, forward strand.
TAGAAGCATGAACATAATTGTTATGAATGTTATGATTAAATGGAAATGGAAAAGTACACATTTCATATCATTGCCACCTGAATAGGTGGACGAGCAACAATGGAATTATGAGATATAATATGCACGTTTATAAAAAATGACAAGGTTAAATGAGCATAAATGATAAAGACGTGAAATACTTAGGGACACATAATTAATAAAAAGAATTAGGGAAAAACCAATAACGCGTAAATTTATAGAACGTAGTAGGCAGTATATTCGAACATGTGTCATTGTACCAATCTGAGTAAAATCTAAACTATTTTTGTTGGTAGTTTAAAACAAACTAGAATTGCATTAAATTTTCAAAGTAACTTTCTATTCGATTTTAAGAAAAACATAAGTATTTCGCGGTGCAAGTGAATCATTAAAATCAAAGCGGTCAGAATGTCAGACGATGAAGCGTAAGCGAGGCCAGAACCCGACCTTCGCCGAGCATTAGGATATATTTATAATATATTTGTATGTTTTTTAAAAAGATTATTCATATGCAACTTTATAAAATTCACTGACCATCTGTAGGACCCATCTTGTTGAAAGTTGACTACACCGCACCGGTTAAAAAATGGATTTGCTGCTGTTCCTCTGCTCTCTGCCAGTATTGTACTTACGATCACGTTACTACAGAAAAAAATGAAACAGCAACGTTTTCTTTATATGGAATGTTGGCTAGAAATATAAGAAAAAATGTTACTTTTTCAATTCTTCGCAAAATTCATTCACACCACCATATACACACTCTTCTTTCCTTTTTTCTTTTAGTTTAGTTTAGTTCAAAGCTGCTGCGGCTTTGACTTTTTCAGCGATTATCATGATAATGGACAAAAAAGAGCTTTTCAAAGCGCACCAAAGCAAGGCGACATGTCTCTTTAAAACGCTTAAAACACTTATTTTAAATGTCGAAGAAATGAAAAATTGAGCATCGCCTTTTTTTCCTCATGGAATTCCTTGGTAGTAATTTCCTTGCAAGTTTGTTCACATTATTCATTTAAACACTTTTTATTTCCTTTTCCATTCTTTAAGATCATTATTGTTTCTCTAAATGACTCTAGCCAAATTCCAAAAACTCCCAACACGGCGTGTGTGGAAAAACGACATTTAAAACCATTTAGCGCACTTGCTTAAAATGTTGGTTAGTACCATCCTTCAAGGGAATTCTTCAAGTTTACTAAAGCAGATATACACACATAGTGGATTGCAATTGAACGGTAACTTACGGCCCATGCTAAATCGCAAATCTAGACGGCGTTGATTTCGATCAGTGTGGTGGTAAAAATCTGACTCCAGGTCACCTAGGAGATCTCGGCGAGGGCTTTCAGATGCGCTAGGTTTCATTCAAATCGGTTCGCACACTTCGGAGTTACGGCGCCTGCAATATAGGATGGACCCAAAAGGTTGCACTTGCTGTGTTAAAGGGGTATTTAAGCGAGGGAACCTGCCACCCCACCAATATTGCGGGCGCCGGAACTCCGAAGTGTGTGAACCGATTTGAATGAACAATAGCTCATCTGAAAGCGCACGCCGAGATCTCCTAGGTGACCTGGACTCAGATTTGTATCACCACACTGGTCGAAATCATCGCCGTCTAGATTTGCGATTTAACATGGGTTACAAGTTACCGTTCAATTGCAATCCACTATGTGTGTATATATATATTCTTTATATATATATTAAACCTTTTCAATAGCAAAAAAGAGTGCAAGAAAGAAGAAATAATGGACAAACTGATAAATAAATGGCCTCATTCCATGCAACACCACCAACAATCCAACTTTTTTTTCTTCATTGCATCACATCATCATCATTTTTTCAACTAAACTCCATAGAACACTTTTTTTGCACCGCTGCTGCTGCTCCTGCTGCCGCACAGCCCACACACAAAATATCTCACCAAAAGACTCCAAAATGAAAAGGAGTGAAGAAAAAACGGCAAGGTTTGTTATCTCTCTCTGTTGTGTGCAGATATATATGATGATGACGGGCTGACGAACTACTTCACTACCAAAAGTTGTTTCCTTTTATGTGCAAACAATGAAATAGCCATCACATCATTATTACTACAAAGAGGTACGTACGGTTCGTGCAACAATGGCGAGTTGACGGAGAGAGATACATGACATGTTTCTTTGAGAAAACACTTTCCAACATATTGAAACAACATATTATATTTTTTAGTACAAAGATTGAAATATTATGGATGCATGATATAGTATTCACTTTCGGTAAACTATAATGTCATGTCAAAGTATACATGGTGGTTTTGTGGAAGCACCGACAAAAATATTTTGTCCTGGACTATAACATTATGAAATGATGACGATGATTACTGCAACAAACGCGTTCATTTACATTTGATTACTTTTTGCACGGAGGAAATGATAGCTGTGCTGTAATGATACATTTTTAATCAGTCAGTCAAAATGTGCACTTGTGCAGTTTTTGAGGTGACGGTATACTGACTTAATAGGGTAATATGGAAAAAAAGGAGATATATGGCTGGATCATTAAACCAATAAAAAAATGTGCGTCTAACCTTCTTTGAAATATCCTTTAAAGTGTTGGCGGTGAGTTTGCACGGATGATGATAATTCTCTCTCTCTATATATTTATTATTACTTCTATTTAGCACGTAGGTAATGTGGATTTTGCATGAGCGTCAAGGCAAAATAAAAACACGACCTCGAGCATAGCACCAGAGGTAGACAATGATATTTTATTTATGAATATATGGTCGTATTTCATTCAAGTATTTGGATCACCAGAACAGAAAAGAGTTGTAATGTGGATGATGAGCACTCAGAAAAAAGTACTGAATGGCTAGAGGAGTGTAATAAGTATGTATATTGGTTTGATAAAGAAAAAAAAAATTATAATCCGTGAATGCTGCTGCTGTTGATGATGATGACATTCATGACTTCCATTCCAACAGCAACAACAACGGCTTGCATGCAATATTATTGCAGCCGCAGTAACGAAACGGCCAGTCAACAAACAAACACTTGTGGAAATAAACGGCGAAAACCAATATGGCAATATAATAATAAAAAATAATAATTGTGTATGCAAAACTAAGAAGAAGAAGGAAAAAAAGATTTTTTTTCTGATAGGCTATATAAGTTGGGTTATCATTATTTTCGACCAAGAAGGGAAGAAGATGAAAGGTTTCAAGGTCTCGAGAAACAAATTGCATTCATGCTTCTTTCTACTGCTCCTGTTGTTGCACTCTGACAGATAAAATAAGTCACATCCTATAGCACAGCTATCATAAACTTAAATGTTATGAACACGTGTGTATTTGTGTGTGCAAGTATTATTTTTTCCTAATTATGCATTTCACAAAATTACATGTTTTGGCAGTCTTCCTGTTGCAGCCGAGGAAACTGTAACAATTTGACGTGTGAGTTGTGGAGGAAGATAAAAATTTCAATTTGCTTACAAAAATGATAACAACGATAATGATGAAAGGGAAAAAATGAAAAATGAGTGCGGAGCTAATTGAAAATAATCATTTTTTTCTGTGTTCTGCATTCTTTAACTTTTAAACCTATCATGTTGAAAGTTCACCACCATAAGGAAAAAATATATTAATTTAATCAGGCGTGGAAGACTTGCACATAAATTACAGACAATGAACATAACGATGGCTCTGGCTAGCTGCTAAAAAAGTTTATATAGTTTAACTATTATTATTGATAGGTAGATTTGATTGATAAAAGCTTAAAGACAGATAGACACGTTTTAGAAAGATTATTATATATTCCATATTATATATTTTTTGCAGCGAGTTTTATAGGGTTACGAGAAAACGTGATGACAGTGTTCTCCTGCCCATCATCACCCACGCACAAAATACAACAAATTAGCATATTTGTTCCATCCACGAATATTTACAGCTTCACCAACAACAACTGCACACAAAACACAATTATCCTCCATATATCAGCCAATTATAATATATATTCTCCTTTTGTAACATTCACTCTCGCACTCACCATCACACAAAAACGCACAGAGAGAAAAAAAAATCATGCAAACATGTGCACCACATGCATGATGAGATGAGGATGATGATGATGTTTAGTGCATTTCATTAAAAAATGCACACGGTTCATCATCGTGATTAACTCTTGATTTGGTGTTTGGAATCACAAGAAAAGTGGACAATTGCATGGCAAGGCACAACCGAGACTACTTATATGCATGTACAAGTAAAGTAGCCCCTATTCCACCAAAATCATTCATTATAGTATAGTTTCAAAAAAAATATTTCAGGTGGGCTGTTTGTTGGAGTTGGAGTTGGAGGGAGAGAAGCTTTTCTTCAGTCAATGCACGCTATTGATTTGTGTGCAACGTGCAAAATGTAAAGGCATGTTATGTGGAGAGACTTCCGGAAGCCTCCAGAAAATACTAGATTGTACCACTGTACCACCACACACACACCTTGTCATAATCTGCCAGCGGCAACCAAGCCAACCCGCACATTGTCCTATTATTTTTTTCTTCTTTTGCAAAAGGAGAAGAGGGCTGAGCCAGTGATTAATATAATAATACGACACATGTATGTATATTCCAACCAAGTAGAAATGCTATCAATATCATCATACTTTTTTCCTTTGTTGATGTTAAAGTATGAATTTTTTTTTGTTTATTCGCTCATTTGAAAGCAAAAATCTTTTGTTGTTTCATGTGAGCGCTGCCATGCTGCTGTCGTGTCCCTGTCTTTTTCCACTGACGCCATTATATTATGGCAAAATCATGTGGCGTTGTGTGGCAGTCGACAGTGGTGGTGACGGTGGGCTGTGTGTATGTATCACTATCATCATCAGTTTTTTTTATATCGGGCTATTAAAGAATTTTTTGATACCAAAGACGGAAGTAGAGTGTAACTTTCCAGTTTCTCCTGCAGGCAAAAAACGACACAAGCAGTTTGATGACTAGTGATGGCGGTGATGGTGATGATGATGCTGCTGCTGTGCTGCTTGACTGCCTTCAAAAGGAGAAGAACAACTGCTGAGAAAATTCATGTATGCATGGCATTGGCATGGCTTGTGATGAACCAGGAAATTGTCAAAAACATGCAAGTTTCTTTGTTTGCGTGCGTATATTAAGCTACCTGCCTGCATTCCTCTACACAGACACCTCAAAACCTGGCGTATACCGCTATACACCTGGATAATCATACTGACTGGTGGCCAGTGTGCTGGAGAAAGAGGAAGAAGATTCTCTGGTCTGCTGGAGTCGTTTCTGATGACTTTGGTACCAGTGTCTTCTTGGTACAGCCATGAGGAACCGTACAATTTATGCCCTGCTGCTGCTGACAAGACGTGCAATAATAACCGATAATATGTATATTGCCATATAAGTTTCTCTCTGATATTTCTACCCGAACTGATGATGATAGTGGCGATGACAAAAAAAAAAACTAATATAGTGTGCTGGCACGCACGCATAATAATAATATCTGCATGCATTCTTATCTCGCTCACAGTCAGTTAGCCAGCCGGGAACCATGCATCAAAGAAATAGCGTTAAAGTTATTACTGATGGAAAAGCGTAGCTTTCACTTTCTAGTGCAGTAATAATAATAGCTTGTACTGCTGCTACCGCTACTAGCTTAGCAGCCTGGAGCCTCCCAGGAGAAAATGAATGTTATAGTTATAAACAATAAAAAATACAGGAATTGCACACTCTCATCATCGTCGTCCGTCACTGTTTATTTCTCATCACTAAAGCAGCGATTCACACACTGAATATCTTGGTTTTTTAAAGACAAATGGAAAATGTCAGGGTATGAAATGTATGATTAAATGGTGTGGATAAGGTAGTATAGAAATCGATAACATGATATTTTGCTATGGGACAGCCTCTTTTCACCTTAAACTGATAATGCCTATAGGTAATAATGTGTTGGGTCGAAAAGAAAAAAAAACTACAACTCTGTGTCAGTTTCAGTTTGCATGTAAAAGAAGTAAGTCAGTCTATGCCCAAAGTATAAATTTATGCGGAAACGTATAAATTTATGCGGTCCAAAAACGCATAAATTTATGCGGTGACCGTATAAATTTATACGCTTACCATAGAAACATATGCCGCCAGTTTCAAAATATATTGATTGCATGTTAATCAGTAATAGCCTTTCCTCTCATCACTACAAATTGATTTTACTAAAAAATGCAACGATAAATTTTTGATTTGCCACGATGAAAAGTTTCTAAATTTTATTAAAATTAATAATCAAAAATAAAAACATTGTTACTCCTCATCAGTTTTTGTTACTTTTCATTTTTCTGACGGTTATCCAAAAAACGCATAAATTTAACCGTTTTTCCTCAAAAGCGTATAAATTTATACGGTCACCGCATAAATTTATGCGTTTTTGGACCGCATAAATTTATACGTTTCCGCATAAATTTATACTTTGGGCATAGACTGTAAGTACATATAGCAAGTGGACACAACAACTACATTTACTATTTTATGCGAAAAAGATAGCTTTCGAGAAAGTTGAGGAATTTTGATTTATTTCTTTTTCTCGGAACACCAATCTTATTCTTATCTTTCATTGTGTAGTAGTTTCTTTTGCTTAAGAAGGAGAAGGATGGTTTAAGCCAATAATAAAAAAATACGTAAATGTATATGATGCTCTTTTGTTACACATTTTTGTAGTTAATATAATATTATTATTACTATTGTTGTTTGTAGTAGTAAAAGGGTAAGAAGAAGTCGTTTGGCAGTAGTGGGGCCGATAAGGTGATACAAGTAGGAGGACGATGCGATATCAGACGAGACAGACGAAATTACTTTCTTGTGTAGAGTTGATGATGATGATGATGTAGTTGGCTATTTTAAGGAATTGGAAAAAGTAGACAGAGTTTTACAACGGCAGCAACCGCTATACACACACACCTTGTCTTCGAAGTATGAATGGGCGGCAACGCTCATCTTAATGATGAATTTCATTTCTGTTTTGACGTAAATTACCTCTAAAAAGCAACTTTCAAATTGCTTCATCAACATCATCTCTCACTCATGTATCTATCTGAAAAAAATTGTCCCTTTGTACTTCTACACTTCTTTTTTAAGAAGAGAAGGAAGTGGAATTGTTTGAATATGCACAATTGACAATGTTTCAATTTGGCTCAACAGAGTTGACTGTTATTTTTGGCGAGGTGAAATAATAATATGTACGTATGTACATGTTACAAAGGAGCATGTAATAATCCTGACTCTCTCAGAGGAGATGGTCAGCAATTTGTAACGGTTCTATGAAGCTTGTAATTGTACAAGTCATAAAGTGCATTTCTATGACCGTCTCACAACAAGTCACAATGCTTTACATAGTAATATTGCTCTTTTATGGATTCATTGTGCAGGCAAAGTAAATAAATGAAATTGCACCGTCCCGTCATAAAAAAATGACTTTATAATGCTTTCAAATAGAGTTTCAACTTCTCCTTTCTAGTCCCGGTGTCATCATCCATCCTGTCGATAATGTTTCCCTTTTCAAAATGTTTTGAAAAAGCTTCATTCAGTCACATGAATCATGATCAGTTACTGTGTCCTTAACAACAGGTTAACTTTTAAATGGTGGCATGTTTCTTTTCTACAGCGCTCTAATAGGAGAGGTGTACAACATACAATGCACAAGTTGGTTGTCAAGACAACAACGCAACGGAGGAAAATGCAAGGCAAAAAAATGCCAACCTGTCTACCTGTTAAATATAACCTGCTCAATTTGACTTATTACGATGTACTTCATTAATTTGCAATAATATTAATGTGAAACTACATCTCTCAGCACATTTATGCACATCCTCCCCTCCTCCGTATATTATTACACAGATTGAAGATGGATATATCAAACCATTGCCACTATAAAACCACTGACCACTAGTGACCACACTACTGCTGCAAAAAGGATACAAGAAATAATGTTATTTATTTATTTATGCAAGTGAACATTACATAATTATATCAGAGCCAGTGCAGCACCCACCCCACCAATTCGCCTTACAAGGAAACAAGCAAGTCTTTTCTTTATTCCTGTGTCCCGTGTAAATTATTACCTTCTTTACAACAAGTGTCCATACTATTAATTTACTCTCTCTCCCTACTTGCCTTTTGGTCGGTATTTACAAACGGACTTTAGAAAAAGGATGAGAATTCATATATGACGGCGAGAGAAAATACTACATTTTTGCGACGCTAACTCGGCTCTACATCAATTACAACGTGTCATGTCAAAAATGGCCTCTATCGACAGTGTTATCTCAGGAGAGAGAACGGTGCAAATACAACAACTTTGTTACCATTGTGATTATTTCATATGTGTATGCTCATTGTTTAAGTTTTAAAGGGCGACTTCAATGATGATGCAATGATCAAGTTTTTTTTTATTATTATACTCCATTTATTTATTTTTCAAGTTCGTTGTTGCTCCAAAAGACAAGAATCGTTTTAAAATACATACACATATCTGCATATTATTATTTTTCTCTTATTCAATCCAACTCCAACTCCAAATCCCTTCCAAAATCCAATTTAACACGTATGTATGCATTTTATGCTCACCTATTGTACTTTCATGCTTCAAAGCAGTGTCGCTGGTTTTGTTGCCTTAATCAGCTCTATAACTCCATTTGACCATTATTGTTATTATTGCCATGACTACTAATCATAGAGTAATCACACAATCAATGTGTGTGCTTCTTTTTTTTTCGTGTTGTTATTGTTACTGTTGCTGCTGCTGCTGTTGTAGTTGATCGATTGCTTTAAGCCATATATGTCCACCAGAAAAAGATTGACTGGTCCTATTAGTACAAACATCAACAGCAACTGCCAGTTGTTCAATTCAATATGCAACGTTGTTGTGTTGTTGCCAATTGCCTTAACACAAAAATATATATATCGAAATGTATGGTGCTACATAGCATGTGTCAAATAATTTATTCAAAATCCCCTTTCTCATGCTAATTAACACTTTAAGAGAAGATAAGATTAGCCATGTCAGTCTATTATTTTGATTGTTATGACCGTTCTTGTGGGGGATATTTCGAAGGAGCTGGGTAGAAAATGGCGATAGTGCTAGTAGTCAACCAGCACTAAAGTGAGGACAATCAATGTACGCATCTGTCTAATTATTATTATTCATTGTCTCCACGGTTGTTTTAGTAATGAAATTGACAATTTACACACAAAGATTCATCTATCAGGCAAAAAAAACAAGCCATTCAATTAAATGGATCCAGTTCAGTGGCATGTGATTATGCCTGTCAAAAAATTGAAAACATGGCCATCATCTTCATCATCAAACGTGGTTGCAATAAAAATATTATTAAGTTTAACGAGAGATAGGAAGAATTTTTTTATTGCTTTCGCAATGTCGCCTGCTTTTCTTTTGATTTAATGTACATGCACACGCTTAGCCATTACTTTTGCCAAATAAATACATATTATTATTACATTCCAAGACGAAGAGAGAGAAAAAAAATAAATGAGTCCAGATTTTGTAGCCCTCGGTGACATCCTTGCAAACAAAGCGATGGATTAATTGGCTCTGGCTAATTAGTTTGATTACATTTACACAAGTCAGGTAAGAAAGAGAAGACATGTGACCGGTGATGAGCGAGCACACATAATTTCAGAAGAAGAAAAAATTAATGTGCATGCATAATGTGGTTTGTTTATTACTGATTACGGTCTGGCCTATATTTTTGCTGATTGAGGGTTTGAAAGATGATGAAGCCCATGAATCACAGCAAACAATAAGAATGTATAATTTGGAAAGAAAATTTCATTTCTCTGGTTCATCATCATCACACGCAAAGCATTTTCGATCCCCCTTTTCCTATTGAACATCATCATAATAATAATAACTTGCATCGTCCAGTTGCTTTGCAAAAAAAATATTGTGAAGGCGTATAAGGAGTATTCGTCTTTCTCAGAAAAGCCTCTCTCTCTCTCCATCCATCCATCCATTCCATCCAACAATATATTTTCGATGAAGAACCAGATAAATGCTCAACCTTCTGGCAAATGGTATGTATGGTGATGATGTTAGCGTTGGGGTAATCAACGCGACATTAATGGTAATTATAATTACACCCCTTTAATAAATATATCGTCTTGTGTTGAGTTTAAAAAGTATATAGGAAGTGCTCATACTCAAAAGACGATGATATATACAACAAGGAGATTTTGGGTACAAGTGTGCAAGTGCCAGTAGAACGCTAAGTAAGGTGAATATTCAAGTACATTCCAAAATAATAACTGCTTCTTCAGTTGAGACTTTGCAAGACACGTACACCTTTTATATCAGGTACAATCAACAATGGAAAGTTAAGAATAGACAGTTTGACTTTTTTTGCCTCGCGCAACGGTGTGAGGTGAGCAAAAAGCATGCAAGATGCAATTCTCATAATTTCTTTGCTTGTCCCAGAGAGAGAGAGAGAGAGATTTTTTTATTTATCATTTTTAACAAAGCGATTAAGACAATGCATCGTTACATAGTTTCATATCGTTGCTCATCATCATCATCCTCAATCCTCGCAGCTACAAACAGGAGATTATACACAAGACGCCTAAACTCAATCCAACAAAATCTATCCATAACCCATCCATCTTGCTATATACACCTACGCTCCAAAAAATTGTTTCATGCCATAAGCCAAAGATGAACTTTTTTTTTACTTTTTTGTTTACAAATGACCATTCATGTCATCAGACAAGATTTTAATAATAGGAATAGCAAAAGTGCTAACCTATTGAGCACTACTAACATGATGATACGCTGCACTTAACAAATCATAGCAATCGGCAACCACACAAATAATCCCCAGGGATTTTGGCAGAAAAAAAATGTGCATGGATTTTTACAAGGTCTTTCATCCCACAACATACATACAGGACGAAATAATGCCGAAAAAATTCAAATATATTGTCCAATATATATTTTTGGGAGCAACTGCTAAAAAAAACTTTCATCTGCTCTATTTTTGATCATAGCAGACAAGTCATGACATAATGGACACATATTCGTGATGGTCCAATTGAAACCGATGAAATCAAAAGCATACATACCGCATATTATTATTATATATATCCATGTGGTGGGTTTTGCACCGTAAAATGGCGTGGTTGGTGGTGTGGTGGGCTTAAATCTAATCAATACTGCATTTGCATACACACAGGTACTGCTTTCTTATTATTTATGGAGCCGCTCATACTGTTTAGATTATAAATATCAATCAGAAGCGTTACTACATCACCTACAATTTAAAGGAGAAGCATGACTGGATGCACTCTATTTTGACTAAAAATGTCAGTCAGTCAGTCAATCTTTGTGTGGGACTTTTTTTTACTCCAGTCAGCCAGCTTTTTATTCAATGAAAGTCGTAATAATGATGATGATCGTATATAAAATCGAAAAGAGTGTAGGTTTTACGTTACCTTGACGTACAGACAAAAATAGAAGCTAAAGATGAAGAGTCATCGTCATCATTTATTTTTACAGCAATAACATTTATTTGTCAGTTGTTATTCTATCAAAAGGCGAGAGAGGGAAGTGTAAAGGAACTTATTTATTTAACTTTTGTGCACTCAATCAAATGTTCAACAATGAAGGAAACAAACTCAAGCACTGAATGGCCAGGACAGAGAGTGCGAAAGGAAAAAGGTCATAATAAAACCCAGTGTGAATCATTGGAAATTGCTTGCCTTATTAAATGCTTAATGGCCATGTTCTATGCATTGCATAAAATGAAACAGCATCTCAAAGAAATTTCACATCAATAATGCCGTTTTTTATTGTCTGTTGTACTATGATGGGTGTATCCATTTTCCCCTTAACTTCGATATACATACGTAATACTATTCATTCAGTCAGAACCACCTCCACATTCACACGAAATCCATCTTATTATTTTTCGTTCTGCGACTCTGTTTCTCCAAGAAGTTCATGGCGTAGTTCTCAACTCTCAGTAATGACAAATGTGACGGCTTTCGCAACGCGTCATAAACTATAAGGACAATAATATTCAGGTTCATAAAAAAATCCTGGACGACTGAAGCATGTGAAATTGTCGTTATATCACCGGATGCAGAAAATGAAAGCCGATACATATGCAAAATATTCATGAATTAATAAATGGAAAGCATGCGTACTGAATTAAAGTACTTGCTGTGAGTGGGAATATGATGGCGGAGGAGAGATGAAATGGATACCCTGTTAAAAAACAAGAAATCAACTTGATTTGGTGGAATGTTCATTAATTCTCGTGTGTCTGTCTGGTGAAAAAGTTGACCTGGCGTCTAATAACCTTTGAACCTCCTGTTGTATGAAAAGGATATTTTTTTGCGTTGCCCGTCCTTCTCTTTGGATGATATGTTTGGACACGCTTGGGTAATTATGTAGGATGACCAGAAGCAATAAATGTAAGGTAATACACATGTTTTGTTACTATTACTCTTATGAAAGATGTGTTCACTTCTTGAAAATGTGATTGTTGCATATTATTTGCAATGTAATGATGTTCTTTCATGAATACGTAATTCGTATCCAATTGCATGCGTGAGAGGAAATTTGCTCTCCACCTTTCTGAAACGACGATGAGAGAGATGATATTGTGAATTGTGATGGGTGGTGTGGTGGTGATGGTCGCACACACTCACATCTTCCCCAACACATCAGTGTGCAGTCTGCCTGCCTTCACAAAGGAAATCTATCCTTTTTTGTCTAGATATGGCAAGCACGGAAATGAACTTTGTTGGGAGCGATTTAAAAAAAATCCAATAAAAATTGTAGATGTGGTGGATTGGACTGAATATATGTGCAAGCGTAACTGTCATATCATCGTCACATTACTCATGCAAAACTTTTCCAAATTTGCCGTGTGTGCATGATTGTGTGTAGCCATAAAAGCAAGTGGCATAACTCCAATGGTTTTTAACAATGGATGGTCAAAGAGCGACAAAACGAGAGATAGAAAGAGACTCACTCTCTATAAACTCGCCAAGCACAAGTGCCATCCACGTCGCCGCTGAGACATTCGGTTTGACGATCATGTTAGTGATGATGACGAATATTAAACTGAAATTGCACTGCCTTCAGCCTACACATACTTAATAGGAAAGAAGTCCAAGTGACAATTGCCTATGCGCGTACAATAAATAATAATGGGATTCATGGACCGTGAAGCACGTGTGAGCAATTACCACACTTTATTTCTATTCTATCAATCATTAATTCTAGAAAATAAATATCTGCCGGGAATTTAAAGAGGAAAGGGAATATATAGGCCTCGTGTCCAATCTCTCGTACTACTAAAAATATTTATGATGAGAGCTTTATTTTTAACGAGGAACTAATCTCTTTGTGACCTCGACTCGCCCCCTCCAGACGCCGGGGTGCATAACAAGAATTTATGATTTCTTTACACGGCATGCGTATATATTGTTACAATTATCAGACTTAAACTTAATTTGCCAATTATTTTGAAGAAAAAAAAACATGCACCTTGTGCCAACATTTTTCGCTTGCCTAATTAAAATTGGTTATTATAATATTTACATGATAAATATTACTGATTTTTTAAAAACCTTTTCATGATAAGCCGCAGGCGTCCATCTACCCACTTTCGATCTATACACTGAAAACCCAAATCTTGAAAGACAATGTCAGGATAGTATTGCTCAGAGCGAGTATAGCAAGCGAACACAATTACATATTACGCAATGAATGAATGCTCAGGTAAACAAGCAAAAAAACAGGAAAACATGAGTAACACGAGGAAACATGAGGAAAGTAAAAGCTAACACAAAACAAGAAGCCAAATAAGCGTTCTGCTCACACCGCTGCTGCTGCTATCGCTGAAAAACTTTTGCTTTTTACTTACCTATGATTTATACGGGATCCTAGAATTCGGTGACAAACTTTGCTGGAAAATAACTTTGGCTTGGTGTGTAAACTGTGTCGTTTCTTTGTCGCGATAAATATTTTGATATGTATATGTTGTATATATGAATAATAATTAGAATCTTAAAAATTATTATTACAAGTAAATCACAGATGAACTATTGATTTGATCGCTATTGTTACTAGAAACAAATTGGATGATGATATAGTATCGATGACACCGCAAACAACGGAAGCTCTGAATTTTTTTGATGCTACGAACACGTCGCTCGTCCGTATCCTTCTCGTCTCAGGATCTGTCAGCGCTCAGAGTATAACTGCAAATGAAAGGAGCTGGCGCAAAAGGAAAAAAGCTTCTCGAACAAATTCAAAGAGCAAAGCAGGCAGGTAAAAAGAGAGGTTAGCGCAGAGAAGTGGTGAGGAAACCAGGCGAGAGCTATCATCTTCATAATGTGTCATCCATGCAATGTAAGAGTACCGACGACGAGCGACGACCAACGCCGTTCTGTGTGGTGTGGTGAGGATCCCAAAACGTGTGTGGGCGATTGCAATGCTCACAACAATATAATAAAAAGAATAATGTTACTTTACTTACTACCACTTGCATTTACTACTGACTTGACTAGTTGTAGTTTCCATTATTATTACTCCTAACCATTAGTTACTCCTTTTCCAAGTATGTGTGGTAGTTAGTTATTTTAAAGCATTATCTGTTTTACTTGGTATTATAGAGTGAATGAGAGAGAAGAAGAAATAAAAGGCAAAGATCAGGAGAAACCTGCACTTATTGGTACTTGTTGTTGTTGTATCCCGGATTATGATCATGACATGAAGAATCACTACAGGGCCGTAGTTTGTCATCGTCCAATGCTAATAATAATGTAGTATGTCGCGTTGTCTATCTACCTATGCTATGCATGCTTAAATATATTAAGTCACGGAGATGATGATGTTGATGAAGGAGAAGGATCTACGGTTGCTTATTTATATAAAACGGATAAATATCCCATCCACACACAATAATAATCCATACAAGAATCAAATGGAAAAGGGAACTCATTGTTAACTAGCGCTATCATGGCTAGGCTGACTATATCTTATATAATTAGAGCCATGCCATAATAATCATATCTCTGTGAGCTGTTTTGGAAGTGCAATATAATTCTTTTGCTATTTGCCATTTATATTTCACTCCTCGACAATAACGACGACGACAACGACTTACCTACCTGCCTGCTTTTGCCTTTTTTTACCTGTTCATGTGTAAAAGGTGCAGGAGAGGAGATACATCATTGGGACTCGGCGACTTGACTGTCGGTCGGTCTATTATAAAAAGCCATGTGCGAATATGGACATGACAAGATCAAGCAGACAGAAAGAAAAAGGAGAGAAATACCAACAAGACCATCATCATCAGACCAGCCGCAGCGTTGAAGGAGAAGACACTCTCCTCTTGCTCTTTGCAGGGCTTCTCATGTTACAAACTCCAACAATGCAGGTAAAATAAATGTTTTATAATGCTTCTGCATTTTTCCCTCTTATGTAACAAAGTCGTTTATTTGCTTTTTGTGTGGAAACAAGAATGCAATACTATTTTTTTGTCTTTTCTTGTAAGTTATAAAATTAAATCTGTATAAGGCATCTGAAGACAATCAAACATTAGCGCAGGTATGTAGTGTCTTTAGGAAAGATGTATGAATATGCATACGAGATAGGATGATGATGATAATGATTATAAAGATTACGGTAAGATATTTTTTAAATGTACAATTATTGATTATGATTATTAGGTATATATATATATGTAGGTAAGTAGTGTTTTGACTCCAACAAATTTTAACGTGTAATTTAGAGGATTGAAATGGAAAATTGCTTTTTAAAGCAGAGAATTTGTAATTGTTGTTAGTGGAGTATGACACACTGTGATGCAGTTTCTTGTACGATACATCAATGGAAATGATATTTCATGAATGGCGAACGCCGGTCTAGATACAAAAAGCGGTTTATATCATGCAATACACTTTGTACCTTATATACTAACTAAATACATACCTAAATTATATTATAGCTAATCTAGCTATCCAACATTTGATTCAATTTTGGTCAGTTTAGGTATGCCGTGCACCTCAGTCACCAATTATTATTATTTTTTAGATAAAAAGCAAAGAAAAATAATAGAAGAATCGTCCATGGTACCCATTCATTACTATTATCAAACTGTGAAAGGAAAAACTGTTTTCAAGGCGAAGGTATGTAAATTATATTTGCCTTTCATTCACATCTGTAATTGTCAATCCACATAGGTATCGACGTGTACCGTTTTGTGTGTGCAGTATTCTATGCAGCTAGCACGACGCAAAGGACACGCTGATGGAAAAGGAAATGCAAATATATTTTGGAGGATAAAGATGCAAACATGAATGGGTTGATAAAAAGGAACAACATTATATACAAAGAAATATTATAGAGAATTGAGATTTAAGATGAAAGTTATTTATCATCACGAATTGACTATATGTACTAAATAAATTGAAAATAGATCAATATATGATAGTACCATTTCTTGTCATGTCATAAATTAAAAATGCCTGCCTGAATGCAGCAATGGTTGCTATGATGGTGATTCCGTTTCTGGTGGAGTGTGCCATTAGATACACAACATGTATGTAGGAATGAGGATGGTCAAGTAAAATTCTGAGAAATTAGTAGCGTCCTTCATGATACCTCACGAATTGAAATATATATACCGTGTGGATTTACCGGCACAGTTTAACAGTAGTTTTTTTCTTACTATTGCTCAGTCTTCCACTACCACACATTTTACATGCTTTAAGTTGGGAAAACTTGCATTTCTAGCCACTTGGCTTAAAATGGATACTGCTGATAATAATGAGATTAACTGCATTCATTTTAGCCCACCTCTGCAGTCTGTAGAGTTTAGCGACCACTTTGCATGGTCGATATATTAAAGGAAATAAGAAACGACAATACTAATACTTCTTTCGTCTTACTATTATCGTGTGTTTGGTAAGATGACGATATAGATAGTAATGATGATGATACAATTGAACAAGTCCTAAAAAATACAACATTGCCGAACGAACACACAGGTTTTCGTTTTCGCCGTGGTTTTTTGGAAGGACATGAGCAAGCTTGAGAAAATAAGAGAAAACTGAGTGGGACGACGATGATGATCTTGCTTGACGTTACTTTTCTGTGTAGACGCTTCTCTCTCGAGTTGCTCTTCTTTGCACATCATAATGCTAATTATGTGTGCTTATGTTATATACATCTTTTTAGCAAAAAAGTAAAGCAAAAATTCTCTGTGAAAAATGGCATACTTACCTTTATGCATTGAATAGATGTGTTATGCTATTACATATATGAGGAGATAGTAGAAAGGTAGGATTTAGCACAAGACTTAAATCAGAGATTTGGATTTAACAAATTTGGTAAAATAAAATGAGCAACGGACGAATGAAAAAATTGGGTAGGACGAGCAATACTCAATACTAAAGCATGGCAATATGGCAAATGTGGTTGTGGTGATGTGATTTGTAACGATGATCATGATGATGCACCACGACATTGATGATAAGTTGCTTGTTTAAAGCAGGCCTAAATTAAATACTGTGCATTTTGCTCACAACGTTGTTACCATTATCACTATTGCTGAATAACAGTAAAGAAAGTATGGCTAAAGCTACCTGGTTACCCAACGAGAGTAGGAAGGGAGTGAAGGTCACTGACGAAGATGATGGCTTTCACGTCACGTGAAATCAAATATAATGTGTACCTTACTGACATTTTTCCTCCCTTATTTGTCCCAGCCAGGTATGCTCAATTGACCAAATGTGCTAACATGATGCGATTTTCGGCGTTATGTTAACTTTTGCCTAGATGTAATATAGAATAATCTTGTAGAATGCCCATTAATTCCTACAATATTGTAATGGTCCATCTATATAATAATTCATGTATGAATAATCCCTGATGCTTCATTGCTAATTGAATCAATAAGCATAATTAAGATTAGTAGAGCAATAATAATGGGGTGAGACGATAAAAGAACAAAAGGTTATATGGCGACTTTTATTGTATGTACAGTTTACATATCCATTATCTTGAAACCGTTACTACATTTGCAATATCCGTCCAATTCACTCGCCTTCCTTTTTCGGCGTGGTTTCGCGACTTCAGAAACGGTTGCGGTTCTAAAAGTGTCAACAGCAGCAGTAGAACACTCAGGCATTATGTCCGGTGCATTATCACGGTTTTCTTCGGAGGGTCCAGGTTTTTGAACGGGCACGGCAATGTTACCTTCGGGAGCCTCAGAATCGTCCTTTGGCTCTTGCTTAATTATTATCGGTTTCACGTCCACATTAACGGGAGCCTCAACGATAGGCATGATCTGAGTTCCTGCAGTAGCAGGCGTGGCAGTTGGCACAGGCACAGTTGGTGCAGGAGCGCGTTTTTTCGCAGGACGACCTACTCTCTTTCTCGTTGAACTACGTAACTCAAGTCGGACGGGATAATAGGTGTCTACAGGCGTTTTCAGCTTCTTTATGAACAACGGGATCTGTGCAATATTATCAAAATACAAAATGTTTATAATTTTAAGTAATATTATCAAAATGTACAACATCTACTTAATTGCATTATTCTCACCGGGTCAGTAGCGGTAGCTACCACATTGCGCCGCCGCCGCAACTTTCCTCTTCCCTTAGCCGCAGAGGAAACAACACAAAGTTCCTGTCCGTCAATAAATTGCTGTGAAAATGAGGTAATCAATTAGAAATGCTTTGCACACTTAAAGTTTGATACAGAGTTTAAAATGTTGAGCTCACCTCGAATCCCATGCGCTTTAAAAGGTCTAACCACTTTTCATCCAAGTAGGCACGAGCCAATTTGGAGAATGGCAAAAGTGATTCCGGCCCCGTGATAAACAGACGCACATATTGCCGATCTTGGGCAGTTTGGTAGGTTAGCATATCTGAACTGATGCGACAATCTACTAGAATATGAAAACAACTTTAACTTTAAATTTGATATCTTTAATTTAATTAGAATGAAAGGGCTATTTCTTCCTGCTCACTGGTGAGACGCGGTCCGGGACTGTGACTATTGATGAATTCTCTTACCTTAGCTGGAAACGAGTTGTTCTCAATCTGATAAAAAATTTATATAAAATTCTAAAAGGCAGAGTTAAATAAATGGCGTGTTATAGTCCATGACAAAAGTAATATTGAATATACTTTCATTCAACACCACTCATATTGTATGAAATAAAACTTGACGATGAAACAATTGAAAGCAAGCAACTTTCAGCTTTGGAAATTAGCACACTGAAATACAAATTGAGGTCTTAAAAGTCATAAAAAGAAACTACTCAACACATTCTGATAAAAACGACGCAATTAACCGCTTACCCATCAAAATATTTTAATAGGTACTTGAATCGTTTTGAGTTCACATACTCGTTTGAATGATTCTCGAATAACAATTTGACAATAGCCCATTATTTTTTCGTCACTTTCCCGTGTTCTAAGAATAATATGTATACATATATGGAAATGATATTAACTGTGGTGATCCGGAATATAGTTATATAAATAGATATTATGGTTATGAATTATGAATATATAATATGAACTACAAGGCTAAACCCTTTTTTGGGTGACATGTAAAAAAGGCCATTGTACGCAGGTTTCCAGGACAACATACTCGACAATTTGAAATTTCACTTTAATTCAAACTTGCAAACTATTTATAAGAACGTATTTGATATAAAACAGCAATGCCACCGATTTTTCATACAAGTGACAATCCGGGAATGACTGACTACGATTTACTTCCTGGTAACGACTGACACGTATTCTATGCTAATTCCTAGAATTGATCTCATGTATAGGGTGGACAATAATCGTAAGTGCACTAGGTATTCATAATTTATTATCATTCCTGCGAGTTGAAAGCATTAAACCATGTGTGTGCACATATGATGTATGATGACAATTTCCGGATTTCTGATATTTTTTGTGACATGTATGCAAATGTAAAAACTATGTATGAAGTCAAGTGTTAGGCAATTATGTATTGTAATGCATCAATCGAGTAAATAAACAGTCATGAATAAACTTTGGTCTTCACAGGAGTCACAAATTTATTATTAATACTTTATAAAAAAAGATACCTTTTGGAATTTTATTTTAATATCTTAAATCTTAAATGTAGCACAAACAATATTTTTGTACAAATCGACATATATTAAACTCCGCCTTTCATAGGAAGAAACGTTAAGAAAAATACTGATTTGGCTCTTTAACGCACGTCACTATACAACTGATACAAGTTAAAAACTCACTGCAAATTACATTACATTACGAAAGACAATATAATGATCTACAAATTGATCACCTACATTACACTTAGGAATACATATACCACTACAATTAAACATTAGCACTGAATTTCAAGGGTTACTGTGAATGTCATTTATAATTATCAGTCATGAAAACTATTCTACGAGTGGATAATAAAATAAGAATACAACAATGTACCAATAAATAGGGTGTACAAAGAAATGTCATTTTAAAAATCGGATAGTCTAGAAAATATCGAAGACGACAGCGACTCTTACTTACTTACGGTCACTTGCAAGATGAGCGTCAGATCTCTATCCTTTCATCTCTTATCAACATTGTATTCAAAAACATATACGTCAAACTTGTCTACACTCTACAGTGGCTTTGAAATGGCAATATGGAAAAACGACAACTACAACGTACGAGCGCGTACAGTATTAATTGTACAGTCAAAAGCCTGTTAAAATTCTTTTATAGGGCGGCATGCCATCTAGCCATTGTAGACAAGTTCCCTGCACAACGTATTCGAATATATACAAGTTTGACCGCATTTAAAAGCATACTAATTAACAAAAAGAACATCGTACCAGCTCATTAGTATCTAATTTCCCGAAGGCATATATTACTTCATCATCGTAACGCCAACTTTCATCGAAATATTTCGAAGCCTAACCTAATTCCAGTTTAGGAATACTTACTTTATTTCTTAAATCAAAGGAATAGTAATAAATAATAAAATAAACTAATCAATATCCATATTTTTCTTGCAAGGAACTCATCATTCCGTTGGGTAACGGGCTTAGCTTTCCTGCTACTTTATTTACTCCTTGTCGGAAGGATTCTTTAACGTCATCCAAGTCCACATTCTACATTCAACAATAATCGCCATGATGTTTCAGTAACGTTATAAAAAGCGTACATCATGTCAAGTATAGTTTTTATTAAAGCGTACCTGCAGTGCTTGCAAATTTCATGACTTTGATCAATCAATAGAAAAAAAATGGATCACTGTTATAATCCTCAGTCGAATCATCTGGAACGTCTTCCGGTTCTATAAAAATGTAACAATATTTAACTTAACAAAATGATGAACGTAATTACTAATTACCATTTACAAATGAGTATTACATAGTAATAATAAAGTACCTTGCTTTATCGAGTCAATACTTTCACTAAATTCGTTATTGCGTGCCCGCTTGCATGGCGGCTCGTACTTAAGATGGAAACAAAAATATAAGGATCATTATTATAATGTTTAATTAAATTGACCATAGGGCGAAGCGACTTACGCCATCATCTCTTGAATCCCCAAACATCTCGTTGGCATTACCAACTTTCTTTTGTTCTTCGAAACTAGTAGCGGATGATCTGCTGGATGGCTCTTTCTTCTTAGGGCGACTGGATGATGGTGCTGTTAGAGCAGCGTTAGACTCGTCGTCATCGGATGAATTTTTGGAAAAGCTATCAATAGCAAATCAGAGTTTTTTGTTAAAACTATGTACCAATTACCAGACACTGCCATATAAATCAAAATCTGATGGATACAGAAATTACTATGACTATTTTCACAAACTTATCTAGTCCTGGAAGGAATGATGAACCAAATCCACTTGAAGTTTCCACGATTTCATAGTCATCAAAAAATGAAAGGCATTTCCCTTTGGACTTATCTGATGAAGATGAAGTGGGTGTCTCTTGTTCTATTACTTGCATCTCGGACAACACGGAATGGCTTACTCCACTGCAAAGACAAAAGTACAGCTTGTGTCATTTAAAGCATACCGTTACCAATTAAATTATCGTAGTCCTAATGTTAAGCAACTGCTTTAACGGTTCACTCACGCTCTAACTCCAACACCCATGCCACGTCGCTCAACTTGCTCAGCCTTTTCCGGGTCTGATTTCAACAACTCGACAAACTTCTTCTGCTCACTGCTAACCTCTTGATATGTAAGACTTATCGTACCTTTCTGTGAATTACATATTGGAAAATAATGAGTATTATAAAGACGAAAGTGCAAGTAAATGTAACTTAACTGATTCGTAACAAATGCATACCACCGGCTGATTGTCTTCTGCCA
Source organism: Sinella curviseta (assembly GCA_004115045.4). Taxonomy (NCBI): domain Eukaryota; kingdom Metazoa; phylum Arthropoda; class Collembola; order Entomobryomorpha; family Entomobryidae; genus Sinella; species Sinella curviseta. The sequence goes on from CM065489.1 coordinate 35,841,190, forward strand.
TTTTACCGGCTTCGACTTTGGCTTGTGCTTTTTGCTGCTCTTTCATTTCATCCAGCGTCTTTCCCTCCTTTTGAATTTGTGTAACGTCCATTTTTAACGGTTACTCTTCCTCCAACAAGCAATTGTCTTGGCTACAAATAAATTAGATTTAAATTATTAAAAAGTTAACGTTACATGACCAATATTAATAAAAGCCATCAAGTGCTGCATCGCTACAACAGATGTATCCGTAAATATGACCTACTCTGTTTGTACTTTGCTGACACAGGGCACTTCTCTCCGATTCAAATTTTTCTATCTCTACTACAGCAAATAACAAGAAATTCCTCTGACAAGTTAAATAAAAGAGTTAACTAATGTTACTAATAATAACTCCGTGATTATTTAAGAAATCCCCACAGGCATACCATTCCTAGTTGAGCTGACTGACACTCATCTTACAAAAAAGCTAAGATTAGCTAAGAAACACCTTGTTCCTTGCCAGAGGAAGTTCTTGTTGTTTATTTTGCTTGTACTATTAATTAAATATTATAACTGACCCTTTTAATAATGTTATCGCAATTTTTACTACCTACCGTACTAAATTACTTAAGTTGTCAAGTCTTATCACAAAAGTCTCCTTCTGAAAAAAATTGCGGTCGTGGATGGTTTTTAGGGAGAGGTTGTGCTTGTTGCTCAAATCCAGCCGTTCCCAAATTCTGGTTGGCAAAGCAAAAAAAGTTGGATGGCTTTATAGCTTGAGATGATGCAAGGTGGCGAGTCGACCGAGTGCAATGGAATGGGATGCACTCTCTTTGTTCGCGTCCGCGTCTGTGCCTCTTCTCTTTGTCATGCATTCATACCCGGATTAATTATTTGCATAATGTTTAAATGAGGAACGCACATTTCACACCAATTATTTCCGTTTTGAACGATAAGTAAAAGGGTTTCTTTATTTTCTTTTGCGAAAGTACACAACAGTAATAATAAACTATAATCTTAATTTTTTTTAGCTCAATTACAACACGATAAAATGATGTTTTGTAAAGAATTACAAGAACTAACTATAGCATAGACTTATTGTTTATGTCTTATCACTATTGCTGAATAACAGTAATGAAAGTATGGCTAAAGCTACCTGGTTACCCAATGAGAGTAGGAAGTGAAGTGAGGGAGTGAAGGTGACTGACGAAGATGATGGCTTTCATGTCACGTGAAGTCAAAAATAATGTGTACCTTACTGACATTTCTCCTCCCTTATTTGTCCCAATCAGGTATGCTCAATTGATCAAATGCGCTAACATGATGCGATTTGCGGTGTTATGTTAACTTTAGTAGTGATGTAGTAATATAGAATAATCTTTTAGAAAGCCCGTTAATTCCTACAGTATTTGAATGAACCATCTATAATAATTCATGTATGAATAATCCCTGATGCTTCATTGCTAATTGAATGAATAGGCATAATTAAGATTAGTAGAGAAATAATGGGGTGAGACGATAAAAGAATCAAAGGTTAAATATGACGAATTTTATTGTATGTACAGTTTACATATCCATTATCTTGAAACCGTTGCTACACTTGCAATATCCGTCCAGCTCACTTGCTTTCCGTTTTCGGTGCCCGTAATTTTGCTTTAAAATTTAGAAAATCAAACAGCGCATTTAACGCAAAGTTAATTTAATTTAACTGAAAATTTTCTGTTTCAAATGATTTCATACCAAACACACATTGGAAGTTATTCGGTATAAAGAATTTGTTGACTAGTTTCTTTTGTAATGATAATTATATTGACGCGTTAGAAAATCTATATTGATCTTGATAATCTACTTGCATGAAACTGGTTTCTAGTGACATAATACCTAGTTGAACAACACTGAACGTTTCACTCAAATTTTAAAGACTACCCTGGTTGATAAATGTTATATAATGTATATTGGTTTGATTTTGATTTCACTTTTGATTCAGCCCACCAGTTTTTGTGAACTAAAAAATGACTGTGGCATACATAACCTTGGAACGCTTTGAAATTGGTTTATATTCCATTAGCATTATGCTGATTATATTCTTATATTTACCGAGCGAAAGTTTCCATCTCCACTTGATCCAATATTGGAAACATTGGCCATGTATCAGCATTAATGTCACGATAGGAACGTGATTTAACTTTAACGCTTTCCGACAATTTATATTTAGGATTCTCCATAACCTACAAAAGCATAGTACACAATTTTCAAAAATTTTAAAGTATCGTCAAAACAATTCAAAAAGAAGGAAGAAGTAAAATGGTGCAAGATTGTTAGTATGGAAATTAATTCTGGATGGAAAATTGTGTACATTTTGGCTTTATTTCCAAACTACACTCTATAACTAGCAATGGAGACGGAAGAATCCGTCGATTTTTAACTATATTTTGTTTTGTCACTGAGCTTCAAAATACTTCAGGCAGATCAATCTGAGCACGATATCTGCTTCATTCATCCTTCGACTGACCAAATTAATCGATTAACGAAGTAAAGTAGTTGATTTGTAAATACTGATGGCATGCAAATGAATAATTAGGACAGGAAGAGACTGAAATGTAGGTTAGGAATGTGAAATAAATATTGACCAGGATAAAACTGGGTTAACTTTCTTCCTTTGAAATTTCACTTTTAGACATGCAGACTATTTAGAAGAAGTTCTTATTAAGAACGCATTTGATAATAAAAATTTCAGCAGCGGATACTGTTGTTTCATCTAATTGAAAATTAAGATGCGATGTGATCAGGAGACATAATGGAAGAATGCATGAGGAATTTCTATAAGACCATTACTGCAGATTTGCAGATCGTACCGGTCCATCTCCCATCGTCAGCTACTTACGGTGATATTATGGCATTCCATATAGCGTTAAACATGAAATCATAGTACATTAAAAATGCAATGCCGTAATTATCCATTGTTCATAAAGTGAAAACCCAGGAATGATTTATTACAATTTACTTACTGGTACCGACTGACACGCTTTTACTATATTTTTCGGTTGCTGGTAAATTATTCTGTGATTCGGGTGTATGTACATGAATGAGAAACAAGAACCAAAATTATACTAGGTATGTATTCATAATTTATTGACTAACTTCCGTTGACTAACGTGCCTAGCTTTCCTGCTACTTTATTTACTCCTTGTAAGAATGATTCTTTAACGTCATCCAAGTCCACATTCTGCAGTTAATAATAATCGCCACCACGTGGCATGCATTCATCTCCCATTAAAAAAGAATCAGGGGCCTCCTCTTCCTTCCCCTCATCCAGCTCAAGAAGCTCTATAAAAATATAACAACATAATGTGTAACTTTTAACAAAATCATGCACGCAATTTCGCTTCACAAATGAACAGTACACACTAACAATACATATATATAAAGTACCAAATTTCATTTCTAACAAAAACTCCTCCATTGGAGTCAACCTGACTCCTGTCTCGAAATTCTCTGACGACGAATGGGACTTAAATATTTTTGTCGGTGCCTGACCCTTGAGATGGAAACAGAAACACAAGGATTATTACGTTTATTTTTCTAATATATACATCACGAAATTGCATCAGTTCGTAGCAGCTTATCGAATCTAACTTACGTCACAGTCTCTAGAATCCCCAAACATCTGGTCGGAGGAAATGGCTTTGGCATTACCAAATGTCTTTTGTGCTTCGAAACTAGTGGCGGATGAACTGCTGGATGGCTCTTTCGTCTTAGGGCGACTGGATGATGGTGCATTAAGAGCAGCGATAAACTCATCGTCTTCAGCTTTACGTTTAGCTGGACGACAAAATCCAGAGTCCCATGAATTTTTAGAAAAGCTGTCATCAATAATAAATAAGTCTTTTGTTAAAACCTTCTTTTCCAGAAAGTGATATAAATCAACAATTTATGGATACATAAATCACTATCACTATTTCCACAAACCTATCTACTCCTGATAGAAACGATGGTAATCTTTTACTGGCGACCTCTTTGGCTTGTGTTTCTTGCTGTTCCTTCATTTCATCCAGCATCTCTGCCTCCTTTTGGATTTGAGGAACATCCGCTTTTACTTTTTGCGCTCCAAGACCGATTTTCTTGGCTCCACGCTAGATTAAATTATTAAAAATTTAACATTATATGAGCAATATTAATAACAATCATCAAATGTCGCATCCCTACAATAGAGAATATAATGTTTGTACTTTATTGACAGGCCGCTTGGCTCTTTTAATTATAATTGTTGTATCTCCAGCAGATCCAGTCGAAGATGGATGACTTTCTACTATACCATCACCACTCGGTCCTGGAAACAGCTCTTTAGTGGCAGAGTTCTTATTCTAGACAAAAGTTATGAAACATCATGATTTTAAAAAATGATTATTTCCCCTCAAACATTTGTTTGAATCAGAAAACCTCACCTGCAGATCAACTTGAGCAGCATGATAATTCGGGAAGTATTTAAACACTCTCCTGTAAACGTTTTGTATCTTGACCAAAATCTTCCGCCACATTGCGTTGTCCCCCCGTATCAAATACAAAAATAAATACAGAAATAATCTGGAAAGGTATTAGAAATATAGCTGCAACAATTTCCTGTCAGTCAGCGACAATTGCCTCGACTGGCGACAAAGAATTTTTTCTCTTTCGTTTCTTCTTTTCCCCCTTTTCCTTGAGGGACTTGCTCTTCCCACCAAATAACTTGTCTTCTTCCCAGCGCCACTTGACTTTGTTTTGGAAAGCTTGCGCTTTTCACTTTTGTCCTTTAACCTCTGCTCCTTGCCCTTTCTTTTGGATTTCAGCAGGGCTGCAACTTTTCCAGTCTTCTTTGTCAACTTGGACTTCTTCTTTTTCAGTAGATCTATCGGGGATGCTTTTGACGAGTGCTTACTCCGCTTTTGGGTTCGTGTAAGTGAGCGGTTGGGAGATCTGGAACGACTCAGGGTACGCCGTTTCACTTTTCTTCGGTGGCGTCTCGGCTTCCTCTACCACTAATACTTCTAGTTGTTCTGTGAACATGTGACGATCGTCCCCTTATCGGCTAACTCATTAACCCAATAAGCGACAAACTGCAAACTATATAGGTAAATAAAACGGGTAACGTGAAATTGTCCGTGTTTCTCTATGATGTCTACTCAGGTTGACGACTAGCTAGTCTGAAAAATATCTTGTTCTTTGCCAAAGTGATGGGCTGGGATGATATCTGGAGATCCAGTGTTTGTTCTGGGAGTCCAGCCGTTCCCGAGTCTGGTTGAGTAGGCAAAGCAAAAAAAAGTAGGATGGCTTTATAGCTTGTGATGATGGCGAGACGGCCGAGAGCAATGGAATGGGATTCACTCTCTTTGTTCGCGTTCGCGTCTGTGCCTCTTCTCTTTGTCATGCATTCATTCCCAATTAGTTAATTTGCATAATGATTAAATGAAGAATGCACACTTCACATCAATTATTTCCGTTTTGAACGATAAGTAAAAGGGTTTTTTTTTATTTTCTTTTGCGAAAGTACACAACAATAATAATAAATTATGATCTTCATTTTTTTAGTTCAATTAAAACACGATAAAATGATGGTTTTGTTTAAGAATTACAAGAACTAACTATAGTATAGACTTATTGTTTATGTATGTATAATAATTACAATTTAATATTGCAGAGAAGGATAACCCATACTGTTGTTAGGGTTTACTATATATGCCATTGTATTTTCTACGTTCGCTTATTTAAACTACAAAGATAATCTTGTTTGAAATAGTTTAATGGGAACAATAAGGAATAGTAATCAATCATGATATCTAATATAGTTTCAAAATTCTACTACTAAGCAGTTTTCTTGCGACTATGGCGAAATTTTCGAACGTAAGCATCTACGAGTTCCCGTATTTTGAAAGGATTGATTTCGCCCGTTTTACTATGACAAATCTGAAATATTAAAAACAAAGTCACATTAAAGAAATTGTTACGTGATCTAGATTAGTTAAACATATTTTGAAACGTATGAAATGAATTTGTTTCTTTACCTTTGGAACGGCTCGCCGCAAAATTTCCTTGTATTCTTCCTTGTTAACATGTTTCTTAATGTAGTGAGGCTTGAGACACACCTTTACTTCTTCGACAACTCTCTCTTGTCGGTTGATTTTGTTGATTAGCTGGAAGAAAAGAGAATATCCCAATGTTTTTAAGCATGATCCAGAAATCGTACTGGTTTAGGTGAAACAATCGCAAGTTCGTAAAACATTAAGGTACCTTTTCTTGGACACTGAGCTCAACGGCAGAAGCAGGGAAATCCTCGTTCAGATTGATATCACAGGGAGGAGCGTGTCCACCTTGATTTCCTGAAGACTCTTTCTTTTGAGCTGAAAATAGACACAATGACCAATCAAGTTAGATTTCTCGTTTGATCAGGATTTTTAAGTACATGTCGAAAAATGCAGCACAGAATATAGAACCCCATCACAGCTCTATACTTTACTTACCTTTCCTTGGCGGCTGTCGATTCTGAGGTTTGGCTTTGGAAGGCTTCCCGTCCTGTCTCTGGGCATTCTGTTTCGTGGAGGGTTCGCTTCCAAATAGAGTATCAAACAAGTTGGAAATATTACCGGGATTAGAAGCTCCTTTTGCCTGGTGACCACTTGCTCCGCTCTTTTTCCCAGAACCATTACCGCGCTCTGTGGGCGGCTCGAATAAATCATCCCCGTCACTACTGTTGGGAGACATTGGGGAGCCATCCCCACCTCCTTGGAAATTTCCTTGGCCTGATCTTCCTTTACCCTTTGATGACTTTGTCATACCTTGCATACCACTACCACCACCTCCAAAATTGGAGTTGGACGGTGGGACTTGCTGGCGAACTGCTAGTAGGGCGCTAGCCACAGTAGCCAAAACAGGATTAATCATATTGTTGGATGTTGGGGGATATCTTATTTGTTGAGTTGACTGCGACAATGAAGCTGACATGGCCGCGGCGGCTGCTGCAGCAGCTCCAGCCTGAGTCGACATTAGGTCCATGTTCCCAGACCCCGAGTTTGATGAGTTTTTCTGACCCATTCCTGCGTTATTTGCTCCCAACGTCTGTGGGGCGGATCCTCCTTGTTGATGTGCGTGAATGGAGGAGGCCAAGCTTGAGCTGTTTCCTTGAATTCTCGGAGAATGTGCTGTGGAGCTGACATTTTGAGAGATAAGCTTGCTTGTCGTTTCCAAAGTGGCCGTTTTGGAATGGGCTGGAGAACTCGCGGAGTTTGGATAGTCATCCTCGGTGACTGCAGAAGGTTCCAACGAGTCTCGCGTCGATGTTACAATGGAATCCCCTTGAATTTCCCCATTGTCGTCCACGTGTTTAGCAGCACCTCCAACAGAATTGTAACTGTCTATTGCGGAACCGTCACCAGAACTGGACACCTTTGAAGCACCAACTTCCTTTTCTCTATTTATAATACTATTGCTGGTGGTACTACTGCTTTCAGAGTTGGAAGATAAATCCTCTGCCCCCAAGTCCAACAAGTTCTTGTTCACAGACGGCGACCTCACTTTTGTAGAGTTTTCCTTCAGCTTAGAGCCGGACCGGGACTGCTTACTTTCCCTGGCCTTCTTACTGCTGGCTTTCCCAGAGGAACTTCTTTCCGTCGTGAGTGCCCCGTGATTTGAAGTGTCCTTTTGGAAACTCAAACTAACTACAATGCTATCCCCGTCAGCGACAATTGCCTTAACTGGCGATAAAGACTTTTCTCTCTTTCGCTTCTTCTTTTCTCCCTTTTCCTTGAGGGACTTGCTCTTCCCACCAAATAACTTGTCTTCTTCTCCAGCGCCACTTGACTTTGTTTTGGAAAGCTTGCGCTTTTCACTTTTGTCCTTTAGCCTTTGTTCTTTGCCCTTTCTCTTGGATTTCAGTAGGGCTGCAACTTTTCCAGTCTTTTTTGTCAACTTGGACTTCTTCTTTTTCAAAAGATCTATCGGGGATGCCTTTGACGAGTGCTTACTCCGCTTTTGGGTTCGTGTAAGTGAGCGGTTGGGAGATCTGGAACGGCTCAGAGTACGCCGTTTCACTTTTCTTCGGTGGCGTCCTGTGGCGTCTCGGCTTCCCCCACCACTAATACTTCTAGTTCTTCTGTGAACGTGTGACGATCGTGATCGAATTGGTTCAGGGCTTCGGCTAGGTGATCTAGAGTGACCAAGGTGATGTGGTGACATAGAAGGACGTTGACCTCTATGACGCCTGGAATATGGTATGAAAAAATTAAATTTCTAATGTCTAAATGACAGCTATACATTTCATTCATTTTGCTATTTAAATATTCGTACCTGTACGAATTGTAAGAGTTTCCAGAGCTGCCAGATCGACTCCTTCTCCGATTCCAACTTGCTCGAGATCTTGACGCAGATCTTGAAAGTCTGTCGGAATATCTAGAATGTGATCGCTTATAAGACGGGGATTCGTTCCCTTTTCTTGGGCTGTTGAAATCCTTTCCTCTGCGACCTCTGTACCCAGGGCTAATACTTCTATCAGATTCTCTGTCATGACTGACCGTCCGAGAAGATTTGGATTTGTCACCACCCCTGTAGTTTCTCTCCGTGGATTTTTTGGAAGGCTTCTTCCAAGATATGACATCCTCACCATCTTCTTCCGCTGAGGAGACGTTGCTGCGCAAACCTCCCCCTGAGTGCCTTCTAGCCCCACCACTTGACTTGTCTTTGCTAACTCGACTTTTCTTCAGTCTCTCTTTACGTCTTTTCTCTTTCCTTCGTTTTCTAGCACTGGCTCCGTCAGCACCGCCAAGTGTCGGATCCAAAATCTCCCCTTCTTCATACAAGCTTTCCGTGGAAGCGGAATGACGGCGTTTTCTGTCTCGCCGCTTGTGTGGACTTCGACTTCTGCTTCGACTACGGCTGTTCTCTCTGCTGCCCCTTTCCTTCTCTTTGCTCTTTGCCTTGGGCGTGCTGACTTCGTCAATGACCTCGATGTCGCTATTGGAAGAGTCGGATATCGTTTCTACATCTTGTGGTCCCAAGAAACGTCTGGGTGGAGGTCGTGGAGGACAGTTCAGAGTTACAATTTCAATTATCTCTGGCTCATCTTCAGATCCCTGAATGCGGGTAGTAGGCTTCCCGTCTGCCTCTCCACCTTCATCCCCCTTCAAATCACCTTGCACAGAGGCGTTTTCCAACGGTGGAATTATCGTGGCTGGCTCCGGTTCTTTAACTTCTTCAGATACAGTTTTCCAGCGGCCACTGGCGACATCAATCATTGACTCCGCAGCCGCAGGTTTACTGCTCTTATCAGTCTCTGGGTCTTCCTCATCTTGCATTTCAGTTTGCAAAGTTGAGGAACTGTTTGCCGTCTCATCAGTCACTCCTTGACCCACCTCCTCCTCGTCATCCTCGTCAGAGCCAAAGATTTCCGCAACGAGGGATATTTTTGGGAAATTTTCATCCCCCTCGTCACCTCGACCCCCATCGTCATTGTTTCCCTCCTGCGCATCACTGCCAAACGCTTTAGAAATTTCTGACTGGAAGTTGATCGTGGAACCATCTCCCTTTGACTCTTTTCGGGATACACCCTTTTGACGCTTCATGAGTGAACTGATGGGAATCAAATTGTGTCGCTTGGGTATCGAAAAGTGTATCACAGGCCGCCTAACTTCCTCTGGGGGAATGGGAATTGAGCTTAAATCTAAGTCTGGTGTAGCAGACTGGGACTTTTTGTCAGCTTCCTTGCGTGGAGACAGGGATTTCCTGTTTCTCGCTGCCGCAGCATTACGACTCTGAATTGTCATTCGTTTCCTTTGAGGTTGGGGACTTGGTAAACGTTTGTCTTTGGCGGAATTGCTTCCTATATTCCTTTTACTATGTTCATCCTCATCACTGGAAGTTAACGGTTCAGACGGATCATATTCCTTACGTACCGCTAGAGTTACATTTCTGCTTGATTTATTAATTTCGCTCTTGCTTTCCTTTTGTTTTACTTCCTCTTCTTTCTCCTCCTCAACGTCTGAAATATCAGGGGGAGGAGAATCCGGTAGTGGAATACTTTCAGGAGATTCAGGAAGGTTGGCGGTGGGGGCATCCATGGACTCGTCTTCCAGTGGAGTGCCAATCTCATCTTGGTCTGAGTCCTTGGAAACTTGGTTCCTAAAGTCATCACTGCTTCTTCTTGAGGCCGTGCCCGATCCTGTAGCGTCTACATCTTTTTGAGGCGACTGCTTGGTTCCTCCACCATTGGAGTCCTCATCAATTACCATCTCATCTAAGTCGCTACTGTCATGGTCCTCTTGTTGATTATTATATGAGCTGTTATCTTGAGACAATTTTCGAACCGCCGACAAGGAATCATTATTACTGCTACCATTATTCACGTCAGCGAGCTTACTTCCGCGCGATTCGGAAGGAGTAATAGCATCAAAACTAGAATCAGTCTTTTCTGTTTCTGGCGGTTGCTCTGCAAAGTCAAAATTAAAATGGCACATTTATAAATTTGGCCATTGCATGATAAAGCAATGTACTTGTGTGTAGTAAAATGTCCAATTGTACCTTCTATATCGCTATAAATGTCAAAGTCGTCGTCATCGGCCGGCTTCTGTGCATCCGACTGGCTTCCCCAATACTCCGCAAGACCATCACCGCTGCCATCTTCATTCCCTCCGGCGTTTGGCGATGATGTCGTTGGACTACTTCCGGAACCACCACTACCATGATTACCGTTATCCTGTGATCCACGATGACTGACATTTTCAGATGACGTAGTATTGCCACTATCTCCTCCATTTCCAGCGCCAGAGGAGTTGGCATTATTATCTTGCTGTTGTTGCGCGTTCGTTATACCGCAAGTGGCTATTCTGGATTGGACCCTATTTATATTATGACTATTGTTCCCAGCATCTCCGCGACTTGACGAGGGAGATGTTGTCGTTGTTGTAGGGCTTGTTCTAGAAGACTTTTGCGCCACGGTAGTAGCTATATCAGGAAGATTGGAGGAAGATATGGAGGGGACCAAGGTGCCGTCCCGAGAAATTTTTATATTTTTATCGTTTAGCAGGATATACTGCTTTTTAAGAATGGAGCCCAGAACATCGCATCTTCCAGGCTGAGACGAGGAGGACGCCGCAGCGGAAGAAGTCGTTGCCACCACTTCAGGCGGACCTTTAAATGTAGCACCAAGTGATCGGTGAAGGGCTGGAACTCGTGCAGTTGCGAAAGAAACGGGCCCTTCTTCGTCAGACCACGATTCAACAAGGTCGGATAAGTCGTTGGGCGCACCAAACATCCGGAGCGGTGTGATACCAGCACTGTATCGCAAGGAGGTGATGCTTGAGGTGGAAGTGGAGGCGGAGCTAGAGTGGCTTGAACTTCCTGCTGACCTGCAGGCAGGAGGCAAACCTACATAAATTTGACCCGGGAGAGGAGGCATAATTCCTAGATGATGAGCGATACGTCCCCGCGCTGTATTTGGTCGCTTATCTACTGCTACACGACGTCTTCTTCGCGTTTTGCGTTTGGAACGGCGTTTCCGTCTTGTAGCTCCTCCTGCCGCACCCCGAGTAGTGGTTTTTCGCTTCCTTGCCGTTGACTTGCGTGGCTTGCGTCGTTTGGTTGGTGCTTTTCGAGGTCGACTCGGGGTGGTATTTGCAGCATTAATGCCCTGCATAACTGCTTCAATGACATCTCTGATTGGAGAGCTGGGTACATCCTGAAAGAAGAATGCAAATTTTAAAGCAATCCTTTCATAAAATTTTATGGAACTTTTGCCGTTCAAAATTAGTAAAATTACTTACGATGCTTTGAAGAATTCTTTCATTTTGCAAGGTACGTGGAATTCGTGCTGGGGCAGTTGGAGGCCGACTGGATGACGCAATTGCGATTACTTCCGGTTCCTCGTCATCCTACCAAAAATTAATGACAGCAAAATATGTAAGCAATCTTTGTCACAATGTGTCATATAAATGAATAGGAAGACAATTGTAGGTATAAGATAGCGTACCGTATTAAACCCTTGTGCGACGCAAGTAGGGCAAAACCAGTCATCAAGAGGAACGTACTCGAGTGGAGGGTCGAGGCATTCTGCGTTTGAATAAGAGAAAACATTAATAGGTTTAAGAATTGGACTTTCACTGCTTTTCCCTTTCCATTTCCTGACGACTTACCTAAATGATATCCCAAATCACAACCATCGCAAAGAAGAAGCCTTTCCTCACGGTCACACCTACCACATACTTCACAATATGTTGGAGTAGAGTCGTATTGTTCTTCGTTACTTTGTGCGTTTGAAATCACGTCTTCAATACGAACTACCTCCCCGTCCCATTGCTTCTTTACAAGTATAGTAGAAAAAAATTTGCGGTCGATGGGACACGTTGCAACTTTCTACAAACGGTAGAGAAAGACAATGAGATGCAATGAAATACAATGCACACAAAATGCGCTTTTAAAATAAATTAATTTAAGATATTTGACATTTTTTCGCCCTTACTTTTGACCATGCTGTGATGCACCTTAAGCAAAACTGATGCTCACACATTTCTGGGCTTCCAATCTCTTGATCGGAAAACCTTTGCAAGCAAATCGGACATTTTTCTGACCCGTCGTCCGAATCGCTGCCGCTGCTACTTCCGCTTTCTCCATCAGTAGCTTGACCACCATCCGGGCAATCATCCTCGTCGTCGTCATCAATATCTTTACATCCTTCCTCATCACCTAATCAGGAAAGAGTAACGAAATTTTTTAGTTTCTCGGCCAACTCGTCACATTCACACACACACCAAAATTCTGGTGCACTTTTTGCAGTTATTGCAAAACTGCGACTAGTTTTCGGCAACTTACTAAAAATGGTGCCAACGTCTGAGTCCAAATCTTCTTCAGTTGGAGGTGCTGCACCAATTGCACCCTCCTCATCCTGGTTAGGGTTATTTTCTGAACTCATATTTAGTTGATATGATCATTTGTCACAATTTAATTACCATGCACAAGTGTCCACTCTCCCCGGTTTCTTTGCTGTACTTTCTCCTCATGTAACCATACAGCAATTTTTTTCCAGAGGAGTGCGTTTCTAGAGAAAAAAACTTTTTGTCTTATTCTCTATCCTATCACGTTTCTATTATGCTTTCACTAGAAGGAACTGACTACAAAAGTTTTTGTATGTAAAATTCCACATATACAAATCGGCAATTTTAACAGATTTTAGCAATGCAGTTTCTGTTATAGTTATAGTTAGTCCTCATATTGCACTTGCGTTTCATATTACATTATTGTGCGCTTTGCTATCCTTCCCGATTGATTCCTCGTCATCACAACTTTTCCCTGATTTTCCGTGAACAGTATAAAATGATTCATTCCAAATCACTTCACAAAACAGGAGTTAATGCGAATCATGACAAGGTGGAGCGAGGTAATTCGGGAAATGGCTTTTGCAAAGGAAATGTACAAAACGCCCCAACATAATCATCACTGTCCGTATTTATTTTTTTGCACAGAATGAAAACACCGGACATTTTATAACTTGCATTCTTTCAACTCTTTTATTAATGTCGTGTGTGCATTTTGCTTCACATATACATACATATTTTATATATGTATGTATCCACGACTTAAAAAAATTGTATATAAAATATTATTATATATATAGCTTTCAAACTGCTTCACAACAGTTTCCGTGCAAGTGTGTGTGTGTGTATGTATATTAATGATGTTACTGAAGAAGAAAAACTAACTATAGTGTACAGATTTTCTAGTTACGTCAACATAAGAAGCCGTTGATTTGGTATCAAAAGGTTTCGCTTTACCTTCTACAGCGTCTACTTTACTTATGAGTAATTAACTTAATTATTATTGTGTATATTATGTGTACGCATTGTATTGTAAATGGTGTGTGTGAGTAGAAGAAGTAGTGTGATTGAACTCTGCTAAACTCGCCTCTAGTCCTGCTTTTGAGTCTCTTGGATATTGAGTTGTCTGTCTGTCTTCTGTAATGAAATCTTTTTGCCTGGTTGCTTATTGTGGCCGTACATATACCCGTGTGCAGTAAAGTATTGTAACTTTTTTCCCTAACCCTTGTAACATGTTGTTGCAGATGCAGATGAGGATGAGGTACATACGTGGGTAACAAATGTGCATGCATGTGTGGAGTAGTAATAGTAATAGTAGTAGTAGCAGGGAAAAAGAGAAATAACTTTACTCAACATATTTTACCAACTTTACGGTATTCATGTAGCCAGAGAATCGGTGTGTGTGGTGGTGGTGTGATATAATGATACATGGGCATATCTTCGTATTAAGCATGTACAATATATTTAGATGTATAGGCTATTTAGGTGAGGTTCGATAAAGAAAACTGAAAACGACATGAGCTTTTCATTCTCCATTTTTTTCAACCGTAAAGTCACCGAGTTTTATTTCAAATTAAGTTTTGTCGAGGGGCTTTTGGGCTACTTCATGGTTTTGTCATGTGCATCTGTCCGTCCACTCCACAGCTTCTAAATTAAATGAATTCGAATCAGTATTTCCAAATATGACAGGGAATGGAAAGTTTGTCAATGTTTTGTCGTTTGCTAATGTTCTAGAATTCGAGATTATGGGGTAACCGGAGACAAGAAGCTGGGCTTCTTGGATGCAATTGTATTTCGGAATATAAGATGCCAATATCACTTCAATATTCAAAATATCCGAGAAACACTTTTCATGAAAACATACCTAGTTTCTTGACATTTGAGTTTACATGCTACTTTGGCACATTGTACATCATTGTATATAATTTAAAAGTAGGTAAGGTAAATACGATTGAATCTCATCCCTTGGACTCAATATCCGACGATATGGACATACATGCAAGTATTGATAAAGCCGTTTTAAATGAGTTATTTTAGTGATGAGGGTGACATGTCTTGCATTTTGGACTAGTTGAAATCCCGACAAGTTAGCGTCTATTAGTGAGTGCCTCTATTCCTATACACCTGAACGAACGGGTACTGCGTTTAATATGGGCGATTTGACCAAATGGTCATTTTAATACATAATTGAATTCAGATTGATTTTACAGACCAGAAAAATTGACTTCCGAAATTTGAATTAATCTAGGTCCACCTGTTCAACATGTTCATGAAATTGTACATCAAACAATTTTCATCCGAATAAATATTTAATTTCAAATTACTAGTCCCAATACTCATAAAGGCAATCACAATGACAGCGACACAAAATGCCCATAGAATGAAGCAGCATAACAGACAAATGTTAAACTTGTTTTTATATAGATGGATACATCGGTTATGCAGGTATGTACCCTATGCACTACACCTGTCTATTGTATTCGAATTAAACTTTTATACCGCAATGGAGTATACTATTTACACTAATACAAGCATAATTTCAATATCATGTACGTGTATACACGAAATTCGCTTTTATTATCATTTCATTTTTCCTGGTGCATGTATGCATGTAGAATTACACAACATAGCACCATACCACCTGAAAAATTGAATGCAATAAAACTAACTACTTTTCGGATATCTGATAATATGCACAATAATGTACATCATTCATTGAATGACTTACCTGTATTACTGCTACTTTATGCAGTCATGATTTTCAGAGAAATAACTAGTTTGTTGTTAGGAAAGGATTAAAGCTCAGCATGGTTTAGCGTCGTCAGGAATAAACGTTTACACAAACTTTTAATGTTGCATTCTTGTAGGCAATAAATAACAACGTTTACATTTGCTCACGGCTTACATGTTGTATCTTCTCTTTATTGTTGTCTTTACAGTTTTTAATGATGATTGGATGAATGAAAAAATCCAAACATAAATGAATGAACAATGGATGAGACAATATTTAATATTACTGATATAAACTACTGCGTGCTTGTAAATATTGAGTCAAAGCGGAGCGATAACAGCGATAGGATAAGCCAACTAGCAATAAGGAACTAAAACTGCTGAATTGTGCAGGAATTACAGACTGCGCATTACTAAATATAGTAGACATAACATTTAAAAACACATTTGTCGTAAATTTTGCAGTAATAATCATAGCAACGTCACCCATTGTTACACATCATATGGATAGATAACACCTATTTTGGTCGAGACAGACGGATAATTGGTATCTAAGAAAAGCAGCATATATTTCCCAACAAAAATGATATACACTTTTTATCACGTGTAGACGTTTAATTTAGATTGGATAAACCGATTTGCATGATATGATAAGCAAAGTACAGCATGTTATTCACTCCAGTCGTATGACTTCAGCGTGTCAAATTGGGGATATGACTGGACAAGGAAAGAGGCGTTTGGTAGTTGTCACTGGTTTTTAGAATGCATACTACGTAGTATTTACTGGAAGGGTATTATTATGGTGGTGGGGTCGTCGGTGGTGGTTTTAGAATTGTTAGAAATACATACCAGATTTACTCACCGTATGCTGTGTGGTGATGATGTCCATAGTCCGTAACCCACCTTAGCAAGCAAACCAAGTCACAAGTAAACTTGCAACAATGCATACTGATTTTAAGCTTGGATTCTTTCTGCGTATCTTACAATGTTCTTGTTTTGTTCACTCGCCGACCATAGTGTGGTAACCAACAATGATTTTCCTTCACATGAGCATATATATCTTAATAACGAAAATTTTGACATTCCAATCCACTGAAAAGGGGTATTCGTTCGGTGATACTGCAAAGTAAAACTGCTAGAGGGCTACACAATGGGCTTACGATTTTAGAATTTTCATATCGGCATTTTCATGTGTTGATGATTTGAAACGGCTTTTGCTTGAGATTTGATGAAATGGAATGGGAGGCCCAGTTAATACTTCACAATTTACTACGTATTTTGAAGCGTAGTTCTGCAGAGCGGCCTACAATGCAAATGACAATGACTGTGGTCATTGTTTTCTGTTATCATCATGCATGGTGCGTGGTGGTGATGTGAATGAACGGAGATCAAGTAATTTTGCTAATGAAACTGAGCGAGGTACAGATTTTACAACCTGATTCTGGTCAGGGAGAAAGGTATTTTAATTGCATGCACTAAACATACCACGGGAATGATGATGAACGGGTAAGAAGATGTGAAGATAGTTTTTGTACAAGGTGTGAACTTTAATCTTGAGTACTTCTGTTCAAGAGTGTACTGATGTTGTTTACCTGCCTGGAATGCAGTTTATTTATGGCTCAAATGTTATTTTTCATTTAAAGATCATAATATTTTACATCCAGGTGGGATCAAAATTTGGGAAGGGAATTGCGTTGTCTTATTTTTGCTTGTTTTATTGCATTTTTCTATATAAGGAATTCTGCTCTTGTGTATGGATCATGTAGGATTTTCTTTGCGTTTCAAAAGTGAAACAACTCTCTGGTTTATGACGATATAAGGTTGAAAATATTGCAGATTTTAAGTATTTGGCTATGCGATTAGTGGTACATAATTCAGGAAAGGAATTAGCTGGAAGTGTCATAGATGTATAATCATAAAGCACAATATCCATTTTCTATTGAAATTTCGGCACTGAACCTAGCTGTTGACAAGAGGCTGTAATGAGATGCTACGTAAGCAGTGTATGAATTTACGTAGGGAATTTTTCCACAAAGGAATTTATACGGGTACGTTCTCTAATGATCCAGTCTAGTATAAACAATGCTCTGTTTTTCTCAAGTCCCAGGCCAGGTAATTGACGGATTTAACTAAAACAACACTCTTGTTATCCGTTTTTGACCTTAATACTTAGAGTAGGTCATAATGAAATATCAAAACATAGTATAATTGATTCTAATAACAAACAATCTAGTGTTGTTATTTTTACCTGAAGAGTTGGTTTATACCTAGTTGTTTGTAGGAAAATTAGCGATTACAGACGCCTACTACACTCTGCATATTATTACATAAAATGCCCAACTTAACTGCCATTATCATCATGTCAGTTTAACTATAAAAAGTATTTTTGGCACACGTTTTCCTGTATAACCCTTGAGCTCCACTGAGCGTCTGACAAATATTAGAACGGTTTTATGCTCGATAGCATATTTGTACATGCATTTAGTATCGTATAATTATTAACTGCACTTTTTCTCTCTACATGAATTGATACCCATAATTGGAAGGCTTTAGAGAATATTCCATTTGCACTGCTCTTGGAAAATCCCATTTTTGGCTGCTAAACTTTGTTTAATACAGCGATTCGCTAGTTTTAGATACCTTACACGTGTTTGTACTTTATGACAGTTGGCAGTGCAAATCTCCAAGTTTGTTAGTAAATACTGCGTCTCTAGTTGCGCCTGTGACGTATATCCACCAACATAAATAATCGCCCCAAACAGTAATTGCAAATCAGACTCACAATTACATTTGCTACATTTTAGGGATTATTTTCAATCATCTCGGTTGTTGTTGATGACGTGCCTAATTCTAGTAGGTACTCTATTTAGTTTTATATCGAGATCACGCCGTAGCGATAAAGTGCTCAAAAGGAAAGGCATCACAACACTTCGGGTAGTTTTGGTCCATTTCTGATCTCCACAGTCCGTTTTCAATCTAACAATTTTTATCTATGAGTCAACAAGGCTGCCTAAGTATTGTATGCACTCCCTAAACTATATTATAATATGGTATACTTTTCCTTCGGGTAAATTTCATTCCAAATCAGTTGCATCCTGTTGAACGGTTGAATCATTTCTGTTTGTTATTCATGTACGCATTTTAACGACGACAAAATCAATGTAGTGAAACAATCAAGCATCATGCAGTCATGGTGTTTGCCATTTTTCTTGTAGTAGGTATACCTAATCCTATTGTATACTTTTACACCAGATGCCATATAACCCGTTGTTGTGAAGAAGCAGTAATTTTACAGTTAGCCCGATCGACCGAGTCCCAGTCTTGGAAAAGAGGCCTAAGGCCCTGTACCAGAATATTCTCCTTGATAAGATTACCAACTCATTATGAGTGTGATATATGGTTTGTCTGTCTGTCGGAAGACAGATTGGTTGTCGTATATGTTATGTGGTTAGCAAGGAAAAAGGATTGCTGCACGTTTTGGATTTGGGGAACAAAAATAATATAAGTTCAAGGCATTCTATGGATTCATATATCTGTTATGATAAATATGGAATAATAAAATGAATTTGTCGCATGGATTTGTATTTTATTTTTTGATAATCAGTTGTTATCACTAATGAGAAAACGTGTAGCTAAAAGAGCGTTTTCTACCGCCCCACTCTTGTTACCTTATTAAATTCGTTTTTAAAAACTCTGCTCTCCATAAAATCGTATCGTCACCTTCTCTCAGCGTCAACCTTAACCTGGCAATATGCTACAAAGCCATGTACATGTAAAATTCAAGTTTTTTGGCTTGAAGCCATTGAAGATCGAACGTGGGACGATTGTAAACGGGATCAGTTGGGATTTTTGCAAGATCGCCTTGTTGTCCTATCCCGGTATGGAATAACTGCGCAGCATTGCCATAATATCAAAAATGCATCTTGCTAACTCACAGTACTAAGAAAAGAAATGAAGACATTTTTTTCCTAGGAAATCTCTACATCTCCGTTTTCCTCAACTGAGATGTTGTAGCAACAAAAACTGAATACGCTTACCATGCAAAACCGAACGATACACATGGACCATTATGAACGCACAAAGGAAAAACTAATCTGTGCAAAATGCTAAAAAAGAAGGTACAAACTTACAAACGGCCATTTAAAGGACTCTGCAAAAAGTGGCAAAGTTGATGCGTATAAAAAATCGTCGCAATATATTTTTAGTAGTTCACTGATTGTCACTGTTGACTGCACCTCTCGTTGAGCCAATATTTGACATTATTTCGCACTATTCGCATTCATTTATGGAGCGGTACATACCTAAATGACAAGTTTAACGATTGAGCGATTGTTAAAATAATACATGCGTGCGTACCTAAAAAGAAGCACATTTACAGGAGGAGTATGAAAAATGAGATGAGCTGAATAAAAATAGTGTTGCTTACGGAGCGGAGAGCACATGTACATAAAGAACAGCGTATGTGGTCGTAATAAAGTGAAGAGAGCTGAATATCATCATCGTATCGTCCTGTTAAAATAAGCTCAAAAGCAAAATCCAAAAAAGAATTCACTTCCTTGTGAAAAAGACATGTAAACAAATCACAAATTGTGCAGAGGTAACGGGGAAGACAACGTGTAGTCTAAATTTACAGACAATATGTCAATGCGTGCCATATTTTTACAGCTTGGCAAATTGCATCAAGCTAAAATTACTGCTTCTTGTTTCATACCACGTATGTATGCCTACTTGGCTTATATGTATGCTAAAAATTCCAACTTTTCATGAAGACGAGTTTCCACTGGTTCCAGTGGCTGGTGACACAGTTAAAAAATATATATCAATAATATATTAAACCACGATTTAATCATCATCATATCATATCATTTGTATGTACACAAGAAACATGAAACTAATTAATTGCCGACTGGCCGATCCATTCATTTTTTTGTCATTCATCCATTTTGCATAAAAAAGGAGTGAAGCGTGAAGTAATAAAAAGTGCGAAAATAATGAATACTTGATTTCCCAAAAAATTGCTTTAGGGTGTTTACACAAGTTATATATTTGATATTGATTGAAATGATCTACTTAAAATTTACGTTTCTTTTTTATTGGGCATTTATTGTGACTACCTAGATATAAAATGCTATCTGATGACACTTTACAACATTATGATAATATGTACCTATGTACCCGTACGGTAAATAGTTATGGTTTTGAGTTGCTGACAGAACATCTGCAGTGTTTAAAGCTTAATCATTGAAGAAAGGCTCAAGTGTACGTAGGAGGAAAGGAGGAGAATTTTTCAAGCAGATATGACTTCTCAACAATCTATCTGATCTCTAATCTGAATCACTGTAACTAAACCGCCGTAAAAGCAATTTAAAATACTGACGAGTGTCATAAACAAAATGCTGAGCATTATTGTTACTAACATTCAAGCATGCTTTCTACCAACGAGTTTTCATGAATCTTATTGTCAAATTGCTTTTTGTATGTCATCATACGGCAAAAAAAATCCTAGATCTCTTCCGCTCCCAAGTAGACTACGCAATCCTGAAATAATCGAGAATGTTTTAGTTTTAACTGCGTCCATTGGTCCTCTCACTTTTTCGACATCGCATAAAGATACAATAAAAAGTTACATTATTTTATTGAAAGATAAAAAATATCAATCTTTGATTTTCGATACACAAAATGAATGCACAGTTGTATGTTGTATACATGCCTACTCTGGTTGCTTATTTGAGAAATTAATGATACATTTAAGTGAGCATTATTAACTATTTTGCACCGTTACAGTAAAACGTAAAACTGTAAAAGATGATTTCGTTGCTGTTATTGGAAAAGACAACCGGTGACCTAGTAAAAAAAGTAAAACTCGTCCGGTTGGTATTTATTTTAGACTTGATTGCAATTACAGTGTAGTATTTGGTGAAATACATTTTACTCAGATAACAGCTACACTTAAGTTGTAAATATTTACTTTTTTTACTGCAGTCACCAAACAGCATTTTTGAATTGCAGAAGAAAACCTTGAATTTGTGCTGAAACATGTTGCACTTGCACCTCAAGAAAAGCAAGCTCATGTCGTCATTTAAACAGAGTGCACCTTTGGCATTGTAATCCTGACTCTCATCAATTAATTGCTGCAGAGGCACAGATTTACCGTAAATTAGACATAATGACTATGCAAACGCTATCTGAACAAATTTAAGTAATTAGCTAATTGCATTGATGAAAGCAGGTAGCTAGTAAGTGTCATGTCAAAATATATCAGATCACCATTATCGCGCAAAGATTTATTATCGCATTATTTTTATAGGACACATCAACATTCACTCTTGACTGTATCATGAACCATGACCTAAACTACCAATCTCAACTGAAATAGTCTCCTTAGTAAATGTAATTAATTAATTGTGCATTTTCCATGCACTTGTAAAACTCTAATTTAACGCATAACATCTTCATAAATATGGATGCTATATAAAAAACGGCTTATCTCCTCTTAATTTATTTTGGTTTTTTGTCTGTATGAACAGACTAATAAGATGGAACACACACAAAAAAATCTTTTCATTAAAAAACATGAAGTTTTTTCGCTTTTAATGAAAAGGCCATAATGTACCAAACAAAACTATTTCGTGCATGTATTTATCATGATGATGTGACTACGAGCATCATTAAGGGTGATAGGGTGGAATAATGTATTAATTGTTTTTTGCTCTTTTAATGATGATAACATTCAACGAGCAATAATAATGTTACATCAGCTACTACATGCATGATATATGTACAAATGTGTTTCATATGCGAGGGGGTACAAAAGTAAAAATTAATTTTGTGAGACTAAATAGGAAAAGGCGAGTTTTTTTCACTCAAATAAATTAGCATGTTCTCATACTTCTTGTAAAAAAATTGAGCTTGAGTATCAGATTAGAACACACTGCTTGCTGCAACGCACACACGAGGCGCAATACATTTTTTGTTATTCCTCATGTCTTGTCCATTAATTATATGGCTATATGGTGATATGACCATTTCATCGTCAATAAGATACAAAACGATTAAATATTATCACATTTTTATCACATGGGTTTAAGTAATACAAACCCCAACCCACTATTAGTGCAGAGAACGCAGGCTCACATAATGTAACTGCACCGGACTAACAATCATCATCATAATAATTTTAACAACAGCAGCAACAACAATGAGATAATAGAGGAATAGACCAGGAATAGGAAGCCAACATAATGTTGGCTTTGTTGTTGTTGCTGTGTACATGTATTTGACACATGAACCAATGACTAATAAGGCGTCAAGGTATTTAAACAGTAAAAGCAATAAGCTTTTTTTAGCTGTCAGTATCATAATTAGCTCCATTACACTTTACGTACATTATTTCTTCTGGTTTCAACATTCAAACGTGTATTTACAGTAACTGTAGTATAGAATCGAGAGACACAAAATGACTACTCATATTACTATTATTAAGCCACAACAATGTTGAATTGACTCTACTACAAATAAATTTGCAGACAAGTACGCGTGCTTCATGTATTGCCATATTTACAAATTCGTATTTGTAAGTAGTAACGTAAAACTTATCGCGTCACTGCGCGTTTCTATTCATCTCAATCAATCTAATCCCTTTGTCTATTTGCGCGAGGACGACGATGATGATGGTGATGATGATGATGAGAACGCATTCAAGTATGTAGCACTGAAACATTTTTTTTGCAGAAATGTCTAGCCTGTCTACTTTTCATGAATGTGATATGATATGATCCATAATATTGTCTACTGAATAAAGCAGGCTTCTAGTGCTGCTGCTGATAAAAACCAACAAAGACGAGTCACACACTCGAGCAGTGAGTTAAAAAAGATGCTCAAGTCCAAAGTACATTTACGCATGTTAAAAACAGTGTCAGTCAAGTCAATAGCAAGCAAGCAGCATCAAAACACGTTCAATACGACGAAGATAAAATAGTAAAAATACAAGTGAGAAGTCAGCACGCGAGTATCATACGAATATCGCTGAGTCCCATTTTTGTGAGTCTGTCTGTAAAAATATCATATATACAAGTTTTTTTTTTCATACAGCAACTTTTTAAAGCATTTTGTGGAATTATATTGCAGCAGTGCATAATAATAATATTATTATGCATGGATGTACATATATAATGACTATTGCAGACATTACGCGTGTTTAAAAGCCACTTCCTGTGTACAATGTATATATTTTTTTAAAGAAAGGACTCGACTACATACATAAGCTATAAATATTGATAGTTTAGTTGCTGGTTCAGGTAAAGCTATATCTAATCTAATCGGCTGCTGTGTATGTCTGTACGTCTTTGTGTGCTGTTCTCTGTTCACATGCTGACTTTACTAGTCCAGTTTTGTTAGAATTTTTTGAGGACATGCTGTTATTGCGTTTCTTTTGACGATAATATAGCATATTTACTTATATCGTATTCTTTTTACACACGTTACATTGCAAACAATCATATATTTTGCATCACACATGCTTTTCTGTTCTGCAACAACGCAGCAACGCACAGTGAGTTGGATTCTATGTAAGTGAGTTCCAATCTAAAACACGTAAATTTTTGCCGCAAGTGAGACCTAGTGGAACTGATAGATTTAAATTAGACGGTTCGAATGGTGCAAACCTCAGGTTCCAATTCTTCCGGGGGTGGAAGTTATGGCGACTTAACCGTGCCGTTACAGCACCAGGCTTCAGTAACCTCAAGATAAATATTTGAAAAAAATAACAAGAAACTAAAAAAACATTGAATTTGACAAATTTAGTCAAACCATCATAACTATAATAGCTTTAATTGACAGCTGACTTCAAAAATAACACCAAATTTCACTTCCGGTTGACGCCAAGGTCCCGGTCACTGCAAAATTGGAAGTTGACGTTATCCATAAATTAACCGGTAGACTCAAAATAACCACTCAGGAACATGTAAAATGACCCAAGGGCTTCAAAAATAACACCAAATTTCACTTCCGGTTGACCCCAAGGCCCCGGTCACTGCAAAATTGGAAGTTGACGTTATCCATAAATTAACCGGTAGACTCAAAATAACCACTCAGGAACATGTAAAATGACCCAAGGGCTTCAAAAATAACACCAAATTTCACTTCCGGTTGACCCCAAGGCCCCGGTCACTGCAAAATTGGAAGTTGCCATCATCCATAAATTAACCGGTAGACCCAAAATAACCACTACCAACATATAAAATGACTTAAGGAGTTCTTGGGTCATTTTACATGTTCCTGAGTGGTTATTTTGAGTCTACCGGTTAATTTATGGATAACGTCAACTTCCAATTTTGCAGTGACCGGGACCTTGGCGTCAACCGGAAGTGAAATTTGGTGTTATTTTTGAAGTCCTTGGGTGATTTTACATGTACCTGATTGATTATTTTGAGTCTAGCGCTTAGTTTATGGATGTCGTCAACTTCCAATTTTACAGTGACCGGGGCCTTGGCGTCAACCGGAAGTAAATTTGGATGTCATATTCGAGCTGTACGAGTTGATTAACATATAGTTGGTTTATTTTTTTGGCAATGGAATATTTTTTTTTGTATAATATTGCAATTATTTTTTTTTGATTACCCAGCCCTGATTTAATTAATTTACTAAAATTGCAATAAAACCCGCTCCCGGAAGAATCCGCGAGTGGGATAAACGCCATTCTATACAGAATTAAATTCTGCATCGATTACAATAGGTCTCCGGTGCGGCATTTTCCGGGACCCTTTTTAACATAGGCGGTATGTGGACTCACTCATCGCACCGTGCAACGTAACGTAACCCTTTTTCATGAATTCGTTCACGTTCGCTCGCACTTTTTTGTACTTTACTTTCTTATATCATCCATTCTCCCCCATTTTTCTTTACTTGCCATTCTTATTATTATTGCCATCATCGTCATCCTCCTTCTCCTCCTGCCTCTGATTACAGTAAAGTTTTAAACTAGCATAAAAATATATTGCAATTTTAAAATTATGCATGCCTTTTCATCCCATATCACCACAGCACTCTTACTTACTCCTTTTGCACACTGTCCTCATAGTATAATATATCCCAATCCCATCTTTCTTTACAACAACTACCTACATTGTTGTGGTTACCTATATGCATTTTACCATCATCCATTTTGAAACTCTCTGACTCACTTGCAGAAAACAAAGTATCAAAAATCCAACCAAACCAAACATATCTACATATATTCTACATACATATTCTATACTACACATTTTCATAAAGGAAAGGACTAAGGACGCCAAATAGCAAAATATATCTCTACAAATTATACTGCATAGCAACAAACCACCAGCATATATAAACCAACCAAGCTCATTTTTAGCGTTGCGTTTTGGCTTCTTTCTTGACATCCTACATCCTATACTAAAATTCTAATACCATCATCATCATATAAAACAGGTACATAATTTCCTTCGGCACTTACTATAAAAAATACAAGCTACATCACACAAGTTGCTATATTTCTATATCCAAATATTATATGCTTTTATGTTGATGTCGTGTGTTTTAGGGAGAACCATGCAACGCTGCTGTCGTCATAAACTCTCCTCGAGTGAGTCCCAGTCTTCGTCAGCAGCAATCGCAAGGCTGCTTGTTGTATTTTTTATCATTAAAGCAGCACAGCTGAGTTGCAGCCAAAACATACATTAAAAAACAGCCTTTTCAGCTATCACAGATCAACAAAAAAGCTGTATGTTGTACATAAACTTAGTGCTAGACGCAACCAGAACAGGAGAGAAGCTCCGAGAGAAAAAAAAATCGTGATGATGATGATAACAAAATATAATGTAATCTTAACACAAATATAAACAGAAACAGACTACTCGCATCACACACAAAAACTCACACCTTGCTTTGCTTGCTGCTTTCATCATCATCATATCATGCGTAAATGCTCATATGGACTGCTGTTGTTGTTTTGTGGTGGTTCATCGCATCAGATCGTCGTTGTCGTCCATATGATGCTAATGTGGGTGATGACGATGCGAGTCAAGTTGTAAACGTGCTACTTGTAAACAGAAATCAAGTAAATCATCATGTAAAAGTAAATCGATTGTTTTTTTTAGTTTGTTAAATATTAAATAATTGTGATTATATATATATTTTTAAAATACTTGGTCGTATAAAAAATGGGAGATTTTAGTTTGGACTCTCATGATTATTTTCATGTACTCAATAATCATTCCGCGGTGGTGGTATTATTAGCAGTTTTGTCGTCTAATCGGACAAGCTGTTGTTGTTGTTGTGGAAAGTCGTAGTGGTCAGGGATTCGTTAATTGTGGTGACTGGAAATTATATTGTTTCGGAAATATCGTGCGAGTATTCCATAATAATAATAGTACTCGCAAAAAATTCGCAAGTCAAGTTATTACGACGCAAATTTATCGTGCTGTGTGAAAAATTGATAGTTTTTGTCCTGGTCCAAGTTTTCGGACCGTCCAACAATAACCAAAGATTGTGAGTTTTAGTATTGTTTGTGATTTGGAAACACGGAGTTTTAAGTAATTATAATTACTACTAGAAATATTCGCACGCAGAACGCAAAATTATAAAGTAGTTTTATTACATCGCAATAATTTTTTAAGTGTATCGGATTCGGAATCGGACGCTGGTCGTTTTGTATGAACGAGTGTGTGATTTTACACATAAACTCTTAAAACTGAATAACTGAATTGTTTACATAAGTGTTGGGAAATTGTCGGGAAAAATGGACGATCTCAGGTAAGATATAAAATAGAGAAATTAAAATATATTTTTGTATCTTGATTTGATTGATGTGCAATATAAGGCATATAAATCAGAAAATGATAGCATCTATTTCACGAATGGAAATGGTCATGGTTGAAACTTTCTTATCATCCAGATTCGGCACAGGAAATGCTGTATCAAGAAAGGGAGTTGTATATCTATAGGTCATTTTCATGCTTGGGAAAATGTGATTGAGGTGATAGGAGCAGATGCAGAGAGTTTTTAGAGTGCAAAATTGTTGGAAAAGTAACAATTACACATTATGCTGAATATTCTATTTTCTCCATCTGCTGGAGTTTAGTATCCTGCGCTGTTAAACAAATACATACATGCATAGTAATGGACTGTTTTCATGCGAGGTTGCAATATCATGAATTTAATCATAGCCAACAAATATTGCTACAATTAGCAATACTAACTGCAACCAGTATACTTAAATAACCATGCATATATAGTAATGTTTGTTACATAGGTATTGCTTTTGTTATGCTTGATAAAGTCATACATCCATCCATCCTTGTCCTTTGTTGCTTAACTGATTGCATTACTGAAAAGAAGAATTCATGCAAAATCTTATGACTTATCTTGCTTCTTATATAACATGCAGTAACTAGTGCATTCATGATTTACAATTGAATCCAAATTAATAAAGTGTAACTGAAAAATAAGTAGATTGGTTCCAATTTTTCAAAATTCAAACATAAATGCTAACTTTTATAAGTTTTGCCCTCTAGGTGATACCAACTTGGTATTACCAAGTCAAAGTCCTGTGATAATTATAGCGTGAACTATTTTCCCGCATACCTATAATTATTAATAATTATATAAAGGTCGTTGGTGGTTACTAAACGTCACATCATTCCTTTTTGGCATTCCATTTATATGCAAATCATTTGCACCAAAAAGGCATTAAATCCCTATTTAATCTGTGAGAGAAGCATACACAGCCGCGCGCAAAGTCGCTGAGAATACGGTAATCCTGTTCTGTTTTTAGAAAAAAAGTCGTGCATACCACATGTATTTGCCTAGGTGCTGTGTAACTGTACTGTTCTCTCATCGCATCCCGCATGAGTGGATGCTCATTTAGCCACACGCGTTGAAGATTAGATGTTTTTTCACATAAATCCAGTGATGACCACTAAAAGCCTCATCCTCTGCGAATTTGATGCAAAAGGTCATATTGCGATGCGATATTATGCCCGCATAAACAGGAAAATGATTTTACTGTTGTAAAAAGTGCTAATACCTACTATTTTGGCGTATAATTGCCAACAGCATCCCCCAAATTAATTGCATTATGAAATTGCAGTTACTTGGTAAAAATCATAAAAGGATATTATCAATGAGGGAATCATCCCTAAATGCAAATGGTAATTCAAGTGCAGCATTTAATTGATTTTTATTGAATTAATTTGCAGAGAGCGACAGCAGAACGTTAACCTGACAGAGGAGCAAATAGCAGATGCGGCTGCGATGGGAAAGCCAAGCGTCCCAGGTTCCTCCAAACACCCGGATCATGTACCTCCGCCGGCAAAACCGGTGCTTATAGATGCTGAAGGCTTGCAGAAGACACTCCAAGGGCTCACAAATATGGCCCTTGCGCATGAAATCGCTCTTAACAAAGACTTCAAACTGAAAAAACCTGAGCGAACCACAGAAGAACCCGTGAGGTAAGAGAATATTCTGTTGAGTTTCCCAGATTTGTCATTTCATTGAAAGTCGTTACGCAATTAACTACAGCATGCATATTTATGGAGTTGATACCTTAAGAGAAATAATTTTCTAAAAGTTGATTTATTTAACATTTCAGCAAAGAGGTACAGCTTGCTCTGGAGGCCAAAGAAATGTACTGGCAGAAAGTTGACCAGATTCTCATGGAGAAGAATATCAAAGAGGCAAAAAACACAATTCTCGACCTCATACATACTCTAAGGACTGTAAGTTGGAACTCCAATAGGATATTTTGTATCTGTTTAAACAGTGAACAATGATTCGAGTTTACTTCAGTAATGATTTTTATTTCTCTGAATATTTATCGTAGATGCTCCATAGTACCATGTTACCACACAATGTGAAATTGAGGGTAAAAATTGACCAAGAGTTGGACATGCATAAAGTGTCTAAGGAAATCGACAATGATGCCTTTGATTTTGTGGTAAGGAATCAGCATGATAAGGAATTATATCAGTATCAAGTATTTTTTAAGGATAGTGTTATATTTTCATAACTTGTACATATTTCCTTTAGCATTACATGACCTTCATCTTGGACACTCTATCCATGCTGTGCTGCCCAATACGAGACAAGGAAATCGTAGAAATTCGGAACATTGATATTCCATCAAAGCAAGTCAGGAAGACCATTGATTTGATGGAGAATATGAATCTTGACATGGCAAATTTCATTATTAGCCAAAGCCGACAGCATATTGTGCAGAATTGTGTCACGTATGAGCGCAATAAGTTTGCCAGCTATGTTGAGTTGCAGTATAAAATGGGAAACGATCCTATAACCGTTACCCGAGATTGGGTCAGGCGTCATGCCATTCCCGAACGTCCTTTTAGTGAGGCAATGGCGTATGCATTTCTTGAGATACTTGAATGGGGAGAGAAGGAATGGCCTGAGGTTTGTATGACTTAAATTTTTCAACTTTCCAACATAAGTTTCCTCGGCTTTCTTTGCTTAAATTGTAAAATAATTTTGCTTTTTCATCCAGACTTTAACATTGGACTGGGGCCGGTTTCCAGCCATCCGCGAAGAAATTCGTAGGGTTACCATTATCGGTGCCATGGTAGCAGCCGTTTACGATTACGCACGTACTCTGCTTTTGGATTCTCCAGAGGATGCCAACGATTTTGAAAAGAGTAAGATGATTATGATGAAAAACCTTCGACTCCTTACCAAACTTCGTGAAGAATTGAACCTTCTAATTACATGTGAAGAAGTAGCGGACCCAAGGTTAGGGCATTAATAAATTAAAGCAAATGTTATACGAAGATTATTAATATTTATTAAGGGTAATTATTTCAAAATTTTTAAATTCGTATTCATATATTGCAGGAAATACGAGGAAGCCTTGGAACGTTGTTGTATGCAGGCAGTGAGAGTTGTAGATCAGCATCATATTAATGAACGATGCCAGGGTATTACTTCTGCACAGAAGGAGAGTATGATGGCATTGATAAGACCATTGATTGACCTCAATCATCCAGTTCGACTGTTATACTGTAAGAAACTGAAACTTACATTATATTGCATTATATATCATTTCGGTCTGTTAATTTTTTACTGAACGAATTGAGTTAAGAAAACGTTCCTTGATGTTATAGATCGACGTGTAAAGGACTGGTTTGCAGAGGTTGCCAAGGAAGACGGCAAAGGACGAGCTCAGGCTCCGCCCAACCTGAGCATTGTTGGTCCCTTGATTCTGATTCCCATCACAGAGATGCTAAGAATCGCAATGTACAATCGTGGAGTCTATGATGTAGTGTACCGGGAAATATTTGATGGCAACTGTTCAGCTCCAACGTTGTATCCGACGGAATTGGCCGTTGACGGCCCTGACGGAGCAGCACAGTCTCATCCTCCCATAGATGAAGGCATTGTCAACCTTCTTATGAAGTTGCAAGGGTTCACGGACACAAGTATGGTATATAAGAAGTTTCAGACTGAACCTCCCACGCAGACGATGTCCAACTCAGATGAACAACAAACCATCCCTGGAAGGCCAGTGGCAAATCAAGGACACTATAACGACGAGTACCTCTTGGCCCATGAACCCACACTGAAGGAAGACTACGAAGGAGTACATGTTTTCAACGCAGGAGATCCAGACTGGATGCTTGGTTACACCACTGAGCAATTGGTATGTCATATTTCCTAGTAATTTCCTGGCGTATTACGCAAGAGGTTTAATTTGTCTATTTTACATTACGTGTTTAGTTAAAAATAATGGAGCGAGAAAACATAATCAACGCCAACAAGCTGCGAAGAATCAAAGACCGTCTAGAGAAGGGAGTGCTGGAGCAGCGCGTGGGCGACAATCTTCCCGCATTTGAAAAAGTCTGGAGGGAAGAAGTTGGAACTTTTCAAAACGAGTTCTGTCGTCTTCAGAGAATTCTTCAGAAGAGCGCGACATCTGCGCCTCTTTCTGGCAATGCAACTGACGCTAAAAATAAGCGAGTATTCCTTGGGGCATGCGAGCTTATTAACCCTGCAACGTCTCCAGAACGGCCTCATAGTCAGAATAGTCAGTTTGACTCAACATCTCCAGCGAAGAATGAGGCATCCGAGGCTGATCGCCATCAGATTCCTCAAGGTGTAGAATTAAACCAAAGTAACGCTTCACAAGATTAATATTTTACATTATACTTTATTATTAATTTTACTAAATAATCTTTTGTCATATCATGTAATTTGTAAGGCATTAATTTCACCAATGGATATTGTCAGGAGTCTTTTCGCTACCAGAACTTTTCCGAATTTTATTTCATTGATATTATAAATACATACATACATAACATGTGCAATGCACTCGTGATCGTACAAGAAACAACGTAATGAAACGTTAGATTCCAGAGATCATAGTGATTAATTCCGTTAAATTCTGGTAGCGACAAAGCAGGAAATAGTTGGCGCGCCAAATGTAGCTGTTAAAAGGTTCGCTGTAAGGTAATGGTAATATTAGCACGTCATCTATTTCCGCTCCTGACAATGATGGCTAAGAGTGTGGCCAGCAGTCACTCAGTTTTACTAATTCTTCCTAATTTCGCAACTAACTGTATTCAATTTATTATTATTACCTAATGATCTTATAGCTGAGAAATCTCTTGATCGGGAAAGCAGGAAGTAATTTTACGTTAATAATTTACGCTTTAACGGGATCGACTGATGATGAAGAAGAAGAAACATAACAACCAGTGATTTCACCAAAAAAATAATGCTCATCTACTCTTACCACTCTCTACTGATATGTAGATCAGATTTCCCATGTCCATTTTTCCACATAGCTGGTTCAGCACTTACCAGAAATTCGTTTCTACATTAGCATGCATTTATACAGATTATACTATTTCATTTTCGGTGAGTACTGTTTCTCAAAACCTCGGCAATCTTACCTTTTACCCATAAAATCCTGTTAAATTAAAGTTAATGAAGCCGTGTCTTCATCCCATCAGTTGTGGTAAGAGTAGATTGGCCGTGCTGTAAATTCTGTATTTTGAAATAGATGGGAATGTACCAATATAGAAACCAATTCAATCACAAACTTTTCGTACCATTCTTCAACTCCAGATACAATACAAAATTTTTCGTTGTCCGTAAAAACAAGTACCATTATAATAAATAGAAAATCAATCGAAACTATAATTTCTGTACATAGTAATCAAGAAATAATAATAATATTATATAAGTTCCGTATTATTACCTATACGCATGAATATAATATACGTAACCGGAGAAATTTAGGAATACTATATATCGTGAAATTTAAACAATGTAATGTACAATCGATCAAAGTGTAAACACAAAGACATTGTCTTTTAAGAATGCGCAAAAAAAAACTTGTAATAAACAAAATTCTCGTTATCGTCATCGTCGTCGATATTTACATATATATACAAAACCTATTGCTATTTTCTTCTTTGTTTCATTTTTTTGAGAATGCCTTCATTATACATCCCTCCCCCAATATCATTGCACTACTCCACATCTTGCACACGATTTCATTCTTATTATCTCAATCTTCACAATGATCACTGCTCACACGGAAATTATGCAAGTGTGACCGACATGTAAAACAACCACAAAATGACATCTTCATGGGAACTGAGAGAGGAGACCAGGAGGGATGTCATCTAGAAAAGCTGGATCATGCATGATATTTTGTTGATACCTTACACAACTCCCTAGTTAGTCCCTGTCAAGTCAAGGTGTGATATGATAAAAAAGGACGATGATATGATGAGACGACAACATCGTGTGGTATTCATTACCGTGTACTTACTACTACACATACAATCAAACATTTCACGCAGTGGTTCATTTCATACATATATGTATATATTCTACCATTATTATCATTCAACATTTTTATACTACTTTTTTCATTCTTATCATTTCAAAGAATCACAATCAAAAAATATCGTATGTATGTCATATCTACTACCACGTAACTTACTTTGATCATGTTTGTCTGTGTGTGTCCCTCTTTTTCGGGGTTTTATGATCCGTGAGAACGTCTAAAAGGACGTCTTTTATAAAAAATCAAAAGAAATGGGAAGGGTTTTTTTTATTGTGTGCTCTTCTGCTGCGGTGCTCTGTGGTTTGTTGGTGCTTTCATGCACATATTATAGGTATGTTGTGTGTGTACACACACAGTGGTTGGTTGTTGATTATATATGATACTTATTAAAAATTATTACGACTCTGACAATGAGACTTACGACGACGGAGGAGACGCGAGGGATCCATCCTCAAATCCTCGTATATATAAAGCACCGTCATCATTTTCAACAGATTTCAAGGAACACGCAGGTATTCTCATTCTGATTCTCTCGGTGAAGAATGCACCACCTCTACCTTGTTCACAGAAACTTGTACTTTGTGGCAGTAATCAAAAGGACTGCTACTACTAGATATTGTAGTATATGCAGTTATCATAAATATTTTTTTTTGCTATTATACAATATTGACTATTGCGCATTTTTTTATAGTTTTATCATGAGAATCATGTTAAATGTCCTCTCCTGGGCTTTTTTCTTTTGTATTTGCTTAGATTGAGGAATGAATATGAATGGCAAGTAATACAACACGAATATTTACTATAGCACCAAATGTAAATGTATGTATGCATGCATTACAGATTGCAGCATCAACTTTGTTGCGATTTCGTTTTATTAAAAAACCCGTATACATCTTCTCACTTTACCATATCGTCGTCGTGGTGAAGATGCTGGGAAGAAGATGATGCCACCACGTAGACCAGCTTGTTTAGCACGACTGCGTTCTCAAATGATAGAGAATTACACCCAAAGATGAAGGAGGAAGAATGTGACTTACCATTTGAAAAAAGAAATCTCCTGCCTGAGATTCGTGTGGCCATAGGTAATCATCATCACCATCATGTTTGAGGATTTGAGATCTCTGAAGAGAAGAGCAAAAGGGCCACGACGATGATGAGGCTTCTTCTACGACGATCACGATGACAATGACGAAGACGACGACGTTGTGTGATGTAAAGTTCCATTTGAATACAAAAACATGAGGATATATAAACGCATTATTGTATTATTTAATATCAAGTAACAAGTACTTTTATTTCATTTTACAAGACAATGGCACATTTATAAAATGGGAGAATAAAAATGGAAAACGCTATGTTGTTGCTACAACTGTTGCTTATACTGTACTCATGTGAATTTTTTAGGAAGTTAAAAAAGACAATCAAAATTGTCGCGTACTCCCATTATCATCAAGCTTGAATTAATAATATATTAGTTTGAATTCCACTCCCAAGCAAGAGAGTTTTCATGCATATTGTCATATTGTCAACGAAACTTGGTATTCAGCAGATTCGGTTTCACTCATTCTCACAATCATTGTCAACGTCATCATTACACAACATACCTGCGTAGTAGTACTTGTCTGTCTGATGTATACCTACCGAAAAGTATGTACATAAAAATGCATACCAATCGCAGTCGCAGTCTCGCCGAATGGGAATTTCCATTTTTTTCTTACGTTACTTACGCTAGTTTACAGTATTACAAAAGTGGAAGAAGAAAAGTTTAAAGAAAATAGGAAGAGATGTGCACCGTGTGTGTATGATGATTATTCAGACAGAGAGAGATCCAGTACCAAGAGCACGACGCGACGGCCAAAAAGTCAAACACTATTTTATTGTAGAAACTCATCCTTCCTTACTCTTCTCTCGTGATTCCGTAAATAATGTATAAAAAATCACATCATCCTCCTCATCCTCATCATCATCATGACTTCATTGCATACCACCAAAAACGACCGGCCAAAAGGAAGCAATGCAATAAATGTGGCCACTCTCGCTCGACTCTCAGAGATCAGACTTAACTTTTTTTATACTTCCTCGAGGAAGAGGATTCATTATCATTTTTGTGCTACACATGCTGCATACCTTATTGTTGAGAAGCAACAATGTTGCACTATGTGTCGCACTTGTTAGCATTATTGCGTGCAGTTGTAGTTAGTATGCATGTTACACAGACAGATACAACAATGATCCAAGGGATCTCTCGTATTGTTGCTGCAATGCTATATACAATATGCAAAGCTCATTCTACTATTTATTTAACTTTTAAATGCACACCTTTAAAATGCAAAGAGAAATAGAAGGTGTGGAGCTTGAGCTTGGGATATGTATATGTAATATAGAGGCAACAAACAACACAATAATGCATGAATATATGGATTTTACCTGAGAGCTTCCAATAATGATGAGATTTTTTATTATTGTTTGTTGGGATGTGTTTTGTTATATGTGTGCAGGCAGGCAGGTAGACAGACAAATCAAGAGATCCTCTTGTTGCTGCAACAACCAAAGCAATAATAAATACTAATACTACTACAAAATGCATACCTATACACTTGTTAGTTTGGTTGTCGTAGTAGCAGCAAGTCTTTTTATTATTGCATGCATACCTGTGTAGTGGTAGTGGTAGTAAAACGAGTGAAAAAGAAAGGGGTGAAGTGATAGTTAAAGATTTTTCTTGGTAAGGGAATGAAAAAGCAGTCGTCTCGTCTCTAGTTTAGTTTGGCTTGAGCAGCCCATCCGCGAGTATGTACGTACGTGCGTTGCTTCTTGCGACTTGTTATTCTATGAAAACCTTGCGCTGCATTTCCCATTGCATGCCGTGTGCGTCGTCGTTTCAGACTTTTTGTCTTTGTTTCTCTATATACCTGCATCCCTGCGCGTATGAACGCGTTCCACCGATTTTTTTTCATCTTCCGCACAACTCATTTGAGCGGAGCGAAAAAAACCTTGTTTTTTTTTGTTTCGTATTGACTGTTTTGAAACTTTTTTGTACTATAATTGTTTACCCTATTTTGTAAGCAAATGTGGTAGTTTTTTCTTAGCTGTGTGTATGTTTAATGTATAGGTATATATTTTGATTTGACGAATTGGAAATTGAAAGAAATTGCGATATAGACTGTATCATCGTCGTCATCAATATCGGCGTGATCGCATCAACGAGCACATAGGACGAAGGTCACTTGAGTTATGATGACTTCAATTACTATTGTATGAGGAATACAAAGTAAAAAAATTTAACTGTTTGACAAAAAACCTATTAAGTTTTTTGCCAGTGAGACTTTTTAACGTACTGTATGAATTTTTGAAATATATATCTTGTTAAGTAATTCCTTGCCTTGCCCTGCACGGTAAAAAAACAATTTTGTTTGTAAATGTGTGTGCGTGTGCGTAGTATTTTGATATTTACATGTTAAGGGGATAATATCTTGAAAAACGATATTGCAACAATAAGTATTTAGAATAATAATAATAATATTGTATGCATTGTTATTCTGTACATATTTTTACATTGTTGTCAGAAAACTTTGTATATTATTTTTTTGTGTGCAGTGCTGTTTGCCCGTTTTTGCCGTTGTTGTTGTAACTTGTACATTATTAAGCAGTTTGCGCGGAGAGATAAACTGTGTCGTTGCTGTCGCGTTTGAAAAAGAAGTAACCAGTCAACTAGTCTTATCGTCATCAACGGCATTAGTGTCACCTCGCTGAGTATTCTTATCATTAATAATTATACATTGTGCATTGTATCCCTGTGAATATATTAAACTGTAAATGCGACCATGATAATGCTGATGAAGATGATAATGCGAATAATAACAATAATACCCATGTGAACTTTTGGTAGTGCCAGAGAGCCAGTTCATTCTTCAAGAAGCGTTTATTTTTTTTTGGCGGCGATAGTTCTCTTTACTGTAGGGATTTTATTTTATTTTGAATATTATTATAATAAGTTTATAATGTGCACAATCTTCACCGTAGTACTCATTCTTTGAGCAGACAATAGAGCCCTGTTAGTTTTTTCCGCATTCCCATTATTTGCCACATGCACCACCAAAAAAAACTCTCTCTGGAGTTAAATGGACTTTTCCTTGCCAATGACACCTGTTGCAGAGACGAGACAAAAATTGACTCCATTCAATTTCCCGAACAATTACTGCATTCAGCTGAATACGCACAGGAGTGAAAAAATTTGACTATTTCATCCCCTCCCTTTCCTTTATATTATTCGTCTGTTTGTCTCCGCTCCGACATCGTCGTCCTCATCATCATCATCTTTGTTATTGAAGGCTAACCTCTCCTCTTTCTACGACGACGACAACAATCATGGTGGCATCATTATGATGAAATGATTCATAAAATTGGAATGAGTGAACACTTTTCCGTTCGGTCTGGCTACAACAAGCAAGAAGAGCGTTGTTGCTATTTTTTAACTTGCTGCTGCGCATTCCTAAAACATTTCGTTGTTACCAGTTTATTATCACTGTCACCGTACCAACATTATTGCATTCCATGTGAAGTGTATCCACCTTCATCATAATTTTTATTTTTGTTCTTTGTCACACAAGCATAAGCGCAAAGGATTGTGATGAGGAGGGTTGTTTTGCATTGAGCATGGCGTCATCCACCGTACTTCCGGAAGAAGGGACGACAACTACAACCATGTTGATGATGATCATGCTCATGACTATGACGACGACGACATTATTGTGGTTATGAGTTATGTAAAAACATCCGTTTTTTAAGTTGCATGAATACTTCTAACAATTTTGTATTTACATACATACGTACATTATATGCTACTGCGTGCGCGGGGGGAAACAAAGTACTTCGCGGCAGCATAGATTACAATACTATTAATAGTACTGGTGTGCTTTATTGTTTCCTTATCGCATTTATCATTGTTGATGTTACAGAGAACAGTACTGACAAATTTAGCAACAAATACAAATAATAATAGCCATATAAGGTTAACGAAACTAATCATCATTGTCAGCTCTTCGGCTGTTAAAAAAAGTGTAAAGTGTTGCTGCTGAGGCGAGGAAGAGCACATTTTTTTTATCGCCGTATCGCCACAAATCATTGTTGCTGTCGTGTTTTTCGTGTTGTGAACAGCACTTGTGTGCTCATCAACGTCACCATCGACATAAGCATATATACAAACATGGATTTTTTTTGCGATTAAATTGTATAAAATATAGATACAATCAAACTGTTTTTGATTTTTAAAGAGTATTTATCGCCACTGTGCTCTTTATATATGCAGTACTGTTGTTCTGATTATTTGTAAATATTCTTTCGTACTTGTCATTGTTGCTGTTTGATTTGACATGGACAATTTGAACATCAAATAAGTTCTTCAAACAACTACTACACAACAATAACGAGTGGTTATAGTGACAACGACGAGGATTTTTGCGTTACAATTTTACAAAAAAGGGATTTTGTTTCTTGTTGTTGGATGAGGAAGCTTACCACGCACTCTCAAATGTAAGTTGGTTTTGTATTCATTTTTATTTTTAAATTTATGATTTGCTGTTGTTGTGATCCTTTTGCTCTTGTCCTGCCATTTCAATCTTTTTTATGTATGCATTTTTTCCTTGGCCTTCGCGAAAAATAAAAATCATACAGCAATTTTTATTGCTTTTGAACAACATTCACATTTGACTTTGAATCTGTCACTCAACTTAAGTGACTCAAACTCATCTTCGTTGTCGGCAACAAACAAGAACGTCACCGCGTCTGCCACAAAGACACCACAAACTATTGCAGGAATAGCAGAAGAAAGGGCTCGTATGAGTTGTTGTTCACTTCGTTATCCCGCATACCTATTTTTATGCATGTCTAATTTATTCATCATCATCAACGCCATCACCGTCGTCGTCAGGCAGCCAAGTACACAAGTGGAGTAGCAGCAGCTACATGATCTTTTCAATTTTCAATTATCTATTTATGTTTTACCACACTTGCATATACAAACGTAATATTATTATTACCTACCTAACTTGCCTGAGCAAATTTGCTCACACTCATTCTTCAGAAGTCAATAATGGGCAAAAAGGCAAGTTGTGGTATTCCTCTTTAAACCTACACCTATCTTCTATTTACGACCCGGCTATCAGCGTATCTAATGTACATTTTCTTTATTTTCTTATTATTACACTATATGGTTTATCATTATCATGCTAATGTCCACGTAACTCTGTATAAGGAGGTTCGTATTTTAAAAATATGTTCGTCTCTGTACAAAAGTCATTGTCAGTTTGTGATTTTGAGCAGTTTTATTGTGAAAGCACACACATTTTTTTCGCTTCCTTAACACCTCCTCCCACAACTACTCTGACAACAACATGGACACCGTATCAGCATCATTACACTTTGACGTACCTGTTGACCTGTCTAAATGATGATGCTAAACGAACGCTAAAATGTAGGCATATCGTATCATCATGATGATATATTTGATTAGTATACTAATATTATTACTACTATGCCTTGTTTTAGGCATTTATCTTCTTACGCACTTCCATTCTATTCCTCCTGTGTCGTTTAGCTTTATATGTAGAATGTGAATATAATATTCTCAAATGTACCATCATCGTCATGATGAATCCTCATCATCGTCATATCATCAACATGCAAATATTATGTGCATTCATTGTCAAACATAATGTTTTCATGGTACATATCATAAACTAACATTATTGCCGTCATCGTCATCATCCTCATCTTTAAAAAAATCAAGCAAGGAAGCGGAGAAGAAGGTATTAAAAATGACAAGATGAACAAGGTAACAAGACGAAAAACGAGAAAGAGAAGAGTGAACTTTTCCGTCTTCTGCGTTTCGTCTTGTGTGCCAGAGCAGAGCAGAGAGTGCGAGAGAAGAACACACACAAATCTCGCCTGTCAAATTATTCACAATTTTTATGATTTTTCTGCACCGTTGTGTTTACTACTGCGCGTTGTGATTGCAGACACTGCTGTGGTGATGATGCCCTTGTAGGCCTTTTGCATAAAACTTTGCTAGAAAAAACGTGTGACATATTTGTGGCTGTTTAGCAGTACATTTATTGTTATTGCTATGGAAATGTTAAATGCATAAAATGGAAACATTATAACAGTCAATGCCCAAAGTGAGGCGGGTTGTGGCAACTTCCTCGCGTATCGGGTTGGTTATCATGGGTCCCTATACACAATTTTTAGTTTCATGTAACTTACAATAGAATTCTCTTCACATGACAAAGCATACTTTTTTACCAGATTAACTTAGGTAATTATGGTTACAATTTACACATTTTTGTTTCGGAAACACGAATTACCTCGTGCCAAAATTTCTTTGCAACTTTTAAAAATCTTAAACTTTCCTATATCGCCCAATGTTAAATGACCCAACTGCAATATTATACCGGGCATAATCCGAGCGTTTACGGTTTATATATTACTATTATGATGTTCCGTAAAAATCGTACCTGTCTGCCTTCCACTTCTCGTTTCTTCTGAAAAGCTGAGAATGAAGAACCGTGAACAATATTCCTAAAATGTTCAACACGTTTGTCATTTTTTTCTTTTCTTTCTTTCCTTCTTCTTCTCTCGTGTAGTCCCAGTTAGCATATTTTACAAATAGTCATTCACTTACACATTTCTCCCTCCCCTTCTCTTTCCTTCTATTTATTTGAACGTATTATCACCATATTTCGTTGAGTTTTTTCTTGTTGTTGTAGCTTTTGGTTATGCTTGTGCACTCACGTATCAACCATAATCATCATCACCATCGTATCATTATCATATCAAAAAAGTAAACGACAAATATGATGATGTAAAGTGCAGAAATGCAAATCTGGGCAAGCATGTATTTTTATGCATGGTTCCACTACCTAAATCACCAAAACAGAATATCAGTCAAGTTCTTGTTCTAAAAAACAGCCCCTCTCTCTCACCACTTTTTTGGGTTTGCTATGTCGCTCATCACAATCATCGTATTCTCTCTCTAGAGCTTTCATTCATATAACAAGCATGAAATGCAAATGTATAAAGCACAAGCTGTCATATTACCATCTTAAGAGAGAGAGAAAACACAAAACTAAAACTCATCTTGTGACAAATACACTAAATGCTTAGGAGTAGTTTTTAAAAAAATCAGGAAATTGGATAAATGATTTTTTCTGCATGTTGAAAGGGATAATGATTCTGATGATGATCATGAACAAGACGAGAATGAGTGCGACGAACGATGAAGACACGAATTTTTGCATAGGCACACAGGTGTAATTCAGAAAAATGGGAAAGGTTTATGAAGAAGAAGAAGAAAAAGAGAAGGAAA
Organism: Sinella curviseta; assembly: GCA_004115045.4. NCBI lineage: Eukaryota > Metazoa > Arthropoda > Collembola > Entomobryomorpha > Entomobryidae > Sinella > Sinella curviseta. Next base: position 35,882,891 of record CM065489.1, read on the forward strand.
AAATATCATGAAAGAGTTGACATAACCAGAAAAAAAAGACATTTAGAAAGAAAAGGACAACTACTTTTCACAAACAGGTAATAATAATAACAATACAAACTGATGATGTTGTTACACCATACGGAATAGCAATCTACAATACACTACTATGGTCCAGTACAAACAAAGACGATATTTTTATAACAGTGATGCTATCAACTGTCATGTAATGTTCCCTGCTTTTAATTTAAACATTTGAAGTGGCTTTACAAAAACTCAGAAACCAATGTGTCCCATGTTGTTCCGTTTATCCAAGAAAAATCAACTTTCAACTTACAACTTACAATCATTAATGCACTGTTGTGTGATATGTTTGAGGAAACGACTACTTAAATTTCATAAGAATCACCACATGTCGATATAATGGTTTGTATTATCACTGCATTCCCTGCAAAAAATGTTGTGATGATCACTGGCAACTTTAAATTACTTTCATGCCGATTTCTGGCGTCATTACGGTCATTTTTTTTCTTGTTATTTGCAGAGTTTTGCCAAAAAAGACATTTTATTACTTTATCTTTTCTAATAAAATGGTATTATTGCATTTTGACTGACTAGCCAAACTTAAACGCACAGTTAAACATGCCATATGACATATAAATATTTGATATCATTTCACACATGTCATGTCATCTTTGTGTCGTTAATGAAACTGGTCGCGTAGCTTTGCACACAGTCTCTATCTCTCTGCCTGTGTCCTGTTAAACATCTAAAAACTTCATACTTTACTTAATGATGCAGGGAATACATCCAACTACTCAGTATCATCATGATCATCATATCATATCATCCGAATTCCCATTACCAGTTTTACTCCTTATTATTGCACTCATCATAAAGGGTCTTCCAAAGAAGTAAAAAAATACCAGGACTTTTGCGGATTACAGAAAAAAATAGATGATGATGATGATATGGTATTAGGCAATAATGTAAGGTATATAGAGAAGAGTAGAGAGAGAGAGAGAGGAGATTACTCATTTGAATAATTTTACAGTGGCCTATTAAGAAAAAAGCACGTATTGCTGATCCTCGTGATGATCATGATGATGATGATGGGGATAACGACAGCTTTTTTTGCGACTTTAAAATTCTTTCAACTAGCATTTTAGGTGTACAGCCAACTTACTTAGCGTCAATCTCTTCGTCACTTCAAAGAAGGCCATGCCATGTTGATGATGAGATGAATAAGTGATATTTTTTTTCTTGATCTTTTTTTTCTTTCTTTCTTTTTCCTCCATCACCGCCGGTCTCTCTATATGAATACCCAAATAAGCAGAGAATGCATGCAAGGATGATGGGTTTTCTCCTCGATCAATGTGTGAGGACACAGTGGTTTTGTTAAACAAGAAGTGGAAATAGATTTTTTTTCGAATCGTGGCACATCTTTATACTCCTTTTCCTTCACAACGGCAGCAGCATGATGATGGCTGTGTAGAGTGGAGGATTTAGATTTTTCACGCGAGCCTTTTTAGGCACATCATCCGTGTAATTTGAGGCTATTAGCTGTTCGTTGCTGTGTGCCAGGGAGCACCGCAGGAGAAAAGGCGAAAAAATTTAAGTGTGTAGTATGTAGTGTGTGCGTAGATGATGATAAGAGTCGCGACACATCACCACGGATTTCCTTGTTACCTTACCCGTAATCATTTTCGTCGTCTTCGTCGTCGTCCTTTTCTTCCCTCCTGTTATGAAAATAGTTTTAAATCTGAAGACATAATAGTCGCAAGATGATGATGATCGTGATGATGATGATCATCATCATCTTCTTCACGATGATTATGATGACTGTAAATTTTGCTAATATTCTTTGTACTGTCATTGTGACTGTTTTATGGCACCTTGCTTGTAAGCAATCAAAATGATGTATAATAATAATAATGGCGAAAAATGATAAGGATGATGTTGAGTTGACGACGACTATAACGACGACATTTAACACGGAAAAAAGACAAGTCGCATGAATGGTGCTAGCCTCAAAGAAGACGATTCCTTTGAGAGAGAGGCAGAAAAATCATTAAGTACACTGGATACTACATAGGTATATATAATAGGAACGCAGCCATTTAAAAATGTAAAAAAAAAATGTTTTTTTTTCCTGCAACACATACAAATATGAGCAAGGGGAATTTATGCAACAAACTTTTTTTTGTATCTCTAAACTTGCTGTCGTGTTTGCGTTCAAACCTCTTTCATCTTTGCTCCCTGGGTCTTTGTTCGTCTTTTTATGATTATCTCCTGTCGGCTATTACCTGTTAGCTGTTGGATTACGTTTACCTCTACCTCAAAGTTGCATCCTACACAAGGATAACGATTTTGGCAGCATTGGCAATGATGTGACTGACTATGTGGAACTGCAATATCATGATATGACGCTGATGACGATGATGATGCTCATCATCATTGCCTTCTTCTTCTTGAGCATGACATTCACTATTTGCGTTGAGGAGGAGGAGGGGAAGGAGGACTTGCTGCTGCGGTTCTTGTTGTGATTGTGAAACGATCAAGCAAAACGCAAGGCTTTGAACTTGAAAAGATGTGATGCAGAATGATGAGGAGGACGGCGACGACGACGATGATGATTGTACTTTTTTGACTGGTAGTGTTGCAAACTTCACCTGTCATATGACAACAAGGAGAGAACAAGAATTTCAATAATATTAATGATAATAATGACTTGTTCTTGCCCTGTTGGACTGGACATTGCAACACCATGAGCTCATCATTCTCATCATCATCATCATCGCCATCACATCCATCTCGTCAGGTTTCCTTTTAACAAGCTGATGATGATGATCCCCTTGAAGGTCTACCGTGTATGTGTTGTTACTAATAACTCGAATGGTGACAATCGAATTGTACACATATATATTTTTTATTATTTAAATATGCATAATAACAATAAAGGTATACCTATATGTACATATATTATTTGTTAAATGAGTTTGACTGGCATCCACGCAGACGTGTGAGAGCATCAGTGAAAACTTGTTGTTTGTTGGGACGGTGCTGCTGCTAGTGATGATGATGTGGTAAAGGTGATTAAGATAAGAAGTACGTACCAAGTACTATTACTACTACATTCGCAAATGAGCGTATATACAGCAATAATCAAAGCGATAATAATAACTTACAGCAGCAATGCAATAAAACGCATTATCTAATTTGTTGTTACCGGAGTTGTGCATACATACGCTTCGGAGAAAGCTTGGCTGTTTTGTTTTCGTCACCAAATGATATTATGCAGCAGGCTTGTCGACTCATTTTAAATGAAGTAATATGTCTTTTGGCAGAGTCACAAAATTGCCATTTAAAGAGAGAAATTTAGCCCTTGTTTTCACTGGTTTAAAAATTTATTGGCATTTTGGAAGCATTTTGTGCATCGTTAAAAGAATTTTAAATGGGATTCGCTTGGATTCAGGGACAAATGTCATGAATCATGACTCATTTTCAAGGTTGTCATTGTTGTCATGCCAAATGGAATTATTGATTATCCCATCATTTTTTTTTTCGTTCACTTTGTTCTTCATCCTTGAACTTCTAAAAATATGCGTAAATGTTACAGAGTAATCAATATGCAATGTTGAAAGTTGTGTTGTTGATATATTAACCAAGCAATATTGAAAATAGAGGATTGGCAGTGTGTCAAAGGAGCATTGTGAAGCAATAAAAATAAATTATAGAGTTGCTTGTACATCTACTTACTCTATTACAGTCACAACAGTATTGACCACTAATCGTAATACCTGATTGTTGACTTGTCACCACTCTGGTTGCCTCAAGCATTTAAAGAAAGAAAAGGCATCCTTATTAATTGCCATATGCTTAATCATTCCTCTTATTGTCCATTTCATTAAATGGAAAACAAGTCCGCTGCAGCACCAAATCCACTTGTTTTTTTTAGTTGTGGCATGATATCCCAGTGTAGTTAGCAAACGGTGGATGGTTAGTGAGAGAATGCGCTGCTGCTGCTGTTGTGCAAATGAAAAACCAGAAGAGGAGCAACAAGAAAGAGTGAATGTGAGTGAATGCCCTCGTTTTGAAAAAACGCCACAAAGTTCCTCAAATGAATATAAAAATAAAAATGACACGCCATGCTTTTTTCTTGCCACCGCCACCATCACCGTCAACACAACTTGTACAAAAGAGCAGCAGCATATAAAAGGGCAGGGACTTGCGGCGGCCTGGCCTGCAGCATTTTACAACAACCTGCAACATATCATATCCTAGAGTTGTTTTTTAGCAGCATGCAAATGTATACATTACATTTACACGCATCTACTTAAACTTCAGTTATATATATATTTTTTTTTGCGAAAAAATATAGTATTAAACCAACTGGCAACCCAAATGAAGAAACAAGTAATTATAATAAGGGCTCCTCTCTTCTCTACTAGACCATTCTTTTCTGCATCACTCTTCTTAAGAAAAAGGATAACATTTTTCATTTGAAGCGACAGCTGAAAAGCTGAACACAATAACATTATGCAAAATAAGATGATGATGATGGTCGAAAGATTATAAATAGAATTATAATCCTGCCTTTTTAAAAGCTCACAAGAACAAGTAGCCCGGTTTTTATTATTGTTTGCATATATTTATTCAAATGGCAAAATGCAATTTCTGTTTGTGCATGCATTATGTACTTAATTACAATAATATAGTTATAATTCCTCTACTACACCATTTTGCTTAGTGGGAAGGAGAGATGGAGGACAAAAGCAATGAAAAAAAATTAGTGCATGTGGCACATCTGCTGCACAATATTATGATCCTTATTTTTTAATTTATCATCGATGATGTACTAAAACTAGGTGTTTATGTGTGTCCGTGCAAAAATAACGACTTGGTCCTCTCACGCGGTTGCAAACTTGCTCGCAGTCATCATCATAAACGCAAAATGCTACTGCAGCAATTACTGCATACCTTACGCAAATAGTACTAAGGCTTTAAAAAACGCAACAAGAGGGCAAGGTATGAAATGAATAATTCTTTTTAAAATTAGTTTTTAAAGCAACAATAAAACATGGAAGATGAAAATGGCTAGCTAATAAGTAAGATGAAGAAGGAAGAACATTTTTTTTTCTTCGTTTCTTTTTAACTTTTCACATCATCATCATAGCTACTTACAATTTTCTTTCCCACATTTTACCGCGTACTTGTACGTGTGTGCTCAGTGCTGTACATCTCACAAAAAAAAGAGACGTATAAATGGTTTGACTAATTCTCCTCCTTCCTATTAACAGCGTTACTGCCCACCTGTGCCTACCGTTTTCTTTGCGGAAAAGGAGTCACAAACACATTGATATTATATATACGAATTAGAATTACGTAGTTACATATTGCTACACAAATGTCAAAATTGTTCTCATCAAGCAAGTGGCAGAGAGAAAAGTTTTTTTCGAAGGTAGGTAGGTAGGTAGGTATACAAGTATGCAAGTTGGGTTTGTGGTTTTAATCACTCTCTTTAGCAGCGAGAAGGTGGCTGGTCGAAAACAACTTGCACATGGACGAGCAGCACGTAGTAGAAATGATTGTACACGTATTCACAATTACAATAAATATTAAAGTTTATCATTATAATCATCATCAGCAGCAGGGGCAGCAGTGCCATTTTAAAAGTCAACAACACCACCACCACCACAATGAAAAGAGTCACAGAGAGCGCAATAACGATAGAAAAAAATGCGTTTGGTGCCATTTCCATTGCTCCTGCCCTGCCTTCCACCACCACCAAACCATCACAATAATTTCTGCTTCTTTAATTTTGCTCTCTTCATCTTGGTCTGTGTCTCTGCCTTCATGTTGTTCCTTCTGGTAGTAAAGTGCATATGATAATTGTTGTATAGAACTTGTTTCCAACAATAATATGAGCAGCAGCAATAGTAACAAGGATAATCATTTGATGATCATGATATTGTCGATGCAAACAAGAATGGGGAATGCATGCAAAAAAAGCTCAAACTGAAACAAAGCAGTGGTTGTAGTAGTTGTAGAGCGGCAGCCGTGGCCGTGCACGGTGGCATTGGCACTGGCACTATTATTGTTGGCAGGGAAAATAGAGTGGTACCTGCAACTTACTCCTTTTATTATTACGTATACCTTTTGTCTTACTCTATTTATTAGCATTGTCTTAGAGAGAGAGAGAGAGAGAGAGGTAAAATAATAGAAGTAGTCGCTGTAGCTGTTATTGTTGTAGATTAGAAGTTGATGTAACATTTTTCCTATTGTTTTACTACTACTGACTACTCTGCTAACGATGAATGATGATCTTCATGATCACGGCGGTGGTGGTGGTGGTGGCGTCTGCTGTTGCTAAAACATGCACTAAAAGTAGTTACCTTTTTATTATTACGTATCATCAGATAATACATAAGCCTTTCTTTTAAAAAAGTTACTCCGGGTTCCCCTGTCCAACTTGTTACATGACTTGGCTTGCTCACTTGTTGAATTGCGAAATAGAATCGCAGGAGAAGCAGAATCTTATTAGCACTTTTCTTCATTTTCCCATTTTTCTCGTCGTCGTTGTTGTTGCTTGTTCTGGGCTGATTGTTTGATTGCTAATCAACCGTGTGAAAATAAGAAAAAAAGCGATAGCATGGAGAGAAGAAGAATAGCATGAATTTATGACTTTGAGTGAGTGAGTTGAGCAATAATACAGAAACTACTGAAATTGGCGATGGAGAAAAAAAACTGGGAGATTATCTTAAGGTTCTTCTGTCATATTTTTCCCTTGTTATCTAGGTATTGCAATGTGGTTTGGATTTTTTTTCATTTTTTTCTCTCTTTTGTTGAGTGCGTGGTGGGGGACGAAATAGAAATAGAAAAGTTGGATGGAAGAGCAGGTGAAGAAGAAGAAGAGTTTCTTTTTGCAACCTGATCCAGTTTTTGAAAAAAATGTAAAAATAAATAGTGGGTCCAACCTGATGCCGATTATGGCAATGTGCTCGTCTGTCTACCTGCCTGATTATGCAATGAAATGCGGAGAAGGAGAATGTGCTACTCATATAAGCTTTTGGAATTTTGGACTTTGCTGCGGCACCAAACATAATGGTTTTTGTTCGGGACACAAAAGAAGCCTTGTGTCTGTGAAAAGCTAATGAAATGAAATGGAAATCAAATTTTTACCCCCCGACTTTTCTTGAAAAGAAGATCCGCCATCAAACCTCTGCTGTCTGTTGTCAATAATCTGTTTTCCCTTACCTTCCATGCTTAAATAGTTTCTTGATCTTTCTTTTAAACAATAAGTTTTTGCTCAGCTTCACCTGCTGCTGCTGCAGTTGTTGCTTTTGTTATTATTCTCCTCTTATTGTACATTTTAGCAAAATGACTCGCTCGCTCGCTGGCGTTTACAAGTAATCTTGTAAAAGAAGAGTTGAACGATAGAACATAATTTATGCTCATATCACATTACAATTTCACTTTCAACAAAACAGACTCTATTCTTTTTGTGCCTGCGTTTCTGGCTTTTCATTCTTCTCCTACCTCTCTCTAGAGAGGTCCACTGATTAATTCTTGTTTTTCGTCATTCCTGGTAACTAAGTTATGATGAGCTAAAGGGTAGAAAATGCCCAAAGAGGCAAGAAAAAATAATATTCCTTTATATGGGTACCTTTGATGATCATGAAGATGATCAGGATGATTTCATGTCAGTCTTTTGCACCAACTTAAACTTAAGCATATATGTATATATAATAATGTCAGTGGTGGTGTTGTGGTTGGTTACATGATCACTGGTAATTTGAAACGAAACAAGTGTTCATCTCATCACCTTGCAAAACTTCAATCAACTCTCGCACACAAAAAAACACACGTCGACGAGGTCCTTTTTCTTCGCTGTAGCATAGCATCAAACAGTCAAGGACAAAGTATTAAATGAGATGAGTGGAGTGATGATGACGAAGAAAATTTGGCGAAACAAGTAGAGTTGCTCCTTGGATTACTGATAATAATTTAGACAAAAAAAAATAAATTCAAAGATAAGAATAGTAATTATTGTCTGAACAAAGTATGTACATAGGCACTTAATTGTCTTTAAAAACTAATGCATGGAGTCCGTTTAGCCGTTTCTTTTGTTGCTCTCGCTTAGAAAATCAGGTCTTGTTTCTTATTGCCTAGTCAGCAGAATTTCTTATCCTTGTTATTAAGATAAACGCACTTTGGAAGAATGAGAGAGAGAGAGAGTAATTAAGCAAGTCAAAAGTTGTTCGAGGGTGGAAAGGTTCCTGATAATTTCACTAATGAAATGAATGATTGCATAATAATACCAAGCAAGCCCTATAGACTACCGAGAGCGGCCAAACAATGAGTACCGTTTATTATCGAAAGGAATCAATCAATTTGAACCTTTTTAAATCCGTTAATTCCTATTCTCCAACAAAAAAACCGCACGGACTTCCTAACGAAACCACCTCAAAGTTGGTGGTGGTTGGTGGGATGAAAAGGTTTCAATCATTTTCAAACCATTTGACTAAATTACCATTGATTTAGGTAAATAATGATAGGCAAAAGGGTAACAGAGGATAAGTGAGGAAGCAGCCATTGTTGCATTGATTATATTGTTGTAGCATTTTTCTCTCCCTATGTCTCAGTATTCTCCTGTTTATATCGTAAAAAATGAGGTTGCAAAATTTATTGTTTCAGTTTTTCTTGCATTTTACAACTATATATCAACTATGTCTGTATTTTGTTTTTTATCAACTTGCTATCATTCAACAAGTTTGTTTTTTTAGCTGAGCTTTGCTCATGGTAGCTATTTACAATAAAGATAAGACAATTAAGTGAAAAACAGAACAGAAAAGACTTGTGGTTTTTTAGGTTTCTGCTTCTTCTTGATAACCAACTTTGCATTTTTAGGCACTTAGCTTTTTTTGCTATTCCATTCCATCATGATTAGTCGATATAGCAGCATCATCAGCGATCCTCTTCTAATGAAGTCTTTTTTACCAGTATTCATATTTAGTAACGCAACGGAAAGAATGATAAATAATGTAATGAATAATGCTAGCAAATTTAAATGCTCCAATTTTTCGTGCAAACTCCTCTGACGATGACAAATTCGTTGCCTCCCCTAAAAATATATTCCGTTGCCTCTCCCCTCCACAATAATAATCAGCAGAAGACTTTCAAAAGTACAGACTGATAATCGTGGGAGAAAAAATAAGTACACAATCTCAGTTTGAAATCTGTAACAGCAACAATAATAATAGTAGCAGGAGGTTACCATATTTATGCAAATTCGACTATATAGTGATGAAGATAATAATAATATTATTGCACATGGCATGTAAAAGTAAACAGCCCAGCGAGCCTCATTCATCTTCATCATCATAATATCAGCACCTGCCTAAGGGACTAACACCACTTACACGTTGACTTGATATTTACATGACAAAAAAAATTGCATTGTTCAAGAAACCTACATTGAAATCAACAATAAAGCAAGGAGGAAAACCCACCCGCCTGCCTATGTATGTGTGTGTACGAAATATGCAATTGTTGGTTTCACGAAAGAAACCAGTGATAAGCACACGGCTAAAACTCTCTACAAGAACTGCAAATGTTGCCGAAAAAAATCTTTTTATATGCATGTCGTCGTGTCAAGTCAGACCAAAAAAAGTAACAGCTAACTAAAAAGCTAGAAGAGTTACATATAGGTACTTGTATTTAGATATAGGTAGTTAGTTTTAGTGGCAGTCAAACCAACAAGTCAACCAAAAAGCAAGCCACATTCGTATTCGTATGAACACTTTGTTCACATCATCGTCATCATTATCATCATCATTCGCTTGGTCTTGGTCGTCGTCGTCATTCTCACTTATTTATTACCTCTCTTGCCAGTTCAATTGCTCAGTCAGCATCATGATCATCAGTGCTTTTCTGAGACTGACTATTTGTCGCTACACGGTTGAGCGAAAGAAATGTACCGTAAAATTAGTCAAAATACTTATTTGTGAAAGATTGGATATATAAAGAGCGTAAGATTGGGAAGAGCAAGTAAACCAGTAACAAACTATTAAAGCGTTAAAATAAATGTTGAACATTTGGTGGTGCAGTACTACTGACGAGGACGACGACTACTACTACTAACTTATTATTGCAAATGTCGTCATCTTTCTCTCTTGCGGCTACATAGAAATCTGGATCACAACGTGTTTTCTAACAACCCAAACAACAGCAAGTAGCGTTGTTGTTGTAGTAGTTATAAAGTTGTGATGTTGTTGATGGCGAAGACGACGACGATGATTATTATGATATGATAGAGATGTGGTGTGGTGGTGGTGTTGTGGTTTGATTTTGTTTGGGAATGGCAAATTTAATGGTCAAAAAATTCGAACCTCAAAAATGTAACTAATACAACTATAACAGCTCTTCTACTGCCCTGTTTATGGCATGTTACATTTTTGCTCCTTTTATAATTGTACTTTTATTACCTGTCTATCGGCTATATTATTTTTGCTTGTTGTTGTGTGACTAAATCTTCAAGTCATCCCAGAGGTTACGATCGTCATAAATAAAAAAGTACCTTTTTGCCATAAAAACTTTTTCTATATTGATTATAGGTGCATAATATATACACAGCCAATAAATAAGTTAAAAATATTATTGCACTTTGCATCACAAAAAAAATCCTCCTCCGATTATGCCTGGCAATGGAAAAAAAATCGGTTTATATAAAAGCAGACATTAGACTTTGGAATCTCATCCGAAGATTACGAGTATCATGCATGCATATATTATTATTCTGTTTAAAAAACTACTTTTTTTGTTTCTGATGGACAGTGATGATATTTCATGATAATATTTAAAGTTAATAGCAGCAGCAGAAAAAAGCAAAACCTTTTAGCAGCTGTTGCAGTAGTAGTATCAACTATTGACTCTACCAAGTTGTCTGTGACCAATTACGATTTGACGATTATTATGACGATCTCGTGATATCATGATTAGTAGGTATATATGTAATATTTTTTTGCAACAAACAAACCAGAACCAGAGAACGACAACAGATGCGCTGCCGCTGCTGCAATACTGCAAATTACTTAAACTTATATGCATTTTCTTAACAAGAAGAGTGAAGAAGATACACATAATTTTTTTATAGAAAATTTGTAAAAAAAACTTGATGCTTTGGAAAAGTGATCGTATCATGTCTGCCACACACAAATAAAACGAGATGCTTGTGTTGATGTGGTGGATGGTCATGTCATGACAGGGGATTCAGGATGCCATTTGTTGCTGGTGGTGATGATGATGAGATCTGATTGTAAGTGTACTGGGCTACTAGAGGAAAAAGAGAAAGATAAAATTGGCATTATCGCACTTCACTTCTCCCTCAATTGCGCAAACAGAAAGAGATCAGTCCTCTAATATCTCTCTACACGGACTGATCTTTTAGTATGAAAATGACCGTTGTCATGACATGCATGCATATTATACCTCAGTTCCGCTTCTATAACTTCTTATTAAATATGCACTTGTTAAACATTGATTTGAATTTCGATATATATTTAATGTATAAAAAAGAGGATATATGCTAGATGCGTTTATCATCAACAGCAAATTTTTTTGAACATACGTAATAAAAAAAGCAAAAAAATGCTTGATTCTTTTCTGCTGTTTCTTGTGTTGATGACGATAAAGATAATACCAATCCCAAAAGCATAACACACACAACACATCAGAAGACCATCATCATCAGACCACCACCGCCACCACTACTAGCCAGCCAGAAGCTATATGACAAGTTCTCAAGTCCTAAATCCATAATTTTGCAAATTTCAAAAGGAAACGTAAAGAAAAGTAGACAAGCTGCATCATCAAAATATTAGCTCACCACCACCACCACCTCAACGGCTGCGGTGTGGTACTGGTGAGACATTGAAGATGAGGAAAATATAAAGAACATACCTGCTCTGCAGCAGTTGATTTAGTTTGGTGGTTAGTGAGGATGATGGTATATGGTTATCGTAAAAGGCACAGTTTTCAGGTAACATACGCAGCATTTTGTCTATGTGTGTGTGTGTGATGATGTTCATTATAATGATACATTACTTGAGGCGGTGATTATACGATACTTTGCGAGATGATGATGATAAGTTGTACGATATTATATGTTTTAGTATGTTATGGCACTGTTAAGCTGCTTCATTTTTTTCTCTCGAGAAGGAAACTGCATCTCTTTCTGTGTGGAGGCTCTGCCGGTAGGCACGCATTGAACGACGACGCATAATATTGTTGAATTTGGGTAAAAGCGTAAATTGGAGAAAATATGAAATGCAACAGGTATTACTGTATCACACATCTCTGAGTCGTCATAGCTGCAAGAAGACGGAAGGTAGTTTTTTTCTAATTTGATTATGTGTGCACTCTGGTACAATAACGTAAATATGGAACAATAGTCATGATGATGATAACGCAAAGCAATGCTGCTATTTTTTTCGCTGGTAGCTTTATTTGTTTGGTAAGCATTTATAGATACTAATCTTTCCTGATTGCCGTGACGACCATGCGAAATGGTTAAAAGAGGAACAGGCACGTGTGTAGTCTACTATGTACATTTGTGAATCTCTGTCCTGTGCCTCCAAACACACTAAAATATATTATCCAACATACTTATAATCTGATGCGCGCAGGTGAAAGACTGCTTTGGTATCATCGTCATAATCATCCTCGGAGAACAGTTTGCTTTATTGCAAAAATAATGCAACACAGCGGGAAATGCCTGTCCGTTTATCTGATGTTTTGGCCCCCTTCTAAACTTAAACAAAGATGAATATTGTAATCACGTGCTCAAGGGAATTATTTGTAGTACAGGTAAAAAGGGTATATAATATGCTGTGTGAGTGTAGTATGAATTAATGATGATGACGGCGTAACAAATACGACTGCTGTCCAACAGCTACTGATTAGATCAGTGCAATTTCTGTTTTTTAAGGAATTTATCGTTGATTGAAGCTGGCGGTTGGCGGTGTGAGATTTCTTGATGATGCATATAAAAAGGCACATCTAGGCATATCATTTTTGGCAAAGTAGAAATCAGACATTTCATATTTGTTTTACTAACTACTCTGCAGCAGACTCACATTATAATATTCATTCATTTTCATTGTTGATTATCATTTTTTTATGACGGCGCGCAACGAACGGCCAATGAGCAGAGTGTGTGGTATTAAGTGTTATAGATACTCTGGTGGCAATGCATATTATGGTGAAGGTGCTATTGTTATAGTGTTACCCACTGTGTGGTGGTTTGCACTGCTCTTGGTGGTCACTGGTCACTTGGTCATCACATTTTTTTGATATAGGACTTTTTGTAGTTTAGGTGCACAGAGATGTTATTGCCATTAAGATCTCCGTATCACTCCATCATCATTCATAATGTAGGCATATGTATGCATTACCTGTGCATATACAGTGGGGTAATAAAGTCACCGCAAGCCCTATTTACGCTCCATGCTAAACGGCACTTTTCAAAAAATTCCTACAAAATTTGGGATGGAGCTAAAAATCTGATTTTTGGTGACCGAAGCATTCAAATATGGGGACATTGATTGCAGCAATCCGCGAGAAAAAATATTTTCGCGTTTCGAATTTTCGGAGGGTGCGTCAAACCCAAAAAGTGAAGAAAAATGTTTTAACATGTGCAGGATAGGGAAATCTTTTTTCTTCACTTTTTGGGTTTGACGCACCCTCCGAAAATTCGAAACGCGAAAATATTTTTTCTCGCGGATTGCTGCAATCAATGTCCCCATATTTGAATGCTTCGGTCACCAAAAATCAGATTTTTAGCTCCATCCCAAATTTTGTAGGAATTTTTTGAAAAGTGCCGTTTAGCATGGAGCGTAAATAGGGCTTGCGGTGACTTTATTACCCCACTGTACGCAGCAGACATCGTCATAATTATCAATATTGTCGGTACGAAGAAGAAGGATTATTGTTTGGTTTGCTTGGTGAGCAAGGTTAATGTGTGTCGTGTGTCTGTTCATTCATTTATCTATTATAGCTCACTCTTTATCTCGAATTTTTTTTAGTGTGTTGTTGTACAGGGATTCAGGCTAGTCAAGTATTTTTACCATTTTTACGATGACGAAAAATGGATTTAATGACTTATAATAACAAAAGACTGGCCATAATCATGATAATGGGGATAGGAATATTATACCCACCCGTCTATATTGTATTACCTTTGTGGGTAAATAAAAAGAGTCAAAAGTTGGTGGTGGTGGCTCGATGATGATGATAATGTAGCATTATAACATCATTTTGATGACGACAATGCAATGAAGGCACGTAGGAACGATGGAGGCACATGCTACACATTTTTCCATTGTTGTATACATTGTTGTGGCAGGTGAGCTGTCCAAGATGTGTATACACTACAAACAAAGTGTTAAAAAAGTGAGAGCAAGAGCAAAGCGGCGGACAATATAGCTAGAAGTGTTGTTTGGCTATTAAGAAAAAAAATATTTTATTAAATTACGTTTTGTACATAAATATCTTGCGTGTGTGCCTAATATTATTATTTATGAGTGCGCATTTATAATATCTACTACGATACGGCCCAATAGCAATAATATTGATGATCATGATCTTGTTGGTGGTGTGGGGAGTTGGGTCTTGATTAATAATGTTCATTAACCAGCAAACAAAGTGTATGTTTTCTTGGTAGTGGACGCGTGATGTACGTTGAAGGTGGTGTGGTGGTGCATTACGTGTGCACAAAAAGGTACGTAAAGGCCCAAAGGCCTTGGACTGATTGACAAGGAAACAACATTGACGTGAAATATCAGGACAGGACAACAGAAAATGAAACGAAAAGCATTTTACGACATTATTATCACTGTGCATGTTTTTATCTTCCCTCTCTCTGATGTCTAACTAAACAACTTTGTTTTAGAAACGCGTGTAGTATTTTACTCAACTTGTGTGCTCCCTTGTTGTTTGTTTGACATATCCATAATAATATATTTTTCTTCTGAATAGCACTGATCAGAAGTAATCAGAGAACAGTAATGACACATAAACGCTAATGGTGGTGGCCAGTCTGCATTCATATATCCACACAAACTCGACATGGTTTACCTCCACAGGTATTTAAATTAAGTACCTTTCTGTGTAGAATACAAAAAGCCTGCACAAAGGACTGTACAGAAAAATAAAAATTAAATCGATAAATTGAGATTGTACTTGTGATAATAGAGTAAATTAAATTAATAAAAAAATGGCAATTTTATGACAAGAACTATTCGCAGTGCTCGTATAATGCTATCTACTAGCGTGTCATGTAGATTGTCTTTTTATTGTACACTTTGAAATGATAATAACGTTTAGGTGAACAAAAGGAGTTTAGTTTTTTATGTGAGTGCACTATCTATCTACTTATAATTAGCGTGCACTTGCCCTCCTTTATTTACTCATTTGTATGTGTACTCTCATCGCAGCACAGCGTTCTCCATGTTTTTTATGCGTATTTCGCATGCTTCCACCAATTGTTGTGCCTAATTGTTTTAAAAAAACTGCATACCTCCACGCTGCTAGAATGGCATGACGATTTTTTGTTGTTGTTGTTGGAATGTGTGATATTCTTGTCTGGTCATTTGCAAATTTTCATGATGGTATAATGATAAATTTATAATTTGATGATAAATTACGGTGATGAATTTTTGCCTCTCAATAAAACTAAAAGTAAAATGGAGTTTTGAATCAGCAGCAGAACCACCAAGTCTGGGCAGCCAAGCCAAAGTGATAAGTATCTTTGAGAAAGATAAAATACAGTGGAACCTCTCTAAGAACAACCCCAAGGGAAGTGAAATTTTGTTGCTCTAATAGAGGTTTTGCTCTTATAGAGGTAATTTATAATGGGCGTAAATACACTTGTGTAAGCAAAAATTGCTTGCTGTTATGGAGGTTTTGCTCTTAGAGAGTTTGCTCTTATAGAGGTTCCACTGTAATGTATTTTTTTAGCAGTTTTATGCATTTCTTTATAAGGGAACTCATCTTTTTAGCTCAAGAACCAGAACTTTTTTACACTGCACTTTTATACCTATGTGGAGAGTGCCAAGCGTATTTATTATAAGCTTTTGTAAATTTTTTTAAAAGAAAAAAAGCGTTTTAGACAGGCAGAGTGATTTTTGTTACTTTTTTCTAATGACCACGATGTAAATGTAGTTGGTGTTGATGATGAGGATGACGACAAGTGATCCTCCTTTACTACTACAACCACTACTACTACTACTTCATTTTAATTTTACAACTGGTCTGGTGTCTAGTACAATTTTTGCAAGGAAAAACTCCACATTTTTCTTGAGAAAATTATTGCAAAATCCCACACCAGTTTCCATCAACCCTGTTTACCCTCCTCCACCACTGCTACCACCGCACCACTACCTTTTGCTCACGACTCGTATTACCAATTTTTTTTATTATTATAATTGTCAAAGGTACATCTATATAGGATATAAGGTATTATTATTATAAGTTGTTATTTTTGTTGTTATTTTTTTATTATAATATAACATTTTTGTAAAAATTGTAAAAAAAATTGAAACAGTCAAGTCGCAGGTCACAATTCCCATGAATACCACATCACATCACGTGAATTCACATATTTTACCATCATATGAGTTGTTTGTATGTAGCACAATTTAGATTATAACATATTATAGGAGGCAAAAAAATTGCTATTTAAATAAACATAAGCTAAGTTTTTGCAGTGAGTCTTATAAATAATCATCATCACCATCAACAGGAGCAGCAGTAGTAGTGGCAGCTCAGTTAGCAGTTGTGGAATTGAATAAAGTGAATAGAGATGTGTAGTAATAACAATAAAGCTACCACAACAGCTACAAGTAAATTTTTGAGTTTTTCCTGTTATCTCTGTAATCAATCCTCTCGTTTTTTTTGTACGAGCTCGTCATTTTATCACCTCCTGCCATCATCATCGTAATCATGATCAACAAGAAAACAAGCACTTTGGCAATACCAGGCATGCACAATACATTTCTTTTTTAACTGAAAAAAATATGTAAGAATTGCTCATTTATATTTCTTGGTCATTTATTTTTTTTAAATGAGTTTATTATACGAAAAGTCAAATGAGAGTAACAACAACATCAGCAACAACATTAATCCAGAAAGAAAGGGAAAAATAATATCATGAAGCCACTGATGCACCACCACCGCCGCCGTTCTTCTTCGTTGACGTAATTCGTGGCGATTCCCATCCGTCGCGTAATCGTACTACAAGAGTGCTTGCAAAAGTGTTGCAATAACATACAAAAAAACTGCCATATAGACGACATCAGTGAGAGAGTGTGGGGAAGCCGTGACTACGAAATAAGAACATGTAGGTACACGCTTCTATATGTACCTGCCTAACTTGAACAATACTACCTAATAATAATAATAATAAGGGTCGCTCGTCGTTCGTATCATCTTCCTTGTCAGCTCCATTTTTCATGCATTACAAATTCAGCAGAATGAATGGCCATTCTGATTGCACATGGAATTGAAATGACAACCGTCTCTGTGTCTGTGTGTGTGAGAAGGACTGAGAATGTTTGACCACGACGTGAACCTGGGGTCACCGTCATTATCGTTATTAATATTGCGTTATTGTGATTAGAAAAAGTGAAAGATGCCTGTTTTGAATACTTAATTATACTGGACTGTTACAAATATCACATATATTATAGAGCATCCCCCGATATAATCATAGTAATTATTACGGTTATATTTTTTTTCTGCTGTGCAGGTTATATTTTTTTTCTAAAGTTACAACGTCAAATTCATGAATGAACCATGAACTACATGCATAATATATTATTCTTCGTCATAGAATTGAATTGGCAATGATGATGACGACGATGATGATTTCACAATTCAAAGAAAATTATCGCTCAAGTTTTCAAATGTCCATTTGTATTGCCATCATCTCATCGTTATCGTTGTATTGACACAACTGCTAAGAGAATGGAACAGATAGGTAACGAGAGTTGACAGAATTTTTTTTTTCTTGATTTGTAGCAGAAGACGAGAGAAGAGTAAGTTACACAACCGAACAAAATGTAAGAAGACATCATAATAATATTTAGATGACGAGTTCATACATTTTGTTTCAAATTGCACACACACGTTATATTTATTTATGTAGGTATAACAGTGTGTCTGCTGCGTAATGCACGATTTGTACGCATACAATAGGCCAAACGTGTGAGAAAATTCGGTGGTGTGGTAGTGGCAACTAGTCTACTATAAACCCAGAAATAGAATACACAATGGTTGTAGAGGAGAGTCCGCCTATTCATACAAGTTCTTTCTGCTGCCAAGTATACCTTGGTGCAGCTTTCGGTCCCTCTTGCCCACTTCCAATGCAACCACCAAAACAAACACAGCTGTGTGAGTGGTGACAATGAAAACAGCCTTGATTAATTTAATTATGTATAATAATATTTTGAGTATATTTTCAGATTCTTTAAAGACTTTATTAAATTTATTAGAAAAATTTCAACATACAACTTTATTAAAATTAAAACATTAGCTAAATATATTAAAATACAATACATAATGCTAAATTAACTTTTAGATTAAATAATTGACAAAAGTAGAGTATTCTTGAATTTCTAGCTGGCGAGTTGTTTATTTTCTTCATGTTAGTAGAGGTTACCGGTTGTGTGGAAGAGTCGTGCCTTTTACTACTAGAGAGTTTAAATGTTGTGGAGGATGGAGGAGGTGGCTTGAGAGAAGTGGTGTTCAACACATGATTTACCCATGCTCTTTCAGTCCAGCCCTTCTGAATAGGTCACTACCATGACAAACATTTCAAGATTTTTCCCAAGATCCTTCGTCTTTTCCGTTTTACCAGTTCCTGGTGGTCCCTTTGGACTACCTCCACGATGAAGAAACATGGCTGTGGTGAGAGTCACGTAGCACGATCAGTCAGTGGTGTTACCACCAAACGACCAGAGTTTCCAAGATATTCATAGCCATAATTGAAGAATGTATGAATGAATTTCCACCGTCACCATTGCTGTTACTTTGAGCCGCTGAATTTTTGTCAGATTGCCCCGAATGGCCATGCTAAACTTTGTCAGAATTTTGTTCTACTTCTTTCTGACTTTCTTCAAAGGATTTTTCGGGATTCGGGGATCACCGGCAGCAAATACAGCTCTTGTTACGGCCACAGTCCATTGAATTGAGCGGAGGTTATTCCAGGCTGTCCAGGCCATTGCATGATCCACTTGTCTCGCCTATTCAAATTTTTCCGAAGGTCCTCTCTCGTCATCTTGAGTTGCACTTTCAGGCAAGCCTTCATGCTATTTTTTCAACGTCACGGAGCCAGTGCTCGACAGGACTATCAATTTGGAATGTTTTGAGGAACTCAACGTACTCACCATCCCCGCTTATCATTCCATGTACATCTTGTCTGGAGGCGTAGGGTGCCTTACTCAATTTTATCTTGTGAATGTTGTCAAACAGCTTTTTCAAATGAGGCTGCACCATTTCCCGATTGCGACTGCTCCCCAGAATTTCCAACAGGTCGTCATTGGAAATAAAGTAAAATCTTGGAAATGCCTGCCTTTTTGCCTCAATTTAATTAATAGAAGATAGAAGATTTCCAAGCTTTTCAAAATCAGTTCAAGTCGATCGCTCAACTCCTTCAGACTTCAGTTTCTCGTGTCAAATTCCTTGCTCTCCTTGGGCAACTGCTTACGAATGTCCTCGCCCTTGAAAATGTTTTCCAAGTACATCCACTGCCTTTGTACGTTCAAGAATATGTCAAACACGTCTCTTATCACAGAAAGAGTCTTTTCCCAGTAGGTAATCTCTTGTTCAAACGGTTTAGCAAACCAACTTCCTTTCATGGCACTAATTGAGACATTGTTATCTTCCAAATTCTGCACCATGTCTTGGTTCACATTGAGTCTGTAATGACCTTTGTCCTTGTACGGTACCATTTCCAACTTTTCTACAGTCCAGTATTCTCGTATTGCTACTACCGTCTTCTCAATTAGCAGTTCTTTCTGAGCAGTTGAAGCAATTTCTGCAATTTCATCCGCATACTTTTCCATTCCATACGACACAATTCGGTCATAAGTAAACTTGGGATCGTTTGGATCAAATCGAGCGCCAATTGTTTCGAAAATTTGATTCCAGTGACGCTCCCTCAATGCAGACGTTTTAATTTCATGAATGACGGGAATACTCTTTTTGAACACTTCAACTCGGGCCTTGGTGAAGTCAATAATTGGCCAATTCTTCTTCTCAAAAGTCTGTTGCAACTTGATGATTTTTTTATCATGATGCCTGCATCTTCCATGTCTCCCGTTTGCATGCTTTTGAACGGCACCACTTTGTACTCGTTCCAGTAGCCAACCGATTCCTCAACCACTTGCCAAACGCTTTCTATATTTTCCAGGTCTCCCTCGAAATTCCTCAGTTCCAGACTTGGAGCCGTTTCAATCTCAAATATCGCCAAGCTACTGAGCAAATCGGTTTGATCCTTATTTGACTGATCGAGTCGTTTTCTCAGACTGGTCCACTGCCTGAACACTCGTCGTTAAGGCTACCATCGACCGTTGACCGCAACCGTTTCCTTTATCTGGTACATCTTCATCGACTTCATTACAAGCAACAAGATAACTACTCCGACATCTCCACAAAACACCAGTCAATCCGCTTCAGAGATGGAGCTGTCTGAATCTGTATCACCATCGTTTACCGGGATAATTATCCTTTGCTCGTCGTGGCTTTCCTCGTCAAACATTAGGTTGGTAATTCGATCCCGATCTTTGAAATACATCTCAACTTTCTTAACGTGATCAACACAGTTTTTCCAAAACCCAGATGGGAGAACTTGGCAAGCTTCTTTGCACAAGTTTACAACATTTTTTACTCCTCCGATGGTGTTGTGATTGGCGACATATCTTTTTACCCAGGACCAGATTAACTCAATCGCGTTCAATTCACAGTGCGCTACCGGTAGCCATAAGATTCTAATGTCCTTATTTGAATTCTGTGCGATCTCCTCGATTATATATTTTTCTTGAATGGGATACTGCTTGGATAGACTAATCAGAGCGTTCTTAGTCAGTTTCTGGAAATCATCAATTCCGTCTGGTTTTGGAATTCTTCGTATCTCCAAATTAGCTATGATGTCCTTTTTCAACCAAAACGCCTTTGCCATTATGGTTTCTTTCACCTGAAGTACGAAGGTATACCATGCATTAAATGAATGTATTACATGAAGACACATTACAAATATTACAATCAACTGAAAGTTTAAATTCTGTACGCACTCTAAGCTTATGATAAGGCGCCTGGTCTACTACCACAACCGACTTTTCTGGCAAGGCGTCAACAAGTTTTTTAAACCAATCAATGTAATGCTCCCCGTTCATGGCGTTGTGATAGTCTTTGCTGTCCTTCTTGGATTCAAAGATATCCTCCGCCTCTTTTATGAAACCGTCTTCACTGCCAGCGTGATTAACGATTGCGCGACCTGCACCAGATTTTATTAAGAGTCCCCCTAGATATATTAATATTAATGGTATAATATAAATCTTATAGCGTGAGGTTACCAGCAGCGGTTACTCTTGGCAAAAAAATTATGACCGTATTGGAAGTAATAACAAAACCGTACCGACGTATCCATTCGAATCTTGAAGAACTTTCCCAGTTGCCACAGCGTTAAATTCCCGAAACTCTTGATTTTCCAGATGGAAATGCCACATTTTGTTGGGTGAATGGTCAGGGCAGGCCCAAGTTTCATCAGTGTACACTATTTTGTAGTCATGCTTTCGGTAATAATCAATTTTTAAAAGATACATCTCTCTCATTGCAACAATATCCTTCCTTTCTAAAAATACGGGCTTCTTGTTGTATTTTTTGTACTTAAATTTTGCTTTCTCCGTCATCCATTTTCGCAGTGTCTCTCGGCTAATCTTTAGAAAATTAGGGTCATCTTGAGATTTCCTCCAAATCTTTTCAATTGTTGGATATTCGCCCCCCTTGTAAAAGTCTAATGCCATCCTTCTAAGAGCTCCAACCGTAAAATCATCACATTCGATTTCCTTTCTCCCTCGTTTAGTTGCACCATCTTCACAATCATTAGCGTTCTCGTTTTCCTGGTTTATTTTATTTTCTATTTTAACGCTTTTCATGACGTAGCTAACGGATTTATTAAGAATATTTGCAGCTAACTGATGTACATGAGCGTACTTTTTCCCTAATTTTGATGATAATCCAACTTCCACAAATAAATCATTCTTTAATTCCTTCAAAAATGTCACTAATCTTTTCGCTAGTTCCTTGTCCTCCTCTGACGCGTTTCTAGTTCCATTGGTTCTCATTTTGACTACTGACTAAATCGAACACTCAACTTCAAATTAAGCAATAATTAATATAATAATTAAGTTGATAATGTACAGTGGAAATTTTATTTAGTAGGTATAGAAAAGAATGAACAGTGCTAAGTGGAGCTGTTTTCTTGAGAGAAGTTGTTTGGTAAACAACCGTTCCTCTGCTTTGATGTCTAGTCTATAATCGCGCCATGAATAATTTGAACGAACCAATGAGCAAACATAAAAGTAATGAATGAGTGAATTTATGAATGAAGTATCCGCACGTAGTGAGAGGCGAAGGCGGAGTCAATTCTACTACCAAAGTGGATAGATTTGATTGTTAAAGTGTAGTAGTAGTGGCGATAATAATATCTCGTACTTATGCAAATATTATTTCTTGTGAGGTACGCACTTTTTTTCTATTCTCATCCCTTTTTTATAAGCAAATAATACCCCTTTCATCACCTTCTTCGTGATGTGACGTATTTTGTGCAATACTTCTAATCTAATGTTGGGCACCACCACATGGGCTTTTATGCTGCATGTTACAGTATGTCCAAGCCCACCAAAATCCTTCAAAAAAATTATTGCGTTTAGGAATTTGACAGTATGAATTATTTTGTAGCTATTTAATAGAAATAATGATAATGAACACACAAAAAAAACCGCTACAGAATCAATTCACTTTTGCACAACACACACACAGAGCGTGTTCGTCAGTTTTGGGACTGTATGTTTTGCAAAGCGTTGTATTTTTTCGCACCAGCCACCAATTTGAATTTGATGACACGATTTCGTCAGTCTGTCCATCTAAAGACCATCATCGTACAAAAATTTATTATTACTGGGCATTCTACTATGATGCACATTTAATATAGCAAATCTATATATGTATGTATATTGATTATGTGAACCAAAATATGGCCGCAACATTTTTTTGTGCGTATTCAGCAAATTTTTTCTTGAAAAAAATGAGTAAAGGATTATTTATTGTCAAAGTAAAGTGGATACTGTTTGCTCATATTATAGACAAATTGAAAAAGATTGTGTAACAGTGTACAACAATTTGCATTACAGTTGTTCTGGCTATTATATTTGATTCCCTCAGAGCAACATGGCACAACAGACACACAATGCACTTTCACATCACATGAATTGAATTCTGAAGATGATTATCATCACGATATATAAAAAAACAAAGCTATTATTGAGGAAGGTTACATACTACACCAAACATATATTATAAAATCCTCCTGAAAACATATATTCTCAACATTCTGATTATCTCGCTTGTATTTTAATGAGTTTTCATTGTTATCCTGAGCTTTTTTGTAATTAGAAAAAATATTGGGACCACTGTGATTGGGACAGGATTAATTATTCCTTGTTTCTTTACAAATTATATCCAAGGAGTGCAAATAAAATAATAAAACATCAACCTATATAACAGATTGGTACGAAAAGTGCTTTTTTGAAAAAATCATGACAAAATCGCGCATGAACAGACATGCTTTTTTTTGTCAGCGAAGCTGTTTGAAGTGTCATGAAGCCCATTATTAAAATATTATTACCTACATAGTGTGAAGGTGTAGAAGAGAAACAAAAAAAGAATGAAGAACGAGAGAGAGAGAGAGAGAATTCATGTGTGTTGATGGTGTAAATGGCGAGACGATCTGTAAAAAAAGTTTTAGAAATTGAACCATGATGATCCCTTTATAATTCTTCTTCTTGTTCGGCACGTCATGTCATGCATGATGGAATTGATTAGCACGCTAATAAATACACTTATTAGCACTTCTCCTTGTATCAACTTTGTTGTCACTGCACTACTGCTGCTGTGAATGATGGTGCTGGTTGGTGGCGATAATGTCAGATCGCACATTTTTTTAATACCTCATGTCACCTTTTTATATTACCTCTCCACGAAATTCCTAAATATATTGATGGCATATCTATTCCTCTTCTCATCCTTACTAATCCTCTCCCAAATAAAGAGAGGAATTACATGGGAAACGCATTATTTGCTAGTTAAAAATGCAATAATAATGGAAAAGAATGGCTCTGTATTATTGTTTTCAACAATGATCATAATAAAAGTATTAAGATTACAAAAGTAAAAAGATAATAACAAGCGTCAAAACGGAGACAGCACGATAGACACGTTTGACAGGACAAGCGTGCTACGCACCACACGGCGTTAGTAAGTAGTGGCCTCCTCGTCGTCACAAATCACCATCGCAGTCCATACTATGAATTTCTTAAATAAAGAAGAAAAAACCAATCTTATCATCATTACTATCAACAACAGCAGCAGCCCTAGTATAGTTTCCTTTTTTCCCAATATGATCGTGTGTTCAACAAATAAAGGAGCCCTTTCGAATATGATTATTAAAAAATGAAATTAGAATCGCAAAAATCATGATCAGCTTAAATGAATGTGCTACATGTGCTTCTCCTCTGAGTCTGCTGCTGCTGCTGCTCATTCATTCAAATCTTTCATTTCAACCTTCTTGCATTTCTTATAACTTGCTGCCACCACCATCACTCGAATTGCTGCTGCTTCTGTTCCCCTGACGATGGATGATGATCATGATCACCATCGCCAAATGCAACATGACAGCTTTGGGATTTTGAATTTTGATTCATCAACGGCAGCAGCAGCAGCAATCAGCGTTGTCATGTCATGAATTGCATACTTGTACGCACGATGATAATAATAATAATATATATGTATGATGATGATGATGAGTGAGGTTTGAAGTGAAAAGTAATATGCTACTCATAATAAAAGTTGCATTTGCTTAAATAATTTTTGCAGAATTTGATGCTGATCTGTAAATCATCCTCTAATGCAGGCATACTAATGTATGCAAACAACTACAGCACGTCATCATAAGTCAAAAAAATTGTAAAGGAAGCTCAAGTTTACAACAACAACAGCAACAAACGCAACGGAGGAGAGGGAGAGAAGGACAAAAGGAGCAAGCTTACTTGTGGTGAAAAAAGGTATGCCTACTTTATATACTACTACTAAACTACTTACTACTACAACTACCGTACTTGCTATAGATAATAAGAGGAGTAGTTAGTAGAGGGAAGATGAGGAGAAGAGCAGATAGATGAAGAAGCAATGAGGAGAGAGATAGATAGAGAGAGAGAGAGAAAATAGGAGAAAACCTGCTTTTTATATTTATTAGTGTTATTTTTCACGCCTATTAATTTATTCACTTTTAAAAGGAACAGCAAACTTTTATCACATCATCGTCTTCTTCATCATCATCACCTTCAAATGCAAATGCTGTTGTTGTTGCTGCTCATGATTCATCATAATATATTATTGACGGCAATAACACACGAGAATATTCTTCCCCATTCTAAGTAGCAGTCAATGTGCATCACCCTCAACGTCAACTCACAATCAGTCAGTCAGTCATCTCGTCAATTGACACTTCACCACACACAAACAGAGATAATGCCAAACACAGCACACTTGATCATTTCAAATCAATCGTCATAGTCATCACCATTATCAACAACAACAACAACAACCCTTTTCAAGTACGTTTTTATTTTCTTTTGAAAAAATCACAAAAGCATCCCTCAATTTTTGTGTGCTTGCACATGTGCCTTTTGTACAAATCCCAACCCCTTTTTTCCAACTTTGTGCAATTATTTTTTTTTCTTCAAGAGAATATGTACTTGTGACTTGTACAGAAATAATGTAGGTACGTATATGTGTGTATATGCAAAAATGTACATGATTTTCATGTTTATTTTCGTAAAAGGAAGAGAATTCGAATATAGGTGTATGTAAAGCTTTCATTTTACAGAAACTTGTAAACGCTGAAATAAGTTGAAAAAACGCATTTTCCTTGGGTTTCACATCACTGTTTTGTCAAACGGCTTATACTCGAGAATCTTTGTTGGGAAAGTACCTAAAATCAGTGGATTGGATTTATCAGGTATTTATGTAGGTAGTTTTTTTATATTTTTCTCACACAAGCATGTTATAGTGAAATAGATTTTTAGGTTCTTTTGTGAAATTATGTATTTGAAAGTGTGACATGAAAAAGGCATTGAGTCGAGTGTTTTTTTTGCGGCGTAACAATGTAATGAAAGCAACAAGGGAAGATGAAAGATTGTTTTATTGGAAGTTGTACAATCAATTTACGTATTTGTCATGATGAACGCAGTAAAATTGGGCTATAAACATGTTTTATTCTCTTTTTTGTGATTAGTAAAAGGAGAGACGCAAAAAGTTTAAAAGAAAAATTCGGCAAGAAAAGAAATATATTTTTTATAAATAATAATGTAATGTATGCATACTAACTATTCTTGACAGGTTTTATTTCTGGTATAATCATTGCACGCCCTTTTTATTTATGTCTGCATATTTGTTCCTCTCTTTTGAACAACTATCAATCTATCTATGGTTTCCCTTTGATGATTTAGCGGAGCACATATAATGGTTTACTTTAGAAAATGTTTATCGAAAATCACAAGTTAGTAAAAATAATTTCAACATGTCAAACAAGCAAATTACACGTGCAACATGGCACTTTGGAAAGCGAGGGAGTTTTTCTTATTTTTTCTGCAGCAGCAACAGCAGCAGTGTCAAATTTTTCCTCTTTTTCTGAAATCATTCATTTTTATCAACATTATTATTGTTGTTGTTATTATTATAACTTATATAACAGCAATGTCCATATCAATTTTCCGCATAAAAGCGACACTTGAGCAATCATGTCATAATAAATCCCTTTGCCATTATTCACAACGTGTGCAACATAAAAGTAAATATATGTATACAATGCACTTTAAGAAAAACGTAACAACATGTTCGTAAACTTTTGATTTTTCTGTGAATTTTTATCAGCATTATTATTATGATTATAACACGTCACATTGTTAGCTTAAACACGTGATATACGGCTCAAAATCTTAATCATAATCATCATTGTTACTGTCGTTGACGTCGTCTTTTAAAATTGCAAAAAAAAGAAATCTGTACGCACACACACACACACAGCACTCCATACATCATCACATGCACATATGCATGTCACAAATTTTTATAAATGCAATTTGATTGTAGCACTTTAAAAATTGTACCAGCAAATACAATTATATTACACGGAGCATTGTTTGCCGTGCGTTTGCTCGTTCAAGTTGATTGAAAGAAAAATGTGCGGATGAAGGAATTATTTAGGTAGAATATGGCTAGTTTAAAAAAATTATTAATAATAAGTACAATAAATAACAATAAAAAGGATTTGACGATGAGTTGACTAGTCATCGAAAGTTCAAGAAAGCTGACACAAGTAATAAACAATTTGTCGCGCCGAATCAAGCAAACTTATAAAAATGATAATGAGGATAGCCGTGATAATCATAGCGCAATCAATTACATATAAATACTTACTTTTTTTCCGAGCTAGGCACTTGAGTGCATTTTAGCGAAACGTATATTTTTTATTTCAATTTTAGAAAAGGTACATTATTTTGAGGACAGGATGCTCATATTATATCATAGAACGGAAAATAGGAAGTTGAAAATAGCAGCGACTTGAGCATCTAAAAAAAACTATAATCGCAACGGCGGCGGCATGACATAGGTAAAAAAATAATAATCATATAAGCATGGTAATCATATGCATCACATTACATGATAATAATGCAGACATAATGGCAATAATAAAAAATAATAATAATAACTGTGTGGAAAAACAAGCATGGTGATGGGGTAGTAGTAGTTTGGTCGGTGGTACGCGAAAATTACTGGTGAGCAAAACTAACCATAAGAAAGGTAGTGGCGGTGATGGTGTGGTGGTGTTGATGATGATTACGACGATGACGACGTTGTTGGTAACTAGAATAATCAGGTGGTTGGCCAGCGGAACAGAATTGCATTGTTTGTGAAAAAAAACTAAACTTTCCACGCAGAGTCTTGAGAGCTGACAATAAATAGTAGGTAATAATCAAGTAGCAAACAATCAGCACACAGGAAAAAAAAGTGCATGCATAACATAACTTGCAAACCGCAACAAGAGCCATATGCAATCATTTTGTGTGATGTAAGGAAGCACACGACATGCTACAATAAGTGGCTTTTACATAATAATAATAATATCGTTTTGAGGATTTGAGAAAAATGAAATGCACTGCTAAATTGTTGAACATGTTAACTACGCGATAAAAATAGACATAAAATATGCACTTTTTTGTGTAGGACATTTTCACATGAATTATTTCATGGTTAGGTATATAATATATGCTTTTGTTACATGTTAGTTTAGAAGAACGCTAAACTGGGTTTAAAAAGTAAACAGAGAGTGTGAATCCAAGTGTTGTAGGTATTCACTTTTGTACAGGTAATATATTGGCGAACAAAGAGATTACACCTTTAATTCATTCCATAATCCATTTTAGGCAAAGGAAAATTGTTCCCTTTTGCAGCGCTTTTTTAGTTGATATATTGGCTAATTTTTCTCATCTCAGCATTTAAAATATATGCAAAGAGGAAGCACCTTGTAATTACGCAAGGATTTACTTTTAGTTTCTTGATAAGGTGGGATATTTTATGCAAAATGAAAAGGAACGTTTTTACACAAAATGTATATAGCGTTTTGTTGATTGAAAATTGAAGGTTATGTGAAAAAATGAGTGAGTTTTTTTTTTGTTGGACTTTCATTCAAGCGCATGGAAAGAAAACAAATTTAAATGAATGAAACAATGAAACACAAAGAGCGTTTGTTGTTTAAAGAATACTGGTAAATGGTAAGCATTTATGTGACCACGACCACCACCACCGCCCCAGCCAGAGAATATAATGAGTATTTTCTTAAATAGTGCATAAGTAATCATAATGGAGATAATTACATAACATTTAGAGCTTCAAGACTTTGAGTGGTTACACGTTAGCCTTAGCTCATTTTTTAGTGGGCGGATGATAATTATAGGGTAGGTATATTTACTCACGTGTTGCAACTGTTGCAAGTATACGACATGTGTTAGAAAAAAAAGTACTCAACAAGCCTTTTCATCAATGATTTCTTGCCATCTTGCGATCTTCTTATCATCATTTTAAAGTTTAAAATGGGAAACTAAAGGTAACCAGGCAGCAGCAGGAGCGAATGAAGATAAAAAAATTCACCTAAACGGAAATGAATTTTATTTTAGCATACCTGCCGGTCTTCCATGCATGCTGCTATAATTGTTGATAAGGCTACCCTTGATTCCGGTGTTTATCTGAACGAGAGAGATAAGCGGTGTTTAATTAAGGAGAACAGACCAGCAGTATAAAAATGAAGGCGAAATTGTACATTCTCTCTAGGCTTCACTTATTCCGCTCATTGTCATTGATTGATTTTAATTGGTTAGTAGGTGCTGTATAGATAATATAGATAATTACCAGAGTGATTTGTTGAGCCATTATAATAAATATACATTTATGTTTAGATTTTATTCAACAAAACTAGTCAGTCGCACCACAACTCACAAGAAAGCAAAAACACATAATATATATCAGCACTATCTTCATTACTGCAAAACGACTTATCGATATTAAAGTCAGCCTTCATCAGCGCTATCAGTTTTAATGATTTTATGAGTACACTCTTGTACCATTAAATATTTTGCTTATCGTCGTCATCATCATCATCATAACTCGCCATCAATATCGTCTCTTCCTTTAGAACAATTCATGAGCAGCAACACATAAATAACAAACAACATGCATTGCATGCCCAAGAATGGCAAGACGCTGCTATCTATATCGTAGGCAGGTTTCACCTGTTAAACCAAATACACTGGTTCATTGCTTCAGTCTGTGTCTACCAATTTGTCTGGTACTTTTTAATTCAAAGACTTTGTTTAACTGCTTATCTAACAAGCTATTTAACCTTTTCCATCCACTCATAATTTCTACTTCCACATTGCATCAGTCGTAATAAAGAGTAATAATAATAATAACAACATAAATAGTTATAAAATGTACATACATCCATTCATATTCATACAGACAAAAAGATAAATGGCAAGTGGAAAGAAACATGGTTTATATTAGGTAGAGAATATAATGTAGAGTGCTACCCTAGCAACCTCCTTCTATTTACTGTGACGTTTATTGCTTATTTTATGTGATTGTTATTCTGACCAGACTTTACTTGCCTTTTTTGCATGAACGCTATTAGTAAATTATTGCCTACCTATATGCATTACTTTCAAAGGAAGAAGCTAATGGGGAAGGGAACGATATGGCAATAAGAGTAAAATGTAAATGCTTCTAGAATATTTATGTAGGTACTACTTGCTATGCGTTTTTATTAGGAACAAATTGCAACAAGATATTTACGCCTGCGGAAAAAAAGAGTAAAAACGGAAAAAATAAATTGTACATTAATATCCGTAGGTAGATCATGATGACTTGATGACTTTATGATGGGCAAACAAACAAAATGAAGAGAAATGTCATAATAATAATAATAATGCTGCTTGTAGTTCCTTTTCCTTTTTCTACCGTGCCACGACGGTTGCACACCATTCAGTGCAAAACCGCAAGTGCTCAAGGATACTTTAATGATTTATTTGCAAAAAATGTATAAAACATTTGAGCCCCTCTAAAAATATAAATGAGCGACCATGTTGAGTGAAGGTTTTACTTTTTCTTCTTTGTACAATCTACTACTGTATGGATATATAAGACACTTAATGAATCATAGTAAATGATGATATATCAGAAACGTTGAAAGGAAACATTATATTTGCATATTATTCACTTTTTAACTGGCGTTATCAAGATAAGTCACTACACAAACAAACGATGTGTCTTTAATGTGTGTGTATTAAATTTCAATCGTAATAATGTACTGTTTAGGTACACAACTCATTATAAAAAATGATTTCCTTCTCATGTCATCATTACCGTGATTGCTGATAGTCATCTTCATTATTACTATTATCGTAATGGCAGTTTTGTAGGCATGCATGTGTACATTTACGAATGCAAATAAAACAAAGTTGAGAAAAATTCAATATTTTGAATTACACAAATGGCATCCAAATCCAGTCTCTCTCTCTCTTTTCAAGGGAATTTATGATAGTTTACTAATGTTGCAAGCACAATTAAATTTGGAAGCTGTTGTTTTTTTAGAAACGGAAGGTGGGAATGGGAATATAGATATTACTATGACATCCATAAAACTAATTAGAAATTATTCCCTCCAAAAGTTGGTTGACATTTCAATGTTGCTATATTTACGTTATCTTTGTTTGAAACTAGCAAATATTTAACTGTACATGTAAGTATTGGTACTTATTTCCTTGTAAGCTACTGCATTCCATAATCTTTTAGCAATTACTTGCTAAAAGAAGTATGTATATATTTTTTTTTGCAAGTAAGCAAACTTTGCAAACTAGCCCTTTTACTTCATCTCTTCCATTACACACAAATTTGCACCCGCACTTTTAAAAAAATGGTCCGTTTAATACAATATGCACATATTTAGCAGTTAGGTTGATAATGAGCGCTGAAATAGTTTTTTAATACGTTTTTCTTCGCACATTTATAAATTTCGAGTGTCGTTCTGGTTGTCATGTCATGTTCCCTTGTCAAGCAAAGCCATTATTCACCACGAGAGAGGAGAAGGAGGAGGATAACGCGACGCTATTTAAATAAAGCATTCCTTCTGCTCCAACTCTCCATTTAGTATTTACCCAGCCAAGCAGCGTTGAAAAAAAGTTTAAAACTGTTTGCATTTACAATTTGGTTCAGTTGATGAGAAAAGTGTAAAATACATATATATATATTAATAAGTACTTGTTGCTTAACAATGATTAAATTATTATTGTTATTATTATTATTATTACATTGTGATTATTATTGCTAGGACTTGAGATATATGATAAGTACTTGTTGCTTTTGCAACTATAATACACACACTATATTTATTTATTCATGTGGCTCGTCAAGAGTCTCCGATTCTTTCTTTCTGTCTGTCCGTCTATCTCTTCTCTGTTTATCTTCATCGCCATTATTATCGTCATCACTCAACGGCTCCTCCATCATCAACAGTACAAAACTAATCCATCTATCTATCCGTTTCGCTGACAATATAATCATCTTGTTTGCATTGCTATTTTACTTGGGACGCTGATGATGACGATGACGATGACTGCGTCTCTCCACCTTCTCTCTAGTTACTCCATCATCACCACTCCACCAACAACATCATCATCAACTTCATCTTTGATTGTTACTATTTGATAACACACACATACATAATACCAAACAAAGTTTTATTCATGCTTGCATTTCATAGTGGCATTATTATTACTATTTTTATCATTTTCTATTAAAAGAATCCTTAACTAAATCATTGGTCTAGTACACTTGTCTGCCAGTGACACAAATATATCAATGAACCATCTGTCTGTGTTAGTATTATTATTAATAAAAATAATACTGAATTGTTGCTTAATACGGAACAGAGAGGAAGAAAAGGTTTGGATAAAAATATCGACGTGGACGACGACAAGAAACAGTTGTTGTTTTCTTACCTTTTTGCACGCTTTGTCATTCTATAAATCTGTTACATGTCTCATGCTCATGATTTTTTAAAAAGCTATTTTCCTCATGCTTGAAGATTGAAAGACAGGTATGTCGAGAGAGAGAGAGAGAGAGCATTATGAAACTCGGCTCTGGTAATAACTCCACCCGATCCGATCCGTCAACAGACAGAATGAGAGATAAAATCAAGTAACCGTTTCATTCTCGGTAAATCACGCGGCTTAAATAATACCTCTACATCATGACAATGACGGTTACAGTGATATTTATCTTTAGGATAATAAAATATATATACATGATGGCAAGTGGGAAGTGCAGTGGCAGATGTGTGCTACATGGAGGATTTTTTTTAATGACACCAGTAAACAGAGCGCCTACCTGTTTTTAGACGCAATCTAGCATTTCAATACTTGTATGCACACATATTATGAAGCTGTTCTGTATATAACAGTTTGAGAAAAACGGTAGGAAACCATGCTTTTCAGTGTCTGTCGGCATCTGACATGACGCCGCTAAAGGTATGATGATGATATGATAGACAGGAAGGAAGATGCGGTGTCGGCTCGGTGGTGGTGCAAGGGAAACGCATGGGTGACAACGAGAGAAGTTGGTGAAAGGCTCAATATACCTGTGCAGCACTTACATTACTGGTTATGTAAGAATACTAATAAAAAAATTGAAAGCGGAATGCGTTTTATTAGACGGAGTAATCAACAGATCGTTAGACACTGATTTAAGACACGTTTGAGAGAATGTTCCGGCAAAGCAAAGCATCAATTTTTACAAACAAAATAATCCTGCGATTGTTGATATTCAAAATTAATAAAATTATTTTTCATATACATGACTTGGGAAGTCCACCAGTGTTGAGTCGACTCTTTAATTATGAGCAGCTCTATCATTACTAGAATCCAGAGAATAATAATGACCAGTGTCATTTAAAAGCTACTGCCATGCCACTTACTTTACTTTCATTTAATTTGAAGCTACCCTTTTGTTTCTAGAGAGCCGATGCTTATTTGCGGTGGTTGTGGTGGCTGGCGATAGTGTAGTGAACTTTAATATTATTCTTGTGAGAACTCTTGTGAGTAAAACAATTCCAGTCTGATTCATCATCATCGTCATTATCTTTTATTATACCCGCTTTGTCCGCATGTACCCGTTCTTCCGTTTTTTTTACTATTTTACTTCCCCACACGTATAAGTAGTCCTCTCATCTCTGCTCCACCTTTTCTATTAACCTGAGTTGCTATTTACTGATCTACCAGTCAGTCGCATTAAAGCCACCACCACCACTTCCCATAATATTACTCTTACACGACCACTATAATAATCCAGTCGTCACTTCTTGTTTTTGTCATTATCTCAGCAAGAAAGCGAATTATAACAATAAGACCTAACCAGGGAATTTCTGTAAAGTAAGGTAGTAATAGGAGCGTAATGTGTTGGTGTGAGGAGTGTGAAAAAAAGCTTTTTTTACCTGTTGCCACCATGATCGCCTCTGATAGTGGTAGTGTAACAAAGTTAACTACCACAGCAGCAGTAGCCTATCTGGTTTTCTTGTACAACTTTTCCTCGTTTATGCGAATGATCAGCGGCGTCGTCACCATGAAACCATCACCGCCTGCTGCCTGCTCGTACCTACATATTATTATTGTTATTGGATTTGATTATAGGAGGTTCACGCTCTCTGCAAAAAATTGCAATGAGGATGATGATGATGGGATAATACGGGAAATGGCAGGACAGAGCGAGAGAGCTGCTAAAAGAAGGGGAAAAAGAAAATCCCGGATCGTGATGCTTTTTAATGATCATCACTACCAGCGCAACAAAACGACGTTGCTACTGGTGGTGCAAATGCTACTTACAAGCAACATGACATGAGATGACCGTAAATTGACTGCTCATCTCATTATCTTGATCCTCATCATCTCTTTAAAAATTAATAAGAAAACACCTTCTTACTACTGCACAGATTACAGAAAAGGCTGAGCAAGGGTAGAAGAAATGGATGCATGTACTGTCCATATATACGCTTTCGATAATTACACAAACTTTTTTTTGCATAAAAACATCTTTTTGGTAGAAAAAATCAAGCTGTGCTGTTGATGCTTTAAGCTTATGATTTTTTGGAGTGGGAGGAAAACCTTAGGAAACAAATGGTTGCTGCTGTTGCTGCTCCATATTTACCACTTGTTATTATGAATGCAATGATCCTCATAAAGTTAAACAAGCAGCCATTATCAACACCATATCTTTGTGCAAAAATGGAAAAAAGGCTCATTTCATAAGTGGAGGTGAATAATAGTTGGTGGCAAAAAAATATGGTTGTCAAAATGCGTAACTCCACTCAACTGACCATAAAAAGAAGGATGTTGGCATTATTATAATTATCATTTTTCTTGCCACTCTCATTGAAGATGACCCAGTGCAAGAATTCTGGACGATTCATTTACATAATTTCAACAAAAATCAACAGATTAAATATTAATGGCAATACGGCACTTTTATTTACATTTGTCTGTTTAAAAAAAGTAGAGTGGACAAGATGAATCATGACACGTGAGATAAAAGAATCTGAATGCATAATTGTAATAGAAAATTATGAATATTTTTTTGGCTAAGCAGATGCTAAACAGTGATACCTCTATAGTCAATCATCTTATTATTATTACATATTCAAAATAATACTAACATTTTGAAATTGTTTAAACTTAAATTGTAGTTATGCACGAACAGCTCAACGATGATTCTGATGGTAGCAATTCCACTGTATTGTCGTTTTGTTGCGTTGTTGATAATAATGTTGTGATGCGATGTGTACCTTTTTATGTCATCATTTTGTCTTTTCTGTAAAAAAATAACAACATAAATTGTAAATATATGATTATCATACTATATAATACACACACTAGAGTAATTCAACCCATTCATAAATAAATTTTTTTTGACTCTTTTCCACATAAAAAAGTCCCTGTTTTTTGTGGGATGATAATGTTATTGTTGTTTGTTGTTATATACGAACGAAAAACTCCTTGTCTTTTATTTTCTCTTCTTCACGAGATGGAATGATGATGAATAGTATATATATATATAATATACTTACAAGAAGAACTGAAAATAGGAGCGGCCTCTTTTTCTTTATATACATTCGTCTTTTGGTTCTGCTCTGTTCTGGTACAAGTGGCAGGGAGAAAAGACATAAAAAACAACAGCAATAAAAAAGACGCTCGCTTCGCTCATTCATGAGAGCATGATTCATTCATTCCTTGAATAGTCAGTAGTCAGTCATTGAAAAATTTGAAAATTCAGCGTCACTTTGGCAACAGGAGGTTATAGCAGCAGCGTCCTCCCTAATTTTTCCCCACGAAAGACAGAGAGAGAAAAAATGTACATAACGTCTCACATTAAACTGTCTACGGCGACAGTTGAGTATGACGATATGTGATCGTATAAAGTTGTGGCTATGTGGCAAGCTATTTTTTAAATAGCTTTTTAAAACGTGAAATTTTCCCGATTTCTTAAAGATTTATAATAGCAACGAGAGGAGATTGAAGACAATAGCATAGGAGCTGTAGAAGTACATACCTCCTAAGAGCAAGAAGACAAGTGCAGAGAAAGAAGAAGGGACGGGCCACAAACTATTTTTTTTTGAGTTTCCTTTTGTCTGAATTTTTTTTTGGTGAATTGTTTGTGTATGCATAACGGAATCAAGTTTGAATGCACCTGAAGAAAAGAGCCAAGTAAAAAAAGTGACATAAAACGAATCTGTCTTTTTTATGCATGATGGCGTATGACATTAAAATTGCTTGAGAGGATGTTTTTAGGATAGTTTCTTGTAAAAGTGTGTGTGTATCCAACTATGTATGTACGCATAATAATATTTATGCTTTTTACGGTCAGAAGCAAACTGAACAAGTTGGTTTCTTGCCACTGGTGTTCTCTTCTTATCCAAACAATTTGAATGAGAACATCTGTCTAAATAAAAACCAGAGGATCGGTATGATGCACGAGCGAAAAAAGACAAAAAAAATCATAATATATTTATTTGCCAGGGAGATGCTAAAAAATTCTGTTGAAAAAATTAGGGTGGCAATGTATAGGTATATAATATATATATGTTTGTGTATGAGTAGGTATTGAATGGAACAATTATATTATATTTTTTTCAAAATTAAATTTCAATTTGAGGAAAAAAACATGAAAACAATGTCATTGTCATTAAAATAAAAAAGTACTTGAGCGCAGATGTTCCTTGTTTGCTTCTCTTATTAAACTGCGTCTTCTTCTTCTGTGTTTTGCGGCAAACCTGCTTTCAAACTGACTATAAGAGATTTCGAATTCGTAGGCGTTCCGTTCAGGCATTCACTCCAACTGTCTATTCAAATTGAAGAAGAGAAAAGAGTGCCGAATCAGAAAAGAAGAAGAGAGCGTGTATAGATGAGAAGGTTGGTTCGTGAAATATCTAGGTGATTTTTTTTTTGCAAAAGATTTCAACAAATTTTCTCTCTATTAACAGCACGGGTGAAATAACATACAAACTATAGTAACAAGTAAAGAGGATGATGATGACGCGATATTCTCACTCTCCATAAAGTTTTAAGACAAAAAAAACCACAACGGCTAAGAAAGCAGTGAATAATAAAAAAACATTCAAATTAGTGTGTTGATTGAAAAGCCTGCCTTTCAACGACTTAAGTTGCCTTGTCGTTTTTTTCTTGTTCTTCTTTATGATAAAACGGCATAATTAATTGTACGTGTTGATGTCATTAATTATGTAGCACATTCCCTCGTCGACATGCTATATGTAAAGCAGCAGCATCATCGTCATCCTCATCATGAAACAAAAATGAACATCACACGTTTGATACTTAATTTAAAGTTTGGTTTTTATATATATCCTTGCTTGTATTTTAAGTACGTATGACATGTTCTCTTCATGACGTCCGAATTTTTTCCTCATGAATGATAATGTGCCTTCTTCCTCTGACTATAGCACGTTGATGTTAATGACATGCAAACTGCCTTTGTTGAAAACGCGACCAGCTACCCGCTGAGAAGCTTTTCCCTGGCCACTCACTGAATGAGGTCACGATGTCACGTCTTTTTTAAACAGTTTATTAATGAAGTGGGTGGTCGTTTACTAATTTACTTTTAATGATGATTAGTATGCTCTCGTTAAATTAAAATAATTTTAGAACACAGCGCAGTTAAAGTTCGTAAGATTCACTCCTCAATTTTTATTTAATCTCAATTAAAAACTCGTAATTAATTATTACTCTCTTGTCTCCACTCGGTCTCACGCGAACAACAACAACTCTTCCCTTCGTTCATGCCACTCATTCCCAAAAATTGAACGCAAGTCAAGATCGATCTCACGGCATGCATCCCAGTTCAAAATATCGCACAATCTCAACTTTCCCCATCATTCACAAACAAGAACAAAGAAATATTTTTTATACATTTTGCCGTTTTAACATCGCTCCCACCAATTAAAGAGCGGGAGCTGCTTTAATTCTCTACATTAATTTACTTTTACATTTGTGTGGGTATCGAGGAAAAACCCTCCCCCTAACTTGATAAATTACATGTGGGAGGGAAAACCAGATACAACTTCCGGTGAAAGCACAAGAATAGTAAAAAGAAAAAACTACGGAAGTTCCATTCGGCCACGTTTGTCACTTTACTAAAACCTATTGGGGATTTTTACGTGTCTGCCCGATCTTGTGGTCACTCCAATCTCGCGAATCCTGGTCTCATTCTCTGAAGTCGAATCCATTTCCAAAGGGAATAAACGCTGGACCGATCTCACCATCACTCCCTTTTCTGTCTTGACTTTTGCTAGGCGGATTGCCATGTCGTTGCCTGGGATTAGCTCCAATATCCGTCCAAGAGGCCAATCCAGCCTCTTCGCGTTATCACATCCAACTAGCACGAGGTCTCCCACTCCCACCATTTTCGTAACTTTCTTTGGCTTCCTGTTGACGAGCATGGCCAAATATTCCTTGTGGAAGCGGTTTCTGAGCTCCTCTTTCAATTTCGACAGGTATTGGTAGCGCTTCCTTAACTCCT
The DNA here is from genome assembly GCA_004115045.4 of Sinella curviseta. Classification (NCBI taxonomy): domain Eukaryota; kingdom Metazoa; phylum Arthropoda; class Collembola; order Entomobryomorpha; family Entomobryidae; genus Sinella; species Sinella curviseta. The sequence continues at coordinate 35,921,903 of CM065489.1, forward strand.
GTCCATCAATCACTGCCTTTTCTGGAAAGTTGACATTCCCGTGGGGATGAAGGAACAGCGCTGGAGTTAATGGCTCCAAATCCTCCGGGTCTTCGCTAACGTAAGTTAGCGGTCTCTGGTTCATGATTTCAGCAATCCTCTCCATCATCGTCTTCAATTCCTGGAAACTTAAGGTTCCCTTCCCCACTGTCCTCCTCAAGAGATCCTTGGCGGTTCTGATGAGCCTCTCCCACCATCCGCCCCACCAACTTGATGTGACAGGATTGAACCTCCACTGTATCCGTGCCGTTTCTTGACCTTCCTCCAATAATTTCCAGTCGATCTGCTTAAACAATTTGTCCGCTCCTCTGAAATTTGTTCCGTTGTCGGAGTAGATTTTTGCTGGACGACGGTACCTTTCCACAAACCTTCCTAACGCTGCTACAAAGGATTTTGTGCTCAACTTTGTCACTAGCTCGAAATGCACGGCCCTGTACACAGCGCAGGTGAAGATCACCACCCACGCCTTCTTTCCATTCTTTAGCAAAAGCGGACCAGCCAAATCCACTCCAGTCACCTCGAACACCTCAGCATTCTTCACACGATCCAGTGGAAGAGGCGCCGCCTCTGGAACAACTGCCTTTGCGGAATACCTCCTACAACGCTGACATTTGCTTATCACATTTTTCACAGTATGACGAGCCTTCACTATCCAGTATTTTTCTCGTAACTTCGTCACTAAAAATCCTACTCCAGCGTGACAGAAGGTGCGATGATAATCCCTTATCAGCTGTTTCACTTCCTCTCGTTTGTTCGGCAGCAGAATTGGGAACTTGAAACTGGGCGGGTCATCTCGATAAAGCAGCCTGGTTTTCACTCTTAAAACTCCACCTTCATCCTCCATGATTTCCAATCCGTGTAATTTGCCTCGTTCATCCACTGGGAATTCCTCACGTTGTAAATTGCGGAGAAATATCATCTCTGCACCATGTAGTTCTTCCCTGCTCAACTCTCCACACTTTCTTTCCTCTAGCGTTTTTGCAAACTTATTGTGTAAAAATCGCCGTGCCCAAGCAGTGATTCGTATCCATCCTTGGAAAGTGTGGGAGTTCTTGACTTGTCGCGATACACAAAGCGATGACGTTTCCACTCTGGGGGCTGTTTTCCTTTTCTCCGCTAAAACTTCGTTCTCGTCAGGTTTCTCGGAAGACGACGGCCATTCACACTCGTTCTTGTAAAGCCATGCAGGGCCCTCCCACCATCGCGATTTTAACAGTTGTGTTGGTGAGCATCCTCTCGATGGAAGGTCTGCCGGGTTTGCCACTCCTGGAACATGTCTCCAGTCACTTTTCTTCGAGTATTTATTTATTTCCCTCGTTCTGTTGGCAACGAAGGTTCCCCATTGGTCATCACGCTCAATCCAAGCAAGGGCTGTTGACGAATCCGTATGATAATACTCCTCCACATCAGTCAGCCCCAATGCCGTTTTCACTGCGCCGTTGTGCCTCACTCCAATTAAACACGCCATTAACTCCAACTTTGGTATGCTTAATGGCTTGATTGGAGCCACTCTCGTCTTCGCTGCTAACAGTTTTACACATACTCCAGCCTCATTCTCGACTCGGAGGAAAATTGCACTTGAATAACTGGTCCTACATGCATCACAAAAAACGTGAAGCTGCCACTTCCCTCGATCTTGTTCTCCAGCAGTTGAAAGACGGGTAATCCTGATCTTCTCCAGCTCGGCAATTTCTCCACACCACTTCTCAAAAGCTCGTTTCTCGGTTGCTGGTATTTCTTCGTCCCATTTTTGCTGACTTGACCACAACCTCTGCAGCAAAATTTTCATTTGGAGCGTTGCTGGAGATGTGAAACCCACAGGATCGAATATCTTCTGAACCGTGGACAAAACTGTTCTTTTCGTCACTTTCTCTGGAGTCATAATCCCTTTGATGTTCACAAAAACTTCGTCTGCTCTCCTATCCCATTGTAATCCCAACACGGAGATAACATGGGTTGCCTCGTCCTCAAATTCGTCCACATTGGAGAGCCACATTCTTAACTCCATTCCAGCACGTACCATAATATTTGTTGCCCTCTCACGAAATTCATGATACCTCTCTACTGAAGCCTCGGAATGTACACAGTTATCTACGTACAGTGTCGACAGTAGCCTCTTTCCTATTTCTCGTTCCTCCTCCGGAAGTCGTGTGAGATGATGATAAATAACCGCAGCCAAAATGAAGGGGCTACAAGTTGCTCCGAAAAGGACTCTGGCGTGACGGTACTCGATAACTTCTCTCATGTCCTCATCAGCCCACCACAAAAATCTCATCCAATCGCGTTCCTCCTCCTCCACCTCCACCATCTGAAACGCCTTCCTTATATCAGCGACAAAGGCCACGGGATCGATTCGAAATCGCTGTATCAAGTCTGGAATCAGTTGCGTAGTGCTTTCACCCGTAAACAGACAATCGTTTAGCGACGGAGATTTTCCTACTCGACAGGAGGCGTCAAACACGGGTCTCACTGGCGTCGTTAAGCTTTCCTTTACCACGGGTCTGTGTGGCAGATAATGCCTTTTCACAGATTGATCTTTGCTTTGATCAATCTCCTCGATAAATCCCTCACCTTTCCACTCACGGAATATTTTATCATATTCATGATACAAGCCCTGTTCCTTCAGTTTTCGTGAAACTGATTGAAGCCTTTTATAGGCTACTTCCCTATTATTGGAGAGCCACGGTAAATTTTCTCTCCAGGGAAGCCTCACGGAATATTTTCCGTCCACGGTTCTCGTTATGTTCTCTTGGAACTTAACTATTGCCATTTCCTCTTTTTTATTTCTCATTTCCTCCTCGGATGGATCACGTATTCCGATGGTCTCTAAGTCCCATAACTTTATTAAACCACCTTCCGGAACAGACATTGCCACGTAGGCTATGCTGCCACCTCCTCCGGAAGGGGCCACCTCTCCTTCCGGAACAGACATTGCCACGTAGGCCATGCTGCCACAACCTCCGGAAGGGGCCACCTCTCCTTCCGGAACAGACATTGCCACGTAGGCCATGCTGCCACATTCCCCGGAAGGAGCCACATCGCCTTCCGGAACAGACATTGCCACGTAGGCCATGCTGCCACATCCTCCGGAAGGGCCCACCTCTCCCATCAGAGTCCATCCGAGTCTCGTTAAAATGGCCACAGCGCCACAACTTAATTTTCTCAGTGTCCCTGTCATTAGCCTCGGGTAAATATCTGCTCCAATGAGCATCTCAATCTCGTCCCTTCCTTTCCCTCCGTCAGAGAGAATCACTCCAAGTTCGTTAAGGTCCCGTTGAAGGTGGGGAAACTTCTCCGTTACACGTGGTAACGTCTCGCTCAGCCGCACTTGATCACGAATCTTGAGTGACTCTGAAAATTCACCATCCAGCGATTCTACGTTCACTTGGTACAAATGATGGACCACTGGTGTTGTCTTTTGTGCTCCGAACAAAGAATGGATAACCTTTTCCATTCCCACAGGTTTTAACTTGAGCTTTCTAGCAGTTGATGCCAAGACGTAAGTACGCTGACATCCCTCGTCAATAAAAGCACGTACTACTCGTTCCTCGTTCCCATTTCTCAGTTTCACCAGCACAGTTTTCAGAGCCACGTCGCTGGAACACTCAACATTTGCGCTGCTTGTTGTCGTTTTCGCCTCAGTCTCTGGTTTCCTCCTTTTATGCTGTTGATTATCATCAGCACCGTCATGATGACGTGGTCGTTTTGGTTTAAAATCTCGACAGAGTACAGTCAGGTGCTTCTTTTTGCAGACACTGCATTCAACTCCAACTCCCTTACACTCCACTCCAATATGCTTCCCAGTGCAGCGGAAGCACAGCCCCTTTTTCTTTAGTATTTCGATTTTGTTGTCGTAACTCATTTCCTTTGCACGAAAGCAGTGTCCGCTGTCATGGTTTGTTTTCTCGCAAAAAACACAATGCCTCAGGTCGCTAGCATGGAATGATGATAAAGTTGAAACGTGACTTTTCTCCTGCTTTCGATCCTTGATTCTTGTTTCTTGGTGTCTGACCCTTGTCGATCGTTGATCTGAATGCTGTTCAGTGACAAAACTTCGCGCCATCTCGATTCTCTGCTGAATTTCCACTTCTCTGCCGACAAATGACATGAGCATGTCTAGCCGCGTTCTCGGGGGATCATCCTTACTGCCATCATGTGAAGAGAGTGGGCTGCGCTGCCAATTTCCCAAGATTGCATCAGGGAGACAAGATTCCACAAGCGGGAAGAGCCACGTTGCTGGATCTGCCTCCTCAAGATTGAGGGTCTTCAAAGCTCGTAAGTGGGAGTCAAGTTTTAAAAACAGGCTCTTCACTGGCATCTTATCTTTTGAATCCACGTTTGATATTACCAGTTTTAACAGCTTACGTATGTACACCTGCAGTTGAAGGTCCTCGCTCGCGTACTGCTTTTTAAGCGCCTGGATCGCAATTGGGTAATTGTCGTTTGATAAGGGATAACCGTTCACGAGTTCATAGGCGTCCGTTCCTGGTTCGATAGCGTTCACGAGATGTAAAAATTTGTCACTCCCCAACATGAACGCGTCCTCATCAATCTTCTGGAATTGTGCCCAGAATCCCAGCCAATCCTCCAAATGTCCATTAAATTTCTTCATCTGCACTGTTGGCACCTTGAAGTTCCTCACTTTGCCTTCTCCGTTGTTCGATCCTCCAGTGATGCTCTCTGTTGATGGTGGTGGCTGGGGTGGTAATTTCTTCTCCTTCAGTTGCCTCATTGTTTCCGCTTTCAATTTAAAATTCGCAATCTCGTCCCACTCCTTGTTCTCGGCATCCTCAGATACTTTGTCAATGGATAATTGATGGATGATTTTCTCGTCGTGGGTGAAGAGCTTGTCACAGACGTCGTTAAATAATTTGAATTTAATGTTGATGGTATCCTCCTTCAAATTAGCCTCCTTCAGCAGTACCTCCAGCTCTCCATAAATGTTCTGGAACTCCCTCCTCACGGGTCTTCTTGCCCGCGTTAAATCTTCCATCGTGACCTTTTTTCAGTGATCTCAGATCACGTCGGGGTCACCACTATGTTGAAAACGCGACCAGCTACCCGCTGAGAAGCTTTTCCCTGGCCACTCACTGAATGAGGTCACGATGTCACGTCTTTTTTAAACAGTTTATTAATGAAGTGGGTGGTCGTTTACTAATTTACTTTTAATGATGATTAGTATGCTCTCGTTAAATTAAAATAATTTTAGAACACAGCGCAGTTAAAGTTCGTAAGATTCACTCCTCAATTTTTATTTAATCTCAATTAAAAACTCGTAATTAATTATTACTCTCTTGTCTCCACTCGGTCTCACGCGAACAACAACAACTCTTCCCTTCGTTCATGCCACTCATTCCCAAAAATTGAACGCAAGTCAAGATCGATCTCACGGCATGCATCCCAGTTCAAAATATCGCACAATCTCAACTTTCCCCATCATTCACAAACAAGAACAAAGAAATATTTTTTATACATTTTGCCGTTTTAACAGCCTTAGTTAGTGAATATTTATATGCACATGAAAGATTAGAAAAATAAATAATTTTGCAGTCTTGAGAGAAGTTGGGGTTGAATAAATATAAAAAAATATATACATGACGAAGGGAAGGTGAATTGAAGAAAATAGTCATAATGATGATGATGCTAATATTATGACGGTGATGATGAGTAAGCTGGGCGCATGATCATCTTCACACACACACTTTTTTCAAGGGAAAATGAAACATGTGGCCGGGCCTCCTCTTCCTTTAAACTAAAGTGATATGCGGCGACTGAAATAAATTTTTTTGAAGTGAAATTGCCAAGGTTTGTACTTAAGGAGAGGGTTTTTTCTTGAAACGTCTTCTTCTTCACCCTCTCTCTCTGCTTGTTGGCTAAAAAACTTGCCTTTTCCTTCGATAAATCCGACTGAAAAGAAGAGCAAGATAATAAAGAAAAGATGAAGGGAGAATTTACATGAAAATAGGTGAGGTCTATATCCCTCTGTCTGTCTGTCGTTGAAGAAATTTGATAATGACAAAGCAAAAGCAAATAATGACGATTGATGATGCGAACGCAGAATGAGTGCTCTGCGTTGCGCGTAAGCCAGAAGAATATAATTTGGCATCTGCTGTCTTGTTTGTATTTGCAGTTTTCATCAAATTAGCACTGTGTATCGGTGTGCAGCAGGACTAACCGATTGTCTTGTTGATGATGTTACTACTTGCTTATATGTGTATATTTTTTGCTGCTCGTGCTCATGATCATGACGATGATGGATAATTACAGAAAGCATGCATGACTGACTTGGGTGATTTAGTGGTGAATGGTAATGATGACAAAAAGGAATTTGAGAATTTATCTCTCATGAAATGAGATGACACTGAGGCATTACATTTTTTTTCTCTCTCTCTCTCTAAATTCAACTATGAAAGTCAGCTCATCATGAACGCGCGTAGTAGGAATACCCATTAGGAAGAAGAAATAACGTTAATTTTTTTTAAAGTCTCAAGTTTCCTTGTGCGGTACCTGCTACAACTTTTGTCGAGGAGAGTGCGGTAGGTAAAGCAAGTACCTACATTACTACCGAAAAGGCTACCCAACAAATTTATCGTATCATGATGATAAGTGATGACAGTGTAGTGCGTAAAAAAGCGAGAGATGAATTAAATTCGCGAGAGAGATAATAAAGTGTATGTCTTTTGGTACTTACTTACCACGCTTTTCAATTAATTCTAAACAATTACATGGTCTACATTTTTTAGTAAAAGAAAGTGATGATGACGTTGCCGTTTGTGTGCAGTTTATTTCTGATGGGGCTGCTGCTGCTGCCGTTGTTGCGCTGCACATTTATTATTATTGTTATTATTATTATTATTTATCTTAACGAATTAATGTGACAGGATCCTGTGCGGGGAGGCGCGTTCCTTTTACATTACTCATTAAGCATTACGACAAAACTCATTTTTCTTTATGAGCATTTTTAATGGAAACCGTCGTCACCGCCACCAAATATTTGAACATTGAATAATAGACTGTATCATAGTAATAATCATAACTACGACTACTTAACATTTACCACCGCGCCACAAATTGGGTAAATTTTGTTTGCCATTGAGCAAGTACCCAAATTAAAATTCGTAAAAATTAAAACTTAGGTGGGCACATCTTCACAGTTTCAATTAAATATTAAAGTGCCACTTCATTTCCTCATTCCTCCTAACTCTACAGAAAAAAGCATTTTGACTGTTTGTCTTAATTATCCTATTTTGCAAAAAAAAACAAGTCTTTTTTAACTGATAGCCTAAATTCAGAACAAACTATATGGTAGCGTTTGTTGAGCGCTTTGTTTGCATTTTTTTTTTCACGCAACGTTCCATTTGTTAAAACATGCCGCGAGGGCGACATGACGACGACGGAAGAAATGGGATTATCGTAACAAAAGACAAGAAATGCATACGGCATGCCACTGACTGAGGAAACGCCACAGAGAGATTTCGACTGTGCGTCTGTTACAGAAGCAGGTATGCTGCTGCGCTCTGCTCTCTGGCATTCGAAATTCGACAAAAAAAACAAATGAACAAAATTTACGAGCGAGAGGAGAGCCTCAAACAAACAAGCAAAAGAGACACTTTACAGGTTTACGCAATAATTTTTTCATTGTAAATTTGGTGTATTGATGGGCAATTACTGATAAATAGAACATTACTTGTCAAATTTGATTGTACATTGTATTATTCTGTGACATGGATCGAATGCAATGTATTTTTAGTTTCATGTTGTTGTCTTATCGACACCATCATCATCATCATCGTCGTCGTCGTCATAATCTTGTGAACATCCCTTTCTGTTAAAACTTTCATTGTGTTTTTTTTTTCATTTTCGACTGCGCAATCCAATTCTCCGCCGTCTTGGTTCTGATTATGTTGAGTAATAATGACATGGAGGAAGCAATATATGTGTTGTAGGAAGGGTCGACAAACGAGTAAGTGCGAGAGCACAGGAATGAGCAGTCGTCGAATCAAATTGAAAGTGGCTGGGAATCAAAATTTATTGAGTTTCAGAATGATGAAAATAGCAGCAGTGCGTTGTGATGGCCGCGCACTGTGACTTATTGACAATGTGAATTAATTCAATGTGATAACCAGGCAGGTAGGTAACAGACAGGGACAGAAATTGCTGTGCTTACCTGCCTGTGTGCATGTATACTTATCAAAAATAAAAATGGAAATGAAAAATGGTTTGTTTGAAAATGAGCACGTGGAAATGCAGCAACTTGTAAGACACACTGGGACAGGGCAATAAGGAAACTGATATTATGATTTTTTTGGGCTTCTATGTCGGCATCCGCATCACACAGCGGTGGCGGTGATATGATTATGACGAGATGGTATATAGTGTAGTAGTGTGGGGTTATCCCAAATCAAATCCAATTTATCTGTCGTCGAGTTATATTGCACGACCGACGACGACGACAACGACATCAACGGCGGCGGCGGTGGGGGAATCGAATCGATATACATACACACTTTTTATATATTGCATTGCCTGAGCGGAATCAGTCTCGCTTTACAATCCATTCATTCTTTCTCATTTTGTGCGTTTTCGAAAATGTGACTATGAATTTTAAAAAAATCAGCAACTTGTGTGTGCACTCACTGTGTGTAGCAATAAAGGAATGCAATCTACAATGAAAAATGGGCATTATCACAAAATCATTGATCAATATCGTTGTCATGATGAGCACCATCATCATCATCATCAACATGATCGGCATCGTTATATATTCTCAAGATTGCTATATATCACTTTGATTTTTATCAGGATGATATCACGGTCGTCGCATCACTGCAAATCACATTCCAATATAAACCAATCACTGCCCTCACTCACACAAGCTCAACTTTTTCTCACAGATCGACAGTTGCAGGTTAAGAAAATTTCATACAAAAAACAGCGCACAACAATGCAAGCAATATTGCCAGGTATTCACATAACTACCTAATATACATGGCACTTAATTGGCACTACCACAACAATGTTTGCTGTATCAAACGAAAAAAGGGAGCATTTTATTGCAAAGAAGAAGAAGAGTAATCCCTAATCGCCATCAAATAAAATCATTTCAAATTCAAATCAAAGTCAAAGTATCTGTACGTATGTACGGTAGTAGTATGAGTGCGTGTGTGAGTAAAAATTTGGGTTGTCCTACTCCTCTAATATTCAACGGTTATAATAATCGATTTGTACCTTTGATAATAATATGGCAATTTAAATAGCTGTTATAATAGTGGTGGCAGTGATGATGGCGGTGGCTGTTGTTCGACAAGTTTGGTTTTATACTCGCAAAACAAAAACAACAAGCTTTTTTTTGCACAGTATCCACACACACAAGTGAGAAGAGGAAGGAGGTTCAACATCTTTATGGCAGTTTTCACTACTCTAGCATCATCAGTTAGTTGAGTAGTAATGGTAATGGTGCATTTAGTTAGTAGTACAAAGTTTTAAAAAAGTAAAAAGAAAAAGATTTTTTTTACATGATTAGCATAAACGAGCATCATTCTGTGATTTTTTTCTTTTCGCTTTTTTGTCTATTTCTTTTCTGCTCAACTTAACTGCTTTTTTCTCTCTCCTCTCTTGCAACTTGCAAGGATGAAGGATCAGAAGAGGAGGTGAGCAAGTGCATGCATGCGCGAAAAAATCTCTGTTTGAGAATGAATGAATATTTTATATATTATTATTGTCTTGCTTTTCTTTTTGTTCTTTGTCGACCGACCGACTTGACCCGCATTTAATATGAATGAAAAATCCTCATCATCAATGACATGCTAATATGTTGAAATGGGAAAAGAAGAAGAAAAAAAGTGGTTTTTCTTTTGAAAATCCTTTTGAGAGAAGATCTCCTTTAATTGTCTTTTAATGCTGAAATCGCCTCCCAAAAAATATTTTTTGTTGGAGAATGAGCTCTTCTTTTCTTTAATGCCGGTTGACACGATTGATTGAATCGATTGAATTTTTCTGATGTTTTATTTGATTTGATTTAAAGAAGGAAAAAAATACTAAAATTCTATTGATCTACTAAAAATGTTGATTGCGATGATGATGGCAATTTCTGTCTGAGGTAACGAGAAATGCTTTTGAGAGATGTTATGAAATGGGCACTTAGCACACTCACTCACTTAACTGCAAGACGACTCCTCCCGTTTGATTATTAGCATGATTGATCGTCATGAAAAAGAAAGAAGTAAAGGAACGAACCAAGCGCGGCGATGACCATGATGATGACTCGGCATAAAAAAAATTTGTTTGAATTGAAGAGTAGGCGCATTATACATGTAAATAAGAATATGATTATAAGTGTAATATAATTTGTTACATGTTTTAGTTCTCGCACTCTTTCCCATAAAAGATGCGCTGCTGCGTAGGCAATCCAATGTAAAGAATCAAATGGGAAAATGATTGATCGATGTATTACGGACCTACCCAGTTTTTGTTGTTGCAATTGCAATATTAATGGTGGCAGTGGTTGCGGCTACTCAAACACATTCAGATCTACTTCTAGAAGGGAGTGAAATTGTCAAAAACACATTATTATTATTATTATTATTTTGTCGTTACACTTTTAAAAAACGATAACCGCAATCATAGGAGTCCCATTCCCTTGGGTTATCTTCCTTGTACAGTGTTATATAAGTCATCATGAGCATCACATCACCAACGTGTGTATGCATTATGTCCATCTTTGTTTCTTCAAACGCCAAAAAAGTGCGCCGCTCTACACACTATTATGACCTATTATGTAAAAAAGGCTTGTGGTGGTGGTTGTTATTGGGGATGATGGTGACCATTACCAATTTTTCCACTGCACTTTTTTACTACAATATTATGTGACTATTTATTATACCAGCACAGCCATTTAGTCATGATTATGATTACGCTTGTGAATGCGGATGATGGATAAATAAGCCTTAGGGTGAAAAAAATGATAAAAAAATACGGATGACAACCAGTCAGCTACATATATTCCCATTGCTTTACTTTATTTAGTCATTTAGTTTGTCAATATACATACATGCATACAGATATAATGCAATAGACAGCAACAACTCCTATTGTTAACGTAACGTCCATTAAGGATTTATTACATACATTGCCGCCATTATTATTAGCACCAATAAAAATATTACTCTCGATTTTTATTACCATTTCTTGTTGCCGGTTGTCGTCATCCTCACTGCATCATTGTCCCGGTCGTTGTTGCGTTGTTTGTCACGAAGATGATGGAGATGATGTGATGATTATCATCAGTAGCGCAGCCCTAAGTACTACTGCCATGCCACTACCACTCATGAAACGACAGTTCTGCTTTATCAAAAGTGGATAAGACAATATAAAAAAATGTAACATGAGAAAGTACAAAAAGTGGTAATGGCCGCTTAAATATAATTGTTTACCTGCATTTTATGGGAACAAGTTGTTCCTCAGTTTGACAGGTTTTCTTGGTTGACCAGATGGCGCATCGTACTACTACTTACTATACTGCATGGGGACAGGTTGCAATTTTGACTAAACATAGTAGAATTTTATATATATGTAGTTGCATACCAAAGTATTTTGCCGTCAAACTGATCAAACAATTGTATTATTGTGATAGCTTAAGTTGATGGTACCCGTGGATGTTTCTATGCATAAAAAGAGGATGGAGGATTTTAAGTAAGCTTTATATTATAAGTCAGACTTGGATTGATGAATGCTTTAGTAAAATTATTATTGTGAAAAAAAATCAAACTTTCAAAATGAAGACAGATAGGTAGGTAAAGTATTAAGTAGATTAGAGGTAGGCCCATTGCATTGTCGCTAGAGTGAGATTTGCGACGGAGATAAGGAAAAGTTGGAATGCATTAAAAGTCAACTTCACTTTCCTTCACATCATCAGTCTCTCACACAGTCAGTTTTTACGTACGTAAGTCATCGAACAAGGCATAAAGGCAGAAAAAAATTATTGGACAAAGAAAAATTCATACCTGGTTTGTTTGTACGCTCTGCTACTTACTTACCACCGCATTGTCACTATTGCTCCAAATATATGTATCTCTCTCTATCTATCTATCTGTCCATCTATGCATAACAAAACAGCAATATATGTATATAAAAAAAGTTGAAGAGTCAGTATTTTACTAATAGTATATTCATTATATTGCTATATTGCCGTCTGCTGCTCAAACTTGGGTTTTGGCTGCGTGTGAACTAATAAGTGGTTGAACAACCTATCGATTTCAATTAAAGACCATGACTTATGTTCGTCTCGTTCCTTATTTTAAGTATATGATGATGAGAATGATGATGATGATATTATCTGAAGAATAAAAAAAATAATGTTCTAACTTCTTTCAACGACGTCTTTTTTTACTTCTCCTTCACTTATATTTTACAATTTGACAGGTGAATTTGATTAGAGTTGAGTGCTGTTGCAAAAAAAAGATAAGATTTTTGCATCCACCACGCTGCTGATGATCAGGATGACGATGATGAAAGCACAAAAATTCCTTTATTTTCCCTTTACTAATTTTTTACTGCTTTGAATATCATTTGTCAGTAGAATATTATGCTTTATCAGATGTATCAGTTTTGCAATCAAATATTTGATACGTGAGGTAAGAGGGTGGCGATCCCTATCATGATGATCAAGTGGAGGAGGCGGGTTGTGGGATAACTACTTGTGTCATTTGCTAAAAAAGAATTATTCCAAGCCATGCAGAAGAGGGAGAGAGAGAGAGACAAAAAATTGCAAGTGAAACGAGAAGCCGTTACCTTTTTTCTCAGAGAGCAATGCTCGCCAGTGATTTAGATCGATATAAGTATGCATTTGACATTGCAAAAATTTCCACAAAAAAATTATAGTTATTCACAAAAAAACAACAATGTGCATGCAAAAAAATTATACTTTTAAAAAGCAACCGGGTGGCAGAGACTACGACGAAGACCTTTATGCTCAATCAGACGCTAATCTGATTCGATCACATCACAACAATACAAATAATGCTTGTCGTAGTAGTAACGAGGATAATCACCGTCATGACAATGAAACAATAATAATAAAATCCATATTACTATGATTACATATTGTAGACATGTAGTACTTAGGAACGTGCGTATTAGCCATGACTGAATTGTTCACTAGTAACAACAGTTTTTTGATAGAACCGTAACGGTGCTCAGCAAGCAAGCGGTCATTAGATGACTTTTAATAATGATGACCAGAGAGGAGGAGAATAAAAAGGAAGCAGAGAAGAAGAGAGCAACGGCAGCAGCAGCAGGCTGGCTGGGGGAGGACAAGGGTAATTTATTATCTGCCCAGCGGAATGATCGTAATAAAACAAATAGATTTTTTAGTATCAATATTCATTACAGTTGTTGTTGTTGCTTTAAAATGCGTGGTTGTGCAGTAGCAGTAGTGGTTTTAATAAGCCGATGGATTGATGGATGAAAAATTATTATAAAACTATGACTGTGATATAAGATGAGATGAAGAAAATAATGATAGAAAATGGTAAAATCTCAAGATTGAAGAATCTCTCTTTATCTTCTTACTGTTATGATGAGGATTTGTTTTGTATATTTTTTTATATTAAAAGATGTTCCTGAAAAGGGAAACTGTTGTAGGTACGTCGTCGTCATGATGATGAGATGATGTTGATGATCCCTCACTCACTCAATAGTACATACATACATCACGCATCATCCTCATGACGATCAAGTACAAAAAATTAGTTTTTTTTCGCAGAACGTACTTACTTTTTCCTTTGAATGAAGATGAAAGTAAAAAAGTAAGGTTCAAATCCGGTTTATAGAAAAGAGTCGAGTCCCTTCATGCTTGATGTTGATGCATATGTGTGAGTGTGAGTGTGTGTGTCCCTCTCTCTTTCTCTTTGAATAAAATAATATAATCACGTAATTATATGCAAGTTCACGTACTATGAGAAACAGTGAAACGAGCTTTGATGATGATCCAACAGTCAGTATTTCATCTTGAGAGAGAAGGAGGCAGAGGGAGACAATAATAATAACATCTCTTTTTTTTAAATGTAGTTTGCATTGAAAAGATTATTAATATTGTTATTATTATATTATATATTAAGTCTTAACAACAATGTTATTTATCCCCATTGTCTACATGTTTTCTATACTACATTCTTTATATTTTGCTAACATCTTCCTGGTCACTCTTTCGAATTTTGTATTTCAATAGGTATATCGGTAGGCTACCATATCGCCAACACCTGCACTTAGGTATTCATGGACGCACATTTCAGTGATACTAGACGATGTACATATCGTTGTGAAATTCCACCACAAACGTCATGTCAAGAGTCAAGAGAGTGTTCTTTGGCGAGTAGCAAACCGAATGAGAAATTTACAATTTTAATAACAATAAATATTTATAATGAATAGTGGTGTGGTGGTAGTAGTAGTAAAGTAAATGATTATACATAGGTATATAGTAAAAAAATGTTACTTTCTGTTGTGGGATTTTTAAGTGAAAAGGAAAGGAGGGACCAAGCCCAAATCATGCCAAGATTACTGGCTTTTTTTCGCCAATTCCCAGTCACCACGTTCCCTTCTTCATCTCCATTTTACTTTACTCTCCCTCTCTCTAGTGACTAGAGTCTAGTCCGTTGTTGTTGTTGTTAAAAAATCAAAAAGGTTATGCCATCAGATCATGTTGATGATGACGAATGATGTGATGTATTGCCACAAAAAATGTATATAAATTATGGAGTAAAGCTACTTGTGTTGTTGCTGCGTAAAGTTATCTATCATACATCACATATTACACCATAGCATAGCAGCCTCGGATTCGGTTAATTTCATTGTTTCTTTCGAAACATGCACAAAAATGATTAAAATATCGTCGGCAAATTATTATCCACTTTTTACATAATACAATCCTACCGAGAGACTAGGACTGACTACTACCGACCGCGCTGCGCACAAAAAAAAGTTGTATATCATTGGGGGTCAGAACAGTGAAAATTAATGAATTTAAAGAAATTCGTTTGATCAAATAGAAATGCAACATGGTTCTCTTTTATCCCTCTTGCATTTCTTTTCTTTAATTTGTGGAGGATTCCATTTGCTAATCACTATAACATATAAATGTAGAGATAAAATGAATGCTATGTAGAATGAAAAAGTCATCATTAAACAAAACCAGCCATAAGACAACAACTTGTTCGCCTGGGAACAAAAAAAAATATATATTTGTCGGTCTTTTCTACGAGACCGACAACATATACTACACATTTTAATTTTTTAATTTAACACTTAGCCAAATTTTATGCTTTGTGATCATATATTTTATACACATGATACACCCACTTGGCCCTAGACGTTCCATGAAGTTGATTTCGTGGAGAATGTACATCATTAATTACGTATGTGTAGCTTTTCCAACTTTTTTTTTGTCCATCCTCTTATAAAAATCACTGTTCCTTTTGCTCAGGACTCTCAAAAAAACATTCAAATTCAAGCTTGAACCAAGTCGTTTTTGACATTAAAAAATGTATACGGCGTGTGCGTGGTGGAGTTTTACATAGCTTGTAGATATAATATAGCAGACTGGACTGTTATTAGAGAAATAAACCGGGGATGAGTAAAATACTTTCTTGTCTCCTGGTCATTTTCTTTATGATAATAAACGAAATATGCAGAGTAAAAAATGTAATATTAACTAAATAGGTATGATACAATACGTAAGAGAGAAAACATTGCGTGTTGTGCTTTCGCTGCATGAATGCATGCCTGCAGTCCAGAGCACAGGGATTTTTTCAAAAATCACAGTAAATATTTCTTTCGAGAAAAATAACTGAAAGAAGCCACAAGGGTAAAGATCACAAAAATAATCCATGTTGAACGTGCTCGCATACATGCAAACTTTTGTTCATCTATTAGCAATCTTATTGTGTATGTGTGTGTGTCGTGTCCTCATCTTATAGCAAGTTGTTATTGCTGCTGCTGTAATGAGACATGGCAGCAAGAACTGGTAATAAATAAATATTACATCATAATAATTGCCTTGAAGACTGTAAACGGTGACTGACGAGCAACAAAACACACAACACCAGCAAAAAATAATAATATAAATGTTTTATGTCTACAGAGAGGATAATGCTTCAACGACGACAATAAACGCACATAATGGTAATAAATATGCATATTATACCGAAAAAAAGTGTAATTTGTTAGCTAAAAGTTTCTTGTTTGGTTTAGCAATAATAATAATAATAATAATAATAATAATAAACCGAGCAAGCTGGCGCATAGCAAAGTGGCGAAGCGATTACTTTTGACAGTTGTGAACTGATAAATAAGTTTGTTCATTAATAAACCGACTTGTGACCTCTGATGATCATGTGGTCCGGCATAACTAGCATTCGAAATGTAAAACCCATTATTACTGTAAATTCGAGTTTCGAAATTTGGGGGCAATATGATATTCATATTTATCTCGAAGAGTACTACCATTTTGATACCCCACATCATATGTAGCTTAAAGAAAAGTTTTGAAACTCATAAAACGGTTATAACGGCGACGTCGTATTTCGAATTTTGTTGAGAGTATTGTATTCGGATTTTGCTCAACGAGTACTACCTTTTTGATACCCCACACCATATGTAGTAGCTTAAAGAAAAGCTCCGAAAGTAAAAAGCCGTTATAACGGCGACGCAGTATTTCGAATTTTAACGCTAGTATCATATTCGTCTTTAGCTCGAAGACTAGATGCATTTTGACACCCCACTCACATTTTTAGCCAAAATTCGAAATTTTAAAATCGTCCTGCCGTTAAAACCGTTACAAATTACTTCAAATTATAACTGCCAAATTGATTTTCTCGAAGAGACGAATCGAATGATACCCTACACGGCATATGCTGTATTTATAAATTTTCAAAATTGTAACGGTTTCTAACCGTTACCGTTGACCGATCGATTTCAAAATCACTAGCAAGTGAGTTTGGGTGACCAGTAATCGATTGCCGAAAACAGAATTTAAAAACTCGAAACCGTTTTCAAGATATCGTCTGGACGGACAGACGGACAGACAGACGGACAGACAGACAGACAGACAGACGGACAGACGGACATCGTGAAATCAATAAGTAGCTTCGCCACTTAATAATAATAATGCACAAGGTAGACGTAAAAATAATACGCCCTCGTCGTTAGACATTTCTAAAAAAAATTTCTTAGCTCACTCATGACTCGAAAAAAAAAATTATAAATGAGACGTTTTTGCACGATATTTGCTTTCCTTCTAATGTGGTCGTTGTCATTATCATCCGTCTTTTTTTCTTCTTCTTCTTCAAGATTATCAGTTAGCATGATCGTCATGTCATCCTTTTCGTTATAGCCACATGGCATTTTTCTGTTTGTGTGGTTAAGGTCGTTGTGGCGTGTTCTGATGATGAGCAAGCTGCAAAATCGAACTAGCTAAACAGCACGAACGAATCAAAGAAAATAAATATATATACAAATAATATGAGATTTTATTTATTTTTTTCATATCACTTGTTTAGATTTTTCTAAAAGCCACAAGGATTGTGATCAATGGTTTACGATGAAGATGAAATACAAAAAAAATCGTCATGTGTATCGTGTTTTGTTTGTACAACAAAAATTGCTTCAGTACAACTATGATGATGATGATAATAATAATGGTTCTATCGGTCTAATATGCAGTAATAATTTACCGTACACTTCTTCTGTATGACTGACTCACTTGACTCGACGCAGTCTGTCACAATGTATCATTGTTGTGATTATTTTGTAAAAAAGCAAGCTTGTCAGCAAAATGGTAATCGTCATAATCATAACTACAGCAGCATAATCATCTCTACTTCCACAGAAGAGAAAATTGAAAATTATTATAGAGGGTTGTTAGTGTTTGCTCTTTTGCTCACTCATTTCCCTTTGTTGCGCTTACTGTACCTGTTGTAGTACTGCAAAAATTCAAAATTCACGAAAAAAAAATCAACCTAATGATCACGTACGTCCGAGGATGGAATTGGAGTCCACACACAAGCCGTGATCAGCTTTAGAGCAACAACGGCAATGTCAGAGATGGAAAGCCAAGTGAAACCACAAAACAGTGAGACTGGCTGGGAAAAGAGAAAAGAGCAAATGTCATTTTTCGCCAAATACCGCAACACAGAATTGCTAAGCCAGGTATTCTCACAAGCTATAATATAGGTGGTTGTTGAGCAGCTTACGTTTTTTACTGCTTTTTTCCGTTCGGATTTTTTTTCGCCTCCGGTTCTACTACGATTGAAGTTTTGAAGCTCAATGAGAGAATGTTAGATGGATTGAGAGAGAGAATAAGCATGCGCACAAAATAATTTCAAGCTCAGGAACTGTTTTATTTCCGATGTTTTACTGTGATAATACGGCATCTTCCTCTCTCGATTCCCTCTTTCTCTGGGGTGATTTTTTTTGGTCTGGCTCAACCAAGTCAATGTTCGACCAATTACCTTGTAAGATATTTGATAATGACTGATTCATTTTTTTTGTTTTGCCTTAAGAAATAGTAGTAAAAGACAACAATGGCAATTTTTTTCTTTCTTTCTCAAGTTTCGTTCGATGACGACGATGCATGCCGGTTGAAGGTCAAGATGGATTATGTAATGACCACTCTCCTTATTCTGCCTACACACACCATTTACAAATGAATGATCAGAATAAAACATGGCTCTGGCACTGCTCCTCATCTTCTCTCGCTGGTTTTTGCCAAGACTGCGTAATATAGTATACGCGTCCGTTTGAATTTTTCAGTTAGGAAAGAAGAACACGAACAAAGAATTATGATATTTTTTCGAATGGAATAATGTAGTGTTCTGGTTCGCGTCTTGTTTAGTATTCAGCCATTTTCTTGTTTCCTGTCTGTATAAATTGTGTAAACATATACACGGTTTTGCCATATATATAAAATGTTTATCCGTCTTTTCGTCCATACCAAATACAAAACTTTTTTTATGGACAGACGGACAGGAGGGAAAAAACAATCAGCTCGAATTTCATTGAACTTTTCAGAGAGCAAGCAGAGAAAGAAAGAAAGAGAACGGTTTTTTTTTTTGAAAATTAACTCACGTCATAGACAGAAAATTAAGTCATAATATTTCTTATCGTGTTTGGTGGCCTCAGTCTCTAAGATGGGGAATCACACAAAATTTGTTTCAAAAGTATCATCATCAGCACAGCAGCATTTATATTATTGCTTAGCAAAACTGAGAATGCGTTCACGCTAAATGCAATAATCATTTTACTAATTCCGCCACATACATACATACTCTGTGAGCAGTGATTTTTGACCATTTTCAGTTAAGCTTTGATAGAAACATAAAAATAATGGCAGGTTATAATAGCTGGTACACCACCGCACGTACAAAAATCCCTCTTTCAAATAAAAAAAATATTATGCCCACACAATTCTCCTGTTCAAATATTTGCTCTTTTGAGAATAGGAATTTTTTTGTACTGTCCTTCAATACTATTTAGTCTGATTTTTATAACACTTTCTTTCCCATCATTGAAACACCAGACGAGACGCACAAAAAATGTTTTAAATTCTTTCTATATAATGCTCGTTTTTTTGTAAGAAAGATGCGAAATGAAGAAAAATACCGTAATTTTTCCCCTTTAATGAGATTTCGTTTTATTTTACATGCCATAATGGTATTATGGCATGGTCCTGTAGGTATGTAGGTATATACGTGCAGCAACACACGGAGTGTCTTTCTTTGCAAAGAAAAAATAAAAGAATCTTTCTGAAATAATGTACAATTTTTTTTCGTGTTGAATGAGACACATTTTTCGTCTGTAGACGTTAAATAAATTATACACCTGTTAGGCGTATAACACGTTCTTATTTCCCTTTTAAGAGAGGATATATTTTGTTGTGTGTCTGTTTGTAAATATTATTATCGCCGCCGGTAGCAAAAATTAGCTTAAAAAATAATCACCATGTGAAGCAGTTTACTTTTGTTTGTTCTCTCGCTCTCCTGTCAGTTTTGTTCTGCAGAAACAGCACATCGTAAGTATATATCGCACCACCACACAAGGAAAAATGCAATCTGTTTTATGTTCCTTCTCATCGTCATCATCGCCTACACCACGAGTCACATTCTTCACAAGAAGCAATAATAATAATCATAATAATAATAATAATAAGAAAAGTGCCTCACTCACTCTAAAAAAGTCATAATAGTTCTGTAAAAATGACAATTGCTCTAAAAACGAATCTTTGTCTTTTTTTCTTCAGTAAGGCAGGTAATTGCGTTTCGTCTTTCGTTTTAGTATATTATTTTTTTCTTCTTCAAAAATTTTGTACTTCCTCCTGCCTTCATTTTTACAGCAGAAGCAGCAGCAGCAGAGATAAAAATTCTGCACAGGTAGATAAATGATAGCAATCTCATGTTTGAGCCTAATGAGAGGTGAAGTGCGAGAGAAACGGATTTTTCATATTTAAAAAATTTGATGATGGTAAATGTTGATGACGCTGATAGTGGTGGTGATAATAATTTCCAAAATATTCTAAAAGGAATTTAATATTATTGT
This sequence comes from Sinella curviseta, assembly GCA_004115045.4. Classification (NCBI taxonomy): domain Eukaryota; kingdom Metazoa; phylum Arthropoda; class Collembola; order Entomobryomorpha; family Entomobryidae; genus Sinella; species Sinella curviseta. The sequence goes on from CM065489.1 coordinate 35,942,531, forward strand.
AGGACGTGTACACACTTTTCCTCGGGTGAATCGTAAAAAGTCATTGAAAGAGAGAGAGAGAAAATAATGAGACTACCAGTCACTTAAAATGTAATGCTTTTCCTCTTTTACTGCATGAAAAAAAAAGAAAATTTGAAAATGTACCAAAGCAATGTTAAGGCCCTAAGGACTTAAATGATGTAGTTTAAATACAGTGTGCTATATACGTGACGTGAGTTATTGTTGACAAAACGCTCATCTTTTAGTAAGAATTTCCCGGGAAGTTCTATATATTTTTTTCAGACAGCACATGAATTACTGTCTCCTCAAAAGTGTACAATGGGTCGGTTGAAAATGAGTTCTCGTAAAGCATCCCCATCCTGAAATTTTTGTAAAACAGAGACGCCAGAAAATAATTTTGCTAATTTGCGACACAAATATCAAATTGAATTGTTCTGCGCTTGTGTCCCTGATCTGACACCTTAAACGACGACAACCATGCTGTTACAAAGAATGGCCTCTTGCCACTTGTACTTGAAAATTCTGCAAATACTACATGCTCTTCAAACATGCTATAGTGAAAACTGACTTCAAACAACCTGTAAACTTGAATGTGACATTGTTGTTATTTTATAATTATAACATTTCTGAGTCCCTTGTGCGGAAATGAAAATGTGCCCTTGCTTCCTCCTCGCTGCTTTCATTCAACTTTCAATGTCACTGGCTATGAGATACTGTTACGAATAAAAGCAAGCAAACCACAAACTAGAAAATAACAAATGATGAAAAAACCCTTGTAATTGACGGAATATTTAGGATTATCCAAAAACTGGATGCTACATAGCGTTAAATGAGTCATGATAATCCAGCGGGACGCAGACACTGTGGGTGCACAATAGTACTACCTACATTTATATCTGCATGCCTGTATCAAATGCGAATGGCGAAGCAGGTACATAAATAATACGGATATTTCCAATTCTAATCGTAGAAACCAAGTTTAGACACACACACTCACACCCACTGATAGACTCTCTCAAGCATCTTTTCATAGAATATTAAAAAATAATAATAATATGCATGTCTGCTGGTAAATTTAAAAGGAAGCCGACGAACAAATCATTGTTCCGTTTTACATACCCACATATTATTCTATACGCGCGCGGCGCTGTCTTCTTCTTCTTCGTCCATTTCCTTCTTGCATGATATTATCACTTAAATCTTTACAAATGATAAAAATATAAGAGAAGCAACTTGAAATAGCATATATATACCTAGTAGACTACGTGTATCAAGCAAAAATGCTGCTGATATTTGCTAAGATAATATTAATTTGAACTGCTCTCTGCTTTTTTTTCTTTCTCTCTCAAAATTCTTGTTCTTTCGCATTTGTATAAATTCTTATCCTTCTTTAAAGAATTAAGTACGCAGTCAGCGCATTATTATTATTTTTTTGCTATCCTTGTGCATATTATTATTATTATTATTATCCCTTTAAAAATAAATAGGCTTTGGCTATGCCGAAGATGCATATAGGTACATATGTATATAGGGAAATGCGCTGTTCCTTATTTCCCGTAAAGAACTCTCTCAGAGATGGTCATTTTTCTTCGTGAAGAAATGCATAATATGCACGCAGATAATATATTTCTTTTTTATCTTGGTCATCATCATCCTCATCAGCCTGGTATTCGTTATAAATATAAATATTATATATACCTATTCGTCTCTCGTCCTCTTCGCATCTTTTTTTTTCATCTTCTTCCTCAAGATTTTCTTTTCTCCCTTGCACACCACCGAGCACCAAGTGCATAGATAGCCACTCTACAGTATATAATGTATCGATGATATCCTTAAAAAACACCACCACACCGCATTGTTGGTGGCATAAGGACTCACACGAACAACAAGAAGATGGAGAGAGACGAAGAAAACCAAGATGATGATAAGGATGGATAAAAAAGAAAATAAGAAGGCTTCAAGCTTTTTCAAGTTCATTTTTGATGATGATCATGATGGAGGTGGTTAGTGGCTGTGGTGCTGGTTGGTATCCTTTTTTTATCTTGAATGTATCTAAAGTGAGCTCCTATATACATATTAGATACATGGATGCAATATATGCATGAAAAGATGTAGGTAAAGTTGCGCACACACAGACACACAATCTGATATCTGATTTGATTTAAAAGGAAGTGAGTTACTTATCATCTCTACGACGACGACGGCGACCACATATAAACAGCCGTAGCGGATTCAATAGAATGTTGGCATATAATAATAATATAGTTTTGAGGGAGACCTCCTTGAAAGTACACTTTTTTCTCTCATTTTTTTACTACATTCAGCAGTAGTACGCTACATGTTTCTTTTTAAACTTGGTTTTTCATCGTCATTTATTTTGCTGCTGCTGCTGCTATAATATGCATATTAAATTTTAAAAGGGCCTTTAACATGGCATGTAATAATGTGGCATCCTCATCATCATCAATAAGAAGTGTACAAAAGGAGTAAAAAATATTATACACTTTGTTGCTTTTTGTACAGCGTCGCGTCGGGTCGGTTTTCGTTGTTGTTACTTGCTCTTTCTCAAGAAGAATGAGTGTACGGCCTTCAAAATGTTGTTGTGTTGTACGCTGTGCACTGAGAGAGAGAGAGAGAAGTAATTGAAAATGCCAGGGAATTAATTACGAAATTGAATGTCATTTAGCAGTACGGAAGAATATGCAGAGTGCATGGCAGTTTGGTCATGTTTATGAGGATGTGGCATAACAATATTCTTGTGTAATGGCATACTACAATAGTGCGCGGTGTTATAGACGGCAAGCCTCCTACGAGCACGAACGGACAGACACACTTTGTGTTCATCTTTTAAGCTCGAGTGCAATGGCAAATCGGTCCTTTTAATTAATTTCACATTAAAAGGAGTCGGCAAACAGTAATTTAGAATGGAACGCTAGAAAATAACAATAGCTTTTTCTCTCTCTCTCTCTCTCCCCGAGAGTCGCAGTTCATACTAAAATAGACGCTCGGCTGTTGCATTTCATTATAACTTTTGTATTTATATAATCTCGACGGAAACAGCGGCACTCTCCTCCACACCCGTTATATTATGCAATCCAAAATCCCTAAAAAATATATTCTCATGAAACAACTATTACCAGAGAGAGGAGACAGACAGAGGCTGGCGCATCTTCTTAAACGGTAAAATCTATAAATATGGGCATTACCTATTTATAATCTTATATACGCGGCATTAATTTTATGAAACCGATATCCAACAGTTTAGCAATATTATTAGGCATGCAATGTTCATACAACTGCCCGTCTAATTGCACTTGGGAAAACCTATTTTTCCATCTGCGTCGTCTATAGCAGATTTATGCGTCGCTCCAATGTAGTAATCAATGTTTCTTCTTCATTATCATTTTCGCATCTTCCTGGTATTAAGTTGCGGTCGTCGCTACTGCTGTGCGTTAAATGGATTTGGATGAACAAAGTAATGGGGCAGTAGTGAGTAAATTAAATACAATTTGGTTACTATGGTCGTAGTAGTAGTACTCAGACATATTATATATAACGTTTGCATATCCCAAGAGTAAAGTTTAAAAAATTACACGAACAATGCATTGCCAGCTTGCACACAGCTCAATCACAGCATCGACTTGAGCCACACAGAAGACATCTCCATTAATTTATTTAAATACATTTTTATTTGCATCCATGTGTGTGGCTGACTGGCATCAAGTGAGCAATCACTTGTGTGTGCGAGAAGATACCTGAAAAAAAATGAAGATGAGCGAATGGTTCATCAATATAGTGAAACAAGAAGAAAAGAAAGTATGCATGAAAACGGAATATTATTATTATTATTATTATTATACTGAGCTCATGATGGGATCGGAGGACTATCGTATTATTATTATTATTATTATGACTACCCACCACCAACGTAATAAGCATTAAATTTCCCAGTGGAAGCAGAAAAGTAATCAGAGTCAAGTCAGGATAATGATGATGTTGTGATGATATCATCATTGACATTCATCAAATAAAGTGTGGTAATAACGTAACCTGATCTATTCTTTTCGGAGATGAGGAGGAAGTCTTTTGAACAAGAAAATTAACTGTTCGCCATATTATGTAATAAGTAAATAGAAAGATCACGAGAAATGAGAGGATCCCATGAGGAATCTCGTGGCGATATTTCTGCCTGGCATTTTTTTTCTCTCTCTCTCATGTCATGAGTTAATTACAGAAGAAATGACATTTTTTCTCTGACCAAGTTTTTTTTCTTTTTTTTTTCTTCTCTGTAGATCGAAATGGCTGCTGCTGCGATAACGGAAAAGTTTGTGGGAAACTCAAGCAGTGGCGTTCTTGGATTACCGTCGTCATCTGCCGGAACCTCAGGCAACCCAACTACTGGTGCTAACAGTAGTAGCAATCATAATGATAATGGTCAAAGTTGCTATGGCTACGAGGAAGTGGTGATCGGGATGGATGTGGTGGAGGACCACCATCATCATCAACAAAAGGTGCCCATTTGGGTTGGACTCAACTGTAAACTGGTCAGCGGGATCAGTAAATCCACGACCTGTCACGATCTCATCTCGTCTATCGTCCCTTCCTCCCAAGACCCTTCCAAATTCGTCCTCGTCGAGAAATGGAAAAAGGTGAGTGAGTCACTAAAACGCTCAGATAGACAGAGTGATACGTGTAAGCTTTACAAGGACAAGGGATGCTTTTTATTAACACAATATTCAATTTATGTCTGTGCACACACACTCACAGAAGTGAGTCTGGCTTAAAGATCATCCCATGTGCGTCATCCACCCCTTAAATAGATACATAATGTAGCAAGTACATAAAATGTCTTTATATAAACTCGTTCGTCAATGAAGCACTTACACTTGTTCCCATATCAGTCACCATTATCATCTCTCTCTCTACTGCAGTATCATCAATAACTTTACGAATTAGACCGTAAAAATAAGTACAAAAGTGAGAATGAGACGAGAACAAGAAGATGGAGAAAAAACATCAGAGGAAAAGGTGAGGGGCGACAAAAAAAATTAGGCTGTATTTTGTACCAGACACGCTTCACTAGATTCATGTCACCACTTCTCGTTCTTCTTCACTCGCCACCACCACCACCGTCACAGAATCAACCATTATCATTTCACGTTCATACCAAGTCAGTACAATAATGGTTTAAAAAATACATTACTTTTTGGGATAAAAAAAGTCGTCCAAAAATATATTATCGAAAAGAGGATATGTCTATGTACATATATCACATCATGCCTGACGAAATAAAAACGCTCCCAGGATAGCAGCTTGCGGTATCACACATCTCTCCACTAACCACTTCAGTTGCCTCGTTTTTTTCTCTCTCAACGAAACGTCTTACTATACTTATCCTTCACTTTCTGCTTTTTATCAAAAATTCAGCGAGATAAAATAATTTTACCTTTAAACACTTATGAAACTTATGGCTATAGTGGGCATTGTATAATCAGAACCAGGGAACGTCTCTTTTTTCCTCGTTACTGCAAAGGAAACGAGCATGTACAGATTTCCAGTCGTTAAAAGAGACAAAAAAATAAAGTACAGATCCATTTTTATTTTAAGACAGTTGCATGGTTTCAAGGAGAAATGAAAGTGAGCAAATGTAGGTACAGTGCACCTGCATAATGTCAGAACACCATCGCATCATATTCAATGGAGTGACAAATCTTGACAATATTAAAAGAATGGAAATTGAATGCACAAACAAGGACATTCAACTAAATAATAATAATAACGTTGTTGAATGCAAAACAATCGGAAACAATGAAGAGAGTTAGTCAAGAAGATGATGATAACGACGACTGTTTCTGAATGAAAAAAGTGATCGTGTAATATAAGAGGACTTTTTGAATGATGGGATGTGAAAACTGCATACTTAATTTTGTTTAAAGCAATAATAGAATCTCGTTGAAAAATTTTTGCTAGTTATTGTTGAGCCGTAGTTGTCGTGATATCCTCGACTTTTTTCTCTCTCTGCATCCCCGCCTATTTCTCTTTTTTTCTTCTTCTTCCTCTTCTTTTTCCAAGCATATTTCCTATTTCGTGACATATCGAAACACAGAGCGTTGGGCTGTTTTCTCTCTCTGGTTGTCTGTAGTGATGACTACTTATCTATTAGTATTCATTAGTATAACCTTTTGTATTTACCAGCACGTGCATATATAATCCAATTTGAAAATACCTACATATTATAATATGCCTACTACTTAGCCGCACCAAACAAATTGAAGTTGACGGCAAAAGCAGGAATCCATGCATATATTGTATTTTAATAGGAATACATTTAACGAAAATTAATAATAAATGGTAATAATAATAAATTTGAGAAAAAACGTGCGTAATTTTTACTAATGCCTATTTTACTCCCCCCAATCTTGGTCACAGTATATATTGTTTTTTTTCTCTTCTCTTTCGAATAAGCAAGCGAGCGACACCGAGTACCGAGCACCTCTCTTTTTCTTAATTCGCATTAATAAAAAATTCCACTTTCGTTCTTCGTCTTGTCACGCCTGAATCACTAACACTCTCCAAACGAATAAAACCATTATTCCTCAGCATCATCAGTCTCGTGTTTCGATTTCCTTACAGAGAGAGAGAGAGAGAGGAGCATATATAAATATTTATGTATTACTTTCCTATTACCTATTCTTGAAGTCGTTCCTTGTCTCTTGTTTCTTGCTCAGTATTAATAATAGCCAAGTGGACGTTATGCACTACTTGTAATAAAAATAAAAATACAACAATGTAAATTATGCGTCATCTTCATCTCGTCTTTTTTTTGCGTATATATATATTGTTTTCGCTTTAAATTGAAACTTTATTGGGTCCACCTTCTTCGTCTCATTCTCATGCATCTTCCCTCTCCTGTCCATTTCTATCATCAGAAAAAGGGAGAACTCCCACAAAGCAGACAGCACAGACAAAAGAAACTTTTTTATAGGTGCTTGTACACCATGTAGCACCAATAATACCAACACTCAATAAATCTTCTTCTTTTTTTTCCTTTTCGACGAGTTCAAGTGCTCTACTCCGATTTTACAAATAAGGCAGGCTCATCACTTCATTATTATTATTATGCCAGCTCTCGCTTGCACTATCTGTCTATCTATCCCCACCACTTTTTCTGCAGACTAGAAGGGAGACTTTCGAAGAAAGGTATACAGGATTGATGATTGGCATTCCATGCATTTTTACACGCTTCCCATCATCACTATCGCCGTCACTTTATACCCAACCCTATAGCATGCCATGAGCATCATCATCGTCATGTTTCATTTCATCACGACGATCATCATCCTCATCATGAGGTAAATCAGTTGTCGGGCCCAACAACATCATCATTTCTCACTTTTTTTGAGTTTCTCTCTCGCTCACTCCTCACACGGCAGCAGCAATGTATCTATCTTCCAATTCATCCATTCCTTCGATCATCTTATTTTTTCTCTTCCTTCTCATGAAAACGATGATCATAATCACACAAAACCAAGGGATCACTTTACTTGGTCCTTTTCCGTGTGAATAAAGGTACCGTTCTTAAATAAATGCTTATATAATGCCGTGGAAAGGGGTAATAATCCTACTAATTTGAGAACCTTTAAAAATACCTAAAAGATGTACAAGAACACGACGTCGACGACGGCGAAGAAGAAGTGTTTGGTTGGGTAATGTTTACATGCCAGAGTCGGCTCAACGGTATTCCTCTTCCCCGTCTTCGTGGGATAATCATTAACATCATCACTATCGGCATTCTCAGCAGTCGGCACCCACAGACACAAACCGTACATGAGATGTTCCTCTCTCTCTCTCTCTTTCTTGTGTGGGTAATAGTAATACAGTTAATAATCGTAAGAATGCTGCGCTGTTGTGCGCAGCGTAGTATTAGGAACAAATAATAACAAGGGGAAATCGGGTAATAACATGGATTTTCAGAGCCTCTCTCATTTTGCGGTACTTATCCAAAAACTACATTTTCCCCTTTACATAACCACCGTAATATAAAAGGGCACCTACCAAGCTTTTTATTATTATGATTATTGTATCCTTTCACTAACGCTGACTGGCACAAGTCAAGTGTGTTTATCCATGGCATTCACTCAATAATACAATAGGGATACTTGAGGGATGTTGATGATGACCATGATGACGGTGGAAATACAAAACTATTTTTGTTGTGATTGTATCGCTGTCATATATTGTTAATAGCATTAAATTCTTATTGTGTGAATATGCTCTGCTTTTACATTGAACAATCTCCGTTTTTTATATAAAGACAAACTGCGCCTTCAACCTTGATGAAGGATGGAGAGACCTGTTGCTGTTAAGTGTGTGTGTAGTGATTTAAGGAACAAATGAGTGAACCCTTTTTTGTTTTAAAAAAATCTAAAGTTACATGCATTTTGCTTCCAGGGCATCATTGCAGTCGCACGAGGGCAAATTGGAAAAAAATATATTGTAAGAATATTTATATGATAACTTGATGACCGTAGAAAAAAAGTGAAGGAGATTGCGTGCATGTGTTTGCGTTATACGCAATACGATATGACCATTCATCATCTCTCTCAGAGATGATATTATTGAAGAGAATGCGTCCCTTGAGCAGGTGTCGGCAAAATGGTTTATTTAGCTGGTGTGGTGTGGCGTGGTAAACAGCCATCCCAGCATGTGCAGAGCTCATACAAAATATTCACCTGTTTCTCTTTTGCTGTTGTTGGTGAAGATGTGCTGCTTACAAAGTATGATGCAGTTTTTGGCCAAGCTAATAAGAAGAGGAGGCAGGATGAGCAGCAGCAGGTTTAAGAGAGATAGGGAGAAAGAGAGGGTGAAAAAAAATGATTCCCGAAAGGAATTTCCACCGCCCAATTTTATTTCTCTCTCTCAGCTTTATCCATTCCACCACGATGACGATCGCCTACGACTACTTTTTTTTGCTGATTCTCTCAAAGAGAGTCTCCCAAAAGCCATGATAATGGTGGTGGTGGTGATGATGGTGATGACGACGGTGTGGTGTAATGGGAGAGGATGATGATGAGTTTACCCATAATAAAACACATTTTATTCAGCTGTATTTGAATCCACTGGGAAAATTCCATTAGCCTGGGCATTGCGTCGTAAAGTACGAGATTTACTTTTTGTATGAACAGTTTTCTCTCTTCTACACCCAGGAACGAAGATCCAAACCACAAGATCCCACACAACCGAACATACATATATATTGTACAGTTTTTATATCAAAAACCGAGAATGAATAGTGAATTCAAGTGTGTGTGGTGGTGGTAATGATCGGGGATAACTTTGATGACGATAGAAATAGAAATGTAATCATGAGCGTGCATGAGAATACCAAACTTACGAATAAATGCATACAGCAAACATATTTTTCTAGTGTGTGTGGGAAATCAAAAAATGTTCGTAGTAGACTTGTTACGTCTTCTTACACTCCATACAATCACCACAGCTAGTTTTGTGGGTTGTATTTTTTTCTCAAAAGATTTTGTTTTTTCTTTTCTTTTCACGTCTCATCATTTCATCGAGTCTTCTGTTTTTACACATTGGACTTTTCTTCTTCTTTCTTATGATAGCACACATAGTAAGACGTTGAACGGTTTGGATCCATGAAATTGTTTTGAATGTCCTATTATCGTCATACTCATATTATTATCATCACGACGCGACGTTGAGCAAGACTAGCCAAGAACAGAAAAGTGGTAAAGGAAAACTGTATAAATATGAAAAGAACACAGCAGCAGTCAGGTTTTTTTTTTGAAAACTGAGTTATTCTCTTTGTACGGTAAATAGGTCTTTAGAACGTACTTGAAGATGAGATGATGATGACGACGATGGAAGAGCATAAATAGCTAAAAAGGGTGGAGGAGGATCACCCAGCCTTTTGCTGCCTCTGTTTTTAAAACTCTGATTTTGCTTGTATTGTGATTTCATAAGGAATTGTATATACATATATTTTTTCTCTTACGAAAATGATCCCTTGAGACATTCCATTTAAAGGGACATGCCTAATTTTTACTCCCCTTCTTATGTAAAAACGTCTTGAATATGTGTGTGTGTGTGTAGCCGTAGCCAGTCAGCCTGTCTTCTTCTTCTTTCTTTTAATCATAAACTCTTATGATAATGCTTTTGTTTTCATAACTACCTACATTTCTTCTGTTACATGAGTGTACAATCAGGCCAGGTAGGATTGCTTCTTCTTTTCCTTCGTCACTAGATCACTTTTTTAGTTTACTAACAATAAGTGAAAGACTCAAAGAGTTATTATATGGCTGTTGTTGTTAAATCGTGACGGGACCTTGAGTTGGCTAAAAAACCATCATACTACTTACTCCACTCGCTCGCACACACACACACATCCATACCCACATTTGGATTATTAAACAATAACAAAGCAGCAGGACAATTTGTAGTTTTCAAAAAAGGGGTTACAATAACAACCAGTGTTCTTACTAGTTGTTACTACGACTACTACTACTACTCATTGCATTTTTTTTTAAATATGCTGTACAAATGTGTGTGCCTGTTTCTCTTGCAGTTTTTGTCCTACCGACATATCAAGACCGACAGCGCCGCACCAGCGTAGTAAATTGTGTAGTAGTTGTATGTAGCGTGTAGTAACATCACCAACACCCCAACAACCACACCACCTCCATCATCAACTCCAACCAAACAACAACAACAATAATAATAATAACATTTTTAAAACATTTGCCGACAGACAGATCATGTCATGGGATGGGAGTAGCAGAAAAAAAGTAATAGTGGCACTGGTCGTCGTCGTTGTGTATGTATTAAAATTGCTCCAAGGATGAAATTCAGGATGAGCCTCTTTGCCTTTTTTTCTCTTTGATGCGTTTATTGGTCAATATAGTCACTACTTGTACTGCTTATCCGCATGTTATCTGCTCTAAACCACTTGCACTTGGTGGCATGCATGGTAGTGTGAAGGGTGTTTTGGGAGTTGCTATTGTTATACTTATTTTTTCAGTTATAATAAATAATGCAGTCCTTTTCTTATAACATGCATACATCATCCTCCTTACGGCTGCAGAGATGAAGGCTATTATTGAACACGCATATGCATGCATCCATCGCCTTGCGCCTTGCACATCTCTGAAGGTGTTGCATTTTACTGCTCCAATTTTTTTCTCCTAGAGTTGCATTCAAAAAATTACAAGTGAACTTTATGTGTCATCCAAGAATGCATCTCAGAGGTAACGTGATAGCCCGAAATTGTGGAACAATCAGAAAAAATATAGCGTTATGGTTGCATGCAGTGCAGGTGTTTTGATTGAGGAAAAATGGACTAAATTTGGCTTACTTTTATGCTCAAGGATTTTTTAAAAAAAGTCGCAATAGACTTGCTTGCTCTGCAGTTGATGATAAATAATAGTAATGACGTTGATTAAGTTGCAGTAGGCTATATGCAATTCTACAAAAGAGTGCATCCCAGCCTATTATTTAAAACTGATGATGCATCGTCTCATTTTCATGATCATCGCCGCCATCCCCACACCACCAATTTTGTTTGGTTGTGACGTGAGTAGTAGGGAACGTAAAGTAACAAAGGATACTTTTGATCGTAAACTATATGGAAGCATGTGAATCAGTTCTTGGGACAGAATCATTGTAGGATCAAGAACAAGAATCTTACGACCACCATGCCTCCATCGTCATTTCTGATAATGATGTTTTTAGGGATTACGAAAAGGATTTCTAGTGCCACCATCATCATCACCACCACCACTGCCTTGCCACTTATGTTACCATTCAATTAACGTCAGGAAAGGAAAAGGAGAACCCTTTAAATTATCATACAAATAAACCTCCCTTACAATAAAACGCTCTCATCATGATCATCATCTCTACTATGATACGCCACGGCTACTATGATCAAGCAAACTGCCTGCTCTTCTTATTTCTTTTGCTCATTTCATCTGCCTATTTCTAAAGCTACATCACACTAAAACATGGACACTTTTGACAAAACAACTCACACAGTAATTATTATTATTCGTTAGATAACAATCGTCATAGATATAGCATCCATATATCGTTGTAGTTCGTTTTTCGTTTGTAATGAAAGTAATAATGCTGAGGGATTCGGATGGTAACTCTGTACGGCTAGCGTGATATGTAATGATAGATGATTATAACGATAATATTTATGTATGTTTACGCCAATTAATACCTTCATTGTGTGCGAGTATTACTGCGTATTCATAAATTACACTGCTGACCACATCCCTTGATGAGGACTATAGTCCCATCATGACTTGGTCTATCATCGTGTATACTTGCGTATATTGCCATATTATTATGATCTTTTCATACCAATTCATTTCACTATTATTCATCATCATCATCGTCGTCGTCATCAGTAGAAAGGATTAGATTTACATGTACGAGCAGATATAATGAATAATGAGTAGGTACAAACAACCAACAACCTCTCGGACAACAACACTCACTCAAACACACTACTCGTCCTTGCCTCTCCTTCGCCTTTGTCTATACGAGTGGTCTTGTGTCTTTTTTCGTCCTTTTGACTCCTTCATCCTTCATTTTCCTTTTTTTCTCCATAATAATTACTATTTGTAACCCTTCTTCTCGACATCCCAAACCACCATCATCGCATTCCCAATGTTTTTCCTTTCTAATTAGTTTGCTAATGTAATTGAGCATGTCTAAATGCAAATAAATAACGTATGCATAAAAAACATAAGTACTCTTTTGTGTTTAGTCAAGGATGTTCTTTTTTTTTAAGAAAAAAAAAGAAAGCATGCATGTTAATGATTGTGTCGAGATTCGAGAAGATGATGATGATGACGGTAGTTAAAAGTAATTATTACATCGGCGGCATCGGTGGTGGTGGTGCTAGTGATAGGGTACTGCGTTTTCTAAATAAATCTATTAAAACTGCGCCTAATTTAGGTTTCCCCTAAAATACGTACTTTAAAAGAATAGGGCAAAGCAATATTTCTTCTTTTCTGGTGAAAATGTGGTTGATTGCGTAAGAGATGTTATATTTATGAGCATTGCGCTATTTGTCATTTTTGAAAGCTCAAAAAGAAGTAAATGGAGGATTGTGTGATGGGCTGTTGTTGGGATGTGTACATAATAGCAAAAAAGGAATGGTGTTTTAATGATTTGTCAGACACATGCATAAAAACAAGCAGGGTCACACCAAAAGTTTTTCTTTGACAAAAATTCAGTTGTCAAAAATCTCTTTATAGACAATACAACTGACAAAAATTTGTTAGGCCTCTCAATGCAAAGTTCTCAACACCGTTCAGTAACAGGGACGATGCACTTTAATAATAAGAGCATTCAAAGTACATCTTTGAAAAATTTGTCAATTTCGCTGTTCTCAACGGTGTACCACCATAAATAGAGACGCGACAGGATGGAGAGAATGAAGTCGATGAACAGAAAGATTTTAATTTAAGGCACCTGCCATCACCACAACAACGCAACGCTGTGGGTAGTCCTCTCAACAATAATCATAATCGTAAGAACGGAAAGGAGATTATTTCATGGTTAATTTTTCTATGTAAAAACTTTAGGATGACTACTAGGTATGTACTTTTGAAACGCTTTCTGGAAAAAGGCTCCTTTATATACTCGTGCATACTATAACAACGTTAAAATCAAGAGTCAGCAATTTGATAGTTTTCGGAGTTTTTTTTCAGCAAACGTCTTCGTCAAAACTCACGTTCACTATCATTAGCATCTCTTCAGGGAAGGTTATGATAATTAGAGGAAATTCTCATAACAATAACAGTTTAGCAGCCAAGCCAGCAGTGTGTGGTGGTAATGAAAAGTTCTCCAAATGTACCACAGAAGAAATTATTTTAAAAAGGATTTTCTGTAAATGTGGAAATGTAAAGCAAGTCATAAGGAAGTTGTTAAATGACTTTTTTCATGTTGAGCTAATGTAACTATTACTAGACCAAAAGCGAATCCCTCTAAAAACTATAGATTGGCACTGTAAAACTTCCAAAAGGATTTTTTAAGTACTGTGGTAATTACCACTAATTATGCATGCGTTAAAAACATTACTCACTTGGTGCGTTCAAGTTCGTTCGTTCATCAGATTTAAAAGAAACAGACTGTTTCAAACAGTTTAGAATGAATAATACGAGCTTGTGTACTTATTTATTATGTACACTTGCCATGTGATATGCTTTTAAAATCCAAAAGACATTAAATGAGATTAAATAGACGACACGACGAATGTCTTTAGTCTTTAAAAAGTATATATAGGTCGATGTCGATGCTCTGTAAAAAATGTGACATTGAGATTTATGTATGTCGAATGATGAAATTCCCAAGAGTAATTTTGTGCGTGTATATCTGTTCAATTATGAGTACCGCACACAACACTTACCACGCAATACTTCACATTTTTATACCACTTTTATGTCATGGAAATGGAAATTATCAGGTACGCATTTATGACAACGCAAACAAAAAATTAACACGTTTTGCTTTTTTATAAATACTGTTTAAATTGTCATTACTCTGCGCCTGCAGCAGTAACAAAAACCTGCCAACTAACAACAGTAATTGCAATCAGAGCTTCTCTGCACATTTACAAACTATTTATTAAAAACAGTTTCTTTGTCTCTCAAAAAACGACGACATGAATTGTGAATGCATTCTACTTGGGTACGTAATAGTAATATGTCGATTGTCCAACGGAAAAATAAACCATTAACCAAATCAAGTATCTATTTAAATTGTAATACGCCTTTTGTAATAAATAGATAACGAGAGAGAAGGCTAAAAAGCTATTAATGATGCGCGCAGGCCGTTGTTGTGATGTTTGCGGTGGTTGAATGAATGAATGAACAACGGTTGTACGGCATTTTAGAAAGATGAAGGCTCTCTGAAGACGAAGAAGAAAAAAATGTTTGAAGCCGTTTTTCTTTAAATGTTCTTTCTTGTGGATGTCGACTTGTCGATAATTACTCGATGTTATTTTTTTGTGGGAGACGTGCTTGCTGTTAGCAAATAAGCATCATTTTTTGAGCCCTCATTTGTAAAATTATTCTGTTGTTGCCAGTTTGCAAGTCTAAGAGACGTTTTTGTTTGAATTCGTGATAATTATGTGACGGGACGTTCTTTATGCGTGTCCTAGGGAAACTTTTTAAGACAAAATTCTTACTCATGCAATGCTACTATCGTGATATGGCGGCGGCTGTTAGTTAAAAGTTAAATGTATGCATAACCCAGTTAATTGCGAAATGTAATGTCTTCATTTGACTAAACAAAAAGGAATGACAGAGATGCATATAGATGGATAGTTAGAGAGAAGGGTAAAACTAGCAAAAAATATATATAATCATTGTAATCATTGCTTTGTTGATATTTTGGGTGAGTGTGAACGATGATGCCAGAGGATGATTTAAGACTGGCAATGAGAATGCTGACAATCTTTTCGTGATTAGTGTGAAAGTATAGAGGATTTGATGACGATGTGAATGGTTACTGCAAATTTTTTAATGATTATTTATATTTCATTCAATCATTTTTTTCTACTTTCAGATGGAGCGTGTACTGGACCCAAGCGTAAAGATACTAAAAGTGTGGAAGGCATGGGGCGATCAAATTGGAGACGTGTCATTTGTTTTACGAACTTCGCTTACGGCAGATGGCTACATTGACAAGAAGGCCTCACGGAAGGTTCACAGGAAAAGGAGCTCTAGCTACCACCAGCAAAAGATTTCTTGTCATGTAAGTTAAATGCCTTAAATTATGTCTCATTTAAATGAGTTTCCAAAAAATTTTATATGGAACCATTCATATGATTTGTGCAGGAGGACGAATGTGACAAGGAGGGGCATCGTGACGCCATGGAACAACTAATAAAACTGGTCATCACACAAGGGGAAGCTATCCAGGCGCAGCTAAAGAAACTGCGTCAACAAGAGGTGCAAATTGAGCGTTACGAGGAGAAAATGCACAAGATTCGGAGTTCCCAACTGGGTGAAAACTACGTGGTGGATACCTACTTGAAGGATGACGCAACGAAAGGTGGAAGGAAAGTGAAGCGGAGGGAAAAGAGTCCTTGCAAGCGGGATGCTCATGGGAACTATCACCACCACCATCATCATCATCACCATCACCGGCAAAATAAACGGGAGCCGTTAGACTTACAACCCGAGCAGCAGCCCCAACAGCAACAGATTCTACAACAAACAACTTGTGGAGGTGGTGGTGGTGAGCCGGAGTCTTCACGAAAGTCTAGCTCTCACCTCCCACCACGTGTTGAAACCACTGAGGATGTGGAGGGTGAGGAGGACGCGACCGAATTAAACGAAGAATCTAGTGAAGCCATAAAAGAGAAAACGGAACTTATGGAGAGCATATTCCAGCTAAACGTGAAATTGACGCAGGAAGAGGAGCGACTGGTAAAACTTGGTTTGAAGATAAGAAAGCTGTCGGATAAGCAGCGGAAGGCGGAATGGGAGGAACTTGCACTGCAGGACATAAACCAAGAGCTGGAGCACCTGAAGCAAGTTACAAATGAGCAGAGTAAGGAGATTGAGATCAACGAGAGGAATCTAACGGCTTTGGAGCAGTTGCTGGATGATAAGCACGACCACGTGGCCTTTCTCACGCATGAGATCCAGTTGATTGACGAGGAGAGCGAACTGCTACAGCGGAAAGTGTTGGAAATGGCGTCCTTGGATGCAGCCAGTAGTCATAATCACCTCCTGTATCACCACCATCCTCATAACGGGCAATCCCAACAAGCGTTTCATCCCCACATTGACCCGTCGTCTACCTTGGACTACATCTCATCACTGCCAGTTGGAGGAGTCACAAGCGAGGAACAACTAATAGCCCACCAAGAACGATTGAATTATGAGGAGGATGCTGGAAACCATTTGATACAAAGTGAAATTAACGGCTCGACCAAACAGTCCTTGAGAGGTCACCAGCCCCCGAATTCTTCAATGCCAAACGCCAGGTATAAATGCCAGCCAGTAGCCCTTCAACAACAGCAGCTTCAACAACAATCGACCCACGACAGTTGCAGTAGCAGCTGCAGTAACAGTTCATCCTCAGTCTGTGTTCAACTGACCCAGAAACAATGCACGACAACGAGCAACAGTAACATTTCCTCAGACCCACAAGACAATGACTCCAATTCGGATACTGGAATCAGTTCACTACATTCTAGTGTCGATGAGAATCCTATGTATGTGCTTGACACTCTTGTGTAGTAGTGGTTTAACTAGACATATGCTTTTAAATGATAACAAAATACAAAATAATATGATTGATGATGCTATAGTTAATGATTATATTTTTAAAATAAACGTAGCAGTTTCCCTTATGTTTTTTAGATTTATTCACCGAATCAGATGCTAATAATAAATACAAGTAAACCGGATATTATTAATATTATAAAGAAGTTACAAACATGAGTTTATTTTTCGAATATTTGATAATTATGAGAAAAGTTATTTATCGTCTCCCTCTGAATCCTCCGTCAGGTCAATTTGCAAGACCTTATTCATCCCACCCCTTTGAACCATATCATTGTAGGGCTTCTTGGCTTTGTCATCCATCTCATCCACCCACACCTTATGCATTTCCATATACAGTACTCCTTTGTCGGTGATGTGCGGAAGACGCTTGGCATATTGCTTCTTTTCAAGGTGCAAAAACCAACTCAACCCAGTGGTAAGGGATCCTTTGACGGGACTTGGAACAGACGGGCGAACACGGCTCTGCTTCCTTCGGCGACGCTTCTCATCAGCTGAGTCATCTAATAAGTAAAAAAATAAAAATGACAATTAAAATTAGAATCCAAAACAGTTGACTTAATTACACCCGCGCCGTTAAGTCCTCTATCTTCAAACATGATGATTTACAATCAGAAATAACTTATGGTTACGCAAAATCATTTAAAACACACATGGTTTGTCCACAAATTACCACTAATAATATTCTCTATCCAACTAACAGCATGCATCACTATTAAGTCACCATTCCAATTAAGAAACATGGTTAGAATTGTTATTAAAATAACCGTTATTTACCTTTCTTGTTGGCAATGGGAGCCATAACGTCGTCCAATTGAAGCTTGTCAGTGGTCACTGGTCACCTAAACCGGAAAGGATCTGTTTATAAAATTGCGATTTTCCAACAAAAAACAAGTACGGAAAAATAATCCTTGTTTGTCGTCAAAAACTTTTTGCGCTGCTAATTTTCAGGTTTTTTGTTCCCCACTTTTTAGACCTCGTCGCTTCTACTCATCAAGCATTCACAACAACAGCTTCTTATTACCGTAGGTGTAGGATGATGAGTTGGGTGAAGTGTTGAGCAGCTTACAGATGCGCTAGCACGTTTTCCTCGCCTACTACCCACCCAGTCAGCTAAAACAGAGAGAGACGTCCAAGCTTTAAGTTTATTTGTTTCCTTAAATCAAGTGGAATCAAAGGACTTTTGGGCAGAAATCTCCTTTCACCTTTTCCCTTTCTCGGTTAAATACCCGCGTCTCCCTTCTAAATGTTAAGATGTTATCATTCGCTATAACCTTCATTTACCACAACTTCTTGGAAGACAATGAAAATGAACACATGTTGAGTTGTGTCTTGTAACGTAACGTTGTAACGAAGGAGCACGCTATGATATGAACTATTTGCATACGTACAAAATGGTAGATTTTTACTGCTCTAAAGTATAAGGGAGTTAGCGTTAGCACTTACATGCATTTTTAACTATAATTAAGTTTATAATTGTTACAGCAAATGTAAAATATGCAGGGTTTGTGTAGACGGTAAAATGTGCAGAGAAACGGACTGACAAGCACGATAATAAAGAATCACTTTAAGCACTTGTACGATACTTAACAAACAGGATCGTTTCCAATAAACTCATTTGGTTGCTGGTAGTGAGGGTGAAGAACCAAAGCAAACACAAACTACCTCAACGGTTTTCGGTACATCGTTCATATGTTATCATATCGGCCGTTTCTTTCCGTAACTCAAACAGCCCCTAGCACTTTACCCTCTTCAAAAAGAAAAATAGATTGCCAACTGCGAAGATAATAAGAGAGCAGGTTGGTGGATGGGATTTTCTAGTGGCTATAGTGTCTCAGGGAAACAGGATGAAAATTGGTGGAGAAAGGGTTAAAAGACAAGTAAAAACTCCGGGTTTGTAGAAACAAACTTTGTACTACAACAAGTAATACAAGTTATATTTATATACATATTATGTAGTTTTTACAAGGAGAAAGCGTTGGAAAGTTGATATATGGCTAATATGACATATTATGAGGAAATATCTTGTGATGATGCACTTTTGTTCTTTTTTCCGCAACAAGTGACGCCATGATGACGATATTGTGTAGCGTATTGACCCTTTTAGCGTATCGTAACGGTCAGAGATTTCCTGGAAACTCCACGAGGCATGGGTATATACCTTGAAGGCAAAATGAAAAGTTCTCCGTACCGGAAAAAAACCCAATCTTTTGAGGTTTTTTTTATCAGGATTGATTTTATTAATCTAAATCATACACCCCAAATAACATGTTACACAACAAATACTATATATAACATGACGGCATTTGGATTTTTGAAACTTTTTATCGAGACATTATTCAATAGCTTATTATTGGCTTTTCATGTTATCAGTTATCATTGCGTAGGTTAATGCCCCAGTTTATACTTTTCAAACCCACATTTCAGACCAGGAAGTTCAGATCAAAAAGTCCGGATCACACAAATTGTGCATCATGCAGCTTTGAACAGTTTCATCAAAGTTTGGAAATATCGTGAGAAAATTGACATCCGCCAGAAAGCATTGCAACAAAGTTTTGTAAAAAAATTCCTATTAATAGTATCAAATATATTTATTATTTCCATATTCTAAGAATAGCATTTTGACTTTAGCTAGTTGTTAGCTCTCCAGTTTGCTACTGTCATTTCAGCCGTTTGGCAGTGGGCGAGAGACAATACAAATATTTCATGATTGGACATTTTATACCGTGGCTCCTCAGTTACGTTCTTATTAAAATTGTTTTAAAATGAATGACATTTCGAGAAAATGCCAACGTACCCCAGTGCCCCATTACCACAACTTCCTACGCTCTACTTAACCAGTTTTCAACTAATGCTGCCAGCCCGACCGCATAAAAATAGCCTGGAGAAGTAAACAAAATGATGATATCTCAATTTCTGTGTACTTTCTCCAGTTTCTCTAGCTCGTCTTGTCTTACCATATATTTCTCGGCCATGCTGAAATTTAATTTTCAACGTTTTATCTTTTGTTTCATTTCATGCCCCTTGGTTGCCCACCTGCATAAAATGTACTACTACGTGAATGCATACAGTAAGCTTGTTAAGATTTTAACAAAATAGGTTCAGAAAGGAAGGATATCAATTTGCAGAAACTAAATTACGTCACCACCACCGGCTAAAGCTTTACAGCAGCAGCACTCTAGAAACGTGACTGACTGGACTCTGGCTTATATTCAGAAAGAAAAAAAGACCGCTGTTTGGAAGGAAAAGCAACCCACATATCACTTTCTCTTCTCTCTTGACAAAGTAAAAGCATACAAATAATATGTAGTATGATGTTTTGTCATTACTACTCCAGCACAAATTAGGAGAAAGAGTAAACCCCGACGAATTAGGGAATTAGAGAAACGGAAAAGTAATAAAAATTAGCCATATGGTAGTAACCAAGTTCAGAGCGCTGTTGATGTTGTTGCAGGCAAAAGTATTCCTCTCTTTCTCTGTAAGCTCCGCTCCGACAAACTTCATTTCAGGGAAAAAGAAGCGTTCTTGGCGACGAACCGCATAGTCGTCCTCGTCGTCTCACTTGTTGAGTCACAATTCATAGTCATAAAATGGGAGAAAGGTGTGGAGGTGCATATACACGTCCATGTGTAAAATCAACCTAGCACGCTGAGTTATTAATGTTGTCGGTTGGGGGCAGAGGAGGAAAATGATGGTGTTGATGATGATACCATCGCCAGCACATTTAATTTATTTGAGTATCCGGCGGCGTCATCCATTGTGTAACAAAACGAGCGAAAATTTCCTACATTTTTTTTTCTCTCTCTCTCTGTCTTTCCTTCACTTCAAAATGACGTACAGAAGTGGACTTGTACAAAGAACTGTCACCGTCACAGAGGTGGTCAGCTAATTCATCTGTTAAAAGGTGATATATGTGCAAAGGCTGGAGCGGAGAGATAGTGGATTTTTCCCCTTACATCCTTCCTTACAGTTCTGGATTTGCACGTAATCCAAGGAAAAATATTTGACTGTGGCTCAACTTTTCACAGTAGTAATTTTATTTTATGCACCACAGTGACACTCAAACAGCAGACAGGCAATAAGTTGTCACGTTGGGTCATGCGGACCATGCAGTTGTCCTGTCAATATAACTCATTTCTCAACCTGCCAAATATATATATTCCTTCTGAGTATTCACCGCAGCATTAATAAAATAGCGAATGACAAATACCAGAGTTTTCGGATTCATTCACGGCGCAGTGCTACATGGTAGCCCTACTTATCGACAAACCATTCAGAAAGAAAATTTGATTAAAAACGATGAATTTTCAATTAGCTTCATTAAATCTGGAATTCCCTCATCAGTGCAAAGCATTGTTAGCGAGTAAAAATATCGTTGCATATTCCTCAGCACGATGGTATTGCTAAATCAACCTACTGCTTTTATGCTGCTTCACATAAAATAGATTTCCGAGTGCGTCGATGAAAATCCTGGAAAATGGTTCTTCTTGATCCTTTCCCTTTATTCTTGTCTCACAAGTGGTTTATTTTCACCACACCTACTTATTTTTATATTTTACGACCACGATGAAAGAGGTCCACTCGAATTTTTGAGCACGTCGATTATGTAAAAAAAATACTTGGGTCCATATGAAATATTTTTTATGATCATGACGATAGTTGTAATACGGATAGATACAACATTGAAGAGCAAGTAAAAGTACATTATGTCATACAAGCATTTAGCCATTTCAATTGATTCATCCCCCATCTCAACTCCTTCGGTTACCACACTACCTCTCAACAAGCGGTTCAATGTATATCCATCCTGGGTTGTACAACAAATCTTCAATAACGATCAGAAATGACATTTTTATTATCAGTTTGAATCACATATTTTTACACGAACATTAGAGAGGGACTCAAGTTTTTGCTGTTCATGAGATAGACTTCTCGGTTCTATTTTTGTATTTGTATGTGTGTGCGGCCATGACCATGCATTAAGTAATAGAATTATAAAAAGCATATTAGAGTAGAATAAGCCGTGTATATGGAACGGCAAGTTTATAATAATAATAATAGTGGATAAAAAGCGTTTTGTAATTGTAAGGCCGTCCAAAGCTAGTCTGAGTAGTTCCTTTGAGTATCGATATTTGCTAGTTTAGCGTCTGAAAAGGTGATATTTCTTGCTTTAATTTCTGATAAGCCTATATAAATTAAATTCTTGGAATTTCTAAGAACTTGTCCAAGTGTACATGTGATACCAGTCGTATTGGAATTAAAATTCAACTGATCGGGAATGCTGATAGTCGTCACAGGATAATACTAAGGCTTGGGAAAATCTTTCCTTCGGCGTAAGAACTTTCTCCGCTCCACAATTACACACATATTTCAAACATGTCACTTTTAGTGGAATTTAAGTAAATGAATCAGAGGCATTGATTTTTTATTTCGACAAAAGCGACATCGAGTTAGGATGAGGCGGACAATTCCTGACCAATTAGATATGCATTCTATTGACGTATGGTTCGCAACAGTTCGTATACGACGAGTTCCAAGTTTTACGTTCGAACAAGTACGTGTCACCCTAAACTGAATTCATTTTCATACTTTCAGCAGACTACGGAAAATTTGCAATGCATTCGAAATCCTACCGTGCCATACATCCAGAAATATTAGCGATTCTTGTGGATCAGCGAAAACATTTCCGTTTGTAAAACGTGCCAGATTAGTTATGGCTTAGATTTGATATTTAATTTCCATCAAAGAGTGTATACCAGAAAAATAGATTCATTGAATGAAAGATTCGTGTTGAATTGGCAATTCTGAAGGCTTCATCTTTTATTTCTTGTATTTTCATTTTCTTTGAATTTCGTTCCGAGGAGAAAGCAAACATCATTTCTCCCATTGTTTCACATGGGTCGATGTATGTAGAACAGATGAATGACCTTTTACCTTTCCAGATACATTGTTGGATATTGTCGTTTTTTGCCAGCAACCAACTCACGATAATTCCGTAATTTTCTTTGCTTTCTAACCGCTAAATCCTTTAAAAACACTGGATTTGTGGTACAACGATGATGATTTGTGGATGATGAGTAATTGATTTTGCAGATCGTTGCGTTGGATTGTTTACTGACGTCTTTGTGCCAACTCCTTGTTCAATAACTTTCCCCACTGACGAAAATGAAAAAGACGTTTTACTCTAGAGGAATAAAAAAAACCTTCCATCGGCCGACCCTGTTTCTGTTCTTCTAGAAGGATTACTGTAGATACATAGGTACTTGGTAGCATGACGGTGATTCAAAGGAAATACATTTTTATCCCAACGCAGATTTTACACCTAACTAGACACGAATTGTGTAGGAAGTCCCGTGGCATTGCATATGTACTCACTGAGGAAAATGTGAATGCAGAATATCACACCAGAGACTTACAGCCATAAAGATGAGATGATGATGATGGTAGTTTCTATTTACTCGAAAAACGGTGGTAGGAAGATAGAGGATTTTCCTTTCTCCGGAGTTCCCACCTATTCTCACGACTTTCCCCTCCAAACAACATCCTATCCCAAGAAATATTTAGGTTTGTCTTTCTGCCGTTTTTTTCTTCTCAGGAATGAACTAACTGCAAAGGAATCAGGGAAGAAAGAGACGTGTCGGTGGGGGATGTGTACACAATGATGCTACCTACGTTCTTACCTTGATGCTTACATCATCATCATCATAATCAGTCAAGCAAACTTGCTTCTTCCCTTTTCACCTTCTTCTGGACGAACACCACCGTCGACAGGGATTTTTGTCAGCAACTTTTTACTACTATACGCGCCTTAACGCCTTTCTCTATTCGTTCCAGCAAGCTCAAAAGTTAAAACCGAAACGAGTGCAGGCATATTCTCAAACTATATATGCATTTCCAGGACTTTGATTGTGGGAGAGCACATAACTGCGCTAAGATGTAAGAAGAAAAAATTGCCATCCTCATCAAGAACAACATGTGGAGTTACTCATTCAATTTCCAGAAAAGTGGGCAAATAACTTGCATATAAACAGTTGAGTGCAAATATGGTTTGAGTTTTGCTTTTCCCATTTTTCCGGCGCACGAGGGCGTAAAGAGCAATCAGTAAACATGAAGGGAGGACAGGATGGAAAGTGTGACTGTACGAAAAATAAATAAATAAAATGATACAAGAAGTATGTATGTATATACGAAGCCGTCGAGTATCCAAACTGTTTTATTTCTTTTTCATCGAAACGTTCATTTTTTTCTCTCTGTTCGTATAAAACACCCTGCTGGATAATGTGGACCTGCATCACCAGCATATAATCTTCTTTTGAAGACTATTCTTAATAAGCTGACGGTAGTTTCGAATTTTAAAGCATACTTTTTTTCCTCCTCTCAAAGAAAATTAGATGCCCTGATTTTTTTACCCCCCAAAAAATAGAAAAAAAAACTGCTAGTTATTTTTTTCCACTCTTGGTAACAGTTTGAATCCAGCTTTGATAATAACTTGGAATGCAAAACATGAGAGAGTAATAACGTGAGGGGGAAGACGTTTGCTGTTTTTTAATTTTAAGGGAAATTATAGAAAAACAACAGCTTTCTCCATATTTCCTAGGAAATTTTTTTTGTGGTAGGAATTGGATTTGAATGTGTGTGGAGAAAGGAGTTCAAGTAGCACAAATTATGACATGCGGCACAGCACACACACTTGTATTAGTAGGTATAATGTTTTCTCTCTCTCACAACGTGAGTGTGTGTGTGTGTGTGTACTATGTACACAGGGTAAAAAGAAGAGGGATAGATAATAAGATAAACTGGATTTTGTTTGGAAAGTACCGCTTTCTGCACTACCACCACGTAAACTATTTACAAAACCCTAAATAGATTTTTGTCCTTGTCTTGTTCCCTTGTGCAAGGTTGTTTCTATGCATTTTTTTCTCTTTTGCAAATGTATCGCACCGCGGCGCACGAGAAGAGAGATGGGCTATGAGGATACACATCATCATCATCATCATCGTCGTCGTCACATCATCGTAATCAGCAGACAACAGCTTGTTTAATTTTTCTAATGATTTATTATTCTATCAATAAAACCATCTATGTACCTAAGTGTGTACAGGAGGATACCATAACGCAATGCAATATTCATTTGCGCTCATAGTTACACGAAATTAATATGCACATCAGTTCATATTATTACCGAAATATTTGCGAGGACGCTGCGCTGTAATATGCTTTCATAATGGGCATTATGGAACTAGTGCGTTTTCACCGCTGCCGCCTTTGTGTCCTCTGTGTTTCCAATGAAAGGATCCTCTAGTGTGGTATACCAACAAACTAGCCCATGTACTCTTGCTCTTCATCAAATAAATACAATCCTCCAAAAATTTGATGGTACATAATTCATTATTCACCCTTTCCATCGTATTGGCTCATCATCATTACTATTACTACACATTATTACACACTATTTTTTACCACAGCAGCACACTGTCAATATTTTGCACACGTTTGGCATTCAACATGTATCCCTGTATGCTTGGTTTGCTGTTCCAAGTGCTTGATTTTAATCATGAAAATTTACCTTCTGGCAAAATTGGCAAAACAACATAATATGTAATAAACAAGTCTTTATAGTATTATTTGTTAAAAAAACAAAATAAATATGAGTAAGTAAATAGGGACATGAGGATACGCAGTAATTTTTTGTACGTACCTATTAGCCATTTATCCTTACAATACAATGAAAGCCGGTTTTAGCTCTTTGTTGTTGTGAATAACTTTATTTGAATACCTATGCAATAGCAGAGTAGTGGAATAACACGTTAAGCTAAACAGTTACACACAATTTTGTAACACTTTTAGTTCCATATATCCGTTTATACTTTTATGCATAGGTAAATAGATATGCTGATATATAATACTATAAATTGCAGATCCACTTATTGTAGTTCCAATCATTTCCCAGAGTGAAATAAGTTCCAAGGGAATAAAAAAAATAAAAAAGTTTTGCTTAAGCGACTATTTCATATTACATTAGAAGAGAAAATTCATAAATTACTAAATATTAATTTTGAGTAGCAGCAGTAGTAGCTATTGACATAAAGATCAAAGTACTTTTCGTAAGCATAAGTAAATACAGGTAAATGTTTTAGCCAGCAGTACAGTTTTTTTTTTGCAAAAAGTTGAAATTAATGCATGGTGATGATTCATTTAGAAAGCTTTGCATTTTATTTTTGTCAATATATTTGATGTAGTGCTACCACACGTTGAAACAATATTCTCCTTGGAGCCTCCGGTTCAAGGAAACTTGTCAGTTCACTCTGTGAGATAGTGAATGTGAGTGCATAATGCAGTAAATGTAAAGTTAGGTATGTAAGTATGTACATAACGATTCTACACACCTCATTAATATTCCTAAGCACACATGCCCAACCATAAGAAACACATTTTGTTCCATGCAGGATAATACGTGAGCGCAGCAACAATAGAAAACAAGGAAGACGGGTGCGGGTGGTGATGAGTCATTGACGATAACGATGAACAAACTCGCTTCTCAATTCCAAGGAAACTTGCCTTCCAGTAGTGGTTAATGCAGAATTAAAAGTAATTCTGGACAATCCTACTTTTTATGATCATAAAACTGATGCTTCAATTATATATGGACTGCATCGTGGGAGAAGATTCAGGAGAAGAGCGTATGTAGCTCACTCGAGATGTCTCACTTTCCCCGTGGCAAAACATTTCAGTTGACGACTCCCACATATCACTGAAATCCGATTATGATACTTCTCCTAAATTCAATTAAAGCATGTCTACAAGTATTTGCTCTTTTCCACTGCGACCTTTTTAAAATAATTATGATGTGTTTTTGTTCTTATCGAGTGGCACTTTCTTTGAAAATAGGCTCAACTGAAAAATAGGACCAAGGATAAGGATGACTGACGTAGAAAAGTTGCATTATGTAAAAATGTGAGATGGCTTCACTTATATAACCAATATTTCCTGATTGCTGTATAAGTTCATTGGGGTTGAATTTGAATTCAAGAAGTTAAATAAAATGCCTACCATTTTACGCAATAGTACTTTCACCAGTCAAGCAAGTAATTTCCCTGACGTCTGGGGTTTCTCATCAATAATGGAGTGACCGCCGTCGCTTACATAACTTCTACCTGCAGTCATCATAATTATCATATAATTCACGTACTTAAAACAACGTACCCTAGAGTACATGGAATAAACACTATTTACTCTTTATTTTCGAGGTTTCACAAAGAATTTTTAAGTAGGTGGTAACTAAGCGACTGCACTGACCACTCAAAAGTAGAATATTGTCCTATCCTCTTTGTTTTACTGTCATTGCCTCAAAATGATTTTTCATTTTTTAGCATGTGTTCAGCATCCCATCTCAAGGGATCATTGCTAAATGCTAGTGGACAATCAGCTTAAAATATAAATAGCAGAATAATATACAATATACAAAATGATGGTCATTGTATTATATCTAGTGACTTTTCATTCAAATGATCTCTGTCCCTATTACATAGAATTGCCGTATATAAACCTGTATTTAATGTATGTACATATAACGGTTTTTAGTTTTTGCTTTGTCTAGACGAGTTTTTGCAAGGTGAACCTCGGACTCCATACCCCTTTGGCGAGAAAGTTATTGCTTTCACCGTGTCTCAGTCTACCCCATCTACTATCTAGAGCGCTTGCAATGGCCAGATATTTATTAACTAATACCGACCAGAATAAATTGCATTTTCGTTACTAGATCCACAGAGGTAGAATGTAGCATTTACCAGAATTAGTCGGTATATTATGAAGAATGAGCTATAGACTTTCAGGCGGAATGAGTTCACGAACTACGAACCCATCAGGTATGTACAAAATTTAGGTGACTATAGTTATTTCTCCGTTGACATCATAAAACTATTTCATTGTGATGTCAAGATTATACACCGCTTTATAATTTAGATTGTCAAATACCTACATGCATACAAGAGAAGTTTGAAGTAACAGGTGCAAACTAGAGTAAAAAGTTTTACGCAACAAAGTAAATAGAAGAAAAGACACTTTGGTATCGTGGGCGTGAAATCGATTTTACTTTTCAATACGGACACTCCATTCAAATTGTCCATTCATAATTGTTCTCGTCAATGCCACTGGCTACGTGACATTCCATCGGATTGAAGAGAGAGAGCGCTGTGCTTTTGGTCGATGAACTTTTGACGTAAATGCATTGTAATGTGCTGGTCTATTGACCCACTGTCACCTAACTAACCGTAAGTAATATTCAAATTTTATGAAACTCATTTGGCCCAACAATTCTCTCCAGTGGCAACGATAAGAAAAACAATACTTGAGAGTAAATGAGGACGATTACCTAGGACGGCTAATTGCACATGAGATATTGAACTTGAAAGTGAGCTATTAAGTATCAACCGGTTTTTTCCAGACACCGCTGCTGTAGAAACTGTCGCGTCGTGTCAGCAAAGTTCGTTCAGCAAATGTTCTCCGTTCAAAATGGATAATGCACTTGTACGCCCGCTTAAGGAAAGCGAAAGCAATGATCAAGTGGACAAATGTACTGAATCAAGTGCGGATGGAACTTTCCAGAAAGACGTTGAGAAATGAGTAGGAGGATGAGAATTGTGTGGAATCACAATAATTTAAACAAATACGCGATTCACTTCATCACCTATCCGTTGGCCTAAGCCTGCACTCTCTTTGCTCAAGATATACTAATACCAGAAATGGTGAGGGGTTCGTCCCCGGTTTCTTCAGTGAGTTCGGCTGAAGGGCACTTTCATTTCATTCCAGTCATATCCAAGATTACAATATAGTTACTTGTTGTGCACACTGCATCATCGTGGTCTCGTATTTATTCTTTAATATAGCTAACAAACTCATAGAAAACCAGCCTAGGTTTTTGGTCTTCGTCATCATCCACCCCATCCATGAGTTTTTGCGTGGGTGGCAAAGCTAAAGCGAACCTGGTTTGCAAAAATATAGGGCTCAACCCAAGATGAGAACGAGCCCTTTACCCTTTTCCACCAAAAAATCTTAACATTTGCTAATATAAATGCTGCCCCATATACCTCACACAACGTTCCCAATATATATGTACATATAGTTCAGCTTTCACTTTATGTATTGTGCGACGGTGCAGAATCCGCATCATCACACGTCACACTATCCATTATTACAGTGGTCATAACATTAGCGTTTCCTCCAAAAAGTATTCATTTCTTTTTTTCTACCGTTTTATATCTTTTTGCGTTTGGTCTACACCACCGCCAACCACCAACCCCACCAAGCCACACGGTTGACGCCGTCATCCGGTATACTTTTAACGTGATAAACCACAAAAGCAAAAGAAGAAGAAAAACACTATGTGTGGAAGTTATAGCAAAGTCGCCACAGAGGCGATGTCGTATTTCACC
Organism: Sinella curviseta; assembly: GCA_004115045.4. NCBI lineage: Eukaryota > Metazoa > Arthropoda > Collembola > Entomobryomorpha > Entomobryidae > Sinella > Sinella curviseta. Next base: position 35,972,292 of record CM065489.1, read on the forward strand.
TTATTTCCCCTTCTCTTACCATTACCAACACCGCCGCCACCACCACCACCATTCTTATAGCTTGCTTGTATGTACGTCTCTATGCCGTTCCACGCAGTTGAAGGCAATTTCGGCCTGCTTTCTTTCTCCTTATATAAATTTTCTCTCTCCGCTATCACCACCACGTAGTAATTTTCTCTCTGGGTTACGCTCTCCCGTTTTCTCTTTCGCCTGTTCTCTCTCTCTGGCCGTCCTTTATAAAACGGAGCTGCCGAGCCTTCTTCCAGAGGTATATACAGGGGTACAACTTTGCCTCTCGTCAAGCAGTTCGTCTCACTCCACCGTTGAGTTCTTTTCTCTCTCCTAGAACAACTTGCTTGACCGACAAAAGCAGACACACACACAGGGACAGACAAGTAAACTCACTTGGTTCCACTTAGATTTAATTAGCCAACTCTCTAGCTCGCTCGCTCTCGCTCTGTTCGCAGAACAACAATAACATATTTTTTTTCCAGGGGCGACACGATATACATACAAAACCAGATTTTAACTTTCACACAAAGTATAAAAAACAAACGAGTTAACTTCTTTTTTCAGATTCATTTTTATTTTCTCTCCCATTTTTACTCTCGATTTTCCACATTTCTCTCTGCTAATCGTTCGGATTACTGCAAGGAAGATATTATAGCAGTCGCCGTTGTTGTTGTCGTCATTTAGACCAGAAATAAGTACGCTAATTCATAGAAAAAATACTACTACTGCTACTGTTTGTTGGCGTGGGTGGCACAAACTGTGAAAATATTTTGAAAAGGGGATATCTTACACTTGACACAATTTTTTCTTAGGAATAATTGCTAGAGAAACGAAAAGAAAGTAAGGAGAAAAAAAGCTGCTGAAAAATATTATAATTCCTCAAATTAGTACCTTGTATGTCTCAAAGAGATTTCTAAATCGAAAGCTTCCGTGAGAGTTGTTGCAAGTTTTAGTTTTTCTTTTTTCTCTCTCTTGCTCTTCAGCCGCCGAAAAATCCACTCGACATTGTACCTACAACGCCAAGTAACGTTAAAAAGCAAAGAAACCCGTATAAATAGAAACGGTTTTTTGCATTTCTGTTGCGTGAATCAAGTCATTTATTAAATATACAGTAGACGAGTTAAAAAGCCATTTAATTTTTCTATAAATACACATTGTACTTGTCCACATTATAATTTTATCTCGAACGAATCATATTATTCTATAATATTTAAACAAGGAAACGAAAAACCTGCAATAATCCTAATTACTACTTATCATCCAAAATAATAATAACAGTAATCATCATAAAACATCTCTTACACCTTCTTAACGGAACAGGCACGACGATTGAAAAGTTTTCTTGCGCAACTTATAATATTTCCTACATAACAAGCGACCAGAAACTGCACTTAGCCAAAAGAATTCCGTGACTTATCACCACTCCTCCTCTGGTCACCGCGCGATCGACAAGAGCAAAGACGGGAAACAGCTCATTTATTCCGAACAAAGAAGGACGAAGTATTATAACTAGTCAAGAGGAAACGAAACAAAGGAATATTTTCCGTTCAAGGAAATCTACAAGGGTGGTCTGTACAACCTCAACACAAGCAAAAAATAAGAACTAGCCAACCGATTTATTCAATTTTCGCAACTTTCAAACTCAATCTTCCGTGTTCCAGGATAATCGTAAACGTGAGGCCGTAATAGTCACATATATAGTCTTACTTGGTCAAGTCGACAGCAGCTGCTACGTTTTTTAAGGTAAGCGAAAATAATAAGAAACCATTTTTTTCTTTTCTCCTTCCCTTCTTCATCGTCTTTGTTTCATTTCTGCCATGTTGTGTTGTTCGGCCAGAAGAAACATGGCTTGCATGGGAAATAAAAAACGATTACATTTGCAGCATTGCATTCAGAACGGCGACGGTCGACGACGACGGCACACATTAACACTACATAACTTTTAATAGGCTTAATTGGAGCTATAATTGCCGGCGGATTTGATTATTGGTGTCGACTCGAAATTCTGGGAGACATACATACTTTCTTTGTCGTTGGAAAGAATACATGTGCTTCCTTAGGAACTGATATGAATTTTTAACACAAAAATTTGTCAATACAACGGGGGGCATATATCATTAGCAAAATTATCAGATTTGCCAAAGTTCTCAGAGCAGTAGTTAGGAAAAAAAATCCAAATAATAACCACCACACAGGATCGTGTCCCAACTTCTCATGAAGGATTTAGGTTTTAGTCAGTCCTTTTTGTCCCATACGCTATACCATATTTGAACTTGTCCATCAAAAAAAAACTGTTGTAACCGTCCCGTTCCCTGAATTAAGTATGCAGTTCATCATCGTTGCTAGTAGTTAGTTATATTGTAGCTCTCGTTGTTGCTACTTTGTGTGTGTGTTTGTGTAGGTATAAAAAGCTGCTGTTGACATTTATTTTAATTTCCATCAGAATCCAATTATGGCTCGTTTCATTCAATCTACTCACCACCATGTCACCATTATTATCGTCATCATGATCGACATACATAGGGAAACGCAAACAGCACGTTATATACACACATTATGCTGTATATTTAGCGGCGATCCTAAATCCCAACACTACAACAACCACAACGATAAATGAATAGGGTATATTATTCCGTTAAGAGCGGGAGTGGAAATTTATTCCCTGGAAAATGATTGCATATATTGCAAGTTATTTTGAGAAAACATTGGGATGATGAGATAGTATGCTTGATAGTACGTACGGTTTGTGACGAGGCAAGTGGAGATGGTGGAAAATGAATGGCGATGATAACGGCAATATTTTGTAACGGTTCAACTGGAACTACTACTCCACACACAGATACACACATAGATTATTATTCTTATGCATAACCATGGAATACTACCAAACGACTAATCTCTAACTGACTGGGGGGTACTTGGAACAAAGTCGGAGTCAAAAAGACCTTATGGAGTAGTAGTAGAAGTGGCCGCATTAATATTATGCATACTGTTTTTCTTCTAGGTGGTGGTCGTAATAGCTCATCGTCAAACCCTGTGTACTCTTAACTTGTTTCTTGTAAAAAATCAACTCTAAAAGCTGACAAGTATGTAGTGCTTTTCGTGCCGCTGCTCCGACTCTCCTTTTACGTAAAGCACGCGGAAAGAGTGGTCGTGACGACAGAGCTTAAGACGCTTAATAAAGCATGAACATTAGGTTCACTTGTGGAAAATAACCGTTTCTCCGTGTGTTCCATATACTAAAAGATGGGTCTGTAATGTTGATATAATGGGGAGTTGTTGTAGTTTTCGTTGTTCTATCAGTTGGAAAAACAAAAACTTGAGATTAAAGTTTCTCTTGTGTCTGAGAGAGAGAGAGAGAGAGTCACTTTCTTTGGCTACTTTTGAGATTGAGATGATGATGATGATGATAGTCATCATCGGCAAAGTCCTAAAACGAAGATTTAATGTAAATCTTCTTTGTCCTTCTGTTTGTCCTTATGTTATCGTGTTACAAAGTAGGAGAATGACATTCGTCAGTAGGACGTGGACATGGAAAACGTGGGCACAAGTAACCCCAACTATCTCGATACAGGCTAAAAAAAGTTAAGGTGACGTACTCTGATGAGCTGATGAATATTGTTGTAAATAAAATGCAAGGAAGAAAGGAAATGCAGAAATAAGACTGTAATTAAACTTTTTGTGGATATCAAATTTAGGTAACTCACTTATTGAATACAACTGGAAAGAAGGGAACCAGTGACATATTTTTATTTCTTCAAATGGTACCATATAAACAGTTGCAAAGGCCAGAGAGGTACATTAGTTTAGTATTTTAGGCTGAATAATTGAATAGACTTTTATCATATCTAATATACACACTCTTCTGGAGAACAATAAATTGCTATTAATTACTGGCTGACAACTAACTGCAACTCTGCTAATAATAGTTGTATATACATACACACATACCTATATCTGCATACTTAATCAGCTATTAGCTAACCCGGGTCGTTAAGTAGAGACTTAAAGTGTAAAGGTTGTTTTAAATGTCGCCAACTTTCCCAACAGTTTCTCTAGTAGAAAGAGGTAGGTCGTACCATTGCACACAAAAACTTTTTTCCAGGGTATTCAGAGAAACACGAGTTTAAAATTAGTTTTAAAGGGAATTATTTTGTCGTCCTTATCTGCCCTGTCTTGTCTCCCTGCAAAACTTCTTGAAAGCAGGATGTATTTTAAATTGGAAATTCTATCTGTCACGAAACGACAAAAATCTTTTGTTTGCTGACAATCTATGTTTGAAACTCTTTTAACGGAGGAAATAAAGGCCGTTTTTAGTAAATAAAGTGCATTAAGAACAGTTTGCATGTCCTTCCTAAACTAAATAATGAAATGTATTTAAATAGGTTACAGGGTTTTGGCCCTGCAAACTAGATTTAGTTCCAAAAAAGCAACATAAAGGACAAAGTAGCTGTTAACATATATTTTTCTCTGTAGAATATTTATAAAATATTTGGCGTCACAAGGAACTGCACACATACTCATAATATTGTACAAAGCAATACGAAATGAAAGTTTGCAATGAAAATTTTATTATCTCCTTCTCGAAAGTTCAACAAGAATAAAAACTGGGGAAAATGTTTTATTTTTCAAATGCACAATCACAAATAGAGCGTACTTCCTGTCTCAATCTCCCGATTACTCTTGCAACACTTGTACTGCTTTAACTTGCAGATATTTTATGTTCTGGAAATGATAGCAATGATGATTACTGATTTATTGGAATGCAAAGTGGATCTAACGCTACAGTAATTGTGCAACAAATATGCACAAATCAGTGCAAAATAAAGATTAAGTTTATAGTTCAAAGGTTTTTGCCCTGACCATTTTTTGTACAACAGCAGCAGCAAGTGCTGCATGTGAAATAATATTGATATAAAAGCAAAAATCCTTATCATCATCATTTGTTTTTAACGGTAAACTAACTTCGTTTCATTGTTTCCGCTGGACTATATGATTTCCTTCGTTTTTGAGGGTGCTGCTGCTGGCTGCCCAGTAGTCAAACTTTCTCTACGCTCTTGTAACGCTGGCGCTCCAAAAGAATGTGACCAGAATTCTAGCTTAATGCACAAACCCATTGCAAAAATTAAGCAGAGCGGAAGAAGAGAATATTATGCGAGTATAATAACTAGTGTGAATACCTTATGTGCAAAATGCAAAAAAGCAGGGGAATAGGCGTAAATAACGACGAGACAAGAACAGATGGAATTCAAACATGTTTTGGGTCAAGAAATCCATAAATTTTCAGCACTATTAGTCAGCCAAGCTGAGGCACTCACTTTCCCCCGCGCCGCCATATCAACATCTCTCCCCTTCCTATTATAAAACGGCTCTTTTTTGTGCATTTCCTATATTTTGTAAGAAAATCCTTATTAGTGTAGTGGTACGCGGCTCAGCATTTATTATCATGACGCCGTTGTTGTTGGACGTTATTAGTCACAGTTTGCTTGTGCATACTTCTCTTCTCCTCCGCCTTTCATTTACTAATTCCTTTTAAACGTGCCCAACAAAATGGCATACACTAGCACTGTAGTGGTAGTAATAATAATAGTAATAGTAGTAGTAATGAGAAGACACAGTCAGGGAGAGAAAGTACAAGCTTAAAACATTTGTTAAAACCGTGTGGACTACCAGCCCTGCAACGACGAACTATACTGGTGAAGTTAATTAATTTTAGTTGAACGTTCTGGATTTCTTCTTGAAAGGCATCACAAATACATACACTACTTCTTTTAGGTATATAGGTATATGCAAACTATTTATGATGAAAGCACTTGGTTTGAAAGTGTGGCGATGGTTGCTGAACCAATGACTACGGCTACAGAGGAGACGAACGATCATGATGATGACATTTGACATACATGCATGTTTCTATTACTTAAATTATGCATGTTAAGTTTTGTGCCAATTAATGGCTTTGTGCTCTTGTGAGAATCAGCACAGGCGATAGTTGTTGTGTGTTACGCTACTTATTATTGTTTTTCGTTTCTTTTGGCCAACAGGAATAATGGCTCCCTTTTTCCTCCTACTTTTTTTATAGACGTATTTTGGCATTTCCGCGTGATATTTGGTTTTTTGTGCCCTATTGATGACGTTAACTGGCTAGGCCGTTGTAGTGACATTCGAACAATTTATTTACTATCTGTTGGTTTGAAAAGTAAATCTTGGTGTTTATTCATGGAGAAAGTTTGGCAGCTGAAGGATGAATTATCCAAGTTTGATTTATCTGTGAAGCGGATGAAAGTTTTTAAAAGGGAAATATATATTTTTGAAGGATGTACATAAGAAGTTGTTGAACACAAATAATGCATAATTTATTATGTGCCTTCACCTTTTTACTTTTGACAAGTCTAACATTCAATCAGAAATTATGGTGACTCCCATAAAGTTTATATTTTTGCTAAAGAAAAAAAACGCAAAACTTTTTACATCACAGTAGTAAGTTGACGTTTGATGTGTCTGACTTTTTCGGAGAGACAGGTTTTTTACAGTGTTTGAATTAGTAATAAACCGTGAAAACATGTGAGCGGTTCCATACAGCAAAAAAAAGTTTTTTTTACAAAGTGATGGTTTACCATGCTAACTAGTTAGTTATAAATAACTAGTACGTTTAAATAATCCAAATTTCATATGGGTAGGTAAATAAGTGAATTCAATAATGGAACACTACACAGGAGAAAAGGGGGAGAGATGGATTAGGCCAACAACAAAATAGCAAGGATTATTGTTGACAAAACGAGAGGAGTCAAGGGTCATCAAAAATAACAGCATGTAATGTTATTGCATGTCCTCCAAAGCATGGGAGACGAAAATAGCAATTCCAATTCTGTTACGAATGCATGCGCACTCCTCAATTTACATAATATTGTTCACAGGACAATTCGCTGTCGTGAGTCTAAAAGTGAGTTCATAAAGTTGTCCTGTTGTTGTTGTTGCATATATCCAAAAGGCTTTCTCTCTCTCTCTCTCTTTCACTCTCAAAGCAAATATTTCCTTTTCTTCATTGTCTCCTTCTCACTCCTAGTGCACTTGCAAATACGAAGGAAATAAAAATAGGAGACGGCTGTAAAACTAAGGCGGGGTACACCATAAATAAGTCGTCATCAAATCATGGTAGTATCAGCTATTATAGATTTTTTTCTCGGAAACGGCAATACATACGCCTACAGACAGAGAGAGAAAACTGTACAAAATGAATAACTTTACATTTAACACAGAGAGATATGTGTGCGTGCATCCAGCAAGAGAATGTACATGAATACGGCGAAATGATATGAAAATTAATTTTGAACAGTGCACGACTTCATGTGTAGTAGTAACACTGCATGAAAGGTCGATTAATTTCTCTCTCTCTAGTTCTATTGCATTGTGTGGATTTAATGGTAGACTTGTCCTTTGTCCACAGTTTTTTGCTATGAGCAGGTTCATTTACTATATAAACTGCTATGTATCATTTTTCCTTTTTTTTGCTAGTGTCAGCTGAATAGCATCGTGTAAAAAAACTACTAGCTTTTTTATTCTTTTTTATTTTAGCTAAAATAATAAGGCGCAGTAAAAGTGAATATACGCCATTGACTGTTTGCCATTCGAGTTATGCCACACACAATACTCGTCATAATTGCCTAATTAAATTAATTATTCCTTTTCCAATAGACTCACATTGAGATACATATAATAATATTACTCGCATACATATGGATGTTTAGAGATGCAAGCAAGTTGAATAAACGATGATGATGCTATCTTAAGTTGGCTATCACTTATTCACTCAATTTTCCAGCTGCATGATGATCCATCAAAAGATACTTCGCGTCTAGTTGTCGTTTGTCAAGTATGTGGCATATATCAGCACATTATAATTAATATTTAATATGTAGATACGGCATTGAAACGGTTTATATTCATAATTTCCTTCGTAATCTACATTGCTTATCGAGCATTATTCTCGATGTACATGGTATAATGGAAACTAGATAGTTCCTGCCTCCAATATAAATGGAGCCAGTAGTAAGCGTAATTTATAGAGGGAATCCAAACAAAATGGTTTTACTATCGAATTTTCCCACGCTGACACTGCGCTGTAATGCCTTTGATACCTAATGAAAAAACTTTAGAGACAAAGTAATTTTGTTCAGTAGTTGTTCAATAGTTAGATGCACATATTTTACTTGGAATAATGCTGACCTGAATAATAAGTCATGTTCTATCTATAGAAATGTAGCTGTATACGACAGCGATATGCCGGTAGGCTGAAGTGTCGTAACAGCAAGTTCCTTTTTTTGTAGCTAGGATCGAAGCATTCAACATTGTGATTGAATTTGGCAATGCAAAATTATTGTGCAAATTGAAACATCCTTCTAAACAATGTTAGCACGGCTCTTTGGATATGCATCTAACGTCCTTATCCTCACAGTACGTAAACCAGAATACATCTTCAGAATTAATAAGGCTATACACTATCCCTCTTCCTGTAAACACACACACGCACATTTTTCTGTCAAAATATGTACACAGCGGCATATTGTAAGCCAAAATCATGCCAACAAAATGTCAATCAAAATGATTTCTCCCGCATCTGTCGGCAGGTTTTCTACCTACACACACACAGGACGCTTTTGCACACTACTGTAAACGCAGATATAGAAAGTAAACCCCCTTCAGTGTAAACAATGTGGACGTGTAGACATTTTGGAGTGAAGAGTACACGGTAGTTGAAATTCACCGTAATATTAACTCCTACGTACTTTGTACGTGTATTGTATAGTTAACTAGGTATTTAAAGCAGAAAATGGAGGTAAGGGATGGTGTTTGTACAACACATTCTTTGAATGATACGGTACGTGCTCGATCGAGATATATGTAGCTTCTGGGAAAGGAAAAACTGGTGAGTTCTGGAGATGGTGGTGGTGGAATTCTCAAGATTTTATCAAAACTACGTACAGCAGCAGCAGTAAAGGAGACTCTGGAGATCATGACGGAATGGCATAATATGCTGCGCTTTCCAATCTACTCTTATTGCATGCTATAAAATGTTATGGGCACAGTGCAACATTTCATTGACCTCATAATCCGTTGTTCACGGGAAAGGGGAGGATATATTACTCATTTAATATTTTAAATAAATAACACATACTCGGCATTTTTTACGACGACCAAAGGCACACTACTGGACAAAAGTAAAGCTATCCGATTTTCGTAGCTTGTAAAAACATAAACTTTCTCCAAGTTTGCTTACACCAGAGATAATGCGGCCCACTAGCCTCCAAAATCCTAGCTCACCGGTGTGTGTGTGATGGTGGGATGATGTGATATGAAAATGTGTTCATGAGACCGGAACGTGTGCAGGATGGTTAACAATGTTGCCTTGTAGTGGTGGGTGTAGCTCGCAAATGTGCAAATATTATATGGCCATTATAGCCTCCATCTCATTTTAATCCAGTCAGTTTGGGTCATCTTGACAGCTTTCAATTTCAGATAGTCATACCATCATCATCATTACATTTATATATGACTATTACAGGTGCGCTCTGCTGTTTTCTTTGTGATTACACGAGCCAAAATTATAATTTACATTCTGTTGGAAATGACTTATTGTTGTTGGTTATTACAATCAAGCATATTACGAACATGCTTCTTGCCGGTTGACTGGCTGACGTTGACGATTGATAAATAGTTTATTTATTATTAAATCACATTATATGACGAGAGTTCATTTGATGGGCAGGCCTATTTTCTGTCTGCTGGCCGGAAAATAAATTAATTCAATGCCATATTATTTCGTATCATTTTATAATATTTATATACATCTCAACGGCAATGAAATGGAAATGGGAAATCCTGAAAACTTGTTGGCTGCAGATCTCGAGAGAAGATAACCGAACAAGCGGACTCACTGATTTCGGTCGCTACATGTAACTCAAGCTGTGAGTCAATATGGGTGTATTGATGCTTTTTACATTACAAAATTTAATTATTTTCCCAAATGAAAATTTCCATACATATTCTTAAAGATTAATGAAGCCAAAGTTGATGGAATTAAATCATAGCATTGAAATTCCAACCCAATCCCTATAAATGCCTGTGCCCGCATATTCTCGTGCAAATTCTGTGTATGAAATTAATATTTGAATTGATATGTTCTTGTGAATCAATTAGCATTTTCACACGTTTGACGTAAGCTCTCTGATGACGATAGTGAAAGCCGAATCGACGTTAGTCTACAACTGCACTCCTTTCCCTTTTCCTATCAGTTCGGGTCAGGTGTGTTTTTTTCACAACCACCAAACCAAACCAACAATCCGACTGGCGCCATTAAATTTTACGTTATTGGCAATGAAAAAGCCAGCACCTATGTGTAGCTGAGCCTGTTGAGGAAAATGTTGCTTATTATTGTTATTCTCCTCTCCATTGTTATTATTATTATGAAGGCTGCTCCTGCTACAACAAGAAGAAGGAAGTGTATTGTATTAACACTCCACTGTTTTGCTAATGTTACGGTTGCCGAGCTATTGTGCCTGTAGTATAGGCTGGTGAAAGTCGGAAAAAACTTGTTACTTCTATAATCTGTAGGGTGTAGGGTGGTGGTGGGCGACTAGTACGTAACCAAAAGTACTACAAATTACAAAGCCTATACTACTTCTCTGCGTGTTTGTTGGACTTGTTTGATTGTACATACTACAGAGCAAACAATTTTCTGTCATTATCATAAGGAGGCCGTCAGTGTGGCTCTTTTTTATGATGACGGGAATAAAGTGTGTATTTACTGTGTTCATTCAAAGTTTCCACGTATATCATGCAAACGAAGCAGAAAAGAAAATAAGAGGAAATTTCTGCCAACAAAAAAAAGCCACTTGGGTCAATATCGTCAAGTGAAAGTAGTTAATTTACGTACGCAAGTAAAATTAGATTGATATTATTATCTGCATATCAGGAAGCGACAGTCGGCCAGAAGAAAACAAAATCATTTTCTTTTTCTTCGCAGTGTCTAATCCAAATAGGAAGACTGCATAATACATTACATTTTATTCATTTGTGTGTGCATTCCATTAATGCATTCAAAGTATACAGCACTTAAAGTCTGGTGAACTTGATTGCTTTTGCTAAAAAAAAGGAGACAAAATCATTATGTTTATTTATGCTGCTCTGAAATTGAGTAAAAATTTTCTTTCAATTCTAACAAGTTATACATTTTTCTTGACTCAACTTGATTGCGTGAATTGATGGAGGACAAAAAAAAAATGAAATGATTATTTTCGCCAGAGTTGTCATTGTCAAGCAATGATAACAAATTGCTCGGTTATGATTTGCGTAAATACTAGACTAGGAATTGGACAGTATCGATAACTTTATCACAAAAGCTTTCCGATTATTTGCGCATTGCACATAGGTATCCCTTGTCAGAATCAAATCACCCCCTTCCTTATTGTGTCTTCATTATTTTGACTAGTTACTTGTCTAAGCCACTGTCATTTTCCTTTTTATTCTCATGTTTATTTTACAGCGCCACGCGAGTAGAAGAAAAGTAAGAGGTTTGACAGAGCGGAGCAAAATCGTTCGATAAAGTACACCAACAAACTTCCTAATTGCGTTGTGTTGTCATTATTGGACGTAGAGCATAGATAGCCATTCCGTAGTCTCTGTACGTTGTCATTCCTCTGTGACGGCTCTCCATTATGCATACACTTCTCGTTTATCGGTAACCAAAATTGGGCCATTAAAGCCAACAAGACAATATTGATAAATGCACCGGCCCAGTAGCGGTGAAAATAATTTAGCAAAAAAAATATTCCTTTCCAAATAACAGCTCTTTCACTTATTTTGAAAAACGAAAACACATTTTTCATCGTAAATAACAAGAGCTATTACAAGGCCATAAATGCAGTAATATTCATAGTTGGATGGCATGTAGAAAATGCGTAAAAAAGTCTGGAAAAGAACTCGGCTATATATCATATCAAATGTCAACTTACTTTGTCACTCATGCCAAGACAGTCATGTAGCTTATACGAAGATAGAGAAGCACTTGTACCTGAAGAAAGACGGTTTCATTTATCTCTATTTGTTGTATGTGTTCATCTTTGAGGCGTCGTGTTCTTTGGTTGAGGAAGGAAAATCGCAATCACATGCATGCATAAAGTACGTCACTATATTATATACTTGGTTTTATTTTTACTTTTTAAAAAACTCGGCATTCCCACGCTCTCGTATAATCAATTATGCATTTATTCTTTTCCAAAAAGTATTTCCGTCTTATGGGATCGCTTTAAGGAGACGTCCGTCTTTCGATGCTTCAGCTTTTGTAAACATTTCATGCATGAAGCTGCCATGTTTTTTTGTGCAGAGGGGAAAAATTAAAGTTTCATAAAATGACATATGCATTTCCGCTTGATCCATTCATTTGAAACGGAGGGAGTCAAGAAATGGAACCGTTCGTTAAAATTTCATGTTGCCTAATCCTTTCTTTCTTCTTTATGACACTTTCAGAGTTGCACAGACTGAGGAAATCTTGTCATCGTCATCACCAGCTCTCTTATTGCTCTGATCTCACTTGTTCGTCGTCCCGTCTACTGAACAGAAAAAAAGTGAAATAGTTTATATTATCAAGACCACAACTAGAACCACATCCGCAAAGGATTCCCAATAACTTTGTCCTCTCTCTCTCTTGATTCTCCTGTACAATACCATACAATTTACACAAGTTATATAACTGATCGCATAATCTACGACAACTAGAATATATACAAAATGAACTACCTTAATTGTTGCTGTCTCCTCCTCGCCCTTTCCTCCTTCCTCTTCGTAGTCATTTCGGCGTCTGCCATTTCCTCTCAAGAACTGAAAGATCCCTCACCACTCACAATAGATGAGGATCCCACCAACGACAACAGTCTGTTGATGTCAATGAGCAAGAAGGCCCAGTGGAAGAACTTGGGAGCTGCATGGGGAAAACGAGCTTGGGCTGATATGCAGGTAAAAACAACAAACTTTAAGGGACATAATTAATGACAAATAGGAAGGTTTAAAGTACCTTCACCCTAACTCAATACATATTAAAGTTGATTTCTCCAAACGATAATTTTACTACATTCTCCTTTTCATTCCATCATTCACGCGAGTGGTCTCTCACAATAACTGCAGCATGTGCCTTTTTTCTCGTTTCAATTTCAATGATACGCTCGCTCATACATACATACCTTCTCGCCTAGTCAAATGTCAAATTGGATTTAGCTTTTTTTCAGTTTCTTCCCCTTAACCACGTACCTTCAACACTCTGCACTTTCTCTGGAAAGGTGATATACTCCTTCCACACTGAAATATTGAATTTTGGGTCGGAACAGTGAATGAATAGCGGTTGATTTTTATCATCTTTTTTCCTTTTAAAAAAGAAGCAGAAGAAGAGAGATAGCACTTTTTATATATTTTTTTGTGTGGAATGAATGTTGTCGTCGTGTCGTGGAATGAAAGCTACTACCAACACCACACACCACCACCTTTTCATTCCCGAGTTTGCCTTTCCGGTAAGTGTGGTGAGATAGGAAGCAGGAGTCCGTTTTCAACATTGCATTGTAACGAAACGAGAAAAGTCGTGGTGAGAATAGGAGAGAAAGCATATTGTAAAATGCAGTGTAATATACAAAAAAAGAGAAACTTGTGGAATCATTAATTTCTTGTGACGTGAAAGAAAAATTCTCACAAGTCAAGTTAGTCAGTCGGACAGTCACCGGCAGAAGAAATTGAGCTAAGAGAGTTTTCTCTGTGTGTGTGAGAGTAGAGGAGATGGTTACCTTGCACACAAAAAAAGCATGATACATCAAGTTTTTACAGAGAAAAGTTAACTCCTACGGTTTTTTCCATCTCTTTTTTTTCTATCTTCTGTTTGACAAGATGACTCTGCCCGTGGGATGTTATGATATGATACTTGACTCACACATGAGTAGTCTGCCGAGCTTGCAAACCATGATGATAATATCATGTGGGCAAGTTGCATAGTAATAGATAGTAGGAGAAACAATTGAAAAATCTTCCTTTAATATTTCTGCACTTTTGGAGCCCCTCTCCTGTCAACTCACTTGTTTCAACTTTCTCTCTCCCCGTTTCTCTAAATGGCAACTCCCTTTTTTACCTTGGCCTTGTTCCAGGCTCGGAAAAATTTAGTCATGTGTCCTCTCTCGCAAAGTACACTGATCTGTGAGATATGAACAAGTGGCATGTGGAATTAGTCATTGTCTCTACACGTTCCGAATTAGATTTTTTTCCGTAATAAATGATTTATTGTGCTTTTTTGCTGTTGACACAATAATCAAAAAATTGACCTTTATAATCAGAAGAATCAATCTATTTCTGTAACTGTCAAAATGGATAATAGTAAAATATCAGAAGGACTAGCTTTACGGCAGATGGTGCAAATGGATTTAGCGTTTGTTTGAAAATCTATTTTGAGTTTTGAAGATTTTTTTCCTGGCTCCTTCGTGAACTGACTGCAGAAACCCAGGCCATTATCCTGAATTTCAGTCAACTCGACGCAAAATGTACAAAATGCATTTACGGGGAAATATGATACAGAGAAAAAAAGTTTTCTCCGTACTCAGGTTACAGGTATGTATATCGACAAGAAGAAGGATAGAAATTTGATTTTCCCTACGGGGGATTCCTCGTGGCGTTTACAAGATCAAAAAAAGTGTTTTTTCTTCCGCAGTACTGCATTCTCCTTTTCGTACCTTTTATCGCCACGGTTGTGTTGTTGTTGTTGTTTACCTGGCACATTTCTTGCTGGTTTTACTTTTTTTTACTTTCATTCCTCAACCCAGACATATGTCTTCCTCATTGAAGGGGAAATAAAAAAAATTGTGTGAAAAGAATTGTTCTTGTTTGTTATACTTTATATATATTTTACGGAGTGATAATGAAAGAAGAAGTGAAACTGATTACGTGTTTTTTTCTCTTTTTTATATATTTTTCTCTTTCCTATGGACCTACACTCAACTCTTCTTCGTCTGTACGTCCCTCTCTCTCTCTCTCTCTCTTTCTCTCTCTTTCGCAATCTTCTTTGTTCCCTTTCTGATGAAACACCGTCCACATAGAAGGCATGGGGCAAAAGAAGAGGATGGGATCGCCTAAGTGCTGCCTGGGGAAAGCGAACGGCTCCTTCAGCAGTAGCAGACTTTCCTGTTGAGCCCAGCAACGAGTCCGATGAAGTTTACTATGGAATGGACAAGAGACCAGCGGAGTGGTCAAGTCTTAAAGGTAAAGCTAATTTTTGTTCTCCTTCGACATTTCCTTTTTTTTCATTCATCACACCAAAGATACATCAAGATCTTGCTTATTATATTAGCCAAAACCCAAACGAGATCTGTCAGCCGGGGAGAGAGTTGCTGGTCAATAATTCGATAGAATGGCGAAAAAAAGCAAAGAAAAGGAATTTCCTTTATTCTACGAGGTTACTCAAGTGGTTAGTCTAGAGTGGAACCACCTCAACCATATCATATTTTTCTCACAAGTCAATAAGGGTGTGTGTTGTAAGTAGTATCATAATATGCTATATAGAAGCCCTAGTGTTGTTGCTCTGGCCACGTGCTATATATGCCATTTTAGTAACCAAACCTTTACATAACATCAAGAAAAAAAATCAAATACCTACATAAAAGTCATTTTTTGCACCATTTTTTTTTCTTCCTGCTTTTCAATGAAAAATTGTAGCGTTTTCTCTATTTTTTTTAAAAATCCACAATATAAAAATTTCCCTAAGGGCAACACTCGACGTGGGAGAGATAAAAAAACGGTGTACAAACAACGTTTTTAAAGAAAAGTGCGCTTTTATTGGATATTTCTATTTTTTCTCTAATACTTTTGATGAATGTGCGCTTGCATTTACGCTCATTCATACACGGTCTGTTATCCACAAACTGGTTACGTAGTAGTGAGGTAGGCGGAAAGACTACTTTCAAACAACAAAGCAATAACGGTAATAGCCTCTCGCTCTTTTTTGTGGTCCGTTTTCCCTTTCCCTGTGCTAGGTATGGTCCCAGCGCCACAAAAAATAATAAAATAATCATAGCAGCTGGCTCCTTCATATAGCTAGCTAGTCGTGTATGCAACTAAAAATGCTAAAGTGCTCACTAGAGAGAAAAAAAGGGAAAACTGTTGTGCCTGTTGTTGTTGTTGTCTCTTGTGTGGAGAAAGCTATATACACTATTTAGCTCCATATTTAAGAACTAAATAGCTCCTTGCACCAATTCAAGGTTTGCTATATGGCTTGGTATTGCCGATCGAATCAGCTAATAAAGTGAATGCGCTGCATTCGTCTTCTACGAAATAGATCACATCTGGCAATCCTAACCAAGATAAGTAAATGGCAGGGATTATCAATAAGTTTGGACGAACGTATGCATTTACTTATTTATAAACAGTTATCGTGTTGTTGCAAGCAGAAAAATATGCTTACGTCAGCTACATAACAAAAAACAAATAGGATGAGATGTATATCGAAATGTAGACTCCATTCATTAGAAAAACAACTCATAAGTTCATCAAGTCACAAAACCATACAATGGCCCAAGAAATTTTAATGTGTGTATACATATATGGGTCATGTGAGTATGTTGAGCGAAGGAAAGGGTGACGAATCACCAAAATAAAGTACCCATTGATCCCGGTTTTTTTTGTGTACGAATAACATGATTATATATAGGAGCGGAATAAAGCTGTCATTTATTGTGATTGCCTATTGACCGCGCTTACATAACATATCTTGTTAGTTTTGCGAGACTTTAACAAGCTTGTACTTGTGAATGGGAAATATTTCTTGAGGCACGACATTCATCACTTTCTTGTTAGCATGAAAATATGAATGTGGGAAATCTACATTTATCCACCCACATATTGGTAATGAGCTTATCTCAATGGTTTTCCATGCCAATGATTAGCAAAGGACGGAACTCGTTAGAATGTTATTTACTTGTTCAATATGGAAAAATACACACATAACTAAAATTTGATAATGCTGACGCAGTGGAACTTTTTCCGGATTTTTGTGCAACTGCAACCTTCAAGCCATTGTGTTGCGAAGTAAAAAACCTTGCATTTAAACTTTAACAACTTTTAAAGTACTTCTGGTTTACTTCAAGACATCCATTTGTTCTCTTGATCTAGAGGAAACGTGCTTGCCCTTGTCCCTATTTTATTTACAAAATAAATTCAACCACTGCCTCCTAACGTGATTTAAATACATTGGCATGGCAGTATAGAGCACAAAATAACACTTGCATTTTGCAGTTGACTTACGAAAGTCCTCCAAAAGTGAAAAGTAGTTTGCAATTTGGAGAGAGTAATTAAGAGAATAATAGGCAATCATGATGACGATAGGTTTTTTAGTTGTGTTAAAAATGCTGACACGGATTAAAAAGTTTTTTGTCGGGAAGATTATCACGAAAACTACTTTATGTTAATCGACATAGAATAATTCATCGTAAAAATCATTCAGCATTCCCTAGACAGTTTTATCATATTAACTTTAATTGTAAATATACTCACAGAAACATTAGCAACTAGAAACACCTCAAATGGAAATCCTCTGTGTGTATGGATGTTTTTTTAATAGAAAAGGCAAACGGTTAAGTAAACAAATAATGATGACGCAAAAAAGCAAAGTAAAGGAGGAAGTCAAGAGTTGAGTGGCAAGTTTTATTTGAGTTTAGAAGAAAAAACACAGGATTCACCTGTCTCTCAAAGCGCAAACAAGGAAATGTGACTAAAGTTCTAATCTAAATTAAATATAAAGATGAATGGAAAGAAAAAGTTGTACCCATGCCGAAAGCCATACAGTAATGAAATCATTGCGTTTGCATTTTTTGTACTCGAAAGATAAATTGTTTAATTGTTTCTTCAAATTAAGTTGTGCTTTTGCTTAAATATGTGCGGTACCATATAACTACCTACTTTTTTAACCTGTTTCCATTTCGATGCAAATTCCGGCTCTTTCCAGTTTAAAAGTAAGACTAATTTTGTCATCAATAAAACATGGCAAAGACAAAATCTCAAAACAACAAAAGTGCATGCCTGCGCATAATATCATAACGAGAAATGTCAAAGTGTTATATCAAATCAAGACGAACCATAAACTTATTATGAATGTTTGCCTTCGTTTATTATGCGAATGGAAAGAGCCCAATTTGTTTGCGGTTACGGCAAGTGTTATTTTTAATTTTTAGGATGTTGACGCTACAGATTCCATGAATAATACATCAATGCATGGGAGAATGTTACAATGTACATTACCAAGACCATTAGAAAGTGAAAGTTATTTTCTATTCTTGTTAATACTGCCAAAACCCGTGCTTGCTCGTAGAAACCCTGTGCATTGTTACAAATGCATAAAGGAAACATTTCTTTTCTCGCAAATTCATATAATATGGTACACATTTTATATGATCATGTAAGATTTGGCATTTGGAAGCTCGTCCTTTAAAATACTATTTTTTCTGGATTTTCTCTGCGTTTCTTCGTAGCATCCAAAAAATATATGACGTTTATTGTGTTCTTGTAAACAGTCATATTCTGTGACTTGTATGACGTGTTTTCATCATATTCACAGTTTTTGATATGATGTGGACTACATGTTGTGAATGTGGTTTTCATCCCAAGAGAGCGAGAGTCTACATTTTTATTAGTATTATTTCTTCGGAAGGCTATAAGGACCCTCTCGCCATATGCTTATAGATTCCGAATCATATTTTAGTCTATTGTTATAGGACTTGACATACTTTACATTCCATTACGACACAATCATCATTCTCTTTTCCTGTCCAAAGTGATTTGCACTATTTCAAAAAAAGTACATGTTGGAACCAACTACACAACCATTACTATAGGAAATAGAGCGCGTATAAGGAGTAAAAATGCAAACATATTATGTAAACACATAAAAAAATACGCTAAACGTTTCCTCACCCAAGCAACAACTTCTCTCTTATATTATTACATTTTTATATTAGTAGTAGTACAAGTAGTAGTAGGCATTAACTAGGCAATTTTGTGAGTAACGGTTCATGTAGTTGTGATGCATGACATAATAAGTGAAAGATCTAGATCTGGGCAACAATCCTATTTTATGTTGTACCAGCAAGCCAAGGTGTTCTGTAAACAGCAGTAAAACTCTCTCTCTCACTCACAGCAATCCCACTTTAATTACAAACAAAATTTAATTAGATTAAATTAAAGACATGTATATAGGTAGTGTTTAGTGTCGACGACGTACAATGGATTTAATATTCTTCACTCTGACTGACTGACTGTCACCGTCATTGTGGCAGCGCAAACTACAGGTCGTTTTCCGTGCACTCATGCAAGAGCTGATTCACAGATTATCAGTGAGTAAAACAGCGAAAAAAACATACGTTTAATATGGCTTATCATAGCCATTGATGAATGTACAAAAAGTACAACTCCACAAATGTGTGTGGAAAAGTGAATAATTACAACGCGAAACATTTGGATTATATTGCCTATTGCCCAAGGCTGAAGGGATATAGAGAATATAATGTCAGTATTAGCTGTTATGTGTGTGTGGTAGAATGAGCAGAGCACGACGACACGTCATCTGTCGTCATCAAGATGTCCTTTCGGGCTAATAAAAAGCGCAGACATATACATTCGTTTTTGTCATTTAGGCTTGGTGGAATGCAATTTTACGTCTTCTGCTTCTTCGTGACACGGGCGCCTTTTCGCACCCTCTGTGTTGAAACTCAACCTGTGCGCAATGCATAATTTAAAATGATCTGTAATTGAATGAAAGTTTATATACGCGTCTATGTTCTGACAAGATGGAGGCTTCAAAACAATGTTTGCATTAGTCTCGCTGGAGTATGTATTAATTTTTCACATAAAATTGATTACTGACTGAGTGAGTAGTAAAAAAAGGAATAATAAGCACGTGCTGAACTCGCGCTTATTGTACAGGATTATGACTCTTATGAAAGCATATTATGTAGTTATACAACTGAATGCTTGCTAAATGCACAAAAGAATATTTTTTTTCTAATTCCAAAGGATTTTATTTCATAGTTTATGCTAGAGGGCTACACAATGTGCCCAATGTCAAATTTTATAGGTATACTTACCATCGCAATCAATCGACTTTGTTAATGTGACACAACCACAAATTGTCCCATCTGAAAACAAAACCAAGTTATATTCCAACATGACATCATGCCACATATAGGCATATATTTTGTAGCAACAATAGGTTAGAATGCACCTCTTGTCCATTTGCAATGAATCAACAGTCCGCATACTGCACAGCGGTTGGTAGGGAAATGTGTGTTTGAGATTTTTGTGAAAGGACATACACATTGCATTATGCTTTAGTTACTCCTCGTGCCTAGCATCAATTCACTTTGCCCCAACCACGTCCATGAGATAGAGCTGTACAAATTGTTATGCACTTTCAAAATGAGCTGAATAAGTAATTGCCCTGCAGTAACCTCTGATCTGCTTTGGGATACAAATGATGCCATTCAGAGAAGTATAAGCCAGCAACTTCTTCAGAAATGTCATATGCGTTAAGAATGATGTGAAATCAACAGTAGTAGTTACATTATTAATTTAATACATCTTTCTGGTTTGTGTGATGCCAACAGGGTCGTGGGGAAAACGTGCTGGTGGCCATGCCGGATGGAGCAATCTGAAGGGTTCCTGGGGGAAAAGGGCTGCGTGGAACAAATTGGACAAGGCTTGGGGAAAACGCTCTGTTGATAACGGTGAGTAAAAAGACAAGGAAACCTATATATCGTGGCATCCCAAGCACACACTTTACTCGTGTCCATGCAAGCTTATTTATTTATTTACATGTCCATCGTTCTGGTCTTGTGGGAGGTGTGAATTCTATATTCAGCATGAACAAGCTCCCACACAACGTCTCTTGCGCTTTTATACCTACATATGTCAACGAGGTTAGACAGAGTATCTGTTTGCACAAGCCGTACATATAAGTATGATTTCCTAAAAATGACACATTTCCTTCTCGTGTCGTTAGCCCATGCTGCGTAATGGGTCCTCTGCGAATTTACGCGAAAAAGAAAGAAAGGCGAGGACAGGCACTTCACGCTTACTTGTGTTGTTGTGCTGGTGCTCCTGCCTTTTTTAACTACTTAATTTAATAGCTCTCCAACGAGCAATGCCTGTCTGCCAGTTTTGGTTCCTTAGGCTGCGCCAGTATCCTTTCCCTTTTTATAAGCCTATATTAAAGTATAGAAATTGTATTAGGAAAGTGTAATTAATTTCATTGAAAGGAAAATAACCATTTTCCAATTAACTATTTTCTTCATTAATACAAATCGAGCTGGTGTAAACGGTTTGACAGGCCAAGTATATGCATTTTACTGGAGCATTCTTATTTATTGCAATGATTGACCACCCTGAATACAATTTTAGGAAAATGCAATTTCAGCGATTGCTTTCTCCCCGCCATACGCTACATTAAACTACAAAAGTGGTGGTAACAAAGGGATAGACACAATTGAACTTTCACTTACGTCATTCCCAATGCCAGTACTTGTGTTTGTGTATAGTCTTTTTTGGCACACTTTCTCCCCTGAACACGGAGAGAGAGAGAGAGAGATGCATAATATATGTGTGTTTGTTTTGAAAGGAAAGGGCAAGGAAGTCGTACTCTTGCTCTTTGTTTATTTAAACGGTTGACTTTGCTCAGAAACAGGAATATCTGCAAAGTTTGGACTAGATTTTTATCTCCTCTCCCCCCGTCTATACGAATATGTAGATAGGTACATGCTGCAAGCGCCCAAACGTAATATATCAAGTTACAAGCGGATGAGTATCTAAGACTCTAGTAGTAAGTTGGATGAGCTTATGAAATGTAACCTGTCAGTCGTTAATCTTTAAATGTTAAAAAAGTACACCGATCCATGTATTCTATTTCTCTGTGTACAAGTATATTAGATATGCGTCTATACACCATTTCTATTTAGTATTGTTTTTCTTACTACATTTCAAATCAAGATTGTTCTTTACTAAAAACAAAAACTCTCTGCTACCCTCCTACGGTGTCCGATGGTACTGGTGGTGATGTAAGAAGTATAGTTCATTGAGATAAAGTTTTACTTTCTCGCCATTTATTTAGAATTTGTTTCTTCTAGTCAATTGACTCCTTCGCCGTGATCTTACCACTGATACGACATTGCTTGTGTCCTTGTCCTTTGATATGGGCATATTGAGACTCTGTTAAAGAGTTGGAATTATCATTGACGTGTTTACTCTCATGAATGGACGATGATGACACTGTGTTGTATGGTTTTTTTCTGAAGGGGCAACATTATTTTCCCATCAATCTATCTGTCATCATGCACTATTTACCCTTTCTATGTGCCCAAAGGAAAAAACCAAATGACAATATCATAAGTAATGCATAAATATCCTTCCACCAAAAGTTTCCCTTTTTTGTGTCCTTTTCATTGTTGCTATATTTCTATAGTCGTGTCTAATGTTACACTTTTTTATTTATTGTACAAAACAAACTTGTTCCGTAACGCAAGGAAATAAATGTTATGTCTTCTCCTCGGCAATCCTATAATAGGCTATTATGCAATCCAAGTCACGAGTTTGGATGAAAAGTTTTTAAAAAACAAAAGCCATAACAGTGCCAAAAATATACGATGATGATAGCTGTAGATAGTCAAAACATTTCCTGTTCTTTTTTTTGCGACACACAACAGCAAACCCAAATACTTGTAGAGAGAACAATAATGCATTCTGGAATAAAAATGAAAGATTAGCGGTACAAAATATTATTTATGTGTACTTCAAAGTTTTTTTGTCTTTTTATTTGCTTACCGTTTACCGTCAAGTACCACAGCAGTGCTCTCAGGACACGTTTGGTTCCAAAAAAGTGAAACACTACCCAAAACCATATTTCTACGAGAAATAGAAAACAAGTAGAATACGATGAAAGGGAGAGGGTAAAACGATAAAAAATCTAAAAGAGTGCAACGTTTTTCAGTTGTCGTAGGCGGTGTATCATTTTGAAACTCTGTCCTTGTCTTGAGAGGTCCATCGCTACATACAATGCATTAGCGTAATGGAATTTTTCAAAAAAAAACATGAAAAAGTAAAGTTATCAGTCATGTTGAATAGAAAAATAATTATGGTGGTAATGGCAGAATGAATTGTGAGCAGGAACAAATAGAAAGTACAAAAGTCAGCTTATTTGGCAGTGTACAAATCGGAATATGCGGGAAAAAAGTGAAAGTAAGTATGCATATGTGTATGTGTGGGAGGAAGGATGCTAATAATATAAAACGAAACTTAGTAAAACGGGTTACTACATTTAAAAGAAACAACAGCAATAATCATGGTGCAGTACTGATGCAGTGGCAATAATAAAAATTATAATGCCATTTTTTCTGAAATAAAGAGAGAGAAAAAAATTGACGTTAAAAAACTGTACTAGTTGCCAACAAAGTGGCACAGACACAGTTAGCGTTTCCGCTGGTCATGCATACTACAAAACTGAAAATTTTCATAACGCCAACGCATCTCTTTTGCCTGTCACGTAGTAAGTATGCTGTTGAGTGTGTAGTCGGAATTGAATGAAAACTTTTTTTTTCTGTACTACTGACGTGTGGGAAGCTAGGGAAAGCGTTGGCCAACTTAAACTGCAACAGTGGGTGCCCCTACTGCTCTACTCTGCTTCGTGTGCTGATGCTGTTGAATGATCATGTTTGTTGGCTGTGTGTGTAAGTTGATTAAATTTCTGCACTTATTTTCACCAGTGAGCAGAGGAACAGTGGCAGAGTCAGTAGTCTTTAATTAATAATAACAATCTTGTAAGTAGGAATAATATTAAGAATGAAAATAAAATGGTAGTAATAATAATAATAATAATTATAGCACTACACACAATAGGCTTATCAAGAATCTGGCGGATTATATAATTGCATGTAATTTACTCATTAAGGCTTTAATAGGCGTCCTTAATACTATACAGTGCAAACACTGTATAGAATATAATCAATTATTCAAGTGCAATCCTCGACACAGCAGCAATGGCTATATATGCATTAATGACGATGATGACGATGTTAAAGGAAACACTTTACTTTGTATGAAGTGAGCTATTATTTTTATTAGTGGCGGATGATGACTTTTTTGGCATTTCCAGCAGTCCAAAAAGTAGGTTTACATAAATTCATATTTATTGAACATCTGCTACCATGTCATGACCTCTCTGCTGCCTACACTCTGGAAAAAGCTACTCGAAATCGCTTCTGCCATTCAATATTTACTTTTTGGCTATTTTTAGCAATTTACTTTTCCGATAGTAGCGTCAGACTTGGAAATTTAGGACTATATACGCCCGCATATTGCAATTTTTTGAAAGTGCTGCTAATTCCACGTGAATAGAAATGTCTAGTAGTACCTGTTGTTTATTGGAAATATTTTCTCTAATCGTTCTCAACTTTTAATTACAATCATGATATTGTAATTAGTAATGAGACTTTTGAAATACTTGAAACTTGGGATTATTATTAACGGAACCATTATTGATGACGGTGTTGATGGAATTCAGAGAAAATTCAAGATTTTTTTCCCCATGCCGACAACTGACGCAAAAATAATTAAATGTTGTTCTTTTCGCAAATCAATAAACGGTATAATAGCTCATCCGGGTATGACGATCCTTCTAGTAGGCATATTCTTTAAAGTTATTGTACAACTTTTTGCCAATTAAATGGAAATTTTCCTATGCGCGCACGTTGTTTGTTGTTTGAATCACGTTTATTGAAAAACACGCTGCCCCTGCCCACGTTTTCCCGACAACTGTTATCTACTATAACAAGCCATGATTAGAATGGTCATGATGATAGGATAGTGTGGTCTACCGCATCTACCTCAGACTTCCAAACGAAGTTAATAATAACGAAAAGAGTTTCTATAAATATATATTACCTACGTACGCGTCCATGTACATGGGAGTATACGTTTTCACTTTTTTTTATAAATTCCCAACTCTGGTAACCACAATTGTGGATAGATGAGCACACGAGCGGCCTCAGATGGTCTGTTGGAAGTCTGGATGAGATTTGAAAAACTACGATAACGGCTGTGTGTATACACTTGTAATTATTTTGAATGTCCAGTACTCCATTAAATACGCACGTTGAACATTTTTATTAGCATTCTTCTCTACTCAGCTCACTATATCCGTAACCATGTCTCGAAAACATCATTAGTAACAGTAGTAGCGGCTCTGTTTGTGTATGTGTGTGTGGTTGTGAAAAGAGATAATTTTTGAGAGAACTTCATTGCTTTCCCCATATGATATGAAATACTGGTTTTGCAAGTTGAACTCACCACACCACCACCACCACCCACCCGTGTATGACGCTACAATCCTCTCTGGTTCTCGTCATCATGATACGTATGACCATATCGCATCACTACAACAAAGGCTTGGATACGTAGAGATTCATATTTATAAAACTTGCTCATTTTTGGTAATTATAATAGATGCAGCTATGTAGAATGGCATGTGGATCTAAGTACGTACCACCACCACCTCCTCCACCACGTAGGCATTTATTTTCTGATAGACTTGAATGAAACTGAAGGATTAAATCCGAATGTCATCCCTCGCAGGATGCTTCTCTTGTGTTGCATGCATGCGAGTAATAGCTACTATTACAATGGACGAGAAGGATCCGAATAAAATAGTTTGTCGGTTGCGTTGTTTTAACTGACACGGACAACCTTGTTGGTTGATATAGTTAGGAAGACGCACAAGTTCATTCATTTGCATCAATACTTAAACAGGAGGGTTTGTTGGTATGCAGAGGTAGTGCTGAGATCTCTGGATGAATGCATCATATCATGCATAAATATGATAGTATTATGATGAACAGGAGGGATATTAGAGGAGTAAACACTGTTATGTATCGGTACACGCTCCTTGTGCATCAGTACATGCTAGCAACAGTCGCAGTGCAACAAAAATAAATCATTTAGAATTAGCCAGGATCTCCTGGTAAAAAAAAATACTGGCATCTGACAAAGAGATAGTACTTATAATAGGCAGGCCAAGCAAATAGAGGGTATACGCCAGCTACGATTCCTGAATTTCAAGTGAAAATGCTAAATTCGCATAAAAACAACAAAAAATGGAATTCATCACAAACATTAAGTATGCATTATGCTACTACTATTTCATTTGTGGGGGCAACGGGACACTACCTTGCGAAAAGTGAAAGCAATGTCAGTAGAGCTGCCATTTGCAAGTGAGGTTTTCCTTTCAGGTTGCTTTTGCCCCGAGTCCCCAGAGAAAGCACTGGCACGTACCCAGTTACTGCTGGTCGGGGCAGACTGAGAACGTCACTTGCGTCATCATAACATGTTACATGTTCATCTTTTTGCTAGTACATAACATCTAGTTGTGAGGAACAGATACAAGAAAAAACAATGTACACGGATGTGGAGTCCAAGGAGGTGAGTAGAAAGAGGGCTGAATGGATTTGACATAGGTAATAATATGCATTCGAATAGCTGAGAGGAGACATGAAAAACCATGTAGCATTTTTTGCGCCATCTGGCTTTCCAGTAGCGCACAAAAAATGCAATATTCAGAAGTTAGGATATAGCATGACCAATGTAGGTAGTTATAAATGATATTATCGTCTATTGTAGTGATAAATAGTTAATTGATATGCTTAAGAATCAGTAAAATTAAATGCTGAACTACCGGTAGAAGAAAGATAAAATCTAGTCAGGTTTTTTATAAACATTGTCATGAAACAATACCGACTTACTTACACCGAACATTACGTCTATTACACTAGCACTAATTCAACAATTTGGGGCATTGTAAGATACGGCAAAGCAAAAATGTATGCTGCTGTTGAGCGTGTTTAACGACTAATATTAGATAAAGAATATCTCAGTACTTTTAAATATAAATTGTATTAAACTACAACTCCATGAAAAGCAAGTGACTATGAGTTTGTGTGGATAACGGAGAATCTTTATCACCTTTATTGTCAGAATTAATGCACTCACAGGCACGTGTTGACGGGACTACTCTGTATCAGTTACAGTCGTTGAATCACTTTCAATATGAACAAGAGTAAGAATGATTGTCGCACCAAGTAGGCAGAGTGGTACATTGTGGTCATCAGACAGTGACTAACGGTACTGTTTTATGATTATGGAAAATGTTAATAATGACTAACACGACCACTTATTTTTGGCTTGTTAGAAACATAATGCTAATGTGAAATAGTTTGTGCGCGTGTCAATGTCAAGGCAGTTTTATGAGAATATCAATTTTAAGCAGGCTGTCCTATTTCTGATAAACATGAATTGCTAAAAAATATATTCCTTATGATGTATCAATATTGCTTTCATGCGTATGCTGGAAAAAGGAAAGAAACCAAATTAACTTGGCTGATAGTCAAATAATCCCAGCTAAGTAATCACAAGCATTTCAACGGTTACGGTCTCATCCATTGATGAAAGTTTTAAGTTTGTCTAGTAACTCGTAATGGAAGATACCTGTAAACTATGAAAGGCGATCATATCTCAAGAAAACATACATTTACCGATGAATGACCATGAATGAGGACATATATTCAAGCTGAATGACACACTACCTCTTATTCATAGAACATGGCATGCCCGAATATTTTATGCATTTGGTGGTTAATCGCTATCGCTTTGCACCGTTCCAATATAATGTTTTATGACTAATTGTATTATGATTGAGCCAAACTTAAATTTTCAATTCCGTTTCTATTTTATTCTGTTTTCAGATGACGAGGTTGTAAACTAAACTGTCTAGGAATTTTGAACAACTCAATGGGTGAATGAGCTTTCACCAGCGTGTGCATCCTAATTACTATGATTGGTAACGTCGTCATCAAAAATAGCACACCTTAATTGACCTATCTGCGTTATTCAATATGATTAGCAGGGATTCAACCAATTATCATTATTCAAACTTTTATCTTCATTATTAATATTAGTTTTTATTAATTTTAGTGCCATTGGCAGCTACTACTCTGTATTATTGCACTATTTTGTCGACACGTAAAAAGTACGGCGCGGACTTGATGTTTTAGCAACTCCGCCGTATTCATTGTTAATTTAATTTAAATACGTCGTAATATGCACAACACACTTTGCAAAACTTTTGAAGAAAAAAAAAATCTTGTAAACTATTTTGTTCACATCGTTGTGTCATATTTGTTGGTAAAATGTGTGTCGGTTCTGTAATATACTTCAAATAATAAAAAAAATCAATTGTTTAAACCGTAATTCATAAGTTACGTAATAAAAAATATATAACCATAAGATTTGTAACAATTTGTCAACACGATTGGAAATTTTAAGTGGAGAAAAATAATATATTTAAAAAGAAACACTTGAGTAGGCGTGTGCACTGTTGATAAATGGAGAAGAAGATATTATTATTATTATAATTATTATGATGATGATTATACTGAGAATATGTTACCAAATTTGACGAGAAAATCGAACTAAATACGAGTACTACATATTCAACATATATAGCTACTACATAACTGTTTATTATTGTGATTACTACCACAATGTTAATAAAAATAAAAGGAAACTTGCGTGCATGAAAAAGAAAAAAATTATTTATAATTATTAAAGTAAATTATTATCATAAATAGCCTTCCAGTATTATTAAAAATTGTACTTGAAAAAAAAATCTATATAGACCCTGTATTTTCAAGAAAAAGAAAGAAAAAAAATTTTCCAGATATAATCTATAACTTTTAAATCGTTAAAAGAAATAAACAAAAAAAAACTTGTTTTTTTTAGTTTAAAAGGTACAACAACAACTAACCGTTATTTTTTTCATCGTGAGGAGTGCCCAGTTTGACCCCCTCAAACAGTCAAAAACATACATAACCTACATACATTAATACATACATATATATATTATGATTGTTAAGGACACAACAATATTATAAAATGTATAAAGAATTTAAAAAAATAACTAATCATTATATTCAACTAATATCAATTTATTACCGACTAAAAAAAATATTAATTTTAGAGAGTATCTAGTGTATCCTCAAGATAGATTTTATGAAATTAGATATCAACACGCTTTTGAAACTTGCTAACGAAGAAGAAGAAAAATAAAGTAACTCTATTTCGTTTTTGATAAGGAATTACTACCACTGAACATCAACTAGTGTTAAATGATATGCATATAGATTACATAGGTGCTTGTATGCTGCATTTATTAATTTTGCAAACAATTTACGAACGAAGAGCAGAGCAGTGCAAAGAGTCACTGACGATAAACATTGCAAGAAAAAAAGGGGACAAACATAATTGTTCATTTAAAGATTCTCTACTATATACCAATTTATTTTAAACAGTCCGATTAGCGGAAGCAAATGACACGCATTTTTTGCAACTCTCAATGAAAAAAAAAGATTTGGGAACGTGTAACAACGAAAAGCGGATGTTACGGAACATGAATCAATTGTTAGAATCTAATTGGGAATTTGATTGAATTCTAAAGTCCCTTGCTAATTTTAGGCACAATTTTGAGTCTGTTTTCAAACATCCATTCAAAGTTTATCTGCAAAATTATTTTGATCCTTTTTGAGTCGCAGTCAGTTTCTAGCAAGTAGAGAGAAAGTTTGTATCTTTTTTGGAAATATAGTTAAATATCTCACTCTATGTTTACTTTGTAAATACATACATGCATGCATTAGATAAGCTTTTTTCCGGTTGCACTATAAATTATATTGTAAAAAATGGTTATCATCATAGATCCGTGACAATTAGGATAGATGTAGTAGTTATTTGCATTTACTCCTATCATTGAAATATTATTATTTTTTATCTATAACTGATTGTAGAAGTTTAACTATTTTTTATTTAAAGTTTAAAGAAAAATGTACCCCGTATTTTAGAAGAAAGAATTTAGTGGGTCAACCCACGGGACGGCCAGATAATAGATTATGTAATGATGCGTCTAACTTGTAAACCATGTACATATATACCAAAGAAAATATCATGAAATATGTTAGAAATAAAGTTATGTTTATTATAAATTCATGGCAGTATCAATCTTGTGCGGTTTCATTGTGTGCCACTGATTATTTTCGAGCCATTTGCATCTCTAGTATGTATTTTCATGATAAGTTATATTTATATGCACCGTTGATGGACATGGACAAATGCAAAAGTGGGATGTCGCATAGATGGCCTTGAACAGAGCTGCTGGATGTGTGTGACTTCATGCTTATCAAAGATTTGTGGAAAGTCAAGTAGAAGATGTAAAATGAGACATTTAATAAGAAGATTTGTTTTAATAACTGAGAAAAACTCAACAAAAACAACAATTAATAACAAGCAACAGATAACAGAACCATGAGCGACTAGAATTTTTTTGTAAAATGCAACATTTCAATGCAAAATATGACATTAAATTAACCAGTATAAATGCTATCCTGGACATAAGGTGGTGGTGGAGGATACGAATAACTGGGCTGTGGATACGAGTAACTGGGTTGTGGATACGAATAGCTTGGTTGCGGATACGAAGAGAGCATTGAAAGGCTGGGATCGTATTGCTGGGGTTGTAATGATGACAACGAATACGGCAAAGGTGGTGATAATGATGAGCCTGGTTGTCCAGCCAGACCTAGAGGCAATACTTCTCCGACCCTCTCCGTTGGGCAAGACAGATCATATCCAGTTTCCCAAAACAGGTCTTGAATGGCTCCTTTGATGCTTGGTGAAATGCGAGCTCCCACGATGTAATTGGACTGCTGTTGAGGATTTGGTGGATATCCAAGAGCGGATGGAGGCATGCAAGTGGTAGTGGATTTCACCACCGCGTACAATATGGCTCGCCGCCTATTTGGTTTGGGTGGGGATGGCATTACTCTGTGGACAGAACAATTAATGAATGATTACAACTCAACAATTAATCAAAGTATTTGAAATGTATCAATGTATCAAATCAGAATGTAGATTGCACGTGGATACTTACTGGAATGGTTGCTGCTGCACTGGTGGTGCAGGTGGTGGTGGTGGAGGATTCACTGAAAGTGGGTCGACAAGTGAGCCATGATCAGTGTCTGAGTCGGTATCAAAACCAGATTGGTATTCGGTGTTGTCCTCGATCACACAGGCCACTGCAGTTCCTACATCTGCCACACAAGCATCGTAACCATTGACCCCAACAAAGCACACGTCGTCACCGCCAGGGTAAGGATGATCCACAGGGCATTGAATTTGCCTGACCAAAGCTCTTCTTGGCACCTTGGAGTTGTCAAGGTTATTGTAGTACTGTTGGTTGTATGGTGGTTGTTGCTGGCCGCCAAGGGGTGTAGTCGGTGGATGCTGCTTGAATGAATATTTACGAATTTTTTACATATACACCATGAACAGCGATTAAATGTATCAAATAGTATTCTATTGATTTATAGAACTGAACTTTCGCATAAATAGGTGATACTTACATTTTGCAAGATAGCATTTGGTGAGTAGAGATATCCAGCTACCCAGCACTCGCCAGTTGGAATGTATGAATTTGAATAATCATAAGAGAGTTGAGGATATGGTGAGTACAGAGATGGTACATAGGGACTCGGTTGTGGATATCCATAAGGAGCGGGCAACGCGCTTGCCTTGGATGGAAGACAGAGAATCTTGTCTGCTGGGTACTGGTCGTGGTGCTCCTCTAAAGGCCCAATTAGCAGGATAAGCTCAGATTCAGGTCCTCCAAGTCTGTACTGAGTTTGCTCGGTAGAGTTGTCCAAACCAAGAGGCCAGTACGTGCACACGGGATCTGCATAACTTTTGTACGCTTCGTACTCGTTGTAGATGGTAAGGATGTCCCAGTCTTTAACAACGGAATACTTTCCAGCAGGCTTGGTGATACAAGAAGCGGCTGTCAACACGTATTCAGAGTGGATGACTGTCCCGAGACACACTACAGTCTGAAATGACAAAAGAGAAAAAGAGAAATAAACGTTAGTGTTTTTTTGTCAATATGCAAATGTATTGGAAAATGATGAATAATAGTAATAAGATAATATATGTTAAATTCTTCTTACATTGTCATCATTGTCCACGATAAGGGCAAGCCAAGGAAACGCACCGTATGGCAAGACGTCATTGACCCCACCTGGACTTGGATCTGAGCTGTAGATGTCATCGTTGGTTGCTGCTAGAATACCACAATGCTTTCGGCTCAAATGATGTTCATGATACTAGAATGATAAGAGCAGAAAAACATTATTCCTCAAGTACTATGGACCAAGATATTTGACATACATACAAATATACTAAAGGATTAGACTTACATTTACTGCCAAGTACGTATCTGTTTCAACAACAGGAGCATAAGCAGGTTGATAAGAAGGTGGTTGATAGATGGGAGCAACTTGGTAGTTCTGTGGAATGGACAAACCGTAAGGATCCAACGATGGATAGGGCTGAGGTTGTGGGACTGCGTACGGGTCAACGGACGGGTACGGCTGTGGAGGCGGCACCGAATACTGCTGAGCGTAAGGATCCACCGATGGGTACGGCTGTGGAGGAGGAACTGGATAAGCACTTACTGGCTGATAAGGATCAACTGGAGGATAAAGTACTGGATAAGGGTCCGCGACGGCAGGGTACAGAACAGGTTGTCCGTATGGATCCACCGACGGATACGGAACGGGTTGTGGTACTGCGTACGGATCAACCGATGGATAAGGCTGTGGAATCGCGTACGGATCCACGGATGGATAAGGCTGTGGTACTGCGTAGGGATCCACTGATGGGTAAGGCTGCGGTAATCCGTATGGGTCAACTGCAGGATAAGCTACAGGTTGGGGGACTTGGTAATACACATCCACTGAGGGTACATACACTGAAGAGCCTGCATAAGGATCCACTCCAGGGTATGAAGACACCGGGTAAGGATCGACACCAGGGTAACCTGAGACAAAAAAAGAAAGAAAAAAATACTTGGTTTTATTGTACTCCCAGTTAATTATGGATGCATGCACCTTCATGAAAACTGTTAATAAGGACTAAATTAAAGAAAAATAATAATTAATTGGCATTACCTGGCGGATAAACTGGCAGTGAATGCGCACCACTGATGATGCAAAACGTAAATGTAACGACTAGCACCTTCCTCGTCCACCCATCCCGCAGCAGATTCATGACTTTGGATTTTGCAGAGACTCCAATCGCCAGTGCAAAGAGGGCTGAATCCCACACAACTCACAGTTCCTCAGGAATTTACTCTCTCCAACAAATGACACCACAGCTCCTCTCACAAGATCCACCACTTGACGACTAAAATTGAACTTTTTGGAAGCCTTGAAAGTGGAGAATCATGAAGATTGTCAAATTATTCTCCCCCTGACAATGGCATGATAAAATGACAACCAACCAGCATTCACTTTTGTCCATACACACCTACCTACCCACCCATTATACTGTGGACTTTTCATTTCATATCTGCTCACATCCATGTCTTTTCATACAAAAAAAATGCTAATTAATGTACCTATAAAGATCTGTCTTTAAAACCACCAAACCAAAGGTGATCCACGTTCACAAGCTCTTCTTTTCATTTAATTTTTCATGGTTCATTCAAGTAAGTCCACTACTGCAGGAGCAGGCATCCTAGACGACAGTCACCCACAATTTGCATAATTGGGTTCAGCAAGATAAGCATGTCCTGATAATAACGGTACAGCATCAGTCTGAATGCTGTTCTTGGATCTCTGTATCTCTGGCAAGATTGACTAGAGACAGATGCGGAGTTATATGTTATCATCATAGCCTTCTTTAATGCCATTATTACTTGATTTAGAACCTAGAAAAAACTACATATATTGTTGCATCCCAAAAGTTTCAATGATATTTAGACACAAGCCAATATTATAAGAGCATTGATTTAGGTACCTAATACAACAAACAATATTAGTTGGATGATGGGTGTGCTAAATCAAAATGTAACTGCTCGAAATAGAGCCCATTATTTTTTTAAAAGTTACTTGATCTTCATTTTCTGTAACTGCAGCACATAAATGTGCTGCCAGTGACAATAGAGCAAGTTCTGTTACTGTTATGTTGATTATTGTGTAGCAAGTGGATTGTTTAGAAGGTGCTCCAAAAATACAGAAGGATCTCTCGTATGGGCTGATAAACACAGAGGATTTTTATTTCAACTTGTCTCCTTTGGACTTTTTTTTGAGGTTAGTTTTACGTTAATAGTTAATTGCTACTTTGCATAATGTATATTTTTTTAAGCATGTGTCGTTGTCCCCATTTTCTGGTGATCTCGGAATACTTTTGCGGTAAGAATATTCCAGTATTTTTATGGCTAGGGTCCTTACAATTTAGACCAGAGATGGAGCAATAGGTAAAATATCTTCTATGAACAATGACAAGATGAAAGCTGCTCTGCATTCCTGTCACATTTTATCTTGTATTATAGTTATCATTGTCAATTAATGGACAATTTCTACTCTAACTGATGATAAAACAATTCCAGTTAACTTTTTTCAAGCAAATAGCGTTAAAGTCGTATTAACTATGTCGACATGGACAGACTGAAGGAAATCATGCTTTACCAGTTTTATTTACAATTAGCTGCTGGATTGTTAATTAGCCGTGCCTAGGTTTGATCATGCATACTTCATTGTGACAAACATTCATGATAAGAAAGGTTTTAAAAACCCTAACATTAGTAATCAAATTAGGACGAATGTTTTACGGCCAAAAGATATACTCTCAGTTTTCATAACCTGATTTTTTTGATACTTGTACAGTTAATTAGACATACATATATAAATCATTCATTAGTTTTCAAGTACCCGGCAAACTGATAATAATATATTTAGCTGTTAACTTAACATGTTATTATTATATTCAACTGTTTTTAGTTGTTTTACTACATACACATTGTAAACAGAGTGCACCAATAATCTTGACGACTGCGAGCGGCAGTCGGTTTGTTATGATTTCGGTCGTAGGCCAGGTGTCAATGTCAGTCCAACAATTGTCAATGAATGACTAATCGTGTTTCGGAGAAAATGATTGTTTAGGTGTGTTAGTGGTTGCATACTCTTATTCATGGTTTAATTTTTATAATTGTACGCTCTTCATATATGCTGGCCATTATTTTAATTTTTTATTCTGCTGTAGGGCTGGATTACATTTCTTGGTAGTTCTTTTTAGTGGAATCTTGTGTTTTGTATGTTGTCCGAGAAATTTGTGAGACAATTGTTAGCTTCGCCTGTTCTAGGAATTGTCGTTATTATTTGCAACAAATATTAATGTAAGCGTTTGGTATATTTTAGTCTGATTTTTTAGTAAAGTATGGAAGTTTTGTATTGTCAAATCAAAATATTATATGACTGTGAATTTTACTCCGGGGTTCATTTAGTTTTATCTATTTTGCAGATTTCTAAAAATACCTTGGCAACAATGGCCGTGTATGCAAAGATAACCATGGAGCAGGTTATCGCTCTGAAGTGGACGACGTGTTATGTTGACATGAACAAAAATTTGGAGCGTTCAGTGCAGGTGGCGGCGCCTCCACCACCCCCGAACCCACCAGTGGTCCGTCGCTCACTCGCCCTCCCCCCAGCGCCAATAGTTCGACGACAACGTCGCCGGACTAAACATGGACTTTTCCGGTGCGCTGGAGCCTGCGGCAGGACTTATCATTCCTACGAGACCTGGTGCCGTCATAATCAAGCGACGAATGGTATCTGCGAAAGAAGAGTAATTTCTCACAGATCAAGTACTAGATCACCGGTAAGAAGAATATCTAAATAATTTAGTATATTTTAAGCTAAAAATGATTGTTGATTGATACGCTGACATTGCCATTTTATTTTTCCTTAGCGAACGCGTCGAAGGTCACCTCCAGTCCGCCGTCGACGTCAAGTCCACGTCAGCAGCAGTCAGCGTCTTACAAGACTTCGAAGTCGGCGTTGCCGATCTGGCTTACGAGCTAGATTTACTTTGAAGACAAAATGCTGCAGCTTTTGCGAGTGAATGAATGAAGCTTTTTGTAAGACGATTTATTCAAAGTTGCAATTAGCATATCTAGGTTAGATCTTGGTGGTGTTTTTATTTGTACACGTAATAATAATAATAATAATTTTTACAGAATGTAGGATATAATAGGATACAACACAAAGTCCGATGAGTATTAGTAATAACAACTGTGTGTTCTCATGTTTTATACGACTCTATATAAGCCAAATTGTATCTTTGAGTAAATGATTCACAACAATCAGTTCATGTAATCTGAGTTTTACCAATAATACCAATACAGAAGTAGCGTTTGTGCAGCTGCTTGTTATCGTTTTTTGGACGAAAAAATTCATTAGTTATACTTTTTTTCCACGTTTTTAGTAAAATGACATGGTATTCATAATACGCAGTAATTACATAAAACTACTTACAATACGGTAGAAGAAATTTTGTCAGAGGCTAATATTCAATATTCGACCAATTCATTCAAGTGCTACTCTTTTTATCGTTTTTTCTCATATTATACTTCTTTAATATAGCAACTTAATACTGTATTTTAGAAAATTGAAGATAATTGAAGTCTACATCAAATTATACGGTTTTCAAAATTTGTGCTTACTACTCTAGCCTCATTAATATTTCAACAAAAGAAACTGATTGTACGCCTAAGTCCTGTAAAGCACAATCACTTTATTCGCCAGTCAATAGTTCCTGCAATGTCAAATAAATCTGCTTTTTAGATGTCAGATTGTAGTAATCCATTTTTTTATTTATTCTATTGAAGACATCAATAATTACAATCTACAGAGTACCCAATTTTAATTTGTATTATGTAGGATGATTCTAAACTACTACTCTTATTTAAAATATATAGATATATATTTAAATGAAATTCATATTTTTTGGCCGATTCACAAAAATTGTTAGTTCCTTTAGTTCCTTATAGATTAAAATACAATACCGTTGACAGCAACATTTGTCATAGGATAAAAAAATTTTAGAAGAAAAGTTAAAAGAAAAATGTAATTTTGACACAGTTTTTCAAAGTAAATAAGAAAGTAGGTATATACTTAATTTGGAATTAATAGTGTGTGCATAGCCTATATAGTCGTCGGTGACGGAGCGAGTCTACCACTTTCAAGTTTCAGTTATCGATTTGCTCGGTGAATGTGGGTGGATTCGCTCAATTGACAGAATACAAATAAAAAACATGCTTCCCAAGAAATATAAATAACATCTTGTCATCATCATTTCTAATAATAATTTTGGTGTTAATTTTTTATGACGTAGGTGTCCCTGCAATGACGAAACTTGTCTCTGATGGTGGGAGGTCTACTACACATCATTTAGTTTATTGAGAAATCGTAATACTAAAAATAATTTTAATGGTTAACAGATGTAAACTTATGTTTAATAAACTATGATTTTTAAAAGAGAAGCATGTCTGACGTGTGTAGTTGTTTCTATATAATCGTCGTAGTAGGTAACAATAATAGTATTTAAATTCACCTTTGTTTTATGTGTGTATATGAACAAAAAACTTTAATTTACTAGTCGACGGCTGAGTTTTATTATTATTATTATTATTATTATTATTATGATAATTAGTGTTATTAGTATCAGCAAAAAAGGAGGAAAAGTTTTTTTTACATTCTTAACCCGTGCAGTTGTTTTACTGTGATTTTAGCACAATTTCTAGTAGAAAACAAGCTATATTGAAACATGGACATTGTAATACATAAATCTCCATTTTCCACCGTAACATTCATTTTAAATGATTATAAATATCGGGCAAGTAACAAGCTGAAGACGAATTTCTTGTCTTCAATTAACGTGCTCCGTGTCTTCGATCCTCAATCCTTATCATTTCGTACAGGTCTAAAGTGAAACATTTTTTACAGAGTTCCACAATCTGGACTTGATACGATGAATAGGTTTAACCATTCTCAGAAAAAAAGGATGTGCTATTTATATAATAGATAATAATATTTGATTCAGATTCTTATATATTTGCTCTGATTTTTAAATTTAATCACAATTCTGTTACGTTATATAATTATTGTGAGTCCTATATATTTTTTTTGCTAAAACTTTACAAATTAGATATTGATTTGTTTTACAAAGAAACAAACAACCATATTGTGTATACAATTCATTTATATTTATATCTTATGTACAAGAGAGTTTGTGCAGTCTAGATTTAATCTTAATTAACTATCTTAGGTATCGAGTAAACATTAATTATTATTTTTAAAGTTACTCTACTGTTTAAATTTTAAACTGTACTTTAGGGCTTTACGTTACTTACTGCTATAAAATTTGGGGTACGGTTCAACTACTTGGATGGGATGGTGGATGCGTTACTGAATAGCTGGTTGCAGTTGTGGAATGAAAGCAAGGGTTTTTTATGTACAATGCAAGGGATAAAGTAGTCGCGGTTACACTTACAATACCATCATTTATTTTATTCAAAAGAAATTCAGCACGTTTACTTTACCTACATAGTGTGCTGGATATGTGCAAACATTTAGTTTTCACAAAAAAAAAGTTGCAGACGATAAAAATGTAAATTAAAATGAGCAGTTAAATACACATAATTGTAAATAATAATAAAGTACATATATATGGAATGCAGACTGCATTATGCAGTATAAAGACGATTAGCGTTGGCTTTGATCTTTCATGTGTTGGCTACGAAATGAAGAAAGTGAATGTTTAAATGAAGCAGTTCTTGTGCTCTTTTACTTATTTCATTTGAAGCAAAAAATGAAAATGAACAAAAAAAAAGCTTTTGTGGAGACAGCAGCAGTGAAGAAAAGAATAATTTCACCCAAAATAGTACATGTTTTAAGAAGAACTCAAAATAGACGCATAAAAACCGTTCCAACAGACGCGTGGAAATATCTGCTGAGCTGAGACGTTTGCGTCATTGCATACATACTTGTTGTTGTAGCTGTATACTTTCACAATACAAACATATACTGTATGACAGTGCAACCGTGCAAAATGTGAATTGCATTTATATATATGTGCTTACGTTGCATTATCTTATTTATACCTACCATCTTGTATGTTATTTTGAGTGATAGTGCAAACGAGAGTCTCGTGAAATAAATATTTTTTTTAAATGCAATTTTTTTTCTCGGTTCAATGAAAACACTTAAAAGGATATAAATACATGCCTATATAGATTAATAATAGATGCAAAATATATACATACGTGGATTAACAATAAATACTAAATACATTTAGATTATATACCTATTACATTACAGGTGGAGAATCGATGTTACGGACGCTCCTATTTATTTTTTTTTTGCAAATTTCTACACTTTTGTTTTCTCTTGCCACTTTCTTCAAGTTGTTTCGTAGAGGCCTCTTTCTCCTTTTTCTTCTTCTATCTACCTACACACTCGCACAAAAACTGTTTATGTTTGAGTTATAATTCTTCCAACATAAATTACAGAATATATATATATTTTTTATGTATAATAATAAAGTAATATACATACGGTTGTGTGGTGAATTGCATACATATATGTATTTACATGATGAATGATAAATATATATATACAATACAATTTCTTTTTTTTTCTCCGTCGTATATTACAATTTTGATTATATTATCACTTGCTCTGACAACGACGCCGACTTCCTGTACGTTTACGCGTATATATTTTTTTCTTATACAACGACAACAACGACACACACGACAATGGTTTTTTATGAGGTACTTTTCACATGGTCAGAAGAGCCAGCAGCAGCGGAGTCCGTATCCCGTTTCCCCAGTCCAAATGAAAACTGACGACTTTGGCTAGATCTCTTGTCTGTCATGGCAGCTGCTGCTCCTGCTCCAGGAAATTCATAGTCGTCCTCTTGCAAATCCGGACTCTGTCTTTTGCCCAATCCGAAGGAATATATCTTAGATCGTCGTTCTTGCCTAGAATTATAACCAGAGAAAAGAGAGAAAGAAAAAATATATTATTTCACTTTTCTAAGTCAGTGCAAGCCAAACTTTATGTTGATGCATTCATAGATGTCATTTTACAAATAAATAAAAATGTTAGCCTAGAACACTTTTTTTTCTTCCATCTCAAAAGCAGTCGGTGAAGAAAAAAAGTGTAAGTTATGCAATACGTCTACATTCTAATCAAGTTACTGCCTCATGTATTCTTTTGTACGGAATAACATATTGCAGTTTTGCTCAAAAGATAAATATATTCCTAAATAAAAGCTTATTATATAACCCACATATACAATATAAGTTAGTAGCTTATCTTTTGACACGCTTGTGTGGTGGTATAGAAAGTAGAGAAAACTAACTACATTGTATAATACTTAAGAAAGTCATCAGGTACACATGTACATAAAAAAAATCTGCTTGTGAATTTCGTCATTCCTCTGTACTTTGTAATCACATTATCTTATGCTCTCTGAAACACCATATGCATCAACCAGCAGCACCAGTTCACTGCATAAAAAAATCTGAAGATAATCCAGTCACAAAAAAAACTCTACAGGTGTTATTTTCAAGCTCAACATTTTCACGACTTGGCCCTCATGCCTATGCCTACTTGATATTCCTTTGGACGGGATTTTTTTTCTCCCCTTCCCTCCCTAATAATACTGCCTGTTGAAAATAAGAGAAAACTCGATTTGACACCCTTTTCTACTACTTCTATATCCACCTATTTATTTATTCCTTCTCTGCATACTATCTCCGAGAGAGCAGGTAGAAAGATACATAGAAATTTTTGTGTTGGGCCTTTTGTGCATTAGCTTTGACAACCTACGCATACACATGACCAATTTCCCCCCTTATTTCCAGCCCCACTCTCACTCTCTCTCGGAGTCAGCAAGGAGGAAAAAAAGGAAAGCCAAATCTTGATGCGGTTATTTATTCCATGAATTTTATTTTTTTAGTTAAGGAGAAAGTATAAAAAATGTGTGCACAAGTGTAAGCACAGTCTATCACCTCACACACACACGCCTGGTTGGTATCATTTCCCTGTGGAATCAATCTGTGTGTGATTTGTTAGCATTTAGACGTAAAATCGTTTGTACTGATTCAAGAAAGCGTACCAAAACCAAGACTATAATAATATGCAACAAGGATAGAAATAAAAATGTGGGCTTTTTCTCCTTCCCCTCACAGAAACATCATTCGTATATATTTCTTATTTCTTTGTTTCAAGCTTATAAAATATACGCCATCATACTGTGTGTGACCTGATTGCTACCAATTTTCCCGATGATGTATTTTTTCGTACATACACTTGTTTCTCCATTCGCCATTCATCATTATAATAAATGATAGTTGTGTGTAATACTGACAGTGCAACAACTACTACATACTACACACACCACCGACATGTAATCATAATAATAATTATAATGTCACTTCAAGAAATGTAATATTCATGTGTATTTGGTAGACAAATATCATAAATATTATAGTGTGTGTGTGTAGTTGTAGGTTGGAGAGAGAAAAAAAAATGACAAGGTGCAACAACGGGAGGGAGAGAAAGCAGCTTTATGACATGCTTTTATATTCGGTTTAGTAACACACAAGAGAAATCGGATTGTGAGACTACTACTTGTACCCCTCTGACTATTATTGTCGTTTGCTGATTGCGTTTGTTGGTGGGTGAAAACACACAATGGTGCAGATTATATGATGTTGCTATAAAAGTAACATGGAGGAGGAGAAAGGAAGGAGAACGATAATAAAATCGTGTGGCATCATGGAGCATTATAAAAAGAAGATATAGATACATATATGCATGCATTCTACTACGATATTCACTGAACACCACCACCACCACCTGAACAAAAAGCAACAGCATCAGAGGAAGAATCCATAAATATTTATGTAAATTTCCCGATTATCTCTGTTGAGCCTTTATTATGCCGTGTTTTCCCTGTCTCGTTGACTGACTGGGAAAGAGAGTGAAATGCAAACATATGTTGCGCTTTTACCAAAAGATCAATCTGTTCGACTATTTTACAACCGTCTGTTTTCCCGAACACAAGCAGTTGTTAGCATTCGCCTAAGCTCCTGTCTACTGCTACCTACCTACCACATTCGCTTTAAAACCTGCAAAAAAATTATGCATTCCTTATCATGAATATGTTCACCACGCCAATGTTCTTAAATGCCTTTATGCTTGGAGAGATGAGGTTGAGGTTATAGAGGAAATTAAATGGCTAGCCACGATATTATTTTTAAAAAGAAAATGATGACCATGAAATAGGTATTAAGGAAACCAATGTAATAATAAGTTTTGCCAAGGGTGACGTGTTACCTGTATGAGGGGAACATGCCGGAAGATGGTTGCACAACTCCTCTCCATGGTTGTTCCAGCCTCTTTCCGAGTCCGAATCCGTAGTATCTTTGTTGGTTCCTTTTACCCAGGCCAAAGGAGTACATTCCACTTGGGGATTGTGCTCGCTTGTCGGCAGTGGTGCTGGGGCTCATCAATGCTGTGTAGGAGTCTAGGGGGTATGGGTAGCCAGTATCTTCGTATGAGGCAGGTTCCTCCAGGGAACGCTTTCCTAGTCCAAAGTCGTATGCAGGATACCGTTTGTACGCGTACGAGTACAAGCGTCTCAGGTCGTAATCATCAGGTAGTTGTCTTGACCAAACGTATGAGCCCACACACAGGAGGATGAGCACTTGCCAGCCCAAAACCATTTGCATT
Source organism: Sinella curviseta (assembly GCA_004115045.4). Taxonomy (NCBI): domain Eukaryota; kingdom Metazoa; phylum Arthropoda; class Collembola; order Entomobryomorpha; family Entomobryidae; genus Sinella; species Sinella curviseta. Next base: position 36,015,092 of record CM065489.1, read on the forward strand.
CGTTGCATTGACATCATTTTCATGCTCTTTTGTCCGGAGTAGCAAAATACTAGGCTGATAGTTGGTAGGTCGGGTGAAATGGAACGAAGATGATGATATCGACAAGAAGGTAAAATGGATCCGGTGAAGCGATTTGGCTGCTCAAGACGCGCAGAGATGATGAAAGTCGTTCAGCACAGAAAATCTGGAAAAAGATTAAAAGGCGAATGTAATTATAATAGTTTAGTAAGAAAATCAATTTCAGACGGGAAATCAATTAAGTCTTGCGTATACCATTAGCACCATTAATTAAGCAATGTGATTGCGTACAATGTGGCTGGAGGCTGTAGCTCCCGAGTAGTAATCCAATTACTAGGAGCAACAAGCTACGTTGTTAATTGAATTATCTGTCTGGACTTACAGCCCATCAAATAACTTGGATTGTAATCACTACGATTTACGCAATGCTTAAACAGCGTCCAAATCCAAGGACATCCTCAGTCTACTTTGATTTTGAAATACATTATAAGAAGGAAAAAATAGCCAGCCTCGCGGATAAATTTTTAATGAAATTCATGTAAACTAGTGAGAGGTTGTTTTCTTCAGTGAAAATATAATATTTCTTTTGTATAGCCTGTGTCGCTTACTGGCAATTTTGCACTTTCCCTACCTGATTAACTTTCTTTCAATTTTTTTTAAATCAAAAACTTCGTTGGGCAAGAGAAAGCAGATGAAAAGGAAACAGCAAATGAGTTTACTTAAAAGCAGGAATCTTGTGAAAACTCTATTCACGTTATATTGACGAATCGTTCAGTTCTGCTGAGAGTTTGTCGTTGGCCCACAATATCAAATAGGTCGATTCTAAATGCCAAACTTTTGAGGTTCCCAAAAAGTAAGAAGCCATACTAATTGTAAATGTATGTGTAGGTAACCACTCAACTCCAGCACCTACCTACGATACATCAAATATTTGTATTCCAGATATACATAATTTAATCGGGAAATCGAATTGATATAAAACGATGCCATAATATGTGCCAACACGTCAGCGAATAGGGTACAAAACGAGGTTTCTGACAGAAACTGCAAAGCAGACAAACATACATACATTATGCACATGGTACGATAAATTATGAGCACCACCGCAGAACTATTGAAAGAACTGAAAATGATTTTCAAAGATAATGGAAAGTCTAATATATATATATATAACATCCAATTATTTGCTTGCCACTTTACTCTCTCAAGGAATGCGTAGCTGTACAAAGAAAGAACCTCATTTTAAACTTGTTTGTCTCTTCCTTGAACTCAAATTGAAATGCAACAGGCAAAACAGCAGTATAGTTTGTACAGGGAAAAGCCACACCTTCCACCTTAAAGAGTAGTAGCTCTTGTAAAAAAAGAAAGGAGCAAATTGTAATATAAAACTTGTATAATATGTATTCTTTCTTTTCTGTCATGACAACAAACATAATAATAAGTAATAAGAGAAGCCACGATTTTTTTTGCACAAGTTGACTGAAGATAGTGCCTTCACTTAGGTTGCGTAAACAACTGAAAATTTTGATAATAAAGGAGGACTTTTTGAGTTGGAAATACCGGCAGCAATTTTAAAGAGGCAAAAAAGTGAAGAGAAATGCTCAGCAGACTGGGAAATTGTTTATTTCTAAACAACTATACAAGGTTAACTATTGCTCTCAGCTAATTACCTCCTCCTTTTCCACCACTACTTTTCATTTTCTCTACACTGGAGAGGATTTTTTTTTGTGTGCGGAGGAAAAGGCGACGAGGGATAAATATCCTGGAACTGAGCAAAAGTACTTGACTTGTTTTATTGTTTGTTCTCATTCATAATAACTCACATACACACTTATTTGCTTGTGTTAGATGAAGCAGTAGCAAAATAAAATACAACTTTCTAATTCTAATGCTCTTTTCATAAATGTTCCAGAAAAGTTGAACAAGTTGTTAACTGCCACATTTGATAATAAATGAGGGTCTCAATTAAATATATAGACTGATACGTAATTCTGCTGCAGTTGGCACTGCGCAGTATGAAGGTTGCTTTTCCACGCGCTCTGAGGGACACAATGAATGATTGTGGTGAGTATTTACTTTTGTGTGTAGGCAGGAATTAAGGAAGCATTGGAATATTAACTACGTACCACAAAAGCAAACTTGGAAAGTTGAAATGACAAAAGGGTTCTCATAAAGTAATAATAATGGAAAGACGTCAGGATGATTGTTGCATGTTGACTTACTTCTCTGCAAACAAAATCTCTAACAATATTATATACGGGGCCTTGGGAAAGTCAAGTAAAGTGTACCAATGCAAATGTGGGGGCGTAGTGTAAATAAATTAGTTAACGAAAAAGAAGTCGATTGCATTATTTCTGGTTCATTCAACTTTAATTGTTTGAATCCTGGATTCATTTACAGAATTTCGACTTCCTTATTGATTTCCTTTATTCTCCTTCCCATTTCCAGGATTTTTCGATTGTTCCTTTTTCTCAAGTGGGAAGTCATATAAATGCGTCACGCAGTATCAAATATCAGCCACAAAAAGCAGTCATTATTTTGTCATCTCCACCTTTTTGTGGAGAATACTGTCACACGAATTTAAATGCAAGTCACAAAACTGCTTATCATATTCTTCCTACTTGTCTTTCTTCTCATGTTTCAAGTCACCCCATTTTAGACAGGTATGAAGACACCAAGCTGTTTGGAGCAGATACGTACCTAATTTTAGCAGTGACAATGTCAGAGTTGACATGCATGTTGCTGCTGTCCAAATGTATACTTGACATTCTATCAACCATCAGTCATCATCACTATCAACGTAACTATTGCTAGATTTTATATATAAAACATGCATACAAGTGTCCTTGTAGGATCGGTACTGTGTTGATGGCATGTAAAACGGAAATTGAAAGGTACAAAGTTGGAACAGAACAGAGCCCGTTGTACATTTCTATCTTGGGAAACGTACGTGACGGTGCTCGTATAAAATGTCGATTTAATGCTAAGTACAACGACTATTACCTGTTATTATAATTATTATCAACTATATCTAGGTTGGTATTTTATTCAAGTAGTAAACAAGGAGGATATAAGCTTATATGTACATTTTGCAGTTACAGTGTCTGCCAAACTATTGTACTGTTGTCTGTTGCGGAGTTGTTTACAGGCTGGATGGAACCATGATGATGACGTTAGTCAATATATATGCAAATTATAATTTATAATTTTCATGCCGCAAAAGAACGGTGTCTCTTATGTGGGGAAATGAGATGACCAACATGTGGAGGCGGTATATGCGGGAACGTAGGAGTAGATACACCACCAGAGAAAGTACCTGTGTTGGGATTTAGGGTAGGTGTGCTGTCGCCTGTCAAAATGTCTCTAACTTTGATCTAGAAGCCGCAGTGAATTTTGATCAACAAGCTAAAGGCAAGTTTTAGCAATACAAAACAAAAAAGCTGGAGGAATATTTTACAACAGCAAAAGAGCATATCATGTACCTCTTCTTACTTAACTACATAACTATATGACATGACACATTTTGAATGCTTACAAGAAATAATATACTTGTCATTGCGTCGTCTCAAAACTAGTTTCCATATAATCGAAACTATGAGCCCACATCTATTTAGAATACTTATTGGTTGAAACCATCTAACTGCTACTTAAAAATTTGTACTAGAATTTTCCCCGCTCCTCCAGGAAGGCAGTACAGCTCCTTTATTATTTTGCTCAGAAATATTTTGCAACTTTGGTCTGCGCGTAATCAATAACTCAATTAGCGCTCCATTGTATTTAAATGTTCCCGTACTCAAAGTCAATAAACTGATTTACAAGCCTTGTGAAGAGGCGGAGGCTGGAACGGAAATCGGGGTATAGTTGTGTTGTTGCTCTGCTTACACATGTAACCTATTCAGTGTCAGAAATGGGTTCCAATAAAATCGAGATAAAACGTCACTTGAAATGATACACTATTCACCTTTGTTTGAGGATTGGTTAATCTACCATGTAATTTGCCCCCGCACAAACTGTTCCTCTAAAGTTCAACTTTCTAATTTCATCAGACGATGAATTTTTTAACAGGGTCTGCCGTTTTGGAGAAAATTGTTGTCACCAGCAGCGTAAATACGCTCAATTTTCAGACAAAATAGATTGCCATAAGCAAGCCATACGAGCACGTAATTCCAGGCATTGTCAGATTGTGCAGAAGCCCCATGAAACATTTAAGTTGGCTGTGAAGTAATTATACGCTGAAAGCATCATTGCTTCATATTTCACAAGCCGAGGTCATTGCATAACAAATAACGTAGTTCCCGTCAAATCGTTTCCTAAATAAATCAGCAAAAGTGTGGTGGCGTCGTCAGTCGTCCTCATCGTCCTCATCACGTATCAGTTTTCTTACAATAAATAGAAATATAACGCTATCCATCTTCGACGTATCCTCTGAGAAACCCGAGAATAGGTAAACTTGATTTTAAAGCTTACCACTGACAGTATTACCAAAAAAAGAGGAAAAAAATGCTGTACGCGATCTGATATGTATAACAACTCACTACTCACATCAGTCTTGCAGCTTGTGAATTTGAATGACAAGCATGCAAATAACATTTACTTTTCCCCTTATCAACTTGAAAATTTGCATGTGTTTGATATTCATCATGTTTAATACATTTGAACAAGTAGCTCACTCTCATTCGCCATTTTCTATTTTTGCTCTTTCTTGAAAAAAAATAAAAAATAAAATGTATGTAAATGTGAAAACTTCAAACAAAATATTCCTTTAAAGTATCCTAGCTTATTTTCCTCCCCCTTTTTTGAGTAACTAGTCTGTATAGTCTCTTTTTATACGAGAAAGCCAACTTGATTGATAGATTGACTGTTACACAGTTACACACACAACACACAACAACAACAGCTAGAGAGACCATAAAATAATGTCTATATTATTATCCGAATCTAGGAATGTACATGCTCATAGCAGGATATTATCGAATTTCATAAACTATATGCGTAAACTATCACCAGGGTTCCTTCCGGCAGACATGCAATCTTACTTTGTTTGCGTTATTCACAAGTGTAACATCAAGGGAGAAAAAGGTTTCTTTTCTCGGAATTTTTATCTCTCGCCTTTTTTCTCCTCCCCTTTCCCTCTCTGTATATCTGCTTATCCGTTATTTAGGCAATCAGCCTTGAGGAAAAAATTTTTACTCGGGTTTGTAAAAAGAAACACGCGTTAAGTCCAATTCTCTAGCATTTTTTTAGCGGAGGAGTTGAAAAAAGAAACTATGAAATGATATAAGAAAGTGTCGACTATGTGGATTTGCTCATTTTTCATCCCATCATCACATCACACAACGCATAGCCAGCTAACAAATCAACATGGAAAAGTGCATATTGTATTTATTCCACGTAAAACACAACCTTCCGTGGCTCTTTTTATTATTTCAATGTTGTTACAGTTGGTGTAGGTGCTCACAACACATATTCGCATATTTCGCAAGAGCACGTCAACAAGTATCTTGTCAACTACTTCCCCTCCTCACTATAGATTCTGTTTGTAGTACGGTTGCAATTTCCACACGGCAAACAAAACGGCATGCTAAAAGAGAGAAGGGAAAAAGTTTTTTACCAGCGTTTAGTTTATTTTTTCCAAGTGTTAACCACTTTCCCACTTTTCTTCACACCTATCAACGTGTTCCTCACTTCTTACTAGGTAGGATGAAAGTGAGGACTAGCAAAAAAAGAAGATCACCTTCAAATGCTTCATTATAAGTAGGTATACGCACGTAAATAATATATATCCCCCTGTTTTCCTTTTTCTTCTTCAAACCTGCTTCACACTTTCTCCTCTGCTACCTATCACTTTTTCAAAAAACGGGATTGTCAAAGTAATAAAAATATGAGCGAGCAAATGTGGGAGCTACTTTCTTCACCATTTTCTTTTGATTCAGTCATCACCATCACCGTAATAATAACATAAAGGTCATATTTACTTATGTTCACATCCACACAAACAACCAGGTTTCAAGGAACACATATTTTTTGTGTAGGTATTGTAGTCTCCATTATGCAATTAAATTTACTAGTGTCATTTTACGCACATTTGGGAGAAGGATAATGATGCAGAGTAAAGAGATGAAGAAGAGAGTAGAAGATTGAGTAGAGAAAAGATCAAAGATGATATGATGACCTTTTTGTTTGCGCTTTGTGTCTCTCCAAGAACTTGGCCACGACACGATCCCTCACCACCACTACCACACCGCCATTGTTAGCAGCAAGGTACTTGTTCTTTAGCACAGTCGTCTCTCTTGGAATGTCCATGTAAAACATTTTTTGTGTTTTCGCAATCCCGTATTGCTAATAGTACCCCTTTGCTCAGTCAGCGAGCAAAAAATAATTGCCGCTGTTATTATTAATGTAGTATAGTTGTGAACTGGCTTATCTGGTTCCGTTTCTTTCGCTTAGTGCACACATCAAGAATAAAAACAACAATGCTGTCTTTATGGCTACTATTTTGCTTGGCCGATAATGGCTTATTGACAATAATAATGGTGCGCTTTGGAACGAGAGATGCATTGCCTTGTCCTCGCTTTCTTCACACGCGCATTCCTCTACATTTTCGCGTGTGGAAGTGGGTGCCGTAAAGTACCATTAGGTGGGCTCAAGTAACCTGTGCTCTGAATCATAATAATGTCAATACGGAATGGAATGATGATGAAAGCGAAGAAAGAAAGGGAAAACAGTTGGTCTGTGAGCAGTAGTATGCACAGAGTAAATTGCATTAAGAATGTTGTAATACGACAGATAAAGGAAGAAGGAATAGATGTAGAAAAAAAGTTTTACCAGGATCATCATCATCATCATCGCCATCATTTTCTAACTTCACCTCTTTCACCCATTTTTGCAGAAACAGCACGCAAACTACAATAGAATCAGCTGAAAGACTACTACAACTGGTCGTCTCACATTTCATCTTGAAATATCAACGAACCCCTGCTTAATAGGATTTTACGGGGAGAAGAAAAGAAGAAAGGGAAAAAAGCAAAACCAGTGGAACTGGCGTAATAGAGAGAAAGTAGAAACGTGAAAAGATCAATTTGGATCTTGATGCTTTCTCCTCTGCTTCTCTCTCTCTCTTTGTTCTAGTATTCTGTTTCACGGCGCGACGAGATGCTGCTGTTCACATGAATGCTCGGAAATAGCTGAAGATCACACAACAGAAAATCACAACAATGATAAATATCCACCAGGAATACAATAATAATTCCAAAGATTGATCTCTTTACTGTTTAACTGATTTCTTTTACTGGGGAGCCTTTATACTGGCGGCAGTGGGGGTGCGATTCCTATGTATTTATTGTTGCAGTAATTTCGACTTGCCTCTCGTCCTCGTAGTACGTATGCCATTTCGCCAAGCCACAAGTTGTTTGATCTAGTCTCAGCAAACAATTCAATTCCTTTGGGATACATAATACAACAACGTTCTAGTACACAAGAGTGCAAACAGAGAGAAGAACTGCCTACGAAATTGCAACACACATCAGCAGCATTACATCGCAGTTTTCCTCAAACGATAAAATTGGATATTATCGGAAAGGGAGAAAGGAGCAAGGAAATTGGGGTTAAATGCGTAATGCATACTTGAGTACCTCCACCTCCACACTTTTCCACCCGTCCGTCTAAATTTTCGCTATAAAGTAATTTGCTTAAATTAGCTGAATGAAATAACTAGAATCTTTTGAATTTCTATTCCTCATTTTGGGAAAGACGGGCGGGTTTGGGGAGCGGAGAAAAAAAATAGTACAAGGGATCGCCGTACAAATGTAATGATGCTCGTCGTAAGAGAAAATGAGTACGACAATGATAATGCCTTCATCTCCCGAATCGCGCTCATCGTGGAGGAAACCAACCGAAACAAAAACAAAGGCCATACAAAGAGGAAGAAAATGAGCAGAGCAGCGTTGGTTGCTACTAAAAGCAAAGTACCGCAACAGTAGTAGTAGCAGAGTCGGAGCAAGAACAAGAAAGAATATAAAAGCTATTAGGCCTTCATCCCCGCTGTTTACACGTCACAACAAGGAAGGAAATAAGAGGAAATTAGAAAAGATAAATAAGTTCATCAGGTTTTCTCGTCTTGAAATGAATGAGCATTGTAGTATGTAGTAGTAGTAGTGGCATCATCTCTCCAACAACTTCATTACCTCCTTCCTTTTCCACTTCCCTGGAAAAAATGACTAAACCAAATTCCAACGTTAAGCGTACATTTACCCACTTTTTTTAAAGGTGCCCACCCACGTGCCTTGGTTAGTCAACAGAAGAATTTCCAGTACACGTTTTTTTAATAAAAAAACTCTACCAACTTTGTACTAACATTATTTAAAAGTGTAGTGCACAACTTAAGTCAGTTAAGTACCAAGGTAATTTTGGTCGTAGGTTCGGCGCAATAATGTTCCAAAGGAAATAAAAAAGCGGAACTGAGTAAAATTAGGTAGCTAGGAACACGGGGGCACGCAACAAATTGTAACTATGCAGCAATTTTATACTTGTTCGCAAACATTGGCCTTTACAAGTGTAGTTTAAAAAAGTATGTGTAACATGCAATCCGCATTATCATGACATCCAAAAGATCTAATCTTTTCATCAAACGAAACTTAGCTTATAGCCAATACACTAGCCAAAAAAGAGAGCAAATGTGCACAATGTTTTCAAACGCAAATGTCTTTCCATTGAATCTTCGCAAAAAAAGTCGTAGATTGACATTTTAACTTTGCCTCTAAATGAAACATAGTCTCCGCCTTTTTTTAATCATTTCAGTAATTGATCTTGTGCACTTTAGAGTTGCTATGTTAATGACCTGATGGTTATACAATCAAGTGATCAAGATTATACAGATCCAAGTTCACAATCGATTTTAAAACAATAGCGAAAGTGTGCTAATGAGCGACAATACTATTGATTTGATCATTTTGGTTGAACCCAAACATGTCTGTTTCAAAAAATCACGGAATTGAATACAATTATCCATGTATCAAATCAACAAGACATGTACACCCAAGTATATGTAATCATGATGAGCGTAATCTATTTTTGTCTCTTTCATGCACCCTTACTCATCGTTTTGTTTCCGAACATTTTTCCGCATAAAGATACATTACATCTCAAGGTTTCAACTGACATTTGATGTGGTTTCACTAGAAAAGCAGGATACTTCAGCCACCAGAACATTCATAAAACAAAAACGTATGCAATCCCTCGAGTGGCATTCTTTAAGTCGCCCCCACTTTTTTTCAGAACCTGCCCCTTGATCTTTCACAGTTTTTACTCTTGAGTCCTACAAAGTGTCTTTGTGAATGCTATTTGTTTGCTCCAATTCCATTTATCCTAATATTTTTGAAATCATTGCTATAATGCATCTGTGTGGGGGTTTCATAGAAGTTAGTATTTATAGGCTGTGTGGGCGATATGGTAGTACAGATATCAAAGTAATTGCCGTGTATATATGTACTCACAACATAAATAGAGTATGAAAATCACAAAAAAAGGAACTAGATAAGATAAATAAAAATGCTTAAAAAATAAATGTGTGCTGCACTCGTATGTTTCCTCATCTACTTTGAGCCATGTCAAAAGCTACTACAAATATGTCCATTCACAAACTGCTTATCTACTGTTGTAGTTGCCAGTCACGGTATTATTAATACTCTAGGTAGACACACCATTTTTTATCCGCAATCCAGTTTGCGTACTGGATAATGCAGTAAATTCATTATATTTATTTCTCTACGACGCACTCACCAGAAGTCTTCTTGGAGAGAGAGAGTGGTTGGTTGTGTGTGGCGAGTATTATTGCATTTATTTATGTGTGGTCGTGAGTGAGCACAACAACGACTACTGACCACTCACTGTTGGGATCTCTCTGGAGTCATTTCGTAGAAGAAATTACTCGTGACCCTTCTTTTCCTGCTAGCTTAGTTAGAGGTTGTTGGTTGTTTGTAAAGAAATGCAAATCCTTAATACAAGCAGAGAGCATCTTCATCTTGTTGTTGAATAGGAAGAAAAGATGTGACATTTCTATAGCGGAAACAGGCGGCAGACTATAGTCGTCCGTCCTGCTGGCCGTATGGTTAGTTAACGGAGAAAGCAGGGGAAAGTTTTATTATTTTCCTTTATCTTTTCCGAGACTCTTCCCACAAACTTTCATTTCTCCGTGGAGAGGGAAAGAGAGAGAGACAGGGATAGGAAATGCAGACGAGTGGCGATGAAGAAAAGTTGAGAAGAAGAAAAAATGAAACAGAAAATCTTCCACTTTTACAAGAAAGAAAAGGAAATCTCAAATCTGATGCATAATGTCAGGCAGCACAGAGTTGAGTGTTGAGTTGAGCTGTTGTGAGATATATGAAAATAATAGAAAATTGTGCCGCTATATATTTTAGCTGTTTGTTGTTCATGTTTTTCGTCTTATTCATTCACAAGAGGGGCTGAGAATGGTCATCATATCACCATCAAGACAGCATTATCGTTTTTCTTCATGGATCATGGATTCGCCTCGCCATCCACACAACCACACAAATTCTTTGCTCCCTGCACACATACACATACACACACAATCTGACTCCCACCACTGATGTCAGACTGGTTTCCTTTTTCTTGGAAAAGAAAGTAAAATACTTGGAATTTTTTGTATTATTTTTAACGTCAGAGCTTCTGACATTATATGCTCGCTTACACGCATTGCCAGACAGGCCAATGCTTCTATACGTACCATAATTATATTTTATATTCTTTTATTTATATAAAGTAATGAAAAGAAATAGGTTGTTCGTTGTTTGTTTGTTTTCAACTTGATGGCGGAATGAAAATGGATGCACACCACACTCGTCGCGTTACTTTATGCCCCAGCTTCACAAATTCAGCAGTGAATGTACGTAATGTTTCCATGAAACGGAATACGCATTAACTAACGGTTGTTGTATGCTGGATATACAGTTTTATTTTCATGAACCCGGCACTTGAAGGCTTCAAGACTTCCGACGTCTCTTGTTTTCTTCTTTATGCAACCTTTCCACAGTTTTGCAAAAACTGTACTCCTCCTCTGACAACTGGAGAAAGTACAGACGGGAGACATGATCATGAAAAACCCGACAAGTTTAACATCAACATCCGTGTACGTAGTTACGTTCAATGACAAAAAAAAATATATCGAAAATAAACCAGGGTAAAGAATAAAGACATCACATGGTCACCGTTATCATGTTATCCTGCCATTAGCCATGCATGCGATGCAGCACCGTTGTCATTATCAGGTACCTACGTTACCTTGGCCCAGCAAAATGCCCCAATCTTTTCTACCTTTCATCTCATCATCAAGGTTGACTCTATTACGCACAAAATAAATGGTAATTTCTCCATTCATCCCCAATATTCTTCCCTGTGACTCACGTAATGTAAATACGGTGGGTATTTATTGATTCAGCCAGATTAGATAACAACCCAACCTTTTTGTTTTCACGACTCAAAAAGGACAGCTACTAGACCAAGTATAATACTTATCCAAGCTTGTTGGCATAGCTTGAGGATAATTTTTGTGTTGAAAGGAACTACATAAGATCTTATCTAAAACTCTTTAAAGTGATGTTTAAAGGTATGTATAATGCTGACTGACGACAATTCTTGCTTGACTTGGCAATTTGTGACTATCTTGACATAAAATCCATGACATTTCCAAACTGTTCCATTGTTCATTCCATCTTATATACAGGAAATAACAACGATATGATTTTATTGACACTTTAATAGCAAATATCTATCCATACGCCCACGTGTTTATTTACATGTCCCGCATGGCATTTTCAACAGTCTGCCTTTCAAACTTGGAATTTTTTTTATGAAAAAGTAACCCTTTTAACTTTAGTCCCAATTAATGTCGCATCATACTATACCTAATCAACTCATTTTTTGTGTTCTTGTCTTCGGCTTTTGTTTTTCAATAAGCTTCAGAGACGGCGTCTATTTTTAGATAGGCCAATTAAATTTTAAATATAATATTCATGACTGCATAGAAACTATATTACACAGCTGCCATGTTCCATTTTAATTAGCCGAAGCTGCGTGTTAGATGCTCATCTCGCAGCTGTTGCAGAGTTGCAAAAGTTAGCAAAACATTGATGTAGTCTGAAGAATCCTTTTTCTTGATTAAAACAATAAAGAATTAAGCACTTTTTCTTTGCCAAGAACAATAAGCCATTAGTAAAAGATTCTATGTAATTGACCACGAACAGTAACAGTAACATGAACATTAAGTTTTAGGCATATCTCAATTAGTTGATGTTGCAACGAGAGATAATAGTAATTCAGTCAACACAATTATTTTGATACTTTACTAAAAGCAATAGCATATAGTAAATCATTTGTTGGCATTAATTTTTTCCATATTATTGCTATCGGCGCAGTTACTTAATTGAACATTTATAATAAACATTTTTTGTAATACTAGGATTCTGATCGTTGCCAAGTTACAGAGAAGAGTATTCAAGAATTTCAGTAGAGCAGACTCAAATCAAGTGTCAAGTCATCTGGCCTTTGTGGACATTTTCCTGGACCACGTGTGACGTGTGGTATGTTTCTTCCATTAAACTAATAATAATAATAAATAGTTTGCCTTATCATTTTCTAACCCGTGCTGATAACTACGTCTTAACCATCGCGACATTTAAGGTAATAAGTAGAAATGTTGGTGGTTTACTTGCGTAACGTGCTAAACGTCAAAGCTATAAACAAGAAGAGAGCCATATCTATCTTGTAACCACTTTAGCTATATTTTGTGAATTAATTAAGATTTTTTTAGATCGGTATTAGGTGAGATTACCAAGGAACAATGGCCCCAGCCAAAAAAGTCAACAAAAAGAAAGCAACCGGAGTAGGAGTCACTAGAGTAAGTAAATAATTATAATGTCAATTTTAAAATGTTTCCCTCTAATTACAATACTCAAAAGCATTGTCTATTGTTGAATCAATATCATTTAAATATCAATGAATTAATTCTCTGTTTGTAGATGATTAGAAAAACAATTAAAAAGCCGCTGTCAGCGATAGGAACCGCAATAGCTTGCCTGAGGCAAGTTCTGCCGGAGGTCCAATTCTTGGAGATGATACAAAAAAAGAAGGTAATCATCTAAATATTTATTTCTGAAAGTAATCAGTTATGGATTCCAATTCGTGATATAACGTGCGCAACATTCATTAAGTGATTTGTTCTTTTGTTTTGTCATGTATATGCAGCTAACCAATGTGGAGACGGTCCAGCATGCGACACAAGCCATTTCAAGGCTCAAAGAAGACAATAACAACCTGAAAGAGAACAACGAATTGTTGCAGAAAAAAGTGGACAGTGATCGGATGGCTTTCGCCGAAAATCTGCTCAAAGCTCAGGCTGAAGCTGCATATTACCGGAAGTTGGTCGAAAAATTTAAAATTAAGCATCCTAAACTGAGTGACGACGAATTTCGTATTTCCTTGGATGATGATACAGATGCGGACTTGAACCATCTCAAGCATGACGTGCTCGGTCGCCTAATATGCACTCAGTGCAGCAAAAAATTAATTCCGTAGAACATTATACAAAATAACGATAAACGATAAAAATAACTGTCAACAGATATTGTAATAAGAATAATAATTATTATGTCGCTTTAGCAATTATAAAAAATAATCGTGCTATCCATTATTTATCATAGTTAATGATTGAATATTTACGATCCGAAATTGAATTTGTTAATTTGTGAATGCATGTTTACTATTTCATGATTGTAGAATACACAGTGCATTGTCATTTTATATGGAAATAAATTGTAACAACAACTGCATTCAAAAGCTTATCATTGCTATCAACAGGCTGGGTTGTGCAGTTTACAGAGTAATAGGCATTGTTTTCCATCCCCTTTTTGACGAGCCAGTTTATGACACCTGCTCCCTACCATAAATCGTCTATAGTCCATTATCACCGCACCACCAATCCGTTTACGGTAGTAGCATTAAGAATAAAATTTCCACATTTCGTTGTTTAGCGTTGATGATATCGTGTCGTAAAAATGAGTTGGTAACATTCAATAAACCCACAATCACAACAGAACACGAGCTCAGTCAGTGTATTTTATCATTTTGTTTGTATGCCCACACAACGACGGATAAATAATGGCAAATAATAATAACCAGGGCGATGATGAACACACAAAACTGCCTCATTCCAAACAACCTTCATACGTGTTTGCTGTCGTCATTATTATTATTTTTTTTACTACATTCTCATTCAGTTACATATAAACAAGTACATAATAATGTCGACCTGTGTAGCATATATCAAAATCAGTGCTTATGCCTCCACTCATGTTCATGCAGACTTTCTAATAATACATCAGGAAAGCTATTATTGCTGTATGGAAAAATTGCGGAGGGGTATGAGCATAAAAAAAATATTATCTCCAGAGGATGCTTTCTCCTTTCCCCAGACTGACTGAACGAAGACAATGCTTTTTCTAGCCCACCCACACACAGTATGCCAGAATCAAGATATATTGTTGCAGCCTGCCCCATAGCATCTTCACCTGCAGCGTTACAGCGTTATATAGCCTTCTGCAATAAAATTTCGTTGTCGTCATCGTCATATTGTTTGTATACCTATGTACCGGGTTGCTGATGTTGATGACGACGACGAGGTTAATGATACTCCATCTTCCTCTGAGCCACTAATCCCTTAACCCAACTTTACTCCACTGCACTGATCCTCTCTCTTTGTCTCTTCTCACACTGGTTCATTTAACCCTTCAAGTTAAGTATTGTGATAGTTGCCACCAGGAAGAGATAGGGATACTTTGTAATAATAACAGCATTCGTGTGAGTGATGCTGCGTCGTGTGTTGACCATTTTACTGCAGTAACGGGTGAAAGCGGTTTAATTGAGAAGCAGAGCTTAAATGACGTATTGAGCAGTAAAATTGTCTAATCTTCACAGAAGAAGCGAGCTTCCAGGGAAAAAGTCATATCATCTTTTTTGATGATGACAATGATTCAGAGAATGTTGCTAAATTGCTACCCTGTTTCTTGTTTGCATGCATCATCAACAAATCAGCAACGCAAACTCTCTCTCTGCTAATATTATTGTTGTGTGCAAACTGATGATGATGGTACACAGGCAACTCACAGTACTCCGTAATCCGTATTTGCGTGTGCGTGAGTTATGCTAGTAGTACTGCAATTTTTACATCAAGTGGTTATGTGGCTGCTGAAATGGAGAAATCAGGTTCCAAAGTTTTGTTGATGTGGGCGGACTGTGCCACAAAAGCAAATTATGTTATCACGAAAAAAAGTCCAATGTATATCGCAAGTGAATGTTTAGTACATAATCAGCAGCAATCATGTCATATTGGCATATATGATGGAGTAGGGATAAGTAGGATTTCAGGTACTATTTTATGAGCTCCCGTCACTATTGCGATTCATGATACACGCTTTGCAAAATACTTTTGATGATGATGAAACCAACAATAGTGATTGGAATATTGGAAATATTCTCTGGAGGTCTACAGAGGAAAGCAAGTTGTGCGATACAAACAAAAAATAAATTTTTCTCATTTTCTCTCATTTTAGACAAAATGTCATGCATGGCATGAGACGTAACTGTTATGTTGTCGCATTCAATATGAATTGCAAATAAATATAATATGACATTTACTCAAGCATGTTCTTATGCTTGTAGTTTTTTATTTATTGTTATTTTCTATTACATGTAGGTGTTTTGTAATGCGAAAAAGTGTGAGATAAAACTCAACTGGGACATGAGTAGGCCTCATCATCAAAACACACGACTGCTTGATGATACATAAGTGACAGAAATTATTCAACAGGGAATATGTCTGGTACAAAGTTCTCCTTGCTTGTGATTGTTTGTGTCAACCGAGAAAGTTGAGAAAGGAACAAATGAGCGATTTGACCTTTTCACACTTACGTGGAATTACTTTGAATACATGGATGGGAAATTATAAAAGGATTTGTCGTTTTTCCATCCAAGTCATTCTAGCATGTAGTCATATATCTAAGCATGCCGATATTTACAGAGAATCGCTCTCAAAGTAGCTAAATTAAAGTATTCTAAGAAATTAAAATAGCATTCTTCAGTTCTTGAAATGATAACTCTGAATAGTTGAAATTTGCCTCTTGACTGAAACCATTTTAAGCATCAAGTTGAATTTTAACACGATTGAATGTAATTCGACGTTCTTAATTTTATCATATAAACGCCTATACACGCAAGTGTCTTAATATTGAATAGGTATATATAGTATATTTTTAGTTGCATAATAAGTAGGACAACCGTTTATCTGTGATTGACAGAACATGTTCTAAACTGACGGTGTACTATATTTAACAATCATTAACATTAATGCTTTTGATGTATCACTTTTATCTTTATAATATGGCCTTCTGAAATGTCTTATCTCTCTGCCACTTGTTCTCCAGAGAACACTACAACAAACACAAAATCCTACGAAATGGTGTGCTTTGAAGGCAGGAAAATTACAATCCTCTCCTCCTACAGATATGCCAATATGTAAGGAGGAAAATTAATAATGCAGGTACCCGTATTTATCTACCGTGACACGACACAAAAATTAATGCTTTTGTGGCATTTATTTAAGCATTTACAACTGAATGAATCCCATTCCCTCATCAATCAATAGGATTGTCGCGGGTGTACATTTTAGAACTTCTCTGTGTCGTGTATGTTTATTGAAAAGTGTCACTCCATGACCGTTTATTCCAGTCCCCATCATCAATATTATATTAGGTATATAATTGTATTTACGGATATACAAGTTTTAAGCAAAGTATATTTGCATCCGCTTCCGATCCTGCTGGACATTATCAACTTTTTCAAAGTATAATGACAATGATAATCATCCATTTTAATTTCCAGGAAAACAGTTTAAAACTGTTACATCGTTTAATTACATTCATAAACACGCAGTTTAATTTTGATGCGTTACGTCAGGTAGGCCTAATCTGATAACATTTTCGCACCGTTACGTCAATATAAGGATTTGGAAATCCGAAAACACTGACGAGTGGATGTGCTACAAGATTGAGATGCAGCAGAAACGATATTTTTCTCTTTGGCTTTAGATCATGATGATGGGTATATGTAAAGATATATTTATTTTTTTTGCGAATTTTGCCATTCCGTCCCCTTCATTCGACCGCCACGGCAACAGCTAAAATACAAATCGTATTCTCCCATACGGATGTGTTTTATTGATAGCAACACACGACAACAATAATTCCTATTGGTGAATTTGCTCAATTTATTATGCGCAAGAGTGTGGTTGATTTTAGGCAGATAAATCATTATTACTATTATTATTAGTTGGACATGGTAATAGCAGTAGTAAGTAGCACCGGTGGTGTGGTATGTCGAAGCCCGTCTCCGCAGACGAAACTACACCTACATCAGTGAACTGTTTGGAGCTTGAAACTTTACACACTATACATTTTCATTTTTCTATCAACTAAAATGCAAAATATCTCCAACATTGAAAACCAAATTCAGGCATCATCCATCCATGCTTGCCAACTTTCGATAACCAAGAAATTATTAATAATATATGTAGCACCAAATGCATAAAACCTAACGCAACGCTTATATGGCTTTTGCCGAGACTCCACAAAATTAAATAAATTCATACACTCCACACAGCCACGTTGTCATATTGCTCAAATTTATTCTACTTTCTCGCGCTTGCCAATGCTGTTTTATTAAGAATCTAACGCTATGTCACTTTTTTCATACCACTAAATTTGTTGGGGGGAAAGCCAGCGTTCCCTCCATTAATATATGGTGACCGTTTTAAATGCATAATGTAATTCATGCATACCTTTTTCTAGCTGGCACTGCTAGAGTAATGAAACAACAATGCTTTCCAGACGCACATTGTGATTGTGCAATGAACTATATAAGCTTGTACAACAAACTTGGCTTTCTCCTTTTTGTGTACTTAGGTATGCATAATGTGGTTAAGTGTGCACTTTTGTCCTCAAATAAGACCAACACACACTCCAAAACAAGTTTTTTTTTCTTCTTCTTCTCAACAAGAGTTACGACAGCAAATGGTTATTCAACCGAATCTTCTACGTGACCTGTAGCACAGCTACTTTTACTTTCACCTTGATTTCTATTTTCAGTAAATTCTAATATGTAAAAAAATTGTATGCACACATATATGTAGGGATGTGGTTATTCATTAAAAACTGCAGATAGGCTTGCATCATGTGGTAAAAGTAAAAGCAAAATGTTTTATATTAAGTTTCTTGCTAGAAAGTTTGTCTTGAAACAAAAGTTGGTGGGCTTGACAAACAGGAGAAAGCAAGCAAGTGCCGATATAATGTTTCGATGAGCTTACAACAACTAAGGTGGTTTATGCGGTAGGCGTAAACCGACAAGAGGAATACTAATATTATATAGTTTCTGGTAAAAAAAATAAGCAATTTTCTTAAGTTTTTTTTTCTTCTTCCTTCATCCCACTTTGTTTACAGTTGCAAATGGATAAACCTATACACTTGGAAAAAAAAACTTGGTAACGGGCAGACACAATGCATCGCATCTCTGTTACATGTGGCTAGATTATCTTACATGCACAATATTTTGTGCTATTCTGCAACAGCTCAAGTAATACTACACGATAAATTATTCAGCTCTATAAGGTATGTCTACCGGATAGAGAAATTTGTGAGACAGAGGATATGAATTTGATAAGGTTGAAAAAAATGGAAACGAGGTGCAGAAAAGCATTCATATGTTAAGTGGAAAGAAAGAGACTTGTTATGCACGATACAGTTATTTTACGACGGCTTTGCTGTTGTTGTGTTTTTTCCTCTTTCCCGGATAATCTTTGCGAATATAAATAAAGATAAGTGAAGCGCCCTATTGTGGTTGTCACCAAAGTGCAGTGATGATGATGATGATGGTGGTGGTGGTGCATATTGGCGGAATATGTTTTTAGAAGGGGTATAAAAAAGTAGGCATGTATACTCAAAGCTGTTTCCTACCGATTATTTGCCTCACGTCTTTTTTTCCTTCTTACTCAACAATTTCAAAGTGGCAAACTACCACGAACAAGTCGTGAAGAATAACGCGTAAAGTTACGAGAAAATTTCGGCAGGATAAAAAAAAAGAAAAGCCGTAGGCGACAGCGTATTGTTTCTTTAGACTCAGGATGTTTTTACGACCTTGCTTGCAAAAGGAGCAAAGATTTGATGCATGTTTAGTGTGAAAGTAAGAAAAAAATATCTTTGGGTTGTCGTCAGTCGGCGTTCTATGTCAGTGCTTTTTTTATTTACATCTTCAATTTCACCACAAATGCTGCCTCGAATGTAGATCCAAATATGTTAGCGCTGCATGGGTACGACGTGCATTCAAATTCAAAGTCGTCATCATCACGCTCCCCAGTGAATGCAGCAGCAGTAGTGGCCGCCTCATTACCATACCGACAATCACAACAAACAAACAGAAAAATGTTGCCTCGTAATGAATACTACGTTTCATTGCAGTATAAACAAAACGGTTTCTGCTGTAAACAAATAACAGATAATATATGCTTGTTGTCAGAGCAGCCATGTATCTCAGGGTCGTGTTGGCCATTTCTTTGATCCACTTTCCTTTATCATTTAAATCCGCATTGTTTTTTTGGTACAATTTAGGAGGCCATTATTTTGCCCATTTCAGGGAGCAATTACGCTTTATATTCAACACCAACTTTTTTTTGAAAATATACTGCATACTTTCACTTTTTCAGTTTCCAAGTAGTTCCGTATTAGTACTCATCTAACCCTTTGCAGACGTCGTGACGTCACGTAGTGTCATATTGCAATGAATCACGTACAACTAATGCTTAGCAACTATGCATGTGCATTCATTCATCCGATCCATCTATTAACGAGTGACGGCTTTGATTTGATTAGGAAGAAAAAGATGAAAAAAGCAAGGAAACGTCGTGTAGTAACTATCTACTTTAAGTCGTCCCACAGACCTAACACCAAATAAAAAGCTATAAATTGCATTGTTTTGTAACAACAGGCCTCACTCCTTGGCCGGAGTCAATAATGCACACATACACACAGTCACTCATATATGACAAATGCAATTTTCTGTTGAGCGTCTCGAGTGTGCAGTCAGTTGTATAACAGGAAAAAGAGAATAAAAGTAGATGCACATACACATATGTCATGTGCCAATATAATATTAGTATGCTCGTTCAAGAAGAAAGTTCGTGTAGACACGTACGAAAAAAAAATATTTCTTTATGGCCCAACTTGTTCCTTGTTCTTCTTTGTCTTCTTCAGGAAACGGGTATGGTTGTGTGCTACATTTTCCTCAACTGACATTTACTGTTGCGCCCGCCACCCCCACCATCACGACCATTTTTTTCATGACAATGATACCTACCGATGATCAGAAGAAAATAAGAGAGTGCATTACAATGTGAGCAAGTACTTCGACGACATCACCGCTCTGTGGGACAGAATAAATAGAGAAATAGGAAGACGACATATATACCTACTTGAGTACATTATGATCACACAGGATGCTCTGCTCCTTATTCCGCAGCTAACCATTGACAATAATGGGAAATATATGTTGTTGTTCCTAGTACTACTGCTTTGTATACAATTTTTTCGTATTCAGATTGAGACGAAAGGACCCTTCTGGATTCAAGCGAATTGGAACATTTTGATATTATGTTGAGCCTTCAATCAGAACATATATGGTTGTTGACATCCTTGTCCACACACACTCTTCCTCATCAAACATAATAGTCTTGTTCTTTGATTGCCTCTTTATTCGGTAAAGTGTTCTCACAAGTAGTGGTCCTAAGGAACGGTATATGGGAATGGGAGAGACTTCCTTTTGCAATTTGAAAAATAGATTTGAGGATTGCACAACAATTTCCATACTACGCATTACTGTTCGCTTTCACAGCTAGTTTACTTGCTCCCTTTGTTTTCATTATTTGCTTCAAAAAGGTTCAATATAAGTAGATATCGCCGTGTGGGATACGATTTCTCCTAACTACACTCTGTGAGTACGGTACGATTTATCCTAACGCAATGCTGGAAAATTCGGCAGAAGCTCCTAACTGCATTCCTGTTTGCTGTTTGCTGCAGCGCGTATGTGCTGTTTGCCCCAGGAATGCAGTTAGGAGCTTCTGCCGAATTTTCCAGCATTGCGTTAGGATAAATCGTACCGGACTCACAGAGTGTAGTTAGGAGAAGTCGTATCCCACACGGCGATATGTATGTATCTATAAATACATAACATGGAACACTTATGTCTCCTCACTCTCAACCTTTTCAAATTCCGTCAAATAACTCAAGATGAATGGTACTATTATTGCAATTCAGAAAAAAATTCTGAAGTCGGCACAATACATGTTTGGAGTTGCACGATAACAACTTTATCGTGTAACAACATTGGCACAACAACGCACAAACCGTTAAAACATGTTGGATTTGAGTGAATCACGCTTGTCGCCTGCCTTACTCCCGCGTGTTGCCGTATAGAGAGCTATTATTCCTTGCCGACTGTGACAAAAATGCTAAATTCAATTTCAATGGCTGTCGAGGAAATTTCCAGGGACTGTCCAGCTCATAAAAATGTTCGGTGCAGGACAATACAACAGCATAACTAGTGCATGTACTCAAATTCCAATTGACGACTGACGAGAACGGTTTCTTTTTGGATACGGGGCAAACTGAGACAGTAGAACAGATTTTTTTCGGAAATGTTACGCCAGACTGTAACCTACAAACATGACATGGTTCAGAGATGAATGCACACCGACTGGAAAGTATAGCACCAAGAGAGTAGACTTGAAATGCAACGAGACTTTATTCCATTAACTCTAGCAGAAACTCTCAGACTTTTGCAATGCAGAGAAATAACATATTCTTTTTGTTTCATACTTTATCGTCCAGTCATGCAACACCACTTTTCTCACTTTCCACGATTTTTTCTATCATGAAAAGTGACGGGGAAGAAGACTATATCATATCATCATTCTGCCTATTTTCACATCTACACTACAGAGAGGAAAGAAGCCAGAACGAACTAGGACGGGTGTAAGCCCGAATTAAAAAACTACCGGAAATGTGTTGTGTGTTGAAATTGAGACATTTCACACTCAGTTCATGTCCCCAAACGCTGATCTTAAATTTTCGATAAATTTCCCAAATAATATATTTTGACCCCTTCGTGACCCTGGGGGTCATGCAGCCACCACTCAGACATTTGGTCGAATTGACCCATGGTGCAACGACAAAATATGATCAGCTTAAAATTCTCTATCAGATAAGCCGATAAAAAAATTTTGCCCATAAAGAAGTAGGCGGGACCCTACCCCCCACCATTCCGGTGGGGGTGGAGCCTGGAGGCCCAAAATCAATAGCGAACTTACTTTTGTCCTAAGGTACCTCCATGCAAAATTTGAGCCGAATCGGTCAACGTGGACAGCAGTAATCGTGTTAACTGACACACGGACACACAGACACACAGACACACAGACAAACAACTTAATCGCATTAACTACCTTTCAAGCATTACATGCTTCCGGTAGTTAATAAACAGTTGATCTGTTTGCATGCTTGATTTTTACAGTGTTGCTTGAGTAAGTTTAAAAATAAGATTTTTTTTGTGTGAAAAGCATATCTTGTTATGGGAAACCTTTTGCACAAACACAGTCTCCTTTTATTTTATATCAATGATGCACCTAACTCTGTTTGACGATGAATGCATATTGTATAGCCTAATGTGAATATCACCTGCGGTGATGATGGCGGTTGTACGACAACGGAAAGAGCATCGTGTCAGTTTCAAAGGAAGATCCCCATCTGTGTTTGTTCGAGTTGAATAAAATATAAGTACATTTCCCACCGATGATCACCGTCTGCTTTTTCCACAATGGTGCTATACCACTTGTCTGAAAAGCCACATTGCTTTCAAGCCTTTTTTTCTTTCTCTTTTCACAAAAACGGCATTTTATCAAGTCGAAGTCGTTCTCTCTCTCTTTCTCTTTGACAGCTGCTCAAGTGGCATAAGGGGATCTTCATTATCAGATTTTGTATTCACGGAACGAGAAATCAGCTTTCTAACTTTTTTTCCATATTCATCCTCAGTTTCGCTACATTATTTAATACCGTTTTAATTTTTAAGTGCATAGCAAGCAGCAGCAACCTTTTTATCATTGTCCCATTCAATAAGAATCAGGTGCATATAATGATGATGAGGAGAAGGACAGGCGCTGACGCGTTCCCTGGTTTCATGTGGGAAAAGAAAAGCAGAGAGAAAGAGAGCGAAAAAAAAAACAGTTTTATAAAATCAGAGTAATCAGCGGCAGTGGTAGGACGCTCTATCTCATTAACACTGATATACCTTAATATTTTGTGCACAGTAAAGTGTATACCTAAATGAAGAGAGCAAGTTCAAGGAATAGGCACAAAAAAAGATCACAGGAACGCTGTATTTTGTGGGGGAGCGTGTGGTGATGAACAAAGTTTTCTACCTGAATGGCGCCCTGCTCTATTTTCCTATTCAAAGGAAAAAAGTTCATGTTCCTTTGCAAGACAGCGTCATCGCATCGCCTAAGTTTTAATTTAAAATGTGAAAAAAAATAAAAGAGTTAATCCCATTCAGAGACCCTGCCGTGCCGGCAGTCATTTTCCCGGTTACGATTCTTCCCACTCATCTTATAAATCTTATACATTGTAATGGTAATAATAATAAAGAAAATGAGCAACGTATCTATACGTACCATGCTACTAAATTGGTGTATCCATTTTTCTAGGATTTACGAATAATTTGAAAATAAAGAGATTTGGAGAAAACCAAGACATTTCTCCTTGACACGAACCAAGTTCATTATTGACCGGAAACGTAAAAAAAGAAAGGTGAAAAGGAGGAAAGAGTAGATTTTTTATTCAATTTTAGATTAAGCTTTTGTATGATTTTGTATGCCGTCATTATCATCACATTTTCTGCTCGTTGATTTTTAAAACTACGGCATCACTCGCCTGACAAAAACAATCTTTTTCAATGATGTCTTCCTTACTTTTGTATATTTGCATAGGTATACACGTGCACGTATTTTTAGCACTTAACCCATGAGAGTATTCAGTTTTGTTGTCTTGAAACCAGTGCTTTTCGACCAGTAGCTTAAGATCTATGACGCAATTCTCCAAAAGCAAGTATAGTTACAGTGCGGGAGAATGGATTAGACCAGTTAGATTTGGACTTGTGGTCAACACGAGAGTAAAAGCGAGTGCTTGTGTATTAAGTTTATTACCGGACCAGAATAACAGTCCAGCTTTGTTGTATGTTATGTGCCATGGTTATTTCCTGCTTGATAGTGATTACATCTCCCCTAACAGCTACTCAATTACTGGAAAAATCAAGAATCACTGCTCCTTCTCAAACTATATAGGGTATAAAGTCAACTCGGAAAAGACTTTTTCTTTATCAAAGGACGGGATCTCATCAGAAAAGACGAAGATGTCAACAAGTCATTCCACTCCATTACACAAAAAGTAAGACGAAAACGGCTGTCTCACTTCCTCAAAGTCTATAAAGCATTTTTTTACTTTGCTTGTGCTGTTTAGCAATCCAAGTGCTATTCAGTAGCTGAAGGCAACGCCTACGCCTACACACTATTTGTAAGTGTCTGTCTGTCCATCCATGTAGTAAAAAAATCTGGTTTTTCACAAAATGCTACCCCGTGAAATTGGAAAGGGGTGATGTGCTACTTATACACAGCTTATTAAAATATTATGTAATACTGACTATGACAAATTAAAAAAAACTGTCACTTGAAATGTTAGCAGTTGATTTGCTTTTGTAACTTTTATATAAATGATATCACTCAATTTTATCTAAAGTGCGTGCAGAAAGCCAAGAAAGTGTTATTACATTTTTACATATGTAGTATACGTTGTACTCAAAATAATAAATAAATATGCGTATAGTAGGTATATTTTCATTTTTACATACTTTCTTCGTATTACAATGTGCATTGAAGGGAGAAAATGAACACGCAATAGAGAAGAAAGAGGGAGGGATATAGAGGCTGCAAAATGAGATGAGCTAATTGCTTCTAGTGCATTGCACCAAGAGAGGGATCCGTCAAGAAGGAAAGTGAAGGATAAAAAGGAACAAGTTGACGATTTCGACGACGGCCTAAATTCCATACATTGCTCCTTTTTTCGGTTTTCTCCTCCTCTCTCTCTCCTTTGTATTTTTTGTGCCAACCTCTGCCACCATCACTGCTACTTAATCTCAGCACCACTGTATCAAAATCATTATCGTCACAGTGACTTGCAACATGATGCCTATGATTACTAGTTACGTTGAAAGACGATGGCGAAAGCCTCAAGCTTGCCAACTATTAAATCAAAAAGTGTTTTGCTGGCTGTTGTAGAGGCAGCCATGTCGATGATGGTGGTGTTTGGTTGGTTTGGGTATTGAGAGATTACAACATCACGTTCAGCAGCACACGCCATGAAAATAATCGCTTATATGTGTCTACCTTGGATTTTGTCGCTGCTCCTGTTTGATCTTTGTCTCTCTCTTTCTCCCTCTTCATCTCCCAGAAGCTTGTATTGTCACCTTTTTTCACTCCACTCCTTCCGCTCTTTCACTTTAAGCGCGAGAAGTACGCTGATACATTGTAGCCATATAGCACGGCATATAAGTACCTACGTACAAAACTGCTTTCTGCCAGCGAGAAGCAGAGAACATTTCCTCTAGCCTAAATACCAGCTCTCTTACAATTTTCCCTGTAACTATATAATAAATGATAAAATGGTTGAGTAGTAAAATGATGCCGGTCATTCACACCCCCTAGCCTGATTTATTATAATGCAAGGCATGAAGCGGGTTATAATGGCATGGCAGAGGACCAGCACAAAAAAAAGTACCACACGGACAGATTTATTCTCGGCTAAAATCCTCTTGGGATGATATGATGATGATGGTGATCCGTGTGGTAGGATTTTAGCGGATCATGAACGTAAATGATTTAAGTAAAAATCGGTGCAATTTCTAACACCCAAGTGTGGTCTCGTGTAGCATGGTGCTTGTCTGCAGCGAGATATCATGTTTGATTTTGGGTTGGACTAAAACTTGTTTGGAATCTTGATAATGAAATTATGTTGGCTGCTGCAGTTTGTGGAAGTAACCGCATTGGGTAAGAGTCCAAGCAAAAGCAAGTCCTCATAATCGCTACATTCCTTAAGAACCCACCGAAATTAATTACCACAACTTGTAGAAATCGTAGATATTTAATTGGGTCATGTCTCTCCGTTATTATGGATTGTGGAATAAAATTGACTGCTTGCAAAACCAACAGTTTAGCTACAGACAGCTATACATATGTACATATCGAAACCAATATATTGTGTTGATATGTTTTTCTATATGCACACTTCAGGGAATATGCCTTTGTGGTATCGATGACTCGTTAGGAAAGCAACGCACTTCTAAGATTGAGATTCCATTAAATTAACACTTGGTTCTACCAACTATTTACTATAAAAAGGTATTACCGTAATAGGCAGTCTAGTTTTAGCTATTCTTCATGTTCCCCACTACTCACAACACTAGAAATAGTTTTGTGTGATAGATTGATTAATGGGCATCAGAAATCATGAGAACACTTTCATCTCCTCTATACCAATTGGTATATTGTCATTCTCACCTGATCAAACGGGCATGAGGTTTGACCGAGTAATTATTTAATCGAGAGCACAGTTGTGCTTTTCTCACACCCTCCAGCTTTTTCTCAGCTTGTCTAGACCTTTCATGTGAAAGGTCTATTATGTATGATTGTTATTCGACTAATGATATATTCCGCCAGCCACACTGAAGCAAAATATATATTTAATGAGAGCGATGTTCCAAACAGCGTCATCAGAAATGACCCTGGGAGTCTCAAGAAATGGAAGCAAAAATTTAATATTTAAAGAAAAAAAACTGAACCTTACCTGGTTTGAAGTCAACAGGTGTTGTGGTTATATAAGATTCTTCCGATGTAACTGCAGGTGTGATGACTGTAGCGATGCTCCTCCAAGTTGCTTTTATGACAAGAAATTAATATCAACTTTCAAAAAACAGATTTCTTCTGACTTTTTTGTCTTTGATGTATGATGCTTGGTTCGGTGTCACTGGTAAATAATAGGAGAGTTAAAAGGCGGACTTTTTTTATTTTCGCTACTTGACTGTTAGCTCAAGTGAAAAGAGAAAAAGTTAAACAAGACTATTTAAAAAAAAGTTTAATCGAATGCAGCAATTTGACTTTTATGTAAAGTTTTTGCAGAAAGCCTTTTCCCACTTGTTCTTTTTTTCTAAAAATTTAAATGGAAATACTATCTGAATATCCCTTTTTATATTTATTATAAAAAACGACTTGTATTACCGTTTCAAAGTTTGGAACAAGGTATTGAGATGAAAATAAAAAATATATAATTCCGCTTGTAGTTTTCCGCTGCTGGTAATACAAAACGAACAAATATGAAGCTGCTGCTTTGAATGAGTGATACAAAGAGAGTTAGAGAGAGAAGAAGAGAGAGAGAAACGCGTGTGATTGCAAGTGAGAAGAAAAGGATCAGCGAGAAGGAAAAGAGAGAGAAAGGGTTGAAAGATACTTTTTTCCCCTTTGCTTCCTTTTTCTGACTTTTATTATTGGCTATATTATATATTTCCTAACGCTTTTTTTGTGGTGACTCTATCGTCGTTTGTGTGCTTGGTAGAAATAGTGCTCAAGCTTCTTGACTCGAAGCGTTCCTCTCTGTTCCTCAGTGTGCTCGGCTTGTTTTAAACCTTCTAGCTCAGTAGTCAGTGTCAGAATGGTGGGCCTCCAGCTTTCTCCTTGCTATTTTATAAGCTCATTCGTGTGGAGGAGAAGGAGAGACAGGAGAATTGACGACGACGAGAGGGGAACACAGACAGAGAAAGAAAGAACAAGAATTCTCAACACTGTCAGTGTACAACTGCTCCTCTGTGTGTGTCTCTCTCTGCAAATGGGAAGCAACAGTGGAGAAAAGAATGGATGTAGTGGAAGTGGTGGTGCAACAGTGGCAATAATAATGCCACCACACCACCACCACCACCTCCTCCAGTACAGGAGTTAGTTGCAGGGAAATAAGAGTAAAGCCACACACAGCTATAGTTGAGGAGAAAGGGAAACCTTCTTAAGACGCCTTATATATTTTAGACGATTTTCTCTTTTGTTTTATCTCACTGACTACTAGAGCTAGTTGAACTACACAGAGTTCTCTGGTGGTGGTGGTGGATTTACAGATGTATTTCATTATATATATATATATAGAAAAATAATAATAAATATGTTGCTAACTAGAATATTCCATGATATCAATAATAACTTTATATTATGTAGGTAAAAAAAGATGAGTCAGTGAGTTTTGTGTGAGTGTGCTGCACAGAGGCACACACAACTACCACAACTGCTACCATACTTATTTATGTGCATGTGTGACCTGCTCAGCTCGTAAAAAATATTCTTTACCGAAAAAGAGAAAAAAAATTATTATACAGCTGCTTTATTTTCTCCTTTCACCTTTACATCATCATCGTCTTCGTCATCACCATGTTCCAACGTATATGCATTGTCAGTATATCGGTAGTCAGTCCTTGTGGAAATTTGACAATTTTTTTTGTATTTGCACAGAACAGTATTTTTTTGCCAATACGGAGACATGAACTATGGTTTTTTCATCTGTCTTGTGACAAACAACATATTCGGAGCTATTTACTACGTAGCACACGGTGGTGGTGAAAGGTATCATGGGGCCGCGTGGAATGTAACGTCGCGTTTTTCTAAAGGGTTTCAACAACTTGACTTATGGGTAGTCTATTCCAGAGGACGCTTCCACTTTCATGACGAATGTAATTCTGCGTGAGAATGGAAAACCACTCTTGTTTTTGTTGAAATGATGACGAAAGAGGGAGGAGGAGGATGTCGTTCATCCCCTCGTGACGTCAATTGTAGAAATGTACAGTTATCATTTTATTGACACGTGAATGACTCGTGAAGTTATCAGAGTCGCAGTGCTGCCGATCAAGCAGAAAGATAAATAGTATGTAACATTTGACATGTTGAGTGTTGCCGAAAATATTTACTGAAATATTTAGGCAGGAGAAAAAGGCGTAGTAAATTATGTTATGACACAATGTGCAATAGGTACTAAATACTTCCGCATGTGAATAAAAGGGCAGCAAAAGTTATATGAGTTATGAATACATTGATGGCAGTGTGCAACTATTAAATCGAAGCACCATTAAAGTTCAAATAAGGTTACTTACGTGAGTTCAGAGGTATATTTTGTTTGCAAGCACTGAACATGATTCAATTGAATACATAAAGGCTTACGCAAGTATTCGTCGCAGTCAAAAGCCATCTTAGGTTACCCGGTTACGAAGATATCCTTTCACAGCATCCCTTTGACACTCTAGTAGATGCAGAATCAACAAGATTCAATTACCGTCATCTCTGCAGAAAAGGGCACAATGACTTGCCTGCAAACTGGAAAAATATTTGCATAGGTAAATCTGAGATACCCGCTCGTAATTTTTTTAAAAAGGTTTTGCTATTCCACTGGCAAAGAATGATAAACTCTCGTTGCTTGGCTACATTTGTCACCATTCTCACCATTAAAATAATATGGACATTATCGGTGGCATTGTAATGATGTAATAAAATACAAGACAAAGAATGAATGGAAAACTAGTGAATCAGTCAATGAT
The DNA here is from genome assembly GCA_004115045.4 of Sinella curviseta. Lineage (NCBI taxonomy): Eukaryota > Metazoa > Arthropoda > Collembola > Entomobryomorpha > Entomobryidae > Sinella > Sinella curviseta. Next base: position 36,044,945 of record CM065489.1, read on the forward strand.
TTTTATTTAGCTGTCGAACTAGTTGCAAACCCATTCGCACATTATAACCGATTGACCTCAAATCTTCAAGTGACCTTTACAAGTTTGTTTGGAAAAGTTTCAATTGAAAGTTGTTCTAATGTATCTAATTTTGAAAGTCAACAGTAATGATGTGTTTGAAATCAAAATAGAAGGATTCTCACAGATTGACAGACATACACACAGTTACACCATAGAAAATAGAAACGCAAGATGTTACATAATTGTAGGTGGGCGAAAGATTGCGATGAGGTTGACCAAGAAACATTCAACAAGCTTACATTTGTCTGTGGCTGGAATTCCTGATGTTGCAAAAAATAAAGTAGATGTTTTTCGAATTTCTTTTTTATCTAAATCCCTCCATTGACAGGGTTCTCGATTAAGTTGTGAAATGCAGCTGTAACGTACCCAATCTCCTGTAGCAATATGCAAGAAAAAGGATATACAAAACTGCAAAACAGACTTTATGAATGTATCTGTGTGTGTGTGGGATTATTTCATGTTTTAGGCATCCCTGTATAATTTCATCTCTTTTCGCTTTCTATTTGCGGCTGGTGAATCTGTGACTGTTCCATTATAACTTTTATATATAAGTTTAATAGGCCTGTGTTTTTACTTTTGTCTATCTCATTGCCTGATTACCCATGCAATATCGTGTGTAACCGTATTAGTCGAACAAGAGCACCACCATCACGCGCTCAATATATACACAATAGCAGTCTTTACAAAATATGCTGTAGTAGAGGAATTTTTGCGTAACTTTGCAGCAAAACCGGGAATTGGATCAGGAATAGGAAATAAAAGGAGAAGGGAAAGTTTTTTTTCCTCGCCTTCTTCTTTCTCTTATTCTGACTGTGTCCTTGTTGAACGTATATAGCTTTCGTGAGAGGAAAGCAGATTTGCTTTCATTAAAATACCAAGCCACGCTATTGCGAGGGTGCTCAAGAAACGGTTTGGTTTTTGGTTTGGGTTGCGGATCAAATAAAGACGAAGAGTAAAGAATCTGTAAAAGCTAATATTGTAATATTTAATGATGTCTCCGCCCACTTCAATATTTTCTTTCCACATCCAGATGAAAGCGACATGGTTCATAAATTACGTATTTTTAAGCTACACAAATCTTGATGATGGATGGAAGATCATACAGTCCTCATCTATCATTAGGGATCATTTTTCTGTATGAAAGATCCCATGATTTCAGATGTGGACGTGTAACGCAGCATTATAGTGTATTACGGAACCAGGCTCAAATGGAATTATTGTATCAAGGATGTTAAGTAAATATTGAGTAACGGTCCACTTATTTCTGACTAGGAATCAATCGAGATTCTTGTTTTCACAGTAATTGCAGACTCAGAAACGTAAAAAACAGCACTTTTACGGCTTCAGACCACTTCCTCATGAAATTACTTTGGCCAATATTGTTAAGTAATCCAACTCATCTGTTGAAAGACATTAAACTCATATTTTAAACATGTTAAACTGTAAAAAACAGCGATATCAACGGTTTGACCCTTTTAAACTGTAATCTTTGTCCTATAAAACCATTCAAAATCGTCTAATTTTACATTAGTTAATTTCAATCAATACAACTCATAAAAATGGAACGTGCTACTTGTGTAGAACGTGGCAACGACGTCGGGCTCCTTGTTCCAGCAACAGTTGGGAATAATGAACACCTACTTGCTAATAATGAACTAGCTACCTAAAAGAATGGATTACAAGATACGTTGGCGGTACGAGATAAAGAGTGCAAATCTAGGTAGGTATATACATGCATTTGTAGCAAAGTAAGTTTTTAGTAATTATATATCATCAAAAGAACTGCAATCACATAATGCTTTTGGTCGTTTTCCATTTCTGCTTTTGAAGAGAATCTAAATTCCCTTTGCAAGCCGAGTAATATGCAGTAGCAGCAGTATAGAGCCAAGCATGAAAAGGATGAATAAATACTACTACCACCACCACCACTTTAAAAACTTTCTTCTTTCTCGTTTCTACAGGCCAAATTATCGGGTATTTAGAGATATAAAAGAGTTCTCTTTTTGGCTTACACTTTTTTACTTTTTGTAAAATACGTGTGGTGGTGGTGGTTTGGGATGGAGAAAGAGAAGTTGGAGAGAAATAGCAGGTTATGCTCCAGTAACAGACAAATGTCCGCCTACGTGACACCCGAAAGATTCTTTCCATGCGGTGGCGGTGTGTTGGTAGTACTGTGTGCCAAATATTATATAAATACCTATAATATCAACATTTTGTATCACGTATATTCTTCTACGCTCACTCCGACCACTTTGCATAATAATTCCAAATATAATAAAGTAGATAGTAGTTCGTCATATCGTAGTATGCAATTATCATCATCATCATCGTGAAAAGAACAAACGGTAGTAACAGCAAACGTGGCAAAAAGTTACCATGGTCAGCTCCAACTTTTTTGCATGCATATACATCGCCGTCATGGAAAGGGTAAAATATATTCCACACAATTCCTGTCGAGGTCGAAACGAAGAAAGTACATGCAGCAGATTTTTTTTGCTCGTGTCAAAATTTGTTGTAAATACCGTATTTTTTCCGGAATTTACCCTGGCAGGTATATACACACAGGAAGTTATTGGTAGTGCCGGTCTATCTTGCCACGCTTATCTCCTTGGTTACCTACCATTACGATCTCAAAGCCCGGGCTTTTATTGAAAACTTATTACAAAAGTGGAGAGCCGGTTTCTATTGAAGAAAATACCATGGTAGGTGAATGCTATATAAGTGTGCGGTGAAATTTTTGGAGCAGCAACAGTTCTTTGTATCAGTCCCTCTTGACTTGATCATCATCTTCATCCCCAACTTCCATGCTAAACTGAATACAGCAACACGTTGGCCATAACGTTTGAACTAGTGTTGCCCTGTCCATAAAGTGTACTTATTCCCATTATATGTATATCCATTTTCGAATAAAGAATGCATCTAAGTGCTCCCATTAATATTAGCATTCAGATTTGGGAGAAAGGCAGAAGAAAGGCAATCTGGGCAAATACATTCTTCATCAGCAGATGACAAGCTTTTCTGACTCTTGAAATGATTTATGCTGTTACGCTATAGAGCACAAGGAGGGATGAATCCCAATTTAGAGGCCGTGTCGGATGTCGTATGCATATGAAAAGTAAATTTATGACAATTCGCACGTCAATAAATGTAGTGGTGACGTATCATTGGAGTCATCATCGTTGTTATGCATGCAAATGATATTACTGCTCTTTCCCCTTTCCTGTGCTACTTGACGTTTTCAAAATTTGCTACAGTCCCCAGGTATAATTGAAGGATATCAAAATACGCCTGTCATAGTGTTCACGTACCTAATGTGATGTGTATAGCTATCGTAACTATACGAATATGGGCATAGGGTAAAAGGAGATGTCGTGACATTTATGATAGTTTGGATTGATGATGACAATTGCTAAGCTGAATGGCATTAGAGTAGGAGTTTTTACATCATTTTCTTTCATTTCCGTTTTGATTAACCAATTCTGACAGATTAGCTGGAATTCAGTTATTCCGATCAGTGTTCCGAGAATCATTCAATAGATGCTTCATATGAGTATGAGTAACCTAACAGGCATTGGAAGGAGAAGACGAGAAAAATGTGATTATACGTATGCGACTGGCATCTAAAACGAGTAGGTGTTGAAGCACTAGTTATTATTGCTTGGATTTAAATGAGTAAGTCAATTACTGACAGGTTGTCCAATTTAATGATAAAAATTACATCACACAGGGAAGACATCTTCAGAAAAAGGGGCAGGTTGAGATGTAGTCACACAGCTGCTTCAACACCAACCTACATTTTGTGTCCTCTTTAATGGTGGCAGTAGTGCTGCTGGTGATGTAAAAACAAGAGAATACTGGAACCACCAAGGTGGCGATGATCGGAAGGCGAAAACTGACTACACATTTATTGTGAATCGGATTGGATGGAATGAGACCATATTGTGTGAAATATGTAAGGAATGTGAGAATGCAAAAAGAGCAAAAATGAAACTATGTATTTTTCGTTCTTTCATCCCTGGTCCCTGGGTGAGTCCTTACCGTCGTGGTACATGCACAAGGAGAAAAAAAACAAGAAGAAAGCTGGATAAGAGAAAGAGAGAGAGGAAGAATACCTCGACATTTTCAGACCAGTCCTATTATTTTGCTTTATGTTTCCCTTCAACTTGTTCTTTTGCTGGTAATTTCTGTGTAAATTTTATTCATATACTTTTTACTTGACTATTGCAAACATGCCGATGATGATGCCAAAGAAGTGGCGGCGGTGGAACATGCAGAGCTTCACAACAATAAATTCACTGGAAGTCAATAAATTTTCCAAAAGTTGAAAGTTGGCTTTCCCCACAAAAAAAATGTGTGCGGGCGGGCAGAGAGAGCGTGTTTCGGAATAAAATAAGAGCCAAGAAGAGAGTAGGCAAAGGAGAAAGGTAAGGAACTCCTCAGAGTTGAAAAAAATTATGATCGCTCGGTTATTTTTTTTCAAACGTACGTTTGAACTGGATGTAGTGTTGGTTGGTGTTGGTATTACGAAAGATTGCAAAATAACTCATATTACAGCTTCTTACGTACTTCTTATCTTTTGTGGTGGATCATTGAATGCCAAATGTTACGCCACCACCAATAACTACCGTCGACAAGGTTCCTCTAGGAAATTAGAAGAGAAGGCGAGAAAAGCAATTTCGTCACCTATTCAACACATTTAGGTATTTAAAAGAGAGTAGGAGCAGGTAGGAGTTGTACTGCTAAAATAAGTGGTGCTCACGCAATAATCTTTGGGAGCAAAAAGTGTGGAGGGCAATGCATCAATGACATGACTAGTTTGTCAAAGGAGCGAACAATGGCCACATTTAGACTTCTGATGAATTTTACCGGAAAATCTTGTAAGCACTTTAATTTGTAGACGTATATTCTTTTGAAAGTGAGACGGAGGAGTTTATAGGCCCGGCCACTTAGACCAATTAAAAGTTTGAGGTGCCTCTTCCAAGTGTATATATTATTCATTGGTGTGAAATGTATATACATATACCTAGACTATGTACATGCATAAATGCATGTGAGAGGTAATTCAAGACTTCTGAATAACTTTCCTGTCACCTTCGGCCTCCAAGATGAGGTGAAATAATTGGAAGTTCTCGTAGTCATACGCATCTAGGTAAGTAGAGCGGTAGAACTTCTTTTCTTTCTTGGAAAGTTTGGTAATTTTAGCTGATGGTTTTGGCAGGTACAAGTGAAAATGACATGAACTTGTTTGAAAGGTGAGTGGTGAAATTTGTTTGATCTTTAGTAAAAACAAAGGGATTTATTGGATTCGTTTACTGGATCATCATCACAAAGCCATGTCGGTATAATGTTGCAATCGTATCCTACTATACATGTATCTTGAAATCATTTGATTGTCATTAAAATTATTATGCTTCTTTATAAAACATGAGAGTTTGTAGGAGTTTTTCCTGTTTAAATGTATTGCACAATCACTGCTGAAGAGTCCCGTGGTCGATTGTTATTTAAAACGGTGATGGGCTCAACAATGATGTTATGCTTTGCTAATCCGTCCGGAGTATTTGTCCAAATCACTGGGCTGAATCGGTACATGTCACGAAGAGACACGAATGCAATGATTATTGAAGAGATGCTTATTTGCAAGTGTAAGGCAAATCCGATCGCCCACGGTATCCATACCCCTGATGATCGTTGGAGCAAGTTTTTTGAAACAAACAGAATATGAAACATATTAAATTCTTTGTAGACACATGATCCAATTATACTTTGAAGGGGAAAATACATATTTAAATAATAAATCTCCCACTCACTCGTGTTTTCCGGACCTTCCTGTAGCGTTTCGGCCAGACCGGGCGTTATTAATATATGCATCGCCAAATTGGTGACCATCATTGAAAAATATACTACGAGGCAGTAGAGGGTCAATGACATGACAATTCTGCATGGAAATCAAACAAGCGTCTAATTGGTTTTCGTTACATATTATCCATTACTAGCAATTATTGTTCAACAGGCGTGCCAAAACTGTCCAAGTTCAATGTACGTTACGCACCTCCAGTAGCTGGGACGAACATATGTCAGCGTACCGAAAATAATGGCACCGAGGTACAGTAAAGGAAGGGCTATATCGTCACCAACAAGCTTTTCGAATATTCTCGAACCGTAGTACGATAAGATCCATACCTACATAATATACCATCAGAAAAACATTGAACTATGCATCTAAATTTTTAAAATAGTTTTTCTGATCATTTTAAACAGTATCTGGTCAAGCGTTAATGGAGAGAATTATTCATTTTGATTTATAGTTCATACCTGAGTGGTGACGATTATTGCCACAGCCAAACATTGCACCTCCAACATCATTCGCATTATTGGTTTGCCCCACACGTAGCCGTTCAGATTTTCAGAGTAACGAAGCCCCGGAGGAACGCGCTGTTGTTCATTCGTGATGGTGAACATATCCCTTTTCAACAAGTCGCCAAGTCCGATAGTGTAGTCTGACGACGACAGCGTCCTGGTAGTGCGCATTCTATCATGACCACATTTTTAATAACAAAAATAAAATAATGAAACGATGGAAGTAAGGAGAACGAAATAATGCGGCCAACAGCGAGGGCAAGACATATGCAGACATTATTGAAAAAAATCCCTTTCGGAAATCAGCAAAGTTGGGAGAGTTCTCTACTTACTTTTCAGAGTTTTGTGTGCCAACAGACGGAAGAAGGTGAACAAAATACAGTAATCCTGTAGAAACTTTACAATGTCATCAAATCGACAGTCGACAGCAGCAGCGTTTAGTTGTCGAAATATGTTCTAATCTTCATTGCCCTGTTTAGGTACAAAAATTGGCTCAACGACAGGAGACAACTTTTTAAAAGACGACAGCAACACGCATACCTATTTGGACACACACACACAAAAAAAGAATGTTTTCTTAAACTACAACGACATGAGCTTGCGAGTCACGTGTCAGCGGTTTCAGTCCTCCTGACGAACATTGAGAATTCCTGAAAACGTGAGTCAAACTCCAAAGAATTCCAAATTCGCCAGTAGTACAAAACAAGTATAAAAAAAACTTGGTAATCTTCTCACTCACAGCACACTTCCGCTGAGCACTGCTACCACAGAAAGAAGTTCAGACTGTGATTATAATATCATTTCAAAATACTTTGCAAGCCATTTTTGTCTATACCCTCACTACTTTGAGTTGAACTGTTCAACTGGAACTAAAGCGACCTGATTACTACTGTCGATGTGGACAACACTGGTTAAAGTGGATGGATTAATCGACAACTTAAAAGAATTAAGAATTGATCCTGTGAAAAAAATGGTAATTATGACAGCGAGAGAAAAAAAAACTAGAAAAAAATGAAATAAGATTACTGCTAAATACAATGATGAAATAACGCGCAGAGATGATTGCTGTGTATTTAGCACATGTGCAAAAAAAGAAGAGCAAGTTAAAATCTCAGATGAAAGGAGATAGATAGATGATGTCTTTCGATGGATGATTGCTAGTCGTAGTATTAATGTTACAACTACAGCGTCCATGCAAGATGTATGAATAAAAAACTAAATCGATGGCAAAACGAATGGAAAGAGAAGTTTTTTTTCCTTTCCTACCAAAGTGAACTTTTTTGCATAGTGCGTTGTTGAATTAATAACTTTTTGGCTTTGTGTGTAGTAGCTAGTCAGTCGCTTGTTTCTACACACATTGCAGTTTCATTCAGCAAAAAAAAGTATTCATTGACTACATGCTCACATATTAAGATCCCATTTTTCCAGTAGGATCGGATGATGGATGATAAAAAGCATAACAATCATTTCATTTCTTTGGGCATTTTATGGGAGCGTCCGCGTGCATCTTTTCATACGACAGTTTCATTAAATTCTTACGAGCTGTCATGAAATCATGCCGTCACACAGATAATTTGTCGATATTCAGATTCATTTTTTGACTCATTGCTTACTGTACATGGCCCCATAATGGTTAGTAACCTTTGGACACTTACTTGCCGACATTTTTGCAATGTTGATACTTGTATTGAAATAAATGAGTGTATAAACACCAACATTGATATATTTATTATGCACTCTGCATTAAAAGTTTGTTCTATCTGACTGCACATTTCTATCATCACCACTCTCACCATCATTAGGATTTCCATGTAGATAATTTTAAACTGCTAATCGAGGAAGTTGCCACTGCTGCACACATTATATAATAATATATTTGATTTGCAGGAGGACTTTTAATTTTTTGCGCAATGATAAATTTGGTTGATATGATTGAAGTGGCTTCTTAGGATACCGATATGCTCATCTCATAATTCATAACTGGACTGTAGCTACTTTGTCCAGTTTATACCCGACGAATGCATAATGTGGAGAAGCGTCGCAGATCATCTGAAGCAGTTCTACTACCATATTATCATCATTACTTGAGTGACTCTTCACCTCATCTCAAGTCTGATTGAGCGTAACATGTAATAAGAGTGTTTATGCAGGATGAGTTGAGCAAAAAAAGAACGACGACGAAGAAGTTGGTTCTCATGGTATTGAAAATTGGAGAGAACAGACATGATCTGTGCTGTGCTTTGCAGTGTGCAGTACTCGCTTCTACACAGAAACTGACAGGTTTACGTGCTCGCTTTGCTTTAGTTGCGTTGTCAGGATACATTACTTTTCGTCAGTTTACTACCTATTACCGACCCACTTCAAGAAACCACATTCAGTAAACTGTACTTCCAATGAATCTCACTTTAAAAAGTTTGTAAAAGGTTGTTGGGAGAGAATAATAACATGTTTTTTTACCAAATGCACTATGACCTACTACATTTACAACGTGATTCACACGCCAGAAAAAAATCATCCTTTGAAAATGAAACCGAATTAATTAATAATGCTTTTAACAAGGAAGCTGTAATCATATTTCATCCTTTTAATTGTTAATGTCGCGCAATTTTTTGTAAATGATATCATGCATTAAAATATGTAATACTTTCGAAGTATTTATAAAAAAACACATTGGAAGCTAAAAAATATTTAGTTCCTCCTAAACATCTTCCCGTCTATTTGGATTGCATTGGAAATGTACGACGTTTTTTTGCGTTTATCTACCCCTATTTTCAGCTACTTAAACTGAATGACGTAATAAGAATTGTATTTCGTTTATCTAACGCATATTTTCATAATGACAAAATTTTTTTTGTTAAAAATGTGCAAATGCAAACCATGATGTTCATTACTCATTAGTATTAAACATAAATCTTGCATTCTTTTGGTTATGGGTCATAAAATAAACATTTAATCTGCTTGTCTACTAATGTGCATTTTTTTGTTAGTGAGGGAACCAAATCAGAAAGGCTTTTAGTTTTAAAAGAAGTTGGTAAATATATCGTAACAGAATAAGAAAAAGTGCTACGATTTATTATAATGATCTTTTCATAACCAGTTGATTCAGAGGAATGGGGGTAGATAATATGCTTAATTTACGTTTGGAGAGTTTAGAGATCTATTTTAATATTTTTCCATTAAGCAGAGAGTCATGTTTTGTTCAGGTCCTGCTGACGCATCTAGTCTATGAACATTGAAATATGACCAAGTTCATATTTTTGAGATAAATAGACTGTTGACGCGTATAGCCTGTTGACGAAAAGTAGTGCTGTTTTTTAATGACGTCGAGAATGGACAGGAACATCAAAGTTCGCAACATCAAGGCAAGAGGTTTTCGTTCAACTTTGTCAACCAATCCAAACAGCAGTCTTACATTACAATATTTTTGTTATGTATTACTACTGACTGTACATTATTTGTTGGAAGGAGGTAACTGATCCCTGTTTCTCTTGATATTTACATTTAGTCATCTTGGTAATGGACTGTTGTTGTGGTTGATGATGACGAAACCAATGAGATTAATTTTCGTACCACTTTTGGTTTGCTTGTCGATCTGCCTACACAAAGTCGTTGTGCCGTGTTCTTATGCCTCACTGCAAACTTTAAAACGATTACATATTATGAGATTCTGGAAAGGGGGTTGTGTCCCAAGGCTTTATTGTAAACTGTTCACTACGCATAACCTTTAACCTTTTTAGTTCACGCATAAATACTTTGAACGTTTCCCATGAACCATTTTGTTTTGAATAATCTGTTATTACCAAATATTCGCAAATAACTACTTACATATATCTGCAGTGTATCATATATTACATTTATTAGGATAAGAATGTCCATTTATTTAATGCTACCAGTAATTACATCGTTTGGCTTCATTGTCCTAACATAACATCGATACAGTCAGCCAATCATATCGATTCAGTTAAAAAATGCATAATTCTAGACTAAGAAATGACAAAAAATTAGGCTAATGTCAGTCTACATGACAACTTTCTTTGCTCAACTATATTATTAGGTATCTACACAATTCTTATTTCAATTCTTTGCTTTATGATAGCAATAGCATGAATTAATTGCAAAGTCAAAAGTGGAAATTTGTATTATAGGTGTACATTGTATGTCGAACCTTGGGACAATATTTTTAGCGAAATTACACGGTAGTGTCCAACTAATATGCATTCATATTTAAGAGCCTTTAAATACATGAATTATTGCTTAATGTACGGAAATATACTGCGGGGAGCAAAATTGAAATGTCGTTCGTTACTGCTACAGCAGCCTTTTTTGATGCAACGTGCCATCTATCCGTTGAAAAGTTGTGCATTACGTAGATCTCGTATTTGAGAGCCTTGCTTTGTTTTTAAAAATATAAAAAGCACGCAACACAGAGAAATATTTTAGCCATATTGAGACTAACGTGTAGTGTGGCCATGAAAAGTAAGGGTACAATAAGACATTGTTAACCATCCAAAAATGTTTTCCGCTTTAATGTTTCTTTTTCGTAAAAAAATCTAGGACATTTCAAATTACGTATACGCATTTAGACTACATTTCGATGATTAAGTTCTCCGTTTTAGAATAGTCAACAATAATTACGTTTTGGCTATTATTAGCATAAAAAAATTATGTAATATAAAATTATATATGTTCAACCAACTGCTGTGCAATCTAATGAATTTGAGCTGTGCTGTGCTGCATGAATTTGAGCAAATGCAAACTATTTTTATGAAAAATACCTGCAATCATGTTGACGTTTTATTGAAATTGTATCCCCCCATTCCATTCTGTTAGATAATTTTTAACGAACCAATAGTGGTATCGGAAACGGATTGAAGTCAATTTGTTTCCTGAAAGTCGTTCATATCATCTTTCGGAATACCACAAAACCTAGGTTCAGCAGTGTTTTACGGACGGAATAAACTGCTCGGAATGTTGTCTTAGGCTGAGGCTAGATGTTGCTCACTACTTTCACCATGCATGAAGACCAATTTACTTTTCCCGCAGTTCACTATACAATTTGGTCCTGTTTTCTCTCTGTTTGATATATTCTTGGTTTTCTTTTGCATGTGTAGCTCAAGTAACATGAATTTTCATAGTAACTGCAATGCATAAATGAATGCAAAATATTTCATAAATATCCATCTATTTGTTCATACATACTTCTATGTTCTATGTACTGCTACGTGCATTTTGGATCATGTGACTGTTTGTAGATATTCAATCTTTGCATTCAATTGCCTACATACGGATCATGAAAGCCTTGTCTACATGTCTACTCATATTTGCCCAGAAAATTGACTTTAAATTACTTCCTGTTTGTCTAATCACTAGACTCCAATGTAACGGAATTCAGAATTACCGAAATGAATATCGTTTCTATTAAAAAATATACCTATTTTAAGACGAATATCGCAGCGTCCCTTAACGACAGCTTTTAATAGCTAAGCCGTTTTTTATCGCTGCAGGTTCCATTTTTCTCTCAAAATAAATACACGTAAGCATTCTTTCTCATTTGCCATAACAAACAAATTCTAATCATGACTTGGGTAACATTTTATGCAAAGGCAAAAGAAATTTTCTTCATCTGCCTCCTTTCCAAAACTTAGCCTCATTTCAAATCTCATCTTGGAAGCTGTGCTGTAAAATAAAATGGAGAGAAAGGCTATTTTCTCTGTGAATTGAAGTATTGCCCAGGAGACTGTGCACGTACATCTTGTGCTGATGAGCCGTGAAAGAGAATGAGAATGTGAGTTGGTAATATTAGACAGTTATGTATATCCACCTACTTCTATTTGTAAGCTTTTCATTTTCAATAAGGATCACAGCTCCATAATAACAGCCAGCCAAGCTACTACCACCACCACCACCCACTTTTACCACGCCGTTCCCTACTTCCAACAATGAACGTTCATCCTACCCTTTATAACACGCAGTCAAGTCAACAATGTATTTATATGCAAAAGTACGAATGTATATTATTCAGTATATCGTGCTCCTGCTATTACATTTGCCATTATTTTTCCATTCAGCATGATTGAAAGCGTCATGTATGCTAACTGTTCGACGCAAAAGTCTCTCTCTCCCTCTCGAAGATGTTGATGATGGTGATAGTGATCCTCAACGAGTACATCGTACATCGAAGCCGACAAGTTTCAATTTCAACCTATTTGCTCTCTAGCCTGTGCTACTTCCTTGTTAAATGGTCTTTCCGGGATTGAAATATGCTACGAGAGGAAATAATTTGCTGTTTCTTTTCTACCATTTCCCATAAAAAAAAGCTAGGAGGTACATTTTGAATGCATACTATTATTACTATTTTGCATGTATGCATCCTTGAACCCTGAAACCCCCCTGCATCTTAAATAGGGCCAAAACTACTACTTCATTATTTCATGGTGACGAAAGGTGGTCGCATGGGGAAAATATTTTTCATAAAGTATTGATACTTTTGCCCCACTTTTAAGGAAGATTGCCTTTATAATGTACACCCACAGCAGCAGCAGCAGCAACGCGTTTGTATCAAAAGTCGGCATGCTTTTCACAAAAGCATAATAACCAAATATGGTGTGACGTAAATAAGGAAAGTATACAACGCCCACACACACAACCAACCCTCGTGAAAATTTACTCCGACGGGTGATTTTCTTTTTTTGCTCCGCGCTAAGGGATCCTTTCTAAAACTCCTACTGCAACCGACTTCTCTATAGAAACTTTGCAACGGGAATACATGCGTGCGGGCGGGATGTCATCCCGCATTGTCTGCCTCTGCATTGTTTCAGCTCATTATGATGCAAAAGGTGGTGTAGAATGCAATTCAAAACTATTTTAAAGTGTCACGAAAAGAATCAGGAAATAGGAGCATCCAGAAAATTTCTCTTTTCATAGCAAGTTGACAGACGGAAACCCTAGACAAAAATGGCGTTGCTAAAGTGTATATATGAACACTTCAACAGTCAGTCTTGATACTAGTAACCAAAAAAGGTTTATTATCTTAGACTTGTCGTAATCGATTTGCTTGGCTGATCACTAGAATTGACAAAAAAACAAATTTTGCGTTCCAACTTTTTTGTTGTTGTTGTTGTTGTTATTCCTGTTGCTGTGTTCGTCATGGCACAAGATCAACTTGATATTATTTTTTTTCCTATTTCATTCCCTCTCTCCACGTAAACACTTAAGTGGATAGACAAATCCGTCTATTTTACATTTATCTTATTTGTATTCTTAACCCCAAATTGCAATTCAATTACCTCCAGGGGGTATATATACCGAGACGTTTCAAGACTCACTTCTCACAGTGATTTCTCCACGGCGGAGGAAAGAGCTAAGGTGACATTAACCCGCCACAAACATCAGCTTTTTTCTTATCTAAAGATTTTCTGTCCATTTCCTGTGTAAATATTTTGTAGCCGCAACAACGGAAACCATAAATATTGGCAAAAAAATTATAAGCAAGTTGTCATTCCTTCGCTTTATTTATTTGATTTAAAAAAAGAAAGCAGTAGAAAGTTTTTTTAGCAAGTAGACAAACAAAGGAAAAGAAAAAAAGCTATAAAAAATGCTGCTAGTGTGCTATTTGTTGGTGTTTGCATTGCTAACAACGCACTTATCACCCACGACAGCGAGAGTAGCAGCATCATCAGCAGTAACGGCATCCTGTTTAGACTGTCCCCTGGAGGATGAGGACAGCAGCAGCAGCGGCAGCAGTAGGGGCAAATTGAGTTTCAATCCGATCATTCCCGTTGATGAAGACTATCTAAAGACGATTGCTTTGGCAAGCAGCAGTCCAAGTCTCTTAGGGAGAGCAAGAGGCGTTGTTGGTCTAAGTCCACAGCAAAAAGCAAGATTTTACCATGCATCACAGCAGCAGCAGCAGCAACATCACCAGAAAATCTTGGCTCAACAACAGCACATTGTTCCAGCGTCTTCATCATCCTCCTCAGTAGCTGCAGCAATATCAGCCCCAATCGTCGCACCACCATCCAATTTACTTCACGTCTATACATTGCTCAACAAAGGATCAGCCCAAGAGCCCAGACTCCTCATTGACGAGTACTATCTTCAGGATCCTGGAATTCCTCTTTCTTCCTCACGAATTGTCAAAAAAGCGGAAAGGGGAATGCGTAAGTAAATCAGAAAGAGAGAGATAACAAAATATGCTTTTTATTTATTTGGTTTATTAGATTTAGAAGAAAAATAACTGTGAAAACAAATAAAAAAATGTTATTTTATTTACATTATTTTTTTTCTCTACTGTGTCATGATGATGGTTGGAATGTTTGAAAGACTTTCAATTACATTATTTCGTTTCAGTTGTTGACGTGTTGGACTACGTGTCGAAACCGGACGATCGAAATAGGCGAGTAGGACAAAACATGCGGTCAAGCGGATGATAACATAAAATATATTGTTGGACATGATTATATGACTTTCTTTAGTTCACTGACAAGAAAAATCGATTTTTTCTAAACCAGTCAATGGTTGAAATTGTACTACAAGCTACAAAATCAAGTTTCCTGATTGCACACAGCTCGAGTTGTTGTAGCGTTTGTGTTTTTTGCCATGGCTTCTGAAATCGTTTCATGGTGTCAATGCGGTTTGCACTTTTTATTTGCACAAAACAAATAATATCTCCTTTTGACGATCTCCATTCGGGTGTATGCGAGATGGCAAAAAAAGTTGACGGTATTGAAAGTTCCTATTATAAATAGCTAGGTGAGAAACACTGGAAAACGTTGAAATGATATTCCATGATTCTAGACTTTAGTAAAAAAAAACTCAACATACTACTATACTAGGCATTAAAGATAAGGATAACTTTTACTAGAACTGCACAAACATAGTTAAAGTACCTACATTATTTATATACATACATATTTTCGTTTATGGGATACTATTTGTAGATTAATCGGGGAAATGATTCTAGATGCTCTAATTTGCATTTTATCTCAGACTCCACCATCCAGAGTAATCATCATCATCATCACAATCTCTAAAGCTAAACGTTAGACCGCTAGGCTACCCAGTCAGATATGTAATAATCTTTGCATACATGCATAGATGAAAGTGTCTAAGTTTTTTCCCTTTATAAAATACTAATTGGAAATTCAGATGTTGTTTATCGACTATAAATATATTTAGCTCATTATCTGTACATAGCGTCTATAGTAGTACTTTCATAACAATTAAATTATTTGAAACAAGTGGAGTGGAAATTGTAACTTGTGTAAACACATAATCATCAAGTTATCGCCATAATCATCTGAAAAGTCATTCGTTAAAATATAATTATGACTGCTGCTGCTGCTGGCTGTTGTCGACTTTCAAATTGTAAATGGTGTTAATAAACAAGCTAAAACAAATAGCTAATCAATAAAAAAAAATAAAAAAATATTGAACAATTATTAATTGCATAATGAGCGTGTGAAAATGATTCCAGTTATATTTATAGGTCATCCTAGCACAACAGTCACTCACCACCGACCATGTTGAGGCATCCCAAAGATCTTCGAATGTACCTCAACAATGGTAACACGATTGTTTCATTATTAAAAGTTTTGCTAATGCTATTGTCCTCATTATTTACTTTTATACAAGTAAAACTTGAACTCGTTGATACTATAGCTATATGCATGTACATGTGATACTTTCGTAAGTTTCTTAAACTGCAGATATCTTCTAACATGTTCCCATTTTTTGATATGTAACGAAATTATAAGTTTCTTTTGGCATTTGAACTCGTTGGATATAAATGTGTCATTACTACTACGTGCATACCATGACACCACCACCACCGCACAACGAAGGCGATAAATTAATTGTCCTAAAGCGATTCTATTTTCTTACCCATGAAACTCACTTCAGATTACGCCTACGCAAATAGTACACACCTACCTAATAGTAGTAACTTGCATCAAACTATACAACTCAATTCTTTCACAAGATTTACTGTCTTTACTGACAACTTTACTACTATGCATTGATACTTGCGCTTATAAAAAAGTTGGTGGAAAGGCCAACACAATCATCGTCGTCATCATAACGATTCTTTTCCTCTTTCACTTTCCTGCCTCCACTCTCTTCTTATTTACATCAACATCATCATCATCATCCGCCCTATTTCACAGAAACGGGAGCAATAAATGATTCTCTGCTATGCGCTATTATTGAACCAGCACAATAAGCCAGATCAAATATGTATGTTCTATCTATGATTTTAGAAAGAAAAACAAATCGGCCAAGAAATAAACATGAATTGTTGGCAGAGTAATTTACTCTCTCTTTCCGTTCCGGGTAGATGTGCAGCATCTGTCACTATTTCTGAAACAATATCCATTGGACATTGTCCACTAGCCATTACACAATAAGACAATGTATCTGACAATAGGCAAGGTACAGTCAAGTGTTACTAATGTCAGCATCATCACATTAAATTCCATTGCAATTCAGTTGACATGCATCTATGTACCAGCCATATTTTCTTGTTATATATATGGATGCTGATGTTGTTGGTCCAGTTGCAAAACTGGATTGTGGAGCTGGAGAAAAAAACCTTTGCATTTAGGCTTGTTTCATTGATAAGTTTTTCTTGTATACATTGTCACTTGCCACATAGCTACTGTATCGCCTAAGAAATCAGAAATAGAAGCAAGTATAAACACATAATGTTGGCTATCATCGTTCAATCTCAATCTGGGCACAACGAAAGCAAAAAATAGTATTTATACCCAAAGCAGCCGTAATAAAAACAACAAAGACATTTTCTCTCACAGGCCATCTGTAAAGTCATGCGTTTTTCCCTTTTCCTCCCAAGTCCAAGTTAATGACTTGAAAATAATGAATTCCTGTCTTGTACGATTAATACAAGAAAGTAGACAAGAGTTAATAGAAAATGGTGGCTCTTCCTTGCCATATAGCATAGCATGCACTTAAATAGTTGTAGAGACACGCTATAATGTGTACACTCGCTCATTTACTTACAATCAACAAGAGAAACAATGCGTACCATCAACAACTTTTGCCAACAACAGCGACAATGTTTTCAGCGGGGCAGGGCTGGAAAACTTGTCGCCTCAATCATTGGACAAAGTAGCTCATATAATTAAATTGCCAAAGTTCATTCCCATTTCTGACCCTACTACTTGCTGAAATGATACGGAAGATTTAAGAGACATGTGCCATAAATTCATATTGTGATCAAGAACAGCATGTGCATGTGGTACCGAGAGAAAAATTATGCGTCCATTGTTTTTAGCCAGTTCACTTGGAACAATAGAAATAACCTTTGAGTCTTGAGTGTTCCTCCACATCTCATTCTCTCTCATGAAACGGCAGTCTCATATTCTTGGATGCAGCTTTGGCGTTGCTTTGTCAGTTGGCTGTCTAGATGTGTTTATATAAATATTTAATTCAAGTTCATAGCTTTTGTTCGGCTTTTCTTGCTGCGCTGCTAACTTATTCCCTACTCCACAGTAGAATTCAAATGACCATGCAGAATGTGTTTAAACATTCTGGGAAATGTGATTGCAAAACGAAAAATGGCGTATTTAAAGCCAACTTAAATGCTACCTTAAGTGTAATAGCTTCACATTCCATTGTCCACAATATGGATATTATTTTAGACATAGCGCCGCTTAATCTTTTACTTGAAAATAAATGATCTTGTTCTTCTTGATGCCGGCCGCCCACAAGTCCTTCGACATTGTTTTCTGTTATCATTTAAGTTTTATATAAAGAAAACAAGTGGTTTAATACTCTTGTTAAATTAATGTGCAACAACCACACTAACATGAACTGCGACATGTTACATTCTAAAAGAATGTAACAAATACGTAAATGCAAATGAGAACATGGCATTCGTCCATTTATTTTTTTAGGTTTGGTTTATTACTGGCTTCTTCTTCTTCTTCTATGATTCTTCTTATAGTGAACATAAACTAGACTGGAATGGCCTGCTTTGTTCCCTTTTACAATTTATTTGTCTGTCTACAGCGTGGCAATTAATTTTCGTGTCACGTTATGCCAAAAAGTATGCATGCGAACTGACGACAGAAAGATGGAACTCCTTCTTTGATAAAAGTTATTTTAGTAAACCTTGAGCTTTTCAATTTCGTATCCTTTCCAGATTGTATTGAGTATTGGCGTCAACGAACATGCGAGGTCAATTCTTGGAAAAAATATACGCTGGTTGGTATGTACTTCCGATCTGATTACATTTCTGCATCGTTGTCGACAAAATAGCACAGCGACAAGCAACCACACAGGGAACGGGAAACAATCAATTTACGTAAATAAATATCTCACTTCAGCACAACAAGTGAAAGTGATCAGGAGATAACCAGGAAATCATACTTCCTTGGTTTCTTCCGATGCAAGATATTAACTTGTTTCCTTTTCATTCTGAAATAGCATCAGCCAACAATGGCAAAACCACTAAATTCGTACTCTTAAACAAAGTCATTAGATACGTTCATAATGTATGCACGCGTCATGAACATATGTATAAAAAAATACAAACTTTAGGCAGTCAAATTTAGGCAAAATACCATCTGGGAGTACTTTCATTTTGTCATTGTGCTTGTGTACTTCTTTAAACCATGCGTCCCATTTTCGCATGTCCATATTGCTTATATGTTTATCTGTATATGACAATCAACAATAAGTCTATTAAGTAAGGAGACGGGATGAAGAATGGACACCAGGGTATTTTAGGCCACATCAGGCGTTAGTGCGTAAGTAAACTGTGGAGTGAGTTGAGTAAAACAGAAAAAAGGGCAATGTAAGACACTCACGCAAGAGAAAAGGGACAAAAAAATGTTTCCTGTTACAAAAAGCGACATGTAAGTAAGGACGACAGCAACAAAAAAAGTAAATGCGTTGTAATCATTTTACAAAAGCAATTTTCTTGATAAATGTGGATATCACGTTGCTCTCTGCTCCCATCTTGTAAGATTTGTGTTTATTATAAAGCTATGGTCCGCTAACAAAACCAAGTTCACGCGACACAAGACACCATCGTGCTGCTATAAAAAAAGAGTTTATGATTTTTTTGTATCCCTGTGTTGTGTTCCTTATGACTCCTTGGTTCATAAAGACATTGCCATGGCAAAAAAACATAAGCGAGAGAGATTTGTTGGTAGTATTGGTTACTGGGAACGGTATAATAAATACAAAGCACAACTAGATATTGTGCAAATGCTGGAGAAGTTTGAGCACCGGACCAAAGATCGGTGGAAAATTGCCATGTAGATAATTACCACGATACCATTGACAAAACTGTAACAATTACCAAACGTACCATTATTCTATTTTTGCGTTCTAACAATTATAATCCATAATCTACTTTGTGACAACTGTCTCAATGTGGTAACTGCTCGTATACGATGGTTGGAGTGTGATACTGACCGCGTGGCAATTTTGCACGTGAATCCAACCCTAAGCTCTTAAGAGATTATCGCAAATATACTACTAGAAATATACTATACTAGAAAAACATGTGTGTTCATTTGAAGATGACCCAATTTCACTTTGTTCTACTCTGACAGAGGGAGAGAGAAGGACGGTGTAGAGTTAAACCCGTTTTTGCGCAATTTTCCCATTCATTCACACAAAATGCTCTCTCCAGTAGACTGAAATACTGAAATAGGAAAATCCTGTTTCACACTTTAGTTTTCGCCAGACAAGAATACATAATAATAGTATATACACACCCACATCGTATTACATGTAGTTAGTAGTGAGTGACGGTACTAGTGATGTTAGAAAGGGAACTGCGAGTAGTTCATCTTTTTGTGGTCGACATTGTTCAAGGAAATATACAGAGGATGAATATGCAGTGAGTGAGGACGAATCCGTGTTCCTCTGTTTTTGTTTCGCCTTTACTCCCTCTCTGTCTTTCACTTCCTCTTTTTGGTTGCATTCCTTTCTCCGGATCGGAGAGTGGATATGGTCGGATGGTGCAATCTTTGCATTCATATCCAGAGATCAGGAGACAGTCCCATCATAATCATCACTGCAACCATCAATGAGAGCAGTGGTGGTGTTATCGGACATGATAAAAGAGGATACAAAAAAGTTTTGATGATGATGATGATGATGATGAAGATGAGAAACTCTTTTCAATCTGCATATTATAGGGATGTTATGCAGGAATTTTTATGGGATCATCATCCTATTAAGTCGTTTATCTACTGCACTGCACCGACGTTGCTCTACGATAAAAGCATATTTTCTAGACCGTTAGCCATGTCCAGCAGAAAAATCTGTCCAAACTGAGCCCATCTGGATTTCCTGTACGTCTGAAAAAAAATGAAACCAAGAATTTTGGTATTCCATGCCAAACCATTTTTGTAAGTGGTAAATCAAAAAATACTAGAAGGAGGATATAGTGATGCTAAGAACTTTATCTGTGCTAAAGTGAATACTTTTATTCCTGAGCTTATTTTCTAACAGGAATAAGAATTAGATCGATTGCAATGATTTATGCAGCAGCATTTTCGTTCTCATTGTCAGGAAAATATCAGGATTGATTATCACAATTATAGTTATTTTTATAAAAGCCCATTAAAATATACTGAAAATTGATACATCTTGTTTTTGAATCTACAAGCGAAATGAATGGGAACTGGCCCGATTTAGATATATTTACGTCTGCACTTTGTTTACATGAGAGGATTCAGTGACGTAGATATTGCAATTAGTGACTTCCACGTTCAATGTTTTTTTTGGATTCTTCTTCAAAATTACCTACCTACTCAGTCAAGGATGTACTTGACATGAACAAACGTCAGCAGCATCTGATGACTTTGGCGTGACCTTTTGTTTGGAAACCATGCACATATTGGGCGGACAATCGAGGTCCTAGTCGCCCATTTCCAATGCCACTTATGATATTGTTAATTCTGTATTTATCAACGCGATGAATAAATATTCCATGGCATATTATGTATCAATAAACCCCGCCTAAATGCATTTTTATCAAAGAACGACGCTTTCTGAGTATGTACTATTAAGCATAAGTATTGTTTTACAATGATCAGTAGTTGTCATTGATTGAGTAGCCATTTACAAGGGTTGGCAAAATTTTTTTTGTTAAATGTGCAGCATTAGAGGAGGGAGGGGTATATATCCATCTGTAGAATTCGTGCAGTAATGTGCCCACCATTTGAGTGCAATTTTTTAGTCGTTTTACTGATGCTTCTGGGAATAGTGCCACTGCTACGCACATGGTTTGGGAAGTAGTTAGTTACTACTACTGGGGGAACACGGTCAAGTAGTCCTACTTCCTTGTGCCTAAAGCCAAGGAATAAGAGAATGTAACAATACGGAATGCAAAGTCATGTAATCTTACTGCAATGTCTTTTTCTTATCTATTTTCATGTGGAATACGAACACGAGCAGAGTAAAGTGGTTGGTTTTCCGTTGTGTAATCAGATGGGATGACTCTTTGTACGACATGAGCATTTACAGATACTTGCGTATATAGTGCATCCTCTGCTTTCCACTTCTTTGTCTTCTTTTCTCACAGGCCATCAACTAGAGAGAGAGAGAGAGGGTGAATAATGTAATGGAAGATTATTGGTGAAAGCTGAGAGCAATAAAAGTGCTAAAACAGCTGCCGCATATTAACCATAGCACATATTTGCATTATCCGTACCAGATTTTGTGAATGAATCTACTTCTGGGGTCATTCATACATGACGATCATTATAGATTGCACTAAACATGGTAACATTGAAGCCATTACATGCATTTAGATTACATATATGAAAAGCCGTTGTTAGAGTATGAACAGTTCCCTATTCGATAGCTTTCTCTATTTATTCCGCTTACTTGAGACAAAAATAGACGGTATTATTGTTCTCATTTCCTTCCCTTGACATGCAATGCATGCATGCATGCTTATATTTTTCTTACGGAGAACTTACATTTTCCGTTTCATGAACTAAAGTCAATCAAGGAGAGGAGAGGATAATACCAATACCATCATCATCCAAACATTCCAGGACATCCTACGACTAAGTATTCCACTTCCCATGTTCATCACACAATCTTCATAACAAATATGGATCTTTCTATTCTGTGTACAAGCAAGCATTCATTCATCCTGCCATTCATAAAAAAATTAATGTGTTTCCAAGTTCACATATGGCCAAGCCTGTTTCCATTTAACTTCACATTTACCAAGAAACAACCATATTATCGTTATAATTTTGCTCTATTTTCTGCATTATATGGAAATGAAATTTTCCATCAAATAATTCTTAATTAGTTTTCTTTTCCTTTTTGCACTTTACTCCCCATTGGCCACGTGGTCTTTAATATTTATGTAGCAAAACTTTGAAACTTTCTGCAGACTAAACACCGATTTCAATTAGAAAAATGGACGCGCTGTCCGTATAGCTCCAAAGAATTGCGTGTCAACACTTCATGTTTCATGTCAGTTTATGCGTTTAATTTGCTACCAACAAATATTCTATAATACCATCACTATGATCCGACTTATAATCTGCCTTTCATCGTTCTTGGCGCATTGGCTACAAATTAATAATTAGAATTGTTTACAAGAGAAAAAGAAATCACGTCTTTTGACAGTTCCGCCAGGTATTTATGCACCTACACATATCATATCATTCTTGATCGAGCTACGTAGTAAAAATTGAGGTATCGGCACAGCACAAGGTTCATAAATAGCATGTGTGCTGTCGTCACTCCTTTCGCAGTGAATGGCAATCCTGATGCTAATAAATTTCATGATTTTTTATGAAGGGTAGCTTGACACTCATGCAATGCAACAACTGTTACTCTGCTCATATCATAAGAATGAAGGAAAGTTGTCTTGAAGAAAGTTGTGTTGCGTGTATAAGTGGGTATAAGACTGTGCACGAGAGTGGCGACGGTGGTGGTGATGGTGATAACGATGGCGATGATGATGATGTGATCCTTTGTTCAGCAGCATGACATATGCTTACGTAAACGGGAGTAGCGTCCAGTCAACTGGCGTCGAGGTGGTGGTGGTGGCGGTGGAAAGGCTTTTGTAGCATGCAAAACGTGAACGTATGTGTATTCCACTTTCTCTCTCTCTCACTTCAGTGGATCCTGTATTGCTTACGTCTATCGTAAATGGTAGCGGGTGGAGGAGGAGGCTCAATGAATGAATGTCGTCGTCGTTTTTTTAGGGGAAAGACGTGCAATAAAGCTTGGGGAAAGCTTACATAAATAAATGTATAATGCACATGTAAAACAATTTGCTACACCGTGTCAACCCCATTTAACATAATATTGTATTTTTATTACAAAGCAGCGCTCTACAACAAGAATACTACACAGCACTTTGGAACAAGATCATCACGATGGTGATGATGATGATGACAATCGTCATCCTCATAAACGCCATGGTCACATGGAAGCTCGTAGTTGACGGGGGCTGAGGAAAATGTGTAAAGAGGGTAGTAGGAGTGCTGGCTGGTTGCTTACTCACACTCACTCAGTTTATATTAAAGAACTTGTCTTTATCATCACATCGTAGTGATGGTGGTAGCACAACCATCGTAGCATCCTTGTGTGCAAAAACGAGAGAGAGAATGGGAGTTTGTTAATACGTTTCCTTCTTTCGGAGGAATTAGCAAAGGGCTGCTGCAGCGTGACTCTCGTGCTTTCTCTTCTTCTTTGCTGGAGTAGGGAAAAAACCGGATTGCGTTTTGGGTATAAAGCACACGCTTTTCGGGAGGCAAGAGTCGCAGTAAGCGTTTGGACATCATCATCAGCACAATCAAAGAGCAGCTATAAGAGGAACAGGAAAAAAGAGAAGGAAAAAAATAGAAATCAAGCACGAATCGCCACACTTTCCGTCAGCACGCTCGCTTGGACAACAAAAAAGTTACGTTTCCAAATTTAGACCACAGTATACAGAAGCTGCTTGTATGAGATATTTCCTTTACTTCGTTTGATAACAATAGTTTTTAAACGTCATTTTTCATATTTTTCTATTTCCATTGTACAAAATAGTAAACTCCCTGTTACAACAAAACAGAAACTTGGGTTGACATAAACTTTATATTCGTACAATAAAAAAAAGTACTTATTTGGCAGCTCAAAAAAAGAGAAGAAAAAAAAGAACAGCCTTTTGCATTTCGCTCGTCTCCGCTCGATTTTTTAAAAGTTAATTTGCTGCACATTTTGCAAAGAGAAATTAATTTTTCACTCAACAGGACAACCCTTCAAACGCCAAAAAGACAAGGTAAGCTGAGCATATTTTTCTACATTCTGATCAAACGTATGCATGCTTTATATGAAATCTTCAAGATTCAATGTGATTTCCGCATCCTAAGATTGAATTTGTAGTCGGTTGATTGATACCTTTTTATTACATTCTTTCATGAAATCACTTTTAAATCCTAAATCAATTTTCATGTTCATATGGATGGTTTTTGCATCTTACGAGCAATCATCAGCTCAACAGTAGAGCGTATTTTAGACAGATCACACGGTTGATTTTCTCCAAAGAATTCATAAAAAACGTTGCCTAAGTACAGCTTATCGCTAGTTAGTAGGTTACTACAGTGAATCCTAAATTTCACTTTGACAAAATGCCAAGAAAGCAAGTTCGGCTTCTTAAGAGCCATACTTAGGGTGGTGGAAGCACTTGAGAAGCATACAAAAGACGCGAGCCAAATTGCAGTGCTGATCCTTCTCCCTCACGTGTGCAACAGCCAACTGATTGCATAGAGAAAGTAGCTGGAACATAGACGCTGCTGCTGCATTCTGGCTTGTGTCTAATTCGAATAATTATGGTAGATGAATTACCTAATCATATCTTCACAGTAAGGAGAACCATTTTCATCGCGCAATTATGATAACGTATCTGAACGGAACGAATTGTTATGATTGCTACAATCAGTTTGAGTGGCATGTAATACAAAAAATTTAGAGTCGGTTCACTCTCAGATAGCTATAGTGAGTATCATCACTGAAAAGTGAGTTGTCAGAGTCAGAATTCAACATGAAAAGGAAGACACAAGTTCATAGAGATTTTCTTCATGTAATGCATATCTCGTTTTTTTATCGTGAAAGCCAGCCGTCCTGTACTAGACAGAAAGTTGTACAAGCAGTGACATTTCTTTTGGCATTGGATATGACATTGTATGTTAATATAATTATATTGAAATGAAATTGCATCATCAACATCACAAGGAACACACAACTCTTGTAAACAAAAACAGTAGGATTTCATAACATTAAGCAAATATGTAGGAGGGCTGTACAACAAGTGGCGAGAAAACAATTTGAGAAATGTATGAAAATTTAATGTTTTGACTTATGATAAAAGAAACAACGATGCATAATATGCAGCGTTCTTTGATTTGATTAAAAATGTTTAAAAAGTTTTGAATTGGTGTTACTGGTAAAACAGGCACAGAATTTTCAGAATGTCACAATTCATTCCTCACTCACATTGTAGGGCCAGTTATTCACAAAATGTATTAAAAGTTTCAAATCGTGTAACATAACTACAACAATAGGCTCAAAATGGCATGTGTTCTAAGAGGTATTGTACGAAACATTTAAACTTTTTCCTGGAAACAATTTTTTACCAACACGACATATAAAATTCGGATGAAAACGAGTATCTTAAATAATTCATATGTACATCATAAAAAAGTAAGTTGAGGTAGAAATGTGTCAAGGCAGCCAAAAGGCAAGGGTGAAAACCAGTTTTTAGTTCCTGATTAGTATTCTACGTTTTGTGAAATATCATTGACGAATTCGTGATAAATATGATTTATGGTCAGGGCAGAAGTTAAAAACATTATAATGAACCATTATACAGCAAACAAATGATAAGTATAAATAATGTAGCCCTCATAAATAATGTATTTACCGGGAAGCAGAATAACTTATAAAATAATTCATGCCAATATCGATTACAAGATTAGTGTTCCGAACGACTTCCATATAATTGGGATCTGTTCAAGTCGTAACATATTCTGACATAATTAAATATTCCGAATCCGCAATTTGATCCTATTGATTTAAACGTTTTGAATGCGCAGACGGACAGAGAGACAGAATGAGTCGTAAAAATGCTAAAAAACTTGTGCTTCATAAAATAAAACTTGTATACCCATAGCCACCAGCACCACCACCACCACCCTCACTCACACAACAGATACAACGAGTGGGTTGAAAGAGACATAAATTACTGAGCTTTCTCCTTTGCCTTGTGCATAGCTAGTTTGTTTATGACCATGTGCCATAAGTTTAAGAAAGAGAGAAAAAAATCGTCGTTAACATTTACTTTCTCCGCCTACTTCTACCCATGCCCATTCAAATGATTACGTCTAATACGGTGTCACATGACGACGACGACGACAATAAGTAGAATAAAAAAGCGTCATAAAAATGAATTCATAATGCTTAATATTTCTTATAAAAAACTTGTAAAACAGTCTTGTCGTCTCTCTCTCTCCCTCTCTTTTTACTTCTTCCTTCTTTCTTTTTTGGGCTTCCTTTTGTTTCTTGCTTGGTTTTCTGCCAAACGTGAAGAAAATATAAAAAAATGTAAAGGACATGCGGAGAGAAAGAAAGGTCTTAGATGACGTACTACTACTACTACAATGCTGTTAAACTATAAAAGTTCAAGTAATAGAGCAATTATGCTTACGAGTCTTGCATCTTGGTAAAAGATTTACACCTCTTAACTCACATAACATTTTATACGCCAATACGATCTAACTAATTGAATTAGTATCCTCTTGTGTTGGAAGTCCACTGAAATTTGTCCACGCAAGAACCTTTTGTCCTTTTTCCCTTGGAGACGACATTGCGTAGAATTTTTTTTGCATGCCAAAAATACAAGTGATTCATTGTCTTTTTCTGAAATAAGACTACAGCAAATGCATTTAAAGTTACGAATCATAAAATTCTCCCAATGTTTTTTTGTACTTAACGACTAATAGCAAGTTTATGTGCTGTTCACGTAATACAGACAAAAGACCCAATGCAGTTTATTTATACCAGAATGGACATACAAAATACACTTTTGTATATTTCAAAGTGGAATGGGTTGTGTTTGATGTAGTTCATGAAATTGCAGTGCTTGCAGTTTCGATGATGGAATTGAAAACATTATAAATATTTTATGCTTCAAGGGCAAAGCCAAGAAATCGACAAAAGTTTTTTTTATACTCGACAACGAAAATTGAAAAGTTTTTTTCTTATTGTCTAAGTTGGCTTTAAACTGCATCTTTCTTTTGCAGTCAAGATCACAACAGGCGACACACATTTCATGTTATCGTCATCATCATCATGTCACGTTCGACACTTTGTACGTGCTCTCGGTTTTCAAAATACAAACGTAAATTTTCGATATGCAATTGTTGGTCCTATTTTTGTCCCGACGCTGTAGGGATGATGATTGATTTGAAAGAATAACTTTATTTCCTTTCCGTTGTCTTTCACAAATAGATTCAAATTCTATTCCAGCTCTATCATTAGCTTCCAGGCAACAAGCACATCAACACCTTTTGTAAAAATCGAATACATTTTTGGATTTGAAGTAAAATTCGATCCGTATTTGTATTTGCAATGCAAAATTGGATGAAACAGATATGTAGGACCTTGACGCCAAATAACTGTGGCGTACGCATTCGCAATTATCATCTGCATTCAAGCCATGACCACGCATACAAACCGTTTTTAATCATTATTCCATTTTGAGCACCAAAGCATCTAATTTGCAAAAAAAAAATTTCATAACTAGTTTGTCTTGTTCAGTAGCGTTTTAATATAGATATGGTTGAACTATTTACATTTTGGAAAATTTTCTCCGGATTGACTCATTCCCAGGTTGTTGTTCTAATTCCAGAGAGGCGTGGTCGTGATGATTACGAGTTAAATGGAAAAGTTAACCGTAGAGAAATATTTCTCTCAATAAAATGAAATTCTCTGATGAGGAATTTCTCACGCATTGCGGTGTAAGCTGTGCTATCCCTACAGTGTAAAATGAATTAGAATGGCCGTTTTTGCGTTGTTCACTTGAAATTTAACCCACTACATCAGGAAACAATAAAGTTGAAAATCGTGCTACAAGCTGATTTTCACTACAAAGCACGCAAAATTTTTGCATACGGTTAGATTTAGTATCAAGTGAAGCGCCCACACACACAGGAAAAGTTATTTCTGCCTACGCTTATAGATGGCCGGTTGTGCTGTTATGTATTTCGTAGCTATATTTATTTCTGAATTTTTAGTGTCTGGGAATCAAATAATATTTTATTGGATTAGATGTATCAATGATGTTATGTGGTGTTTGTGAAGCACTTCAGAAATATTTTATAATATATTATATTATTAATTTTGAACTTGTGTTCAATATCTTCATCGCAGGTCTAGAATTAGCTGGAAAACATATTATGACAAAGATAGCATCAGATTACATCAACTTTATTTGGTAATGAATCGGATTGAGAAAAAACGGCTAAAGTTAATGTTCAAGGTCATTCACTAGACCTTACATGACACCTTGTTCGAAGTGATGTGCACGCGTCTGTCATTTTCCAGACAAATAGTCTATTTCTAGCCACGTCTTTCAAACAAATAACAACAGCCACATATTTGGATAAATATAATTACAAAACGAAAAGAAACGACAAACTACTACATCATTTTTTACCACTTTCTCCTATTTTCATTATCAAGTTGTCAGAAAAACAGTGTGTCAGACTAGCTAAATAATTTGGAAAGAAAAATAATGAAATAACTTAATTCATGCATGTGATCATAAAATATAAGAAACTTATTTATCAGCCGGTAGCCATTCATTAACAAGCATAATGAAGTAGTTCATCGAGCGTGCATCTACTTTCACTCTGCCATAATTCAACTTTCCTTTGTTTCATTCACAAAAATGACACCAGCATTATTGAGAACGGAGACGGATCACGTCACGTGTTGGTTGCCTTTCTTTACCGTGTCCGTGTAATGAATGGAAAATTCAGGCTGCATATAAAATACATCTAAACGACTATCTTCATGATAAAAAGAAGATTGTACTTCCTTCGTGTGGATGGTGATGACAGTGAAAGGTGACGATGATGAAAAAACTTTGTTTTTCTTGCGAATAATGTAATACTGGTTATCATTTGGAATACAAAGGAGTTGGGCAAAGTCACGGAATGAGAGAGAGAAGCCGCTAGCAATAGTCAAGCAGGATCATATATATATATATGCAATCTAACAACTTACTTTGAATTTGAGTAGAAAGTTGGAGGAATAGTAGCAACAGGAGCACGCAGTGTAATGAACCACGAAGTAGCTGTTTTTATCATCGTTAATTATATAAGAGAGAGAGAGAGTGGAACACTTTTGAGCTAATGCGTACTGGCGCGGACAACAAAGTAGTCTGCGGATGTGATAATCGTTTTTGTGGTTACAAATGAATTAGTTTGAATTAATTAGTAGGCAGCATGGGGGCTGCTCATAAAAAACAACTTTCTTTTATGCAAATATATACAAAAGATTATGATGAATTGTTATATAGGTTTGATGTTAACACTGGATATGGTATAAATATTATGTAATATAAATACATATAAAATGAACTTACAGATTTGGATAAACTTGACGAACAATTCAGGGTTTTTTTCGGGCTCGTGTCTTATGAAACTAAGGATGTTTACGGGAAAAATATATTGAAATTCAGGTTATATTTTTGCTACCATACCTTTTTTATAAGTAATCAGACTTTTTGTAAACCAAGACGATGAAATCGCGAAAGTGGCCTCCAAATTTTGAACTCTGCCTCTGAAAATTAAATGAAGCTATAATTCCTTTATTTCATTTTGATTTTATCGAGAAAGCAGTCTTTCCGAAGCTTTTATATCAAAATATTATATTACCTATTTGAAATAATATCTTTCTTTCCAATTGATTTTGTCGTATATCCCATAAGAGGAAAACATGTTACTTAAGTACATTTCTAAACTATCACGGTATCTTAATCCGTTATGACCATAATTCCAATCAATCTGATAAAAAAATGACGTCATACAATCAGTTGGATAAATAGGTAAATTTCATATACGCATATATACATATATATACATACTTTCAAATCTTGGGAATTTTTTTTATAAATTAAGCCAATGTAGGAAATCGATTGCTTGAATTTTAATGAGAAACGT